>OY720346.1:6532725-7732725 GCA_963082975.1 Labia minor | reverse complement strand
TAAAATTATTTGAAATTGTTTCTGTAGCTGGATATTAATTTATTTCAAACCGTCGGTCGGTTCGGACCTGGCCACAGGTCAACTTTTTTAAATTCACTTATTATTGATAGAATTTTTAAAACAAATATTTTCTAAAGAATTTCAATTTTAAATTAATTTATTAAAAAAAAAAAAAAAAAAAGAAAAATAAAAAATATTAATATTTTAATAATCTTAATTTTTTATGGTCAAAGTAATTTCCTCTTTAATCATTCATACAGAAAGGTTAGCTGGTCTAATCCATTTCCTATTTGCAGAATTTTCCGATTCAAGTTTCATTCATTATATCCCACACAGAATTCGCTGCATTCCTTTCCTCTCCTTTCCTATTGCGAGATAAAGGCTTCCATTTCTATAATGAGTTAAGTTTCTTTTGAAAAGTGCAAGTGAACAGACTATTGAAATAGATAGCATTTCGAAGCTCAGACAGAAGGTATACCCCATGCATACCTATTAAGGTCTTCATTTAATAGAGATCCCAATTGAAATAGACAAGTCCCCATTCAGGTCAACGAATGAATGGGTATACTTTTTGTCTCAGAGCGGTAATGGAAACTTTTTGTTGATATTATAAACTTGGAATCATTGTTAAATTATTATAAACTTAAAATGAATTGTTGTTTATTCAAGATATTTTTCTTTGTTGCAGGTAATTATAATTCATTGGCAGAGCGCAGCATTGATTCTCTACAAAAATTATTAAGTATTTACAATAATTATTTATTTTTTTTTTTTTTTATTTAACATAAAAACACAATAAATTAAATATATTAAGTGTCTGTAAGTAATAAACCATAGCATTTCAGAAGTGAGTATTGGAAAAATAAAAAATAATCAAATTGGTACAAGTTTATATGTTTAATACATAACTAAATATTTTTAAAATTAATCTTTAAATATCTATTTTTCTATTCTCACCCCTATAAATAATAAAAAAGAGCAATGGTATTTTGTGCTAATGTCTAATTTGTTTTATTCAAATTAATTTGTTCAAATATAAGATTTTAACGACATTTTTTGTAAATAATCATGAATATAAAATAAATTTACTCCTTGAATATAAAATACATTTATTATAGGTAGACATTTTTGGTATTTGTAATTGTTAAAAACGCCTAACATTCGAAAATAAATCCAATGACTCTCAGATTGGTATAAACAAATTTTGAAAGTTTCTCTCTTATAATAGCCCGATGTTAATGGAAAAAATTTCAACTTGTTTATTTATTCACCTTTATTATTTATTGAAATAGTTTCAGGACGACCTATTTAATCATTACATGCTTGTTTTATGATCACATAAAACACTTAAATCGTTTATATCTATGAGTTGTTGTTGTTGTTGTATTTTTGAGTAGTTCATGAATTGAAATAACTTTTGTTGCTTGTGTTGTTGAGGAATTTTATGAACCATATCCAGTTATTACATTATGTAATCTATTTGAGTAACCATACTTTATTTTGAAATTTATTATAAAATATTTCAAATATTTTTAAATATATATATTTCTTATCTTATGAAAATCAAAAGAATGTAATAAATCAAAAAGAAAAAATCAGATGTGTATAATATATTTTATTATGACATTATCAAGTGAACTTATTAATTTTAGTACATTGATATGATATATTATATATAATGATATATATGTATATTACTATTTCTTAAACTTTATAACTTCTATAACTTTATATAGTTATTTGTATTTATTCACAAATATATTATATTTTACAGGGATTCTTGAATCTTAAAACTTAATTATGTTGATGGTAAATTAGATTAAAAAATTGAATTTATGTTTATTATCAATCTAAATTTTATGAGAATAGTAATATAATAAAAATTATAATAAAGAATATAATTTAAATTTTAGAGACAAATATAATCCTCAATGAGATTATTTTATAGTAAAAAATTCAGGATAATTATATTCTTAAGCATATCATTTAAAATAAGTAATTTAGTATTTCATTATATACACAAGGTACATACATATATATGTTTTAGGAAAAAAATAGTTTTTGATCTTTTCCAATCATTAAGTCAGTTAAATTTTTTAAAAAAAATAATATTCTTTCTAATTATATATTATCATCAGTTCATATATATATATACCTTTCTTATTCCATTGTATGTTATAGGATTTCAATGTCAAAAAATTTTATTTTCAATTTATTTTTTTTAAATAATTTTTTTTATAAAATTTTCTTTAAAATCTATCTATCTCTGTGGCTCTATCGAACTCGAAAGTTCTTGGCCTCAGCAACCACATGCCTCATGCAATTATGCAGTATCCGCCATTCCCCGGTGACCTCATCTTTCTTTGGCCCAATCTCTAAAATAATTATTTTATTTAATTACAAAGTAATTTTTTAAATATTTTTTATTTTAAATAAAATAGTCAATCATTATTAAATATTTTTTTCTTTAATTTATTCGAATATATAAAAATCACTAATTAGATTTAAAGGTAGATTTTTTTATTACTTTTCCCAATATCATTATTTGAATGATTCATTTTTATGAATAATTATTTTTTAATATTTTTTTAATTAAAAATAAATAAAAAAATGGTTATTTATATTATTTTATTAATAAATTCCATTCTAGCCCCTGGAAGTTAGATATACCCGCCTTGCATGGATGACACCCACTTTGCCCCCTCATTTCCATTGAATTGAAAAGAACTTCATTATTTTTAAGCCTATTTCATAAATTTTATATTTGTTGTTTAAAACAATTCTCTTCAAGTCGTATATATTCTATTTGAAATAAATTTCTAAATTAGAATTCATAGAAATGGAGATAATAACGTGTTTATATTGAGCATACATATATTTCAAAAAAAATAAATTGCATTAACTTCATAGAGTGATTTCAACTGTAAATACATGACCACAAATGTTTGGACAAGAAAATAAAATATTTGAAATTATTTTATCTAATTTTGTTATAAAAATAATATAAAAAAAAATTATAAAATAGAAAAATCAAAGGATTCAATCTGGATTAAATATTATCTTAAATTCGCCATTTCGATTCTATTAGGATGGAACCTATAAAACTGATATAGATCAGAATCTTTTGGCTCTTTCAACCGCTTTCCTTTTACACCCATTCTAAAATAGATATTGACATTTCTAAACCGGCTACTCGCAATTTTACCGGGTAGGTAGCTCAAGCGCAAGAATGGCAGATTTGCTCGCTCTTTCGCCTCTTGTTATTATAGCCAGAGAACAATGGTAACGATATCGGTCCGATCTGGAACATATTCGACCCCCAGGCTGCTTTGTTCTCTTCACTGGCCTACATTAATTATTCGCTGGAAGGCATTTTCCAACAGCCAAATGGAAAATGGAGTAGTCGTAGTGGTGGATGGTTGCGATGAGAAGGAGGCGCGGGGGGGGGGGGGGGTGGTTAGTAGGAATGGGCAGGCGTAAATACGGCTAATGTTGAGCCGATAATCGCCTAACTCGCATCAAGGCGTTCGTTTCACTTGCTTTGTCTTCTTGCGCTTCTTTTCTTTTCGTAAGTAATTAATTCAAGTCTGACAGACGAGAACCATATTGGAATCCTGGAGAAAAAGTAGTTTCGAGTGAGACAGATACAACGAAAAGTCATTAACTGATAATTAATATCCTATTAGGATTAAAACTGCCATATTTCTTCTAATTTCATTCTATTCATAATTTTTGAATCCATCTCTCTAATAAATCCAGAAATATTTTTTTTAAAATAAATAATTATTTATAATTTATAAGATTAACAATAACACACACAAAATTTATTTTGCAAATAAATTATATTAAAAAAACCTTTTTTTCTGATCAAATAAAGTTATACAATTATTATATTAATAACCCTGTGAGCCTTTTAAAAAATTTCCAATTTTATATATGTACCTTATAATGATTATTCATTTTTTTATAAGGTTAATAAAAGGAATAGTATGTAATATGAATATAAAAAAGGTAACTTAAAAACTATATACAAGGTCTATACTTCACTATGAAAAAATAAATTTGAAAATTCATCCAACCGTTTTTGTTTTATTGCATTTAAAAAAAATGTTACATGGCGGACCCTGTAGATAACTTGGAGGTTTGCGTAAGATAAATCCCTTAAATATAAATGGAAATAATAGAATTTATTAAAAATATAAGATTGGATACATACGATTTAAAAACGAGTAACTTAGTCGTTTTGACGCTTTTATTAATAAATTTAGTCATTTTTTTTTACTATCTCGCTAGAGATAGTATTGCGATCACGAAAATTTTCGATGTTGAGATTTTGATGTTTTTATACGTTTTGAAGGTTTCTGAATCATTTTCACTAAGATTGAGGAAAATGTCTGTGTGTGTGTGTGTCTATATGTGTATGTAGACAAGATTACGCAATTTAAATATAATATATTATGTTATTTAATCCAATATTAATTGCGAGATAGTCGAGTGGAGACACTCCAGCTAATTTAAATTTTAATTTAGAACATTTATTGAGGAACAGAAAATAAATTAGAAGGAAGAGGAGTTCATTGGCGGTAAGAAAATTATAATTCAATGAAGAGAGTATAATAATTTTAATCAAAGATTCTAAAAATTTTATAGATAGATAGAATAATTAAAAGGCATAATCATTTATTGATATATCTCATCAAATAATATTAGAAATATAATTGCAACTAAGAAGAAATAAAATGAAAGATTTTCTTTTTTTTTTCTCTTCTTGCCAAAATCTTCTAAAGATATTTGTTGATTTATAAAAGTACTAATAAAACTTTTCTTCAATTCAGCATCTTTTTTTTTATCTTAGAAGATTGACAAGGAAAATAAAATTGTTATATCGATTGAAGGAAAGAAAGAAAGAAGATGAACGAAAAGAAAAAAAGTTTATTCGGACATGATCTAATCGAAATTAAAACTCTTTGAGTATTTGATGTGTTCCGCGTGTTTGTGATTGAACGAAACAAAAGGCGAGGGCAAAGGTCAAGAGAGAGATAGTTAAATGGTTTTCCATCAACAGATCAAGGTACTCACCACAAGTGTATAGAGTGCTTAGTGGGGTAAGGGAGGTTGATCTTAAGGGCTCCTCGGGTGCTTTTAAGGGTGAGAGTATATATATATATATATATATATATGTGTTTGGGAAAGGGAAAAAGGATGGTTGAATCGTTCGTTTAAGCGCTCGAAAGAAACCTCCATCAAGGAAGCCAACAGGCTAAAAACGTTGCCCCGATTCGGGAGTAATTACCTAGCAAGCTTTCCTTTTACAATAGTCATACCAACCCCTGAAAAACGTCATCATTCTATCTCAACGGGTATTTTGTCCAAAGGGGAGGATCTGACCAGTAAATAGCTTAGAATTTTAAAAAACAAATGGCTGATCAAGACATCAATCAATCTTATATTCCGATCTGTAGATTAGAGAGAACGAGAGAGAGAGAGAGAGAGAGAGATTCTTTGATTCGTTGTAAAGGATTCATTAATACGACATGAATTGATTATAATGAAAAAGCAATCACTTAAGCCTTCACTTAATCAATGAAACGGATTGATCTCATCAGATTTTCAAAGAATATATATAAAAAAAAATCACGTTAAGTAAAATTAAATCAAATACTAAGTATTTAGTTATAAACTTTTTTCATTTCATTTAAGTATAAATTACAATATAGAAAGATGGAACATCAACAAAAAGTTTTATTTTATATTATTATTATTATTAATAATAATATCCTTGAGAAGAAAGTTAGATTTTTCCATAAAAACTACTACTAGTATTCTTAGAATATATGATCTTCTCCTAATATATGAGAAGATTGTGAATATTCAGTAGAATATCCAAGCGACTTATGCAGAAAACGAATTACTCTCTCTAGTCAATTTCCTTTATCATTGAGAAAATCATGCTTCCTATTTTCAAAACTTATTATCATTTAATTTAAGGATTAAAAGAATTGTTTAAAAAAATCGTGTTAATTATAATCAGGGTTGGTTATGGTCCTAAGAATTATAAAATGTGCCGAAACTTAACTCACAACTATATTAAAAAAAAATAAAAATATATTCAATCTTCCAAACTAGATACAATACAATCGGTTACAATTACAAAGAAATAAAGAGGAGAGATTAACAACAATTAAAACAAATTAACCAATGATGAAAATATATAATTCTAAAATTATATAATAAATTGTAACCAAGTGACCAAGCACAGGATGGATACATGATTTATGTATTAACATAGAACGCTCAACTTTGTATTTAGTTGTAATAAATTAAAAATTAGCTGGAGTGTCTCCACTCGACTATCTCGCAATTTGAATTGGATTAAATAACATATTATATTATATTTAAATTAAATTTAATTAATTATAAATTATAAATAATAAATATTAAACCAGCGCATGTTTTTGCTTTTTGTTGATGGCACCACGTCACGTGTTGGCGCGTGAGATTTGCAGTGTTAAAAAATTAATTCTGGTACTTTCAGCGATTCAATCAAGCTGAAATTCTATATATAGCAGTTTTATACAATTTTTAATCATGTGAAAAATTATCAAATTTATATCTTTATTTTTACGGTCACTTTAGAGGAAAAAAAATCAAAACGTTGTAGGTAATGACCCTCTTCCGGTTAAGCTACATTTCTCAAAAGTTGATAAAAAACTACGAATTTTAAATAATACCCGCATACCAAATTTCATGATTCTAGCTCAAACCGTTTTTACATAATCTTGTCTCCTACGAGATTATAAAAATTTCTAATCATATTAATTTTTATAAATTATATAGAAGTTGACAAATAGTTATTATAGGAATATAATAAAGCTTTAATAGCAAATAATCTATATATATTAATACACTATAAATCCCTCTAACTTTAAAAAATTGGTTATTTTATTTATTTAGTTCATTTTAATTTATGTATTAGTATATATTATATTTTATTATTATTATTCCTTATTATTCCTTAGTATTATTATTATCCCTTATTATTCGTTATTAGTCAATTCAAATTTGATCTAATCTTATATTAACATGGTTTAAAAACATACTCATTGAAACAATATGATGATATTTGACTTTTTTTCATTTTCATATTTTCTTAAATAACAATTGATGGCGTTATTCTCTCCCCTCTATTTCTCAAAATATAAATATCCACAAACATGTTTTTGTTTATTTTTATCATTGAACGATAGAAATCTTTCAAGATCCCTCATCCAAATCCAATATGAATTCCTACTGGCCGAAATGTTTCTAAAGATAATAATATAATGCCCCTTCAGGCTTCGTTTTTTTTTGTTATCACCCTCATATTTTTCTCTTCCATTTTCTGAACGATGGTCACTCTGTTTATTTTCACCTCCTCTTCAAAGTAATCAAGAATATATTGATATATATAGATATATATTTCAATGTCTTCTTCAATTTTTAGAGTTGTTATTTTGTTTCACCCTCTTATTTTCTGTAATAATTTTAGACGTTTTTTTTATCTATGCAATTCTTTCTTTATATCTTTCAACTATTCAATTTCAATCACTTTCATTGTTTCAACTCCCTGGACTTTTGTGTTATTCTGCAGGTTAAAAATTATCAATGGAATAATTTTTTTTTTTGGTGTTCATATAAAAACTTAAAGAGGAACGTTTAATTTTAAAATGCGTGATACTTTGGATAGTATAGATATTCCAAAAATAAATACTATAAAACGCAAAAATTAAGAAAATTGTAAAGATGATTAAAATATTTATTAATGATATAGATAATAAAATAATTATTATTAAAAATCCTTTTGCTATATTTTTTAAAATTTGTTTTCTTGATATTTCACTGATTGAACTTCCAAATTATTTTGCAATAAATATATATTTAACTTGGTTTTTCATAAATTTCATTTATTTTCAAAATATTTACAATAATTTTGCATATAATTATATTTATTAGCTCTTGTTGAATCTTTTACGTAAATAAGCCCTTTATCTTTTACATTTTAAAAATTTTTAGGATATTTTCTCAATCTTAATGTAAACAAGTGAAGAACTTGTTGTAGCTATGCTAATCTTCACCAGATCACTTTTCTAGGTTTAAAACCAATCAGTCTTAAAACAAATCTGTTTCAATATGTGAAACCATTAATTTAATCAGTTTTATTTTCTTGACCTGCATACCAACATATTTTTATTTAAGATTTATGTTAATTGTTATTTGTAATAACATATTAAAGAACTTATTTATAAAAGATGAGAAGCTCTTCTTCCTTAGACAGAAGATTTTAAAATAAATTACTTATTTTATTTTCTACTGATGATTTATTCTAGATTTCTATATTAATTTTATTATAAAAAATAAATTTTATTTTTTTAATAATTTTAAATTGACTCTTCAATTATAATATAATTCATTAACTAAACTTTTCTAACAGTATTTTTAGTAAATTCACTTATTAATTTTATAATATTGAACTAGACAAGCAAGTCAATAATTTGAAGTGGAATTATTAAATATTTAATTTTGTTTAATAATTAAATGTTCTTTAAATTAATTTGTACAAATAATTTAATTAGTAATACTGTAACCTACTAAAACTCACTTGATTACTCAGGGAACAGTTTAATGAGAATCGTTTGGTTGTTTTTCAGAGAATCCTTAAAACCTTTCAACCGTTATTTCAAATATTTAATATAGTATTTTCTGTTTATATTCTATATTTTGTATTTATTCTTCTTTTGTTCTGATTTTCTTTTCATTCTCTAAACTCGTTCAATCGTTTAATTTATTTAATTCCTTTTAACATTGCTACTATAAATTGAAGAAAGATTTTTTTTTGTTTAGTGTTAAATAAAAGATTTCATCTACAATCTGCATTTAAGTAAAGAGCAAATGTGGCAGGCGAACACTCATGATCATTCTATTTGAAAAGCACTCTCTCTCTCTTCCCTCTAAATTATCCCCGAGAGAGAGAAGAGAGTAACCTGTCAAGGCAGTTTAAAATGTGAATGTTTTTTTATTTTGTTGTAAAATATAAACACACACACACACAGTACGAATATGTAGAAAAATATTGATTAAATAAATAAAAATATTTCTATTAATCAATTGTAATATAGAATTATTCAAAAAATTTTAAAATATAAATGAAATAATATTATTATTAATCAAAATTAAGATATTTTTTGTTTTTAATTTCCTTTTTTTTAAATAACAAGTTAATTCAATTTAATAGCTAATGACTTCCTTGCTTTTATGCCTAAATAGGGAATATTGCCTTCTGAATCTCCTAAAACGTTTAACTATTTAGCTTAAAGTTTTTGCCTTCTATTCTTTCATCCTCAAATTTTATCTGTAGTTTTGTAATAAATATTTTCAATTTAAACATATATATTGGAACAATACTCTCTTTAATATTTATCTTAATATGATTTTTAAACTATTTTAAACTTTTTCAAATATTGATCTTAATGGGAATTCCAAAAAAACTAGTACGTATGATTCAAATTTGTCTTGTGGGTAGTAAAGGGAAGAGTAAGATGTGGGAATCAATTGTCAGAAACTTTCGAAATTCGGAATGGGTTAAAACAAGGAGACGCATTATCACCAATTTTATTTAATTTAGTTCTGGAATATGTAATTAGACAAATTGGAGAAATGTCAAACGGAATCTAATTAAACCAAAAAATTCAAGTATAAGGTTATGCAGACGACTTAAATATAATAGATTCGGCATTTGTAATTATAGATAGAGTAGAAAAATTAATTGAAGCAGGAAAAGAGGTGGGACTGGAAATTAATAATGCTAAGACAAAATATTTAGTAACAGAGAGGAATAGTATTAACACACAAAATCTTAACATACAAGATATAGAATTTGAAAATGTAGAAAAATTCAAATACTTAGGTTCTGTGATAACGAAAGATAATAATATTCGAGATGAATTTAAAGCGAGGTTACAATCGGAAAACGCCTGTTATCATGCAATAAAGGGGCTTATCGCATCAAAATTATTATCAAAGGGGATAAAAGTTAAAATATATAAAACAATTATTTTACAGGTTGTATTATATGGGTGTGAGGCATGGTCTATGACCTTAGGTGACGAGAGTAGATTTAGAGTATTAAAGAATAGGATTCTGCGAAGCATTTATGTCCCAAAGAAAGATAAGGTCACCTGGGAATTGCGAAGACTGCATAACGAGGAATTGCATGTCCTCTATGCATCTCCAGATAAAGTGAGAATTATAAAATCGAGTGGGCAGGACACGTGGCTAGAATGGGGGAGGAAAGAATGGCGAAAAATATATTGGTAGGGAGACTGAGTGGAAGACCAAGGACACGGGGGGTGGATAATGTGGAAAAAGACGTGTGAAAAGACATGGGAGAGGATAGGGACTGGAAGGTTGTGGCTCAGAATAGGAATACTTGGAGCGGTGTGGTTGCTGCGGCCAAGAACTTTCGAGTTCCGTAGAGCCACAGAGATAGATAAATAGATATATGATTTAGATTCCTTAATTATGTATAAGAAAAATACTTCTAATGAATATACTGCAAGATAATTTGGAAGTTCAATCAGTAATTAAGCAAAAAAATTATGTTTTTATTTAAACTATATAATTTAAAAAAATGATTTATTTTAATTATTATAATTTTATTTATTTTTAAATAATTTTTTTTATAAAATTTAATACATAATAATTCATTTATCATTTCCTGAAATGATTTGTAGTCTTTCAGTGTCTCATTTGTGGTTCATAAGAGATTTAAGGGATGCTAATTTAAATAACTTTTTGATCCAAAGTTTGTTTTCTTTAACATAAAAGCCTATGACAAGATAGGATCCTCGAACTCAGAACTTCAATTAAGACGTCAAAATAGATGCAGCCAGAGGATTGTTCCATGATAAATCCTCCTTCATTAATCAACAACGTAATGTTGATCGGGGAAAAGAAAAACGAAGGGAAGGGACAATGTATAAAATTACTGATTATATAAAAACACTTCGTCAAGGATAGAAGAGGTTCATTTTCCATCGTTTTTTTACCATTATATTATTTTTCTAAAAGAAATCATTTAAATTTAAAATTATAAAGATAACCATTAAAACTTATTTCTCTGTGGTATTTCACAATGTACATTTATTACTTAAACTTTGATTTTAAATAATTAAAACTTTTATAATTTAAATAAAATATTAAATATGATTTAATTTTTGATTTATTTGTTTTTGTATAAATAATTTACATTTTCATTGATTTATACATATAAACAAACTTATATTTTGCTAACAGCTCATTCTGTGTTCCAATTTAAAAAAAAAAAAATGTTTATTTGTACAAAATTATTATATTAAATTCTAATTTCCAGGACACTCCCCCACACCTATTTATTTTTTTATAAATTCTATATAATCATATATACACTTGTATAAATATATATATAAATACTCTATATACATTTTAACAAGTGATAGATATTTTAAGAAACTATATTTCTATTTTAATTAACTACATTTTTATTCAAAAAATTATATTCTTCTGAATATATATTTATTTCTATTGTGAAAATTTCGGTGTTACTGTATATTAATAAAATAATGACACTAACTACTAAAAATAGCTCTAAATTTTTTTATAAACAATCTCACAAATCACAAAAATGTACTTATACCACACTTGTAAACATAAAAACAAGCGAAAATAACACTAATGAAAACGAAAACAAAACTTTACAAATTCCTAGTGCATCCACTTTATATTTATCATGTATTAAATTTTAAAGATATGAAAAACAGCATATCTTTAATTATAAATAGAAACGGCCTCATTTTCAAGGCCATGAAAGATTGCACCGTTAAAGTTAACGTTAATTCTATAGATGCATAGAGAAAATTAGCAAGTTATTTAAAAGAGGGCAAAGTTATTCATCATACCTATCAACTAAAACAAGATAAAGCCATTCGAGTAGTAATAAGAAATCTCCATCACTCAGTTGATGTTGAAGATTATAAAAAAAAATTTAAAGATATGGGTTTCAATATAACAAACATTAGAATCAGAAAATCCAAAGCACCTCTCTCATTATTTTTTCTTGATCTCGAACCAAATGAGAACAACAAAAAAATCTATGAAACTAAATATTTACAAAGCACTATAATAGTTATTGAACCATCAAGGAAAAGTCGGGATATCCCTCAATATGCCAAGGATTCTATCATACAAAATCTTATTATTTTATACTATTTAAATGTGTCAAATGTGGTCTGGGACACGAAACAGCACTATGTCCCAAATTGAAAAAATACCCCTGCCAAATGTGTAAATTGTTGTTGCTGTTGAGTCTCATCCTGTAAATTATAAAGGGTGTTTAATTTACAAATAAACTGGAGTGACTCCACTCGATTATCTCGCAAATTTGAATTGGATTAATTAACATATATTATATTTAAATTAAATTTAATTAATTATAAATTAATAATACTTATTAAACCAGCGCGTGTTTGGCTCTTGCTAGCGCGTGATTTGCAGTCGTGTTAAAAAAATTAATTCCGGTACATTCTCATATAACATTCACAAATACAAAATGTACATGTTTATCTGTTTTCATAGAACATAAAATTATTCCTAACACCAATTCTGTGAAATATCTGGGTCTTCATTTGGATAGTAGGCTTACCTGGAAAGTACATATCAATAAAAAAGGAATGAAGTCAATATAAAATATCGATATATGTACTGGCTAATTGGTCGTAAAGCTCAGCTTGCTCTAAAAAACAAAGTTATGATATACAAGGCAATTCTTAAGCATGGCTGCCAAATATGGGGTTCTGCAAGTGAATCTAACCTGTGTATAATTCAAATTGTTTAATTAAAAATCCTTAGAGGAATCTCGAATGTCCCATGGTATATAACAAACGAGAGTCTGCAAAAGGATCTTGACGTGCCGTCCATAAGAGAGGTCATCTTCAATCAATTTCATAAACATAGGCAAAAGTTGGAAGATCACACCAATATATCGGCTGTAACCCTGCTTGACTGTGAGAAGAAGAGAGAAACAACAACAACAACAACAACAAAAATGCGAATGCAATCTAATAGATGGAAAAATAAATGTAGTTAGGACATTCATCGCTGGTTAATATATCTATCAACAAATTTTCTAAAAGGTATGTAATGATGAAGCTGATTGTAAATAACATTAAAAAAAAAATTATTTAGTTTAAATCAAATTCAAAAATGATAATTACAATAGCATATAATGAATAAGTTTTCTTTTCTTTTTTTTAAAAAAAAATAAATAAGAAAATATTATTAAACAATTTATCATATTAAAACATTGGTGGTATTCAATAAATAAATAAAAGGGACAAATTTTCCAACAAAAGACAAAACAATATTGAATTGGTCGATTTCTTATGTAAACTAATATAAATGAAAAATATTTCAAACGTGCTCGCTTTAATTCAAATAGAATTTTGGAAATCGATACGCAGACAAACGCAGCTGCTAGCAATATGAGCTCCAAAAGTCTCCCCATGCTAAGGGTCCTTCCAAAGAAAAAGGGTCCTCAGTGTCTATAACCGCAAGGACAATTAAATGACAATCGTAAAAGCAGTTTCGAAATGAATACAAGTCGGGTAGAGGGAAGGGGATAAACTCATTGAAGGATGTCTCCATCAGATATTTGATATAATCTATTCAAATGAATATTCACATCTGAAATTATCTTTGATGATTTATTATTAGTTTCTAGTTTTATCAAAAAAAATAAATAAATAAATAAATAATAAATAAAATAAAATAAATTAATTAAAACGTCAGAAAAAGGTAATACATATTTAATAATTTATAAAAAATATTTTTTTTTATATTTCTCAAGGACTCTTAATAATTTATTATTTTATCTTGATTAATACAATATTAAGTGGAAAAGGAGATTACCTTTTTAGATTGGCTACATTTTTTAATAATAAAAAATAAATAAATTAATATTTTTTCTTTTAATTTTTCTAATTAGAACAAAAAATATTTTTTAGACACATAAAAAAAAATCTTACAAATTGATTTTTCTAGTAATTTCGAATTTACTAATAAATTTATATTTAACTAACGAGAAAATAAAAGTTTTATTAATTCGAAAATGAACTTTCAGCTTAACCTTTTAAATTTTTGATTTTATTAAAAATACAATTCCTTGTATATCGGCTTAATATTTTTTTTATCATTTTGCTATTAAATTTATATTTTTAGTTAAATAAATATTTATATTTTATTGTATAACTACGAGATTAATGTCTGTTGTTGCAATATTTATTTCTAAAAGTAAAAGTTGATTTTAATGGTAAGTAGTTGACTAATCAATAATTCAAAATTAAAAAAGTAATAGATTTTATATTAATAATATATATTCCCCAACCTTTTTGGACTACGGCCCGGTACGAGATTTTAAAATTTTTCGCAACCCACCTTATGAAAAAAACATTTATTTTCAAAACAAATTTTATTTTTTTAAAAAAACAAGTTATTTGTTTGTTTATTTCTTACATAAAAAATGCAAAATAATTATATAAAAAAAAAACATTAGCAAAAAAATATCCAAAATAGCTTTATTTAGAACTTTAGTAAATGATATAAACTTTGTTTTACATATTACACTTTGTTAGATGTTATTAGTCATCACATAAAAAGTAATGATGTTGGGACGCGGGAGCAAGTGGTCATGTACTATATATAAATATAAATATATATATATTGTAATATATAAGCATAAAAATGCATTTTTATATACAATGATGCGGCAACCTTCTAGAAAGATAATTTTTAACACATGTGGATGATATAAAGAATTTTGCTAAATTGGAGAATGAAAGAACTTTGGGTCATAAAACATCTGATCTCCATTTATACAGAGATCCATCCGTGTGTCCAAAGTGGGGGAAGGGATGAAGAGTTTTCGTTATTGATGTAACAAGAATTTTTAAGGCAGTCTTGATCAGAATTGGAGAAGGAGACACCAAATCCCTTGCAGGAGTGATATCCCGGCTACCCTCCTTTGAGGAGCGCCGCAGCTCACGAGATGTTCCAGAGAAATCCGCAGGACGACACTCAAGACTCAAGTCTAAGAATTCTCCATTCATTCCTATCACATACAGCTAAGTGGTCGACCCTTAGTTATTAATATAATTGCAATTGCTTAATGAAATTAAATTTCATTTTATTTATAATATTTCTAACGGTACCTTAATATACAAACAACTCTTTATAACTACTTTGTTATCAATTATTATAATATCAATTCTTATAATATTAATTCTTTTGTTTTATTAAATATTTAATTTTAGTTTAATTTTTATATCTGCATTTTTATTCTGAACGAATTCAATTTTATCATTTCCCTTATCAACCTTCGCGGATTCAATACCCATTTATTCTTCTAAATTAATCCAGAGTGCTACCAATCTAATAATTATTAATTTAATCTTATTTTCAACTCATTTTTCTCATTAACCACCTTACCTAAGCCTAGGTATATCGATTATAATAATATAAGAAGATAAATCTATTATATTATTAATAAAAATGTTCAAAATAGTGGATTATTAAATAAATTTATACGCCTATTTATATATAATATTTAGATTCACAAATTTTTAACATTTTCTAAATTATTGTGTTTTTATTAAGTTAAATTGTACCTAGATTAATTCCAACTATGATATTAATTATCTTTGGATAATGATTCAAGCATTTTATCTAATATTTTATACTTTGCCTGCTTCTTTATCTTTATTTGAATTACTATTTTGTATTATTTTCTTCGTCTGTATCATATTGATTCATATCATCTATATTCAGATTTTCAAAATGACTTGAAATATTCAATTTTAAATTAAAATATATCATTGTCTTTATTTAACATTTAAAATAGATTTATGATAAATAAATAAAAGAAAATATTAGTAATACTTTACTTTTTTGTGTTATCTCTAAATTATCCACAATAAACCATGGAGTTATAGACCATGAAGATGTACGAAATACATTCTTATGTCGACGCAATTTTGAAAACTCTTAAGATGATTAAATCAGATAAAACTAGAAAAGATAAGCAATGTTGAATCGCTAGCTTTTTTCATAGAACACTGATTCTGAGAGTGCAAATAAAAATAAACCTAAAGCCAAGAAAAAGATTTGTCTTATCATTTTTCATTTATAGGGGATCTTTATGATTTAATTTACATAAAATATCTCATTGTAATTACAATACATAGATCGAAATAAAGGGAGAGAAGAAAATTAGAGGGGGGGGGGACTATGTGGATTATTATACTGAACTGGATTCGTTATTATTAATTTATTATTATTATTTTATCATTTGCATGGACTTTGATTTCATTTCAATTCAATAATGTTTGTTCCAATTAAGGAAACCATCGGGCGAATTAATTACGAATTTGATTTCGGTCTTCTCTCTCTCTCCAACACACTCACACATAGTTTTCCAACTCTTAACATCCCAGATGGGGCAAACTTTTGGAATATAAACCATGAATTTATCTATATTTTCTAGATAATAGATTTAATATTTGTTTAAAAGCTTTAGTGTAATTGTATTGGACATAAAAGCATGCTAAGTCTCATTTTATAGATAGGAGTTTATATTTCAATACATTTATGATTATAATAATTATTTTATATATTTAGATTATAAATTGATTCGGCGCGATAACGAAACAAATATATATATAGCCTTGGGCACATGGGCGCTTTTTTTAAATAACAAATTAAAAGCCTAATTGTTAATGAAGAAAGTATAATTGAAGTAAAACAAAAGTAGCATTATATTATAGTAGGTATATTTTTCTTCTTTTGTATAAAAATATTTAGAATATAATTAATATATATTAAGAATTTTTTTTAAATTTTTATATAAATTTATTTTTGAAAGAATAAGAAATTATTTTTTATTTAATTATTATTCTCTTTGTAAATAATTTGTTCATAGTAAATTTTAAATATTTTTATATTATAAAATCTCATTTCTTTCAATTTATCTCTGTTATTTATGTTCATGTTAAAAATATCTAATACAAAATTTATAATTTAAAAAACAAAATTAAAAATGAATTTAAAAGATACTTTAAAAATTTAATAATTAAAGATTATTTATCTTGTAATTCCTGTTAAACTGTTTTTGTTTTTGTTGCTTGATGTTCATAAACTCTAACTTTTCAACATATAAAATAATTAAATGAAAATTAACCCCAGAAGCAATTTACTTGCCCGAGCAACATAACCTTCAACCTTACTCTCCACCATCTCCCCCCCCCTTCTCCTCTCCATTCTATTCTTCTTCCTTCAACTCATTCTTCATACCGTTCATTCCCTCGTTGGATGTTTCTTATTCAATTTATGAACATAGAAGAAAATTATATATTTTATATATAAATGAAGCACTTTTTTTTTTTCAAAATTATTAATATAATTAATATACAAATTACATTTTTTTTTTTATCAAAAAGGAATAAAAAGAATAATTAACCTTGCATAAATATGGCTTTAGCCTTCTTGATGAGTTGGCTACGTCTTGGAGTTCGACACCCTCCTCGTTGACATGGCCCTCCAACCTCGGCTATGACTGATTTTTTGAAGACTTCATTAACTGTCTCTATTTCAAAATTTCCATGGTGGATTTTTTTTTTTGATAGATTCTAATATGTATAAAAACAATACCGAGTATTCTTCTTCGTAAAAACGTATAAGATAATGTTAATCGAGGGGAGCGACATATTATAATTATATAATATTAGGTTTATCATCTCTTTTTCTCTTCTCTCCTTTACATTTGGGAATGAGTATAAATATCTATTTAGGATTCTTTGAGAGATTTCTTGATCTGTTGTTCTTATCAGATGTGTCAAAGACCCTTTCAGATATCCGATTTTAATTAAGAGAAATTATGGGGGCGTCTACTGAGCAAATTGCATCTTTGGGACGTTCATTCTCTACTTCCTCTCCCTTCTCGTACTCGTGTCTTCAGTGATGGGTACTAGTATCAGTCGAGGATTCAAGTCTCCATCTCTCCCTTTTCCATTTCAAAGTAGCAATTGGATGCAATGGAGGCGCCCCGATCCTTTTGCGATGTGATCTGTATGCTGGTATTGTACTCCGAGGGGGACAAAAACACCTGCTACCAAAAAACGACCCCCGACACTTTGACACCCCCTTTAAAAGAGGGAGACAATTTTCATTCCATTCGCTCGTTATTTATCCTCACCTCCCCATACTAAAAAACATAAATATAAATAAAAGTAAATCTATTGGATTCAATTTAGATCAATTTAAAAGAAAGGAAAAAAAAAACCATTGAAAATAAAGTAAACATTGTATCTGTCAAATTTGAAAATATTTCTAATTTCATTTATTTTTAATTATTTTTAGTTGATAATTAATTAATAATAAATTTTTATTCAATTTTTCACTTTCTCTTTTAATTTATTTATGTTTTTATTAATATAAATATTTTAATATTTTTTTTTATAATTATTGATATTATTTTAAAAACGTATGAATATTTCTCTCTTGAATATAATGTAATATTTGTAGCTTCAGATTTTCTACTCCAAGTAGCCTTGTTATAATCCTGGATTGGAACTGGATTTCATCTTGAGCTTAAAGCTAATAATGAATAAGTAGCTGGCTGATAGCGTTAAAGACTTATCGTTAATTTAGATTGAAGCATGCATTATATCATCGATTTTCTCTTAAATTAATAGCTAATAATGTACATTAATTATTTACTTTAAATTAAAGTTAAAAGTCAAAATAACTAAAATTATAAAATCGTGTTTTGAATGAATAATCGTTAAATTCGTTTCACCATTTTTGAACGTAATTCTTTTATAATTTTTAATTAAATTTAATAATACTTTGCGAAACTTTAAAAATTGTTGGTTATTAATTTAAAATAAATTAAAATTCCTTCTAATTTAATCTAATCTAAAAAAATTGCAAGTTCACCCACCAGGTATACATTTCGCTTCTTACTGATTTTCTTTGGAGTGTTTATGTGACCAAATATTGCATTCCAAGGGTTTCACATGATTAAACATTATATATGATTATAATTATTATGATTTCTATTTTATCAATATTCAAAATAAAAACAAAAAAAAACTGCTTTTTTCACCTCATTTCGCAAAAAAAACAACTAACTGACGATTTAACATCAAGTTAAATAATTATAAATGAATATAAAATCGTCATACTGACGCAATTCAATACATCAAGTCTTCTGATTGTAGGTATAATCGTCACCCCCCCTAAGGAAGCCCTAAGCCAGAGGTTCTTAAACTTATGTACTCCGCGGACCCCCACTTGGAGAAATTTTTTTTGACGGACCCCATCCCAACTTTAGGTACTTTACGTCATTTTATTAGTTATAATTTCTGGCTTACGATCTCATAAGAACAAGGATATATGTTGAATATTTCTAACAGGGATTGGTGAATTATGATTTTTTTGCAAATTGTAGAACACATTTTATTAGAAATTATAATATTGAAGAAAGAAAATTCAGCTAAATATGAAGATGGAAACGGTAGCAATAGTTTTCTTGCACATTTCGTTGAATTTGGGTATTTGATCTCTGTTTCCTCACAAAGCCATGCCATCGCTTCTTTTATATTAATTAAAGTTTTAACTGACTCATCATTTTCTCGTGCACCTGTACGATGGCTTTGCGGACCCCCAGTAAAGGCTTCGCGGACCCCCAGGGGTCCGCGGACCACAGTTTAAGAACCTCTGCCCTAAGCGTTTATAACTACATTTTGTAGTTTTGAATAAATAATTAAACACAGGTAGATTCTAAAAAACGCCCCGTTGTGAATAAAGCTTAAAACTTGACAGCAAAAATCTTATGAAACAGTACTAAATTCTTATGAAAAATGTTAAAAAATTTAATAAAACAAAGAGATACTCACCAATGCTTGATTCGGAATTTTTGGTTTCCACCATACTGAAACGTGGCACCATAATTTTTGTAAATAGGGGTTTCCAAAGGCCCCAAATTTCAAAAAGTAAATTTCATTCAATACTGATGGGTCCTATAAACTTATAATTAAGATTTTTTTAAAATAGTGACGAAATTACCTTCAGTGACGAAATTACCCTACTCTACCTTATATATATTTTTTTAATATTATAACTCATTTCTCTCGACTTAATATTTAACAAGGTTATTTTCTTTATCTTTTATTAAATTTAAGTAATTTTTTATTTTTGTATTTTCAAATTGATGCAAATTACTCTAATAGTGAATGTAAATAATCTCATTAAACGCTTTCAGAATTTATTAAAACGTATGATGTGATATGAAGATCCTATTAAGTTTATCGTCTCAAAAACAGAAGAAAAAGGAGTTCAATTCTCTTTCCTCTTAAAGTTTATAAAATATACAAAGAATATTTTCAGCAATATTGTATAATTAATTTTTCATTTTTTTTTTTTAATCTTTTTCATACATTTGATTTGAATTCAAATCTCATAAAACTATATTGAAAAAATATAAAGCATATATATTCAATTTTATTTATTTATATTTATTAAATATATATCAATTCATCAATATATCAAAATATTTATAAAATCACAAATTAATTCACTTTTCCTCAAGTAACCTACTCCGTATGTGATCTACCTACCCGTTCCTGCTATAATACATACGATATATGTTTAAAGACTACATCATCATTACTGCCTTGAATTTATTAATTTGAAGTCTCTGACCATATTAATTTCTAACCAAATCATATTATGCAATATACAACTTCAAATTTCATTGGTTTCTCTGTTTCAATCAGTAGAACAGGCTTGTCACATAAAAGTTTATACTTATATACTTTAAAATCATCTGCCAAAATTTTAAATTATATTTCTTTACGTTTATTATACGCTCATATAAATTCCAAAGAATATCCATATAAATTTCAAAGAATATCTTTCTAATATTTTTACGAAATACTCTATTCACGTTAACGCTCTATCTTCTACTCCGTTTTTCCAATTGAGTATAAATTTAACTTGATTATTTTCAATACGAATCAATTATATCCAATAAATTGAAATTATATTTAGCATTAAATTTTTATCGACGATTATTAAAATAATAATAAAAAAAAACGTTTTTAATAATAAATTTAAATTCAAAAATCAATAGTAATTATGTCATGAAATTATTAGACTCAATAATATCACTCAACTGAAGACAATTAATCATTTTATAATCTACTTTATTCAAAAAAGGGATTAATTAATTATAAATGGAAAATATATTTTTATACTAACATATATAATTCAATTGAAGGGTGTTATAATGGTGTTGTTGGTGTTGTTCGTGCATTTGTGCTAACGGTGTTAATTTTGTGCTTTTCCTTTTTTTATTTTTTTGATTCATTGAATTCACATTTTCTTTGATTTGATTTCTATTCACGCAAAAAAATAATTTATATATATATATATATATATATATAAACTTCTAATTGTTTTCCTTTTCGTAATTACTAGGCATGAAAACAGTCGTTAAATTCAATTCTATTCAATTGAGTTGTTTCTATTTATCATTATTATTATTATTATTATTATTTACTTAATCTAAATCTTGAGCTTTGTGTGTGATGTTGATTTCTTTTTTTGTATTTCTTCTTTTCCTATGCAATGTTCCGTTAGTAATGTTTCTTTTTAATAATCCTTTGAAGTAAAATCTCTATTACTAGAAGCGTCACTGAAGTAAGCGCACCAATGAAAAAAAAAATTATCACCGGTTTAATGTCTTGCATTGAGACAGAGACGAACGCATGGCCCTGGTCAACGCATTTAGGAAGTTCCGGATAGAAGTAACGGATTTCTCGGTTTATTAAACCAGCTTCACGTATCAATGCCATTCTAGAAATATTAAAACCTAATTAAACTAATAAACATTAATTTTCTTCTATAATTGTTTTAAAGTAAGATAATCATTAATTTGGAATCTTTTTTCACATGTGCTCTATAATAGCTTTCTAAGTATTCAAAATACCAGGATAAATTTGAGAAGAAAATTATATTATTTTATATGGTGATGGTTTTATTAATTGAGAATGAGGGGGGTGCTTCATCACTTAGGCCAACGAAATAATTTTAATTGAAAATAGGAATCATTGTAAAATATATGAATCAAAAATTACATAGTTAAAGAGATCAAAAATTTGATGAGCGGAACACGTGCATCAAATAGGTGGGGGGGGGGGGAGAAACTGGCGAGTGGTTTGTTTGTATTGAGACAATATAAAGAAGGATACAAGGGTTGTTAATCACTTAATACGTTTTAAAAAAATAAAACAAATTCAATAAATTGTGTAATAATAGCACAGTTTAAAAAAACAAATTATAATTGAATATTTTAATTTGTTTTTTGTTGAAATTACTTTAAAAGAATTTAACATTTTTATATGTGACGAATTTATTTGTAAAATTAATTAAAAGTATTAACTATGCTCATTTATGTAATATAGTGTAAAATTAATTCAAGAAGTAATTGCAAACATGACAGGAGATTACTTATTTAAATAGAACACGTTCATTGTCTAATCGCGAGGTGAATAATTGATATTCAGATATTACAAAGAGCCCATTAAGTAATGGTCAAAGGATAAGATCATAAATTTTAATTCAATACTAATATCAAGGATTCGACTTGATCATGAAATGAATATTGAATTATACATTAATTGTGCGAATAACTAATAATTATTGTGGTAGTTATCAATTATGGAATATTTTAGAGATCATCTTTGTTATTGGAATCAGGGTAACTCGGAATATGCTATTAAGAGTATTTAAATATATATAAAAATTCATATAATAATAATATTTATAAACAGAAGAGTAATTATCGAATAAGAAAACAATCTTATTGAACAAAAATTTGAATGTCCAAAAATAAATAATATAGATTATTATTATTATTATTATTATAAAGATTATATTATAATTTCTCTTTTTAATTTTTATTTATATTGCTTATTATTAGTTTTTACTATCTCGTCAGAGAAAGTATTGCGATCACGAAAATTTTTATACATTTTTAAGGTACCTGAATCATTTTCTCTAAGGTTGAGAAAAATGTCTGTGTGTGTGTATGTATATATGTATGTATGCGTGTATGTAACCAAGATTACGCAAAAACGGTTTGAGCTAGAATGATGAAATTTGGTACATGGGCATTATTCAAAATTCGTAGTTTTCTATCAACTTATGAGAAATGTAGCTCAACCGGAAGAGGGTCGTTACCTACAACGTTAGGATTTTTTTTCTTCTAAAGTGACCGTAAAAATAAAGATATATGTTTGATAATTTTTCACATGATTAATAATTGTATAAAACTGCTATATATAGAATTTCAGCTTGATTGAATCGCTGAAAGTACCAGAATTAATTTTTTAACACTACAAATCTCACGCGCCAACACGTGACGTGGTGCCATCAACAAAGATCCAAACATGTGCTGGTTTAATAAATATTAGTTATTAATTTTAATTTATAATTTAATTAATTTAATTAAATTAAATTAATATATGTTATTTAATCCAATTCAAATTTGCGAGATAGTCGAGTGAAGACCCTCCAGATTTTTTTAATAACATTTGATTGTATAATTAATAAAATATTTGATGTATATTGAATTGGGATGGGTTTTGTTTGTTCACTTACGTGTATTTGAAATGGTTTCGTAATGGGCTGCCCTTGGCCACTGGCAAATGATTCATTTGACATTTAAACATTGATATCTCTTGAAGGGAACATTTTTCATCTTCATCAAACGTATCTGAAATAACTTTATTGCTTGTCAAATCCACATGAAATGCATGAAGTCCCTTTCTCACCCCTTTAATCCCCTCTTCCATTTTTACAAAGGCTTTATTCCATGGTTGGGTAAAGATTTTCTCCCAATACAATCGTTTGATTATAGGCGATTGAGTGTGCTGGTATTAAAAAAAAAAGAGGAAAAGAAAAAAAATCATAAATACATATAAGAGTATAAAAGTAATTTTTATTACATTTATATATAGAGCATTATATTCCAGATCTTCCATTTGAAATCGAAATGGACTATTGATGAGATCTTCTAAAGTACGAATGAAATTATTTGGTGTTTGAAAAAGGACAACAATTGATGCTGAGTAGGCGTTATCAAAGATAACAGCGACAATTAATAAAAATATTAAGACAACACGAGATGAGATTTTAGTTGGCGATGTTATTAAACCTAAAACAAATTAATTTTAATCCTTTCAGGCTTGGTAAAAAGTTTCACTTCATCTGAGAAGATTACGATGTCTTTTGGTTATGCAACTAAACCTACAACAGTCTTCCCATTTTATTCTTTATAGCTTTTTCTAGTTAGATTAATTATAAAAAACAAAATAAAAAAATCTATACACTTAATTTATTTTAAAATTTGTATTTCTATATATGTAGAAATATTATCAAGAATTTTTTTTTTTTTTTTTTTTGATAAAGAAAATAAAAATAATTAAAGCTATCAAAAAAAATGTGAGTTCAAAGAATCAATTTTTTGATCATTGAATTTAAAAACAAAAATAATGTTTTTATCATGATTGTATAAAATAAAAAAAATCATCTTATTCAAAAATCAATGATGCTTGGTCATCTAATATTCAATTTCAATTTTTTTCTTTTATCTTTTTACAAATAATTTATAGTTTTAATTTTTAATCTCTATATTTTAAATAAACTCATATAATGGATAAATTTAATTGTAAAATAATTTATACCTTGAAGTGCCATTATTGAAATAGCTGCCCAGGAATAATCGTAAAGTCCCTCTTGTTCTTCAAAAGGTTGATTTTTATCGCCTAAATATTCAGTGGCACAAAGAGCTAATACTGTTAAAATAGTTGTAAATAAAAACGCAAGCCATACTTGCATACTGAAAGCTAACATATAAATATTCTTATTTGCAGATATAGGTGGTCTTCGAAATATAAAGCGAGGACTAAAAAGAAAAGATTATAACTATTAAAATTAAAATATTTACTATACTTTTATATTTTACAAAAATATTTTGTTTTTTTTTCAATGGAAAATACATTTTATATTTTTTTTTCTTTGGAAAGTCCTAAGAAATTAAAAATATTTAAATAATTAAAATATTTAAGTTATTAAACTATTAATAATAAATATTACTAATAATTTTGCATTCCTATTCTTTTATTAAAATGAAAAATATTTAATTTATCTAATCGTATTTTTTTTATTATTTCAGGTTAGTCGTCTCTTTGTCTTCTTAAAAATTCATCCTATAATATGTAAGTTTTAACTTTGATCTTTTAAAATGTATTATACAATATCAATTAAAATTTTTTTTCCCTGTAGTGTTTTATGGTTAATATCCCTTAACGATATATCTCTTAGCTTTTTTTTATTTTATTTATGCTGTAGTTTTAATCTATATTATTAAGTAATTAAATCTATTAGTATATTTTGTCCTTTAACTAAACATTTAGAATTAACTAATATAATTTACTAGTTACTAATATTTAGTAATTAAAAAAAAATATTTTATAGCTTTATCTATATTTGATGAAAGAAATCATCTAGTCTTGTATGTATATGTATATTAAAGTGTAAATTCGGTCAGAATATACATTGATTAGTAATTGTCTAAATACATTAATTACATAAGTATTTTTTTACATACATATTTACAGAAGAAACAAAATGGAAATAATTTTGGAAAATTCAACTATAAACATATTGTATATTTTTTGTATGTAATTTTTTTCAAAAAACTGTTACTTATTATTAGTAAATGCACATATACTATATACTGTACTAAGAGTCTGTTCTGTTTAAATGAAAAATCAACATAAATGTTTATAGTTACTTATGAGAAATTAAATTTTGAATTTTACTTGTCAATGTATACACTGACTGTAGTTTATTTTTTAACCTTTACATAAATTTAGGTATTATATAAATATATAGAAAAATTTGAAAATTCTGAAATATAGTCTATTACCATATATCGTCAATTTTTCCACAATAATCTATATAATCCATTCGCCAGGTTTTCATAAGAAGTCCATTGCCGGTATCAACTTTCTTTTGTTGTAATAAACCGACCATTCCTTGATAAATCCCATTCTCATCTCTCTTATAGCCCCAACGATCTGTCAACGTGAGATTCATGCTAAAATAAATATCAATTTGTTTACTTGATTTATTCAACGTATATAAAATATAGGATATAAAAAAATACCTAAAATTATAATAATCTTGTACTAGTCTTGTAATTTGAAATGATAACTTATTTGGTGTATTTAAATGTTTTTTAAAAGGATTATGTCTTGTAAGGAAACTCTCCATAGTAACTGGTTCTTCTACAATCTTGAAATATGAATAAATAAATTAAATAAATTAAATAAAATAATATTTGATTATAAAAATTAAAATTTAATATTATCTGTAAAAATAATAAATCAGAGTCAATTGTTCTAAAATTATTAAATTTATAAAGAAATGAGATTTACTTCATTTCAATGATTAAGAATATGTGTCATTAGTTTAATGATTTGTTATTTTTATTCAAATTTAATTAAAATCATTCTCTTCCCCTTCCTCATCTTCAACAAAAAAAAAAAATGAAAAATATTTCTTTCCTTTTCCGATACAAATTAATTTCAATTAGTGTTTATCGTTTCACTTCAATGCTATAAATCGTTTGTATTCAACTCTCTTAAATGCTTTTTTAATTTCCTCCATTTATTTCATGATTTTTTTTTAATGTTTTCGGGTCTTTTTTCGAATCTTAAGACATTAATTTCAATAACTTAGTCTCTAAAAAGAGGTTCTTTTTTACGTTTTTTTTTTTTTCTAAATCACTTAGTGGATATTGATTCATATTTTATGACAAGAGCGTGTTTTCCTACCACATAGGCAACATTTAAACGTGATAGTTGAAAATTATCCCTTTTTGATTCTTCTGGGATCGGCATTTTTGGTTCCCAATCGTGTATAATAATTTCTAAAGGTCCATTGACGAAACGAAACAGTTCTTGGATTTGTATTTTCATCGAGTGTTTCTTTCGTGGCCTCAGAATAAAAATATGACTATCAAGTCGGGCGTTGGCAGCTAAGGCATTGGGAATCTGTCCCTCTTCCATGTTCACTAAGAGCCAATAGTGCAGAATATTAAATAAATGAGGATATTCTAAAATCTAAAAAAAAATAAAACCTTAATAAACATTATTATTCTTAAATAATTTTTAAATAAATATTTATTAATTAAATAATTATTATTAAAATAAGAATAAAGTATTATAATATCCAATTGAATATATAATATAAATCACTATACATATATAAATTATATACGTTTATTTTCTAATATAAATCTAAAATAAAGTCAGTTGAAATGGGGACAAACTATATAAATATCTAGAAAGATAAAAATAAGAACGAAGTAGAGATGAATCAAAATTATGAGCATAACGGAAACCATTTACTATATATGAAATTTATTTTCTAATATAAAAAGATGAAAAACTATAAAAACAGAATATCTCACAAAGTGTTTTTAATAAAGATTCATTTTTTTCTTTGCCATTTGATAATCCTAATAAAATCATTGAATATTTATAAAATTATTTTGATGTTTTTAATTATAAATAATAATAATAATTAATATATTGAATTATATATTTGAAATATATTTTAATTTTTTAAGAATCTTGTTAATATCATATATTCTTGTGATGAGATGTGATTGTGATTAGGTTCGTTTTCCCTAGATTTATTATTTAAAAAATACATACTATTATATATATAATAACCTGAATATTTATAATATTAGTACCCCTAAATATTGTTAAATATCTACAAAATTAGATGGGTGATTATTTTTTTTTAAACTTGTTGCTAATTATTGTAGAATAAAAAATCCGTCTCAAGGGAGCTCAAACTGATCTCTTCCATGTATAAAAATGTAACTCTATTTTCAAAACTTCCACTCTTTATAAACAATCATCATTAAACGGTTAATTCTAATCATTTCAAATGATCATTCATGATTTTTCAAATGATATTTTTTTCTATAGTTATAATTATAGATCATAACTTTTTTTTTTTGTATTATAGAAAATAAAATTAAATTTTGGAATTGTATTTTTCTCTTTTTGTATAAATAATATTTTTTATTATGACTTTTTTGTTACATATATTTTAATGGAAGATAATTATATATCTGATATTAATAGCTTTAAAGAAGACAAGTATGATTAAATATTGCATTCATAACCTGTGTATAAGGAATCATTTCGTTGCTTTTTTTCACTAATGAATTCTTTAACTGATTAAATTTCATGAATTTCTATCCAAGTGTCTCATTACCTGATTAAGTACAGCTTCCGCAAAAATGGGTTGTGATAAGTCCAAAATGATTCCTAATTTATAATAATCCGTTTTCATTATTTTATTAACCTCATCCTGTTGAAAAATGGCTTCATTCTGAAGATTAAAACGCATTCCATTTAAAGAAAGTAATTTGGCTAATGATAAATGACCTGTTCAGAAAGGCAGGAAACGATGAACAAAGAAGATACATATATTTTAAATATAAAAAAGTAAATAATGAAAATTTTATTAGAAAAATATAAATTTATTATAGGGTCACAATACAGAGAGAGAGTTATATATATATACACCCCCGTCACCCTCATTATTTCTATTTATAATTCAAAGAAATTTTGAAAAGATTGGAGACTGTATATTGTAATATTTCTAATGGGAAAATTAAATTGCCTGTCCAGCGTAGAGGGAACATTAGCAGAGCTTTATTTAGTTTTTTTTTTTAACTTTTTTCTTTATAAAATATTTTATATATGCAAAATTTAATAAAAATAAATAAATATTTTAAATTACATATCTCTATTCTTTATTAACTTCAAAATGACAGAAAAAGGCAAATTACATATCGATTAAGTAGATATTTTTTATACTATATAGAAAAAAAAAATTAAAATTTTATTAAAAAAATATAAATTTATTGTGGGGCTAATTTTAGGCGATATATATTTATATTTAATATTTGATGTAAAAACAAAATTATTTTTTACTGAAATAGCCTTATAAAACAGCCCGTTTACTATTTTTAATTGTTATTTGGTATACAATACATTACCTTTATAATTAGTCGAAAAATGTATGACATTCTTGATAGAATGGTGAGAAAAATATTTGAATATAAATATTTCAATATCGTTGTCGAGTTTTTTATTAAAAACGCCATTTAAAGTAAAGCATAAAAGACATATCTTGAAAAGTGAACTCATTGTATGATTTTTATTCACTGCCGATCAAAGGCAAATCATATTCTCTTTTTATATATTGTATATCGAGTAATAAGTATGAATTATAACTGTCTATACTTTTGATTGACAGTTTTTTTTTTTTAAGATCACATGTTTTTCATGTCAAATATTATCTTCTAAATTAATTAATATATAATGAGCTTAGATGTAGGAGGGTCAGAGACTGTCATGACAAAAGGCTATCGTTTTGGAGTGGGGGGGGGAAGGGGTGAAAGTGTGGGGTTGGCTGACCTCTGCAACTGATTCGCAATTGGGACAGAAAGTTGACGGACAGCTGTGTGTCCGGATCGTTCATTCGGTTGTTCGTTCATCGTTCAACAGCCGTCTGTCATGGTTGTTCATCAATCACCTTAGACTAATTGAATTATTCGCTTGGCGATCATCTGATTGTCCCAGTCAAAAGTGCTTTCAGTAGCAGCCACCATTTATTCATATTGAAATGGATTTATATCACATCTATTTTATTGTTATTATTTTTATTATTATTTTGCTACAATAGCAGGAAGTCTTTTTTGACATTTACTGATAAAAAATATAATATATTTTCATAACTACATACAATAATATATAAACAGAGATGGATAGAAATATATAAACCATAAAAATAAAAATGTTTATATACCTAATTAAAATTTAAGTATTTTTTTTCAAAAAACTTTTTGCAGAAAAGAGAATATACGAGTAAATTAAAAAAAAAAAAAGATTTAATAAAAGCTTCTTACTATTCGAGTTATTCGAGCATTGTTTGAAAAATCGTAACTATCAGAAAGTGTCATTACTGTTTCTCATCAATTATTAATTTAATTTGAAAAATATAAACTTGTTTTATAGTTGATCTCATTTGAATGTTGATTGTCATTTAGATTTATAAACTAAGAATTTGAACTGCCTTTAAAAATATTATACTTGTAATAATATACATATTTACATACATATTACTTTCAAATATACCTATATTGATCTTTTTTTTTTAATTTATATTTTATCAAATTATTTATTTTTCAAACATTTTCTTTTTTGTTTTTCCAAAAGGTTTATTTTCAATTTAATAATTTAAACATATTTTAGATATATTGACATTTCTAACATTTTAATGTTAAATCGATTGTCTTTAGTTTTATCACACCTTGTATAATTCCCAATACGAAATTGGTAAATTGATCAAGTAATTGGGAATAATTTGACATAGTATGAGGGAAGGATATATAAAACTACCATTTGCGTGGGCGTTGAGCTGGTTGTTTCCTGACGATGGATATGATTTAATATCCTGACAGCTACACATACACAATCAACACCCACCCTATTCTCTTCCATTTCTCCACGCGAACTAACAGCTACAACTCTTCAAACGTTCCAACAAGTTCCTCTCCAAATCCCTTTAGAGGATATATATATATATATATGTTGTAGTAGTACATCCAAACAAACAACAAACGACGATACCCAGAACAAAGGTTCCCGCTTGACAACGTCCTTGTTCCTTTTATAAATCGTCCATTAATTAACCTTTCAATATTATTTTGCTATGGATGATAATTATTCTTTCATATTTTTTGACCTAATTGTGTTCTTTATCCCTCTCTCTCTCTCTCTTTCTTTCTTTCTCTGGTTCATCCACTTACTATTGTTGATAAATTATTCTAATTTGATCTTCTTACTTTTTCTTTGTCCATATTTTAACAATGTTGTTGGATTTTTAAAGTCATCTTCTCAAGCTTCTCTTTCAACTAGTCAATTATTAAAATTGTTAAATAAATATGTATATACATTTGATGCTTAAATTTTAAATAATTGAAAGATTGTTTTGTAAATAACAAACATTCAAACAAATATTTAATTTATGGTTTAAATTTTATTGAATTGTTAGAAAAGTTCATATTATAAATTTAATCATAAATAAACAAAATGATTAAATAAATATTTATTAAACTAAGTTCTATTTATATGAATTAATATATTTGGAAACTCTTCAGCATGAGCATTTGATGAGAAATCAAAGAGTTTGGGATGAGAACAAATCTGTAACTGCTGGTTAATAATATCTAATTTTTGACTCTTGAAGTAAAGTTGGTTCACATTCTAATATCTTATTTAATTTTCTTATTATGACGGAACTTATAAAAACTGTGTTAATTTCAAGTTGATATCTTTTTTATGATAAACATGTGAACTAATTATAGTGGATGTGCTAAACGCACAGCTTTTATTGTTCAAAAGAAATACTTGAGTGAATGTCGGTGGATTCTTATGAAAACTTTGGTGATAATGTTTTTAAACAAAGCGATTGGGTACGTTGATTTAGACTTTATATCTTTCAAATTAATCTAAATTCCATTGAAACCACTTTCTTCTGGATGCCCCTAACTAGAGCCACTTCCATCCATTTCAATCCTTCCTTAATTACCTTATTTCTTTCTTCCTTTATATTATCAACCCTCTATGTCATTAGTCATTACATTATAAGGAGCTGATTATTAATTTCCATGGCTCATATGGGGTTCATTACAAATCGTCAGAAATATCTTGGTATTTAGGGTTAGTGCCTGCGATGTGTTCCACCTTTAAATAAGAAGCTATAGTTTTTAACCTTATGTGACATCATACTTTATATTCAATATATCTACTACAATTTTTGATATTTTAAATATATAATATTTAAGATATTATTCTATTTTAATTCGTCTTTAATATTCCCATCAAAATCCTAATATCCTTATCACTTACACCGTCCTTTCTTCTTAATAGGACTGTTAACATGAAACTTAACCAATTTCAATGGAATATACATTTTCTTCATTAGCTCATTAATTTTATTAGCATCAAGATCTCATTTAGAAATCTTTTTTTTTTCTTTTTCTTTCTCCTTTTTTTGATCTTTGCTAGCTAACATTCTAGTAATCACCAAGAGTTGCTCCTTTTTCTATTATCCTCTTTTTTCCCTTAATTTCCTGTTCTTTTCATTCAGTCAGTTTTAATGATGAGTCAGTCCAATTGTCAAGAATTTTTTTTTCGCCTACTATTTTCTTTTTCTTTTTCACTCTTTGATCAATAATTTGAAAATTTACTTATCATATACTCTGAGAAAAAATATTTGCAATGATGAACAAACAAAAATAAATTTTTTAATATCGTCTTTAATCGTAAAATTGAAATTTTCTAAGCAAGGGTCCAATTTAAATATAACATATCAATAAAGTTCTATTATATACATTCTATTCATTATATAGTAGAATAATAAATAGATTTGTAATAATGAAATATGCTCAGTATTTTATACTGTTAAATTTATACGCAGACGACTTAAATATATTTATAGGAGATTCGGCAATTGTTATTATAGATAGCGTAGAAAAATTAATTGAAGCAGGAAGAGAGGTGGTACTGGAAATTAATAATTCTAACATTTTTTTTAATATTGGAGAGAAAATCAGTAAAAAATTAATTTATTCATATTAAACCAAAATATTCTTAAAAATTCTAATATGTCACTAATTCACTAGATTTTCATTTTTTTCAACTGAAGTACCAAAATAAATTCTTTATACCACAATATATGGATTATCAACGAATTCTTTTCTTTTTCTCTTTTTTTTTGTTGTTTTGTTTTAATTATTATACAATTTTATTATTTTTTCGACCACTCTCTATTCTATAATTAAAAAAAAAACTTATATAATTAAAAAAACACCTTTTAAATAACATAAAACATAAAACAAAACACACAAAAATAAACTAATTATATATCATTTTCATTATTTTGACATGTACTTTATTATACGATGCCATAAATGTAAGCTTTTATGTGTATTGCTTTTTATATACTATGTAGATTATTTATTTTTTTAATTATTATAAAAATTGAATATAAAAATCATTTTAATATCTAAATCTAATATTGGCATTCATCAAAAAGTATTTGACATTTAACCTCAACTTGTCAAATATATCCCTTTCTCTCATTTATACCGCTTAGAACTCTTTGCTACTCGATTGCCTTAAGGGTATTATCAATTTCATTTATTAATAAAAATAGAGATGAATTTTATTAGAATTCAAGCGTGTTGGCTCATACGTACCTAACTGAAAACAATATACATAAATTCAATCGTCTCTGTCTCTCTCTCTCTCTCTCTATTGACATTGATTTTGCATTATATAGTAAAATATATTAAGTAATTGTATTTAAAACAAATAATTCATTTGATATTCCATTTTTTTTTTTTTATTTTGAATTATAAAAAATATAAATTAAAAAAAAATATTAACAATAATTTTGCTGTCTAAATAGTTAATGAGAAGAAAGAAAATAAAAAGATATTTATAGTGCATAGAAGTTGTGTCAAATGTTGATCAGATGTTCAGGAGTAAATTCTTCAAAATTATTCTGAATTATATATTAGCCTTATTTTAATTATAATCATTTGAATATTATATAGTTTGAAATTTTTATTCTAAATATAGAAACATACAAAGTCTATACTTTTAAAATACAAAAATTGAATATAGACATTCAAATTTAAATATTTCATTTTTTTTATCATCATTGTGCTAAATATATACTCTTAAATTATATAAAGTCAAAATTTTCTTGAATTTAATTAATGAAATCTTTAGAGAATTAGTAGAGGAAAATAATATTGCATCACAAAATCACATTATATAATATATTAAATATATATTATAGATATATTATTATGTATATATTATATAAAAATTATGATTTAAAGTTAAATATAACAAATTATATCATAATTGAATTTATTTAATTATTACTCTCATTATATCTATTACCCATAAAGTATACGAGGGTGGGGTGAAAAGTTTCCGGCCTGACCAAGATAAACGATGTTTTTAAATTTTTTTTTTTTTTTTTATTTATTTTTCAACATTCAAGATAGCTGAGACCTGTATGTACGATGTCAGCTGAACGTGTTCGAAATATTTTGCACAATCATTTGAATATGGTAATCTGTGTGCAACGTGGGTGCCGCGTTTGCTAACGTTAGACCAAAAACTGCTTCGAAAAACCATTTCTATCGACAATTTGGCGCTGTAGGCGTAATTCAAACGAATTTTTGCGTCAATTCATAACTGTTGATGGAGCTTAAATTAAATTAAATCGAAATTAATTAATTAATTAATTAATTAGAACACCGTTATGAGACATGTATCAGTGTTAATGGAGATTATGTTGAAAAATATAGCAAAAAAAAAAAAGAATTTAAAAACATCGTTTTTCTTGGTCAGGCCGGAAACTTTTCACCCCACCCTCATATATATAATATAGAGTATACATAATTATTATTTATAATCATATATTAATTTATTATTTATTTTTTAAATATATTCCTTTGACTCCTTTCTATATATAAATGTTTATTTTAATATTGAACACCTTCCATAAATACGCATATACCTATATAGAAAATATAAATGGTAGAAGAGATATAGTTAAAATCTAGCTTTACACAATTTCCTAATAAAAGTTTAGAGGTGATAAAAATTAATTTTTTTATAATAAATAATATTAATTATAATAAATTATGTTTACTTATTTTTAATTGATATAATTAATAAAAAAACATACGATATACATTCATCTGTTACCTAATATCTCTTTTTTTTTGTTTAAAACAAATGTCTCACGAAATAATAAAAATCATGAAATAAATAATTACATTATATATCCTTCGGCTGGCTTTGCAAATGTATAAAAACCACAGAGGGAGATGAATAATATTTTTCGGCATTGGTAGAACGCCCTTAAAGACAGGATCACAAACTCCTCCTCCTCCTCCTCCTTCTATTTTAAAGACAACGATAGTACGCAAATGAAGTCATCGTTTCAATTAATTAACAAAAGAACCCGACAACGAATAATTAGGAGCTACAAGGCCCCCTTGGCAGCGAATGCCCTCTCACCCCGTCCCATAATGAATCCTCTATAAATATCAATCCGCCCCCAAGGCAAAAACACTCCCCATATCCCACCCCAGGCTATTCTTATTCATGCAAATTGTAAACAAAGGCAAGAAAATTGGGTAGACAGTTCAATTTCAGATAGATTTTTTTTCTTTTCGTTATTCAAATCGTTAATTCGGAGATAAATAATTTCGGTATATTAATTAATCAAGAAACCAACAGTATAGTTGAAGTATTAAATTACGTTGAGTGTTTTCAGGACCCTTTTTCTTTTGTTTTCATTAAAGGGGTAGAAAAGATACAGAAGAAGGCCAAGTTAATTATGATATAGAAATATTGCACGAAATAAAATGATTAGTCACTGACTCTGAGCCAAACGAAAGGGAGAAACGGTCAGGATCATTGTAATTCATTTCTTAATTTATCCCATTAAACCTTCAACAGACAATCATTTATTTTCTAATAACAAAATTTATAAAAGCAAAATAAAAAATAATTAATTTTAATATAAAAAGTTATATAATTTAATAGTATAATGTAGAATTAAATTAAAAATATCAATAATACGATAAATTTCAATTTTAATGCAAATTTTAAATTTTATTCACAGAATCTAGACCATTGTTGTTGAAGTGCTAAGTAGGCGGACCCTTGTAGAACCCCATCATGAAGAAGAATATACTTATTGAGGCTAAGAGAAAAATTATTTTCTAGTATTTAGTGCATTTATAAATAAAACACTGTAACTTAATTTTTTTTTAATTATTTATTTTATTTTCTTATTATTTTTTACATCATTAGAAACACAAAATTACTTCTATTTTTCTTGTATAATTATTTTGTTTAAAATAAACAATTTGAAAATTATTAATTTTTTAATTACTTTTATTTTTTTATTATATAATTATTTTGCAATTTTTGTGTATGAAATAAACAACTTGATTTTTATTGAAAAATAAAATTTGTGTTCTAAATAAATGTTTTTTTTTTAATGAAGTGGGTCGCGACAAATTTTAAGACCTCGAAACGGGTCGCGGTCAAAACAGTTTGGGAAACACTGCTATAGTTTCAATTAGTAAGTAAGTAATTGTTTTCAGTAGAAGATACTATACATTAGTGAAAATTATTACCAATCTATTCGATATTCTTATCATTTTTTTAAAAACCAAGACATATTTAACAAAAGAATGAAAAAATTTATAGTTAGGCATAACAATTATATCATAATAAATATTTTAATTACTTTCTGTAGATAAAAAACCGACACCCTCTCTTTGGAATATTAACTAAACGCCTGAGGTTTTTTATCTTCAATATTAATAGCTGTTTATGAAATAAAAAAAGGACCGGAGGGATTGTATATATATATATAGACTCATTAGTACTTTCGGTTTGTTCTCAAAAAAAAGCAACGTCAATCTTTATGATCACACACATATAATAAATAGTATAATAATATTTATTTAATTTTGAACAAGGAGAAGGTCAGCTATGCCCATGTCCAAATCCAAATAAAGATTATAAGTATTACTTACCAGCGACCGAAAAAAGGAAAGAATACAAATAAGCCTTGTTGCTTAGGTCAAATACTAGATTATATATATAATACTTATATATACCTATAATAATAATCTATTGAGAATGTTTGTGCTTTATTATTTGCAAAAAAACAAATTTGATTTGTGACAAACTAAGAGTGTCCATATTCCAAAGAACATTAACATTTCCCCTTGTAGATATTATATAAACTCCGTTTTTCATTCCATTCATCTCCCCTTTCACTTTCTATCCCAAAACGTTCATTTTGCTACAAAAAAACAAGATTTGGTACAGTGTACGTGTACTACGTATCTACCCTTTAACAACGAGGAATGAGAATGTTAGCTATTGCATACACACAAGGTTTAACCAAACAGGACGGCGGTTGAATTGAGATTAAACCACAAACTCTGATTTCATTAAAGGTTTCACAATTAATTAGATAAATGAATTCCGGATTTCGTTATTATTAAAATGCCATTTTATTTAATAAATATTATTAAATTTTTAAAAAATTAATTAAAATTAATTACTTGATTTCAATAATAATTTTAAATCTGTGGAATATAGATTTCTTATTAGAAATTCTCTCATCCCTTATCATATCTATTTAGAATGTTTATCAAGCACTTTTTGTTGCTAACCTTACAGTCAAACATATTCAAATCAGCAAAAACACCAAAACTAGAAACTAAATATTATCTCAATACATACTATTCGAATTTGAGTATAATTGAAAGTTGATGGTGATTATACTAAGTAAAATTCATTATTTAATTTTAAAGAAATGAATTAAATAATACAATAAACATTAAGTTTATGTCTAATAAAATCAATATAAAATCAATATGCAAGATCCAATCAGGATAATTAATTTAATTATTTATTTTAGAATTATTAATAAAATTTAAAACCATAGGAAATAACTATCACACCACAAAACATTGAATTTAAAATTTATAAAAATAATAATTTTAATAAGTAAATATAATAATTTTAATATCCTTAATATATTATTCAATTTTTTAATTAAGAATGAACGCGTTATTATCTCATTTTATATTTCTAGATGAATAAATAAATGAACTATCATCTAAAATTTGATGACTTATTTATAATTTTTTTAGGATATAATATATATATATATATAACTTTTATTCTAAAAAAAATCAATAAACAATAACAACATAAAGAAAAAACAGGTAAAAGCTAAGGAGATAAGTATTGGTTGAAAACCCCCAGGAGAAGTAAATATTCCATCTTATCTCAAACTTATCCTATGGATTTTAAGTTAATATTAAGTCGTATAAACACACAGATAAGGAAAGCTTGGGAAACAAAATTTGCAATCTGTTGTATATTCATGAAGGTTTGTTGCTCTTTTGAGGATCATGTTTGGATAATATTAAGCCTATGTATTGAAAAAGAAAATCTCTACTTTTTATTTTTTATATTATAATTTTTTTCCTTTTGAGAATATGTATAATTAAAATTATCAAAATAATCACTATCATGGAGTATTTTCTCATTTTTTTCATTTTAATAATCCATTAAAAAATTTGCTGATAGACCCTATCAGACCCTATCGCAGTTATACTAATGTAGGTTTGAGGTTGCTGAATTGGAACATTACAGGAATTAAGAGATTATTTATTTTTATTTTATTTAAATCAGTCATTAGACACTTTTCTCTCACTTAGATAAAAACTATTAAATAAAAATAAAAAATAAAAAAAATAAAATAAGCATTTGTTTGTCTTTGCTAAGTCGACGTACAAATCTTACAACAATTCAATTACAATTAGGTTTTCAATAAAACACTGAAAAAAGTAAATATACATCAAAAGAGAAAAAACAAATTAATAAATATAGATAAAACAAAAATAAACATATAAATTGTGTTTCATAACATAAACCACCATGGTCTCATACTCATTAATTATGAAACTTCTTAATCTCAGTATAGTGACTATATATCTATATATATATCACCCATCTGTTCCTCGTTTCCCATATTTAAGAGAATCTCCATATAATTATTTTCCCTAACATCTTTAATTAATACAATAAAAAACAGAAATGGACATAACATAAATATTTTTAATTTTATTTTATTTATTCAATTTTCAATTTAAAGAGTATGTTTATTAGCCAAAAATTTTTTTTACAATAGTTGATTATCAGAACATACAAAAGATGAAAGTTACAATATTTACAAGATTAAATTGTTTCTTTTGCGATCATTTATTGATACGCTATTACAATTATAGTTAATTATATTATGTTTTATTTACATTTGTTTTCTTTTTTTTACTTAAGTATATTTTAAGTTTAATATACATATATAATCAGGGTTGTGATTGTCAACTCACCAGGAAAGGCTAGTAAAACCTGGAGATTTATTTTATTTATAATATATAAGAGCTGGGTGTGACGTCATATAATTTTAAATTAAAAAAAAAAACTAATGAAGATGATTTTCCCGACCAATACAAACTGCATGATTTGTGGAGATATGTAAAAAATCTCATGTTAAATTTGGTGTGAAAATAACCCTTCCCTTCCTAATACTACCGGTTTCCGGATATACACCAAAAGTTGATCAATTCATCATACTGATGTATTAAGTAAATATACCAAATTTGAGCCGTTCAGGCTGTACACATCTATACGGACACATAATGGACAGACGAACGGACGGACAGATATCCTGCTAAAAATACTTTTTTCTGTTAAGAAAATGCATGATTCGTGGAGATATGTAAAAATCTCCACATGTGAAATTTGGTGTGAAAACAATACCTCCCTTACTATCGTCGATCGGCTATCATTCGAAGTTCAATAAAGTCAAGGATTAATTAATGTATAATTGACTATATACAAATGTGACGAATAAAAATATATTTATAAAGTGATGGTTAATTTATTAGAATCTATTTAGAAAAAATATAAAGAAGAAAGGTATCTCATTAAAAAGCAAGTTAAATCAATTATATTTTTTTTTTCAATTTAACTAACATAATATAAAAAAAACTTTTTAACGATGACTTTTTTGTATAAATGAGTAAAACTAAAAATATGAATTTAAATTAATATCAAAAATTAAATTTGATTTAATTATTTATTATTTTTTAATAAATATAGAGTTAGTTAGACAATTTTATTTTATTTTAATTAAATTTGTGTATTGATATTAAAAAAAACTTTTAGAGATGTTAAACCTTAAAATCAATTAGTTTATTATTCTATTATGAAAGTTATTATTTATGATACTCTCTGGGTAAAGTTTTTACTTAATATATTCATATATAAATATATATTTATATATATAAAAACTCCTATTGGATGAAAAAAACATCTTTTGAATAACTTGTAACGCCGAGATTGAATAGTAGAGGAAAAGTCGTACAAGCACAAATGGACATACCCGTGCCATCTATCGGAATCAATATGATTGACTAATGGATTGGAGGGGATATAGCCTAGTGATAGGATGAAGTGAAAAGAAAGAGATATTCTCGCCTGTCCAATGGATGAAATATTATCGTCTCGCTATCGAATTAATTAATGTATTGCATCTTACCGAAAATTCTACCGTAAACGTTTCTCTCCAGTAGTGTCTGTAAGAATAAAATATATATATTGTTGTGATATTTACCTGCAATAAATACCGCCCTTATCAGATATCGTACCGTTTTTAGGTTACGGCCAAGTTTTTAGGTTACGGCCAAGTTTTAGGATACCGCCAGTTCTAGGCTACCGCAAGTTTCCGGTTAGCTGCTGTTTTAGACTACCGCAAGTTCAGGTTACGTGCAAGTTTTAAGTCATCGCCGTTTCCGGATATCGCTTTTCGTTATGCCTTTTTGTCTCTAGTTGGAAAACGAAGAAAATACACCTACTTCCTATATCATCACAGCATTACCGTATCGTACTGACTTTTTCTATTAATAACGTCTATCTATTAAGTGTCTCGTATTAAAGGTTATAAAATAAATAAAAACCAGTAGATCCCCCCGTTGAGTCTCTATCCAGCAACCTAAGTTGAGCTTAGGCTATTTGTGTAACTGAAATTGTACAATAAACATATGTGTACCGTAATATGAATCAAAGTTTGTAAATATATCTTGTTTATTAATTGATATCTAAATATAATAAAATTTCTTTTTCTTGTTATAAATTATTCTTATATAATTTCCCTCTCTTATGTTATTTATTTAGTACCGATTGTACAATTAAGGTCGCATGAGTATATGGCGCCCGGACAATAGGGACGCTGGTTTTTGTTTTTTTTATACATAAATATATGACTGTTCAGCTGGGACATTGATTTTTCATTATACATAAATATATGGTCCCCAAACAGCTGGTACATTGGTTTTTCTTTTATTGATTATTAATCACATAAATATATCGATATTAATTATTAATATAATTAAAAATAAACTAATTAATAAAATAAAATGAAAATAAATATATAAAATTAAAGAAATGAACTTGTAATTGATTTTGGATGATATAAATTATTTGGAGGTGTTTTTTTTATATATTTAATATAGATTAAATTTAAGTATACCTATAATTATCGTTTGTTCTTAGAAAATATAACTAAGACACAGTAATTCATTTTGTATTTATAAACATAATAATATTAATAATAAGCTTGACTATTTTAAATGTTAATATTATTCCATTCTAAAATAATTATATTGAAAATAATTATTTTTATCTTTGAAGGTTTATAAAATTGCTATAAATAAGTTTATGATTTATTTAAAAATAATTCAGAGATGATTTATTTAGTTTTTTTTATAAATAATATAAATTATTTGAAATTCCGTTTAGTTATAATAAATTTATTATTGAATAAATTTAAGTATACCTATAATATAATTATCGTTTGTTCTTAGAAATTATAACTAAGACACATTAATGCATTTTGTATTTATAAATATAATAATATTAATAATAAGATTGATATTTTTAAATATTAATATTATACAATTCTGATACAATTTTATTGAAAATAATTATTTTTATCTTCAAAAGTTTATACAATCATTATAAATAAGCTTATGACTTGTTTAAAATTAATTCCGAAATAATTTATTTATTTTTATATAAATAAAATAAATTATTTAAAATTCCGTTTAGTTATTATGAATTTGTTATTGAATAAATTCAAGGATACCTATAATTACCGTTTATACTTGGAAAATATATTCAAAACATTAATTCATTTTGTATTTTAAAACATAATAATGTTAAGAATAAGATTAATAGTTAGAAATATTAATAGTGTTCAATTCTAAAGTAATTTTATCGAAAATAATTATTTTTATCTTTAAAGGTTGTATAAACTTATGCTTATAAATAAGCTTATGACTTGGTTAAAAATAATTCCGAAATAATTTATTTAATTTTTTTATAAATAAAATAAATTATTTAAAATTCCGTTTAATTATGATAAGTTTATTGTTGAATGAATTTAAGTATTACCTATAATTATCGTTTGTTCTCTGAAAATGTAACCCCAATACATTAATTCATTTCGTATCTAGTAAACAAAATAATATTAATCATAAGATTCTAATAATTTTAAAAATTAATATTATTCAATTCTAAAATAATTATATTGAAAATAATTATTTTTATCTTTAAGGGTTTATACAGTTGTTATAAATAAATTTATGATTTGTTTAAAATTAAGTCAGAAATTATTTGTTTATTTTTTTAAACAATATAAATGGTTTCAAATTTCGTTTGGTTATGATAAATTTATTATTGAATAATAATTCAACAACTGTTTGTCTGTAGTATATGGTATTATACCTTATATAATAATTTCGTTATTGTAATTGATTATCTACTTGTTTTGTATTGTAAATTTTTATTCTCTTTAATAATTATTTTGTACTGGGTTGCTGGTTATAATAGAGTTTTTCCTTAACGATGGCGGAAGAATTAATAGCTTATATTTATCTCGAATTACCGAATTTCTACCGCTAACAAATTCATCCCATAGTAGCCTTCAACGATTTCTCAGTGGACATGTCAGCAATATGAGTGCCTTAATGTCCCTAAATTTACCGGATGTGGGAGATTTTATTAAATTACAGATAGCATTAAATAACTTAGATTCTGGCACGAGGAGAGAGTTCGAGGACAAGCAGTCGTCGACAACCATACCGACTTATGAGTTACTCATAGAGTTTGTAACGGAGCGTAGCCGTGTAGCGGAGCTCATGAAGATAGATAACAGTGGTTGTGGTGATGCTATTAGCAAATCAGATTCTAAAGGTCCAGTTTCCTTTCCGTCCCGAGTTCCTAAAGTAATACCTTACCGCCCTCTGCGAAGATTTCCGTACCGCCACCAACCAATAATACCTTACCGCCCTCTGTGAAGATTTCCGTACCGCCACCAACCAATAATACCTTTCCTCCTTCTGTGAAGATTTCCGTGTCGCCACCAATCGATGATACCTTTCCGCCCTCTAAGAAGATTTCCGTGTCGCCACCAACCAATAATACCTTTCCTCCTTCTAAGAAGATTTCCGTGTCGCCACCAACCGACAATACCTTACTACCTACTGGGAAAACTTCAATACCGTTGCCGTTGGACAAAACTGTCTCGCTCTTTCGTGAACCTAAAGTGTCACCCTTGGAGAAGAGTGATGATATTCCGATCTCATCAGTGGAGAATGAGCCTACCTGTATGAATTAGTAATTTTCTAAACTTGATATGAAGCAAGTCCTGCTACAAGTACCTGTTGCCGATGAAGAGTCACGTAACATTACGCATATACGGGTAACGGGTGGATATTTTCTATTAAGCTAGTAGAAAAGAAATCTACCTCAGGGATTGGCAACCCTGCCCTCGCGTGAGCCCATGGTTTCTCCATTTCACATGGAAGAATCATGTATCGTTTCGTCTTGAAGTTCTCTTTGGAATCAACGGGTAACGGGTGGATATTTTCTATTAAGCTAGTAGAAAAGAAATCTACCTCAGGGATTGGCAACCCTGCCCTCGCGTGAGCCCATGGTTTCTCCATTTCACATGGAAGAATCATGTATCGTTTCGTCTTGAAGTTCTCTTTGTTGTAAGCGAACGGGTAACGGGTGGATATTTTCTATTAAGCTAGTAGAAAAGAAATCTACCTCAGGGATTGGCAACCCTGCCCTCGCGTGAGCCCATGGTTTCTCCATTTCACATGGAAGAATCATGTATCGTTTCGTCTTGAAGTCTCTTTGGAATCGAACGGGTAACGGGTGGATATTTTCTATTAAGCCAATAGAAAAGAAATCTACCTCAGGGATTGGCAACCCTGCCCTCACGTGAGCTCATGGTTTCTCCATTTCACATGGAAGAATCATGTATCGTATCTTTGAAAGTCTCTTTGGAATCGAACGGGTAACGGGTGGATATTTTCTATCAAGCCAATAGAAAAGAAATCTACCTCAGGGATTGGCAACCCTGCCCTCACGTGAGCTCATGGTTTCTCCATTCACGTGGAAGAATCATGTATCGTATCTTTGAAGTTCTACCGAGAGTCCCGTACCGATTGAAATCAAACACTTCCGTACCGGTCCATTCCGACAAAACTTTCTGTACGACGTTCCCTCTGGAAGGGGGTATGTAACGCCGAGATTGAATAGTAGAGGAAAAGTCGTACAAGCACAAATGGACATACCCGTGCCATCTATCGGAATCAATATGATTGACTAATGGATTGGAGGGGATATAGCCTAGTGATAGGATGAAGTGAAAAGAAAGAGATATTCTCGCCTGTCCAATGGATGAAATATTATCGTCTCGCTATCGAATTAATTAATGTATTGCATCTTACCGAAAATTCTACCGTAAACGTTTCTCTCCAGTAGTGTCTGTAAGAATAAAATATATATATTGTTGTGATATTTACCTGCAATAAATACCGCCCTTATCAGATATCGTACCGTTTTTAGGTTACGGCCAAGTTTTTAGGTTACGGCCAAGTTTTAGGATACCGCCAGTTCTAGGCTACCGCAAGTTTCCGGTTAGCTGCTGTTTTAGACTACCGCAAGTTCAGGTTACGTGCAAGTTTTAAGTCATCGCCGTTTCCGGATATCGCTTTTCGTTATGCCTTTTTGTCTCTAGTTGGAAAACGAAGAAAATACACCTACTTCCTATATCATCACAGCATTACCGTATCGTACTGACTTTTTCTATTAATAACGTCTATCTATTAAGTGTCTCGTATTAAAGGTTATAAAATAAATAAAAACCAGTAGATCCCCCCGTTGAGTCTCTATCCAGCAACCTAAGTTGAGCTTAGGCTATTTGTGTAACTGAAATTGTACAATAAACATATGTGTACCGTAATATGAATCAAAGTTTGTAAATATATCTTGTTTATTAATTGATATCTAAATATAATAAAATTTCTTTTTCTTGTTATAAATTATTCTTATATAATTTCCCTCTCTTATGTTATTTATTTAGTACCGATTGTACAATTAAGGTCGCATGAGTATAAACTAATGAAATAAAATATTCTGTACCAAAGTTAGGAATTAACTAAAGATTTTAAATAATAATTAATATCTGAATTAAAAAAAGTAATAATTTTTTTTTTAATATTTTTTATATTATTTTATAAAGAAAAATATTGAATTTTTCTAATTAAATTGTTATTATTTTATAACAGTTATCTTTGGGGGGTATCTGATAATTTAAAGTTACACAATCGTAACTCTTGATTGTTTTTTATTAATATTTTCATTTTCCTGCTAAGCATTCAATCACGGATCAGTATGGTCATATTTATTTAAATTTAATTTGGAGTAAAAATATATATATGTGTGTGTGTGTGATTCTAGTTTTATCATTTTATATTAAAAAAAAAACGGAAAGATGAGAAGACGTAATCATCAAAGTCTCTTCCTTGTATAGTTTATTTTCTCTCTCAGTAGAACATTTGACCTGGTTGGTTCATTTTTAATCCTCCTACTCCACCTTCAAAGTAGGAAGGGGCTATAGACGGGGAGAGCCTTGACGCCTTTCCTTCCTTAATCCCGTCATTTCCTCTTCATTAAGAGATCTTTTGAAGTGTCGGTGGAATATTCATTGGGAGGCTCGTCTCTCACTAGCCTTGGTACCTTCCTCGCTGCCTCGCCCAGAATCAAGATGAAGGAGGACCCTAAAGGCATGTTGCCCTTCAATAGGAGTGTGAACCCCTGGATTGCTGAGCCCCGGAGAGCCACAGGCCGCAGGCGTTTGAGGCTCAACTTCATTAACATGGATACAAACTTAGTAGTCGAGAGAGCGAAAAATCAAGGCTGCTTTAGTCGAGATCTATACAAAGAAATTTATATTTACATTTTAGTAATGATTATTTAAAAATTTTAATTATTGTAGGGTCAAATAATAATAATATATTAAGTTTTTGGGGATTCATTTGTAGTTATATAGCTATCTACATTTTATTTAGGGTTTTATATATTTTGGGTTGACTATTAAAACAATATGGATTGGTTAAATAAAATAAAACCCTTTTTCAGTTATACATTTTTCACCAAGTTAAAATCAAATTCCAATTTTAAAATAAGTTTATTATCAAATAGTATCTGTATTAATTTTAAATACCAAAAATAAATTATAATAATTTGTTAAAATATTTGTTCATTGCATAATTTTGTAAATAATTAATTTAATTTAATAACAAACAATAAATATTTTAATGAAAATACTGTCATAACATTTTAATAAAACATTCTTGATTCAATTCGATAAGATAGATTTCAAAAATAATTTAATGTTAGCTTAAGACAAAAGTCAAGAAATTTAAAAATAAGAAAGTGTTCATACACATAAAAAAAATTCCAATTTATAGATTGTTATTCATTTTGATTATAAACAATTAAACAATATTCAGTAGGTATTAATAATATAAAATAAAAGGTAATTTTGATTTAAAAATTAATTAATAAATGATGAATGATTTATAAAAATTTATTTAATTGAATAAATTTATTTCTTTTTTGGAACATTCCTAATAAAATAAGTTTGAGAATACATAAACTACAATATAAAATCAATATAAATGACATTTAACAATAAACTCAGTACTACAATAATAAATAAATAAGTCATTCTTTTGATCAATGTGAATAAATAAAATATTTATTTAGTAAATTTCTTATTGACCTGAATTATTGAAATGTTTGTTTTGCATAAAAGATAAGTGGATAAAAAATATTAAGTTATTTATTTTTTTTTTATGAACAAAGAAAATTATAGTTAATTTGAGATGAAGGAAAAAAATTACTCTTCTTGACATTTATTCCCTCATCAATCATTTCTTAAATCTTTGAAATTTGATATTATTTATATTATATATTTAAAATTAAACAAATACCTTATTACTATAGTACCAATATATATACTAATATATAGGTATAGTTTATTTAGCTTCAGCCCCTATTATGTACATTTAACAAGCTTGTTTTCCCACTTTAATACTATATTAAAATATAAAATTCACTTAGAGAGAAAGATTAAGTATAATTTATATATTTATAATATCAATTTTATATTTATATTTTTCCTTATTCAAATGTATTTATTTGCTTTTAAGAATTTATTATCTAATCAATAATAGTTATAATCATATATAAAGAGTTTTAATATTATATTTTTGTCCTGTTTATTTTTATTATAAAAATACATTTTTTCAAATTTTAAATTTTAAATAAAAAATCACAGATATTAATTATAATGATCTTTATTTATTTTTCTCATAATTTTTCTACTAATAACATATTTTAATATTTAAACATTCTAAATTTTGAACTTTTTTGAAATGAAATTTAAGAGAATAAGTTAATAATAATAATAATAATAATAATTACTTGTTAATTAATACTTAAATTAATTTTATATTAAAGGACTTTTAATTATTAAAAATATCATAAGTACAAACAAATATTGTTTTAATAGGTTTGTCAAATATTTTTAGTAGCTTAATTATTTTTAACCTAGACAGGGTCTCATTCAAATAAACCACAAACTCTTATAAAAACTTACTAAAAAAAAAAATGTTTAAATTGTTTGGAACGAATCTTATTAAAATGAAGGAAGGCTCATGTAAATTCATAGCCACGCGCTCGTAATTGGTTGACCCCAATGAGAGGGTGGGGGAAAAGGAGGGGCATTCGTTACAGCACTCCACTTGGCAGCTATCAACTGATCAGGAAACACTTCCCCAGTCCAAATTCAATCATCTTCTATCATTAAGGGTTGCGGGACATTATCACGGTCAGGAAAAATTACTATAATATCTCTCCCTCTTAGCGTGGTCTTTATTCACCCTTGCACTAATTTCCTATTACAAATTCGTTCTTTAGTTGATTTCATATTGTTATAAATGTCGATAAATTTCTGAATTTGACTTCCGAGTCGGATTATAAAAGCCTTCAGACCCCAAAAGTGAACTGGGGTCGTAATGGTCAATTTGAAATGAAAAGGCGGGTAGAGGGAGAATTAGACCCCTGAACTAAAATGGAACTGACCAGGCTATATTTCATTCTCTCTAACGTTGTTCTCTTGTTCTGGTTTGTTCGTAAAGAGGAGAGAGAGCGAGGGTACAGGCATAGAACGATGTAGGGATGCGAAATTGTGTATTTGAATACCACCACGGGAGATTGTCAACAAAATAAACAATAATGTTTTTGTTTTATTTAGAGAATGATTAAAAATGTTGAACAGGATCTAATCAACACAAAATGAATGAGAAAGCTGTGAGTTGGTTGTTGAGTGAATGAAGAGAGGGGAGGGGATGAGAAGAGGAGAGCTGCTGTTTTAGCTAGGGGTTGCATTTGGTTACCATCTGGAAGAGACAATGCGGTTGCAAGCGATCACCATCTATTTCGAAATAATTAAAGCTTGGGTTTAAAAATTATAAAAAACAAAACAACAACAACAACAACAAAATTATCAATATTTCCGATGAGAGACACAAATATAATATAAATCATAATAATATCATATATCAAAATAATATAATTATTTCTTTTAACATTAATATATAATATATCTCATGCATAAAATAATATTTTATCATCATTCGAAACATTAAATATTACATATGAGTTTGTCTTGGCAAAAATATTTTATATATTTTATATTTAAAATATAATTTATATAAAATTAAATTTAAATGTAACTGAAAATATCAAATTTGGGTAAAAATGTAATAATATACTCTTAAATGATTGAAAATAGAATGGAAAGTTTTATTTGCTAAAAGGATCACACTGATTGCCTATCTACAGGATTGAGAATGAAATTTTCAAATTCTTAATGTAAACTAGTTTTGAAAGTTATTATTATTATTATATTTATTATTTAGGATATTATTATTTATATTATAATATTATTAAATATCTTATCATTCAACTATATAAAAAATTATTTGTATGCACCCGGAATTTCCCTATAGATGGTCCTCACTATCAGTTTAAAGATCATAGGACCGCTGACGAAGTTTCATACACCGGTATATTTTTCTATAAACTCGAACATGCTACTATCATTTGAAAATAACTGTTGCATAGAATGCTTGTCGAAGCATACGGTGAACATGCTCTTGGCAAAACTCAATGCTTTGAGTGGTTTAAAAAATTTAAAAGTAGTGATTTTGACGTGAGAAACGAGGAGAGTGGGAAACCACCGAAAAAGTTGAAGACAAGGTGCAATCTTTCTTGGATGAAGACGATACTCAGACTCAAGAACTCGCGGAACAATTAAATGTGACGCAAAAAGTAGAATCTCTTCGACTGAAAGCTATAGGAAAGATCGACATGTTCAATTGGGAAGTACTAGCGCATGCGGCTCCATCTGATTACCATCATTTTGCATCTTTGGGACATGCACTCGCCGAAAAACACTTTGATTCGTATGAAAATGGGTTGAGAACTGGTTCGCTTGAAAGGAAGAATTGTTTTTTTTTTGCGTGGCATTCATAACCTGCCGAAGAGGTAAGAAAAATGTATAAATTCCAATGGAGACTATTTTGATTAAAATATTTTTTAAAATATTCAAATAACAGACGTGCAATTTTTATAAAAAAAAAATTTAGTTTTGGTAATATTAATTTCTTTTCATAATAAAAATATGTAAATTTACATTAACTATACATTTGTAAATATCAATTATCTCAGAAACGTACTGAATAATCTGCATGAAAGTATCTAACTTGTTTTGTAATATTTTTTTTCATAAAGGCAGAAAAGCAGTGTTATTAAAAACACTGTCGGAAGATGAAGGTACTAAAAAATCCATTTGCATAAAAAATCCTGTGTAACTTAAAGTAGACCCCTCTGAACATGTCCTGGAATTTATATAATACGGTTGACAAAGTATTCGAGAGTTGTTATTGGGGAGAATTGGCTTTACATTGAAAGTGATATAAATCCAATTTTTATACAAACCTAAAATCAAATTAATTATTTTTTTTTAGAAATGAATGAATTTGATGTACAAACATTATTCAAATTTAGTTTATAAAAATTTTCAAACTTCGTGTTTCAAAGAAAATGAAATTATTTACTTTTTTTAAGTTGCTATTCTAGCCACTAATTTCTATTATCTTTAATTCTATTTACTTATTTTAGTTTTAAATTTTTATATATAAAAAAGGTTTTTGTCTGCACATTGTTCATAATTTAAAACTTTTTGCATATTTTAATGTTTCATTACCTGTAGAATCCAAAAGTGATTTTAGAATGTTTCATGACTGTCTTCTGTTTGTTCGGAAAATTGTTACGTTATAAACTCAAAATAGGCTAAACCGATTACGATGAAATTGCATCTTAATATTCTTATATATCTCTATTTGAACAAAGGCTATAAATTATATCAATATCTAATCAATTACTGTAGAAATCAACAAATATTTGACTCGTGGGGAAAACATCCAGGGAATTTTCAAACTTTTCCAATCTTTTTGAGGCGATGAATGACCATGGATTGATTGATATTGAAGTCTTCAGCCAGCACTCCACGGCTGCCAGAGAGCCTGATCGTCGAAATCCGATGGCTGACCTCTTTCTAGCTTATCCTCCACAAGCTGGTATCATCTGATTTGAAACGGGTACCCACTCCCTACACTGATTTTAGATGATTGTTTCTTTGACAAAAAGTTCATTGAGATCATGAAATGCCTGTGCTGCTTTCCATACTTTCTTGAATTGGTATAGCATGGTATAATATGGCGGATTTCGACACACATTTATGCATCAACCTAATATAATATATAAAAATTAAAATATGATTTTTAGACAAATAATAAAAAGTAGTTATTTTAATTTTTTTTTTTTTTTAATTGGGCAGATTTTTTAAATTTGCTATAAATTCAAATGATTATATTATATTATAATTTATTTAAAGGTTTTATATATATATATATTGTTTAATCAATCCTCTCTTGTGATTTGATATGAATAAAAAAATATATTAAATGGTTAATAAATTTAATAATTAGAAAATGTATATTTGTTTAAATTTTAACAAAAGTAATCAATCATATTCTAATAAAATATAAAATTTTGAAAATAAATTTGTTATTGCAATGAATTCTAAAATTTGAGTTCAATTATAATACTGTCAAATTTGTATATTTAATTATAATATTAAAATATAAGTATTATTTGAGAATAGTAAGAATAAAATTAGATTTTGATATATTTATAAATAAAATTAAAATAAAAATAATAATACATTATTCGTATATTTAAAATTAAAATCTCTCTCTATTTAAAACTTTAAAAAAAACCGAAAGTGTTCTAGCCAAATTTAGTAATTTATGTACTTCATGCAACTTAGATGGATAAATGAATTGGAATGGGAGTCTAGACAATTTATAAGTTCTTATTAATAATAATCTTGGAAGAATATCAATGCAGTTCCAGGCCATATCGGACAACATTAAATCAAATATTTTCGTTAAGAAAATTAAATATTTCTGAACATCTATATTATTCGTATATTTCGGCAAACCATATGACCAAGTTTAAATTAAAGCGTATATAAATTAAAAAAATGAAAATTTGTATTTGTTTAAATATTAATACAATGAATCAATCAAATATAAATTGAATATATAGTTTGCAACTGCTGGATTAAGTGATTAGAGTGAGAAAGACAAGCAAGAAACTTGGTTGATAGCGGGGAGACAAAAAGCAAAACCATTAGTAGGTAGAATAAAAATAAAGTGTAGGTGGCTTATATTAAGAAATGAATAATGGTAATTTTATCAATCAAGAAAACAAGTTTCCCTTATAGATGTCCAATTGTATCTCTTAAAATAAAAATGAATATTTAACTCAATTTGTTTGAAGTACACAAAACAAATTCCCGCTGGTTTATATGAATATGAATAATATAGAGAAAAAAAACAAACGTTTTATATATATACAATATATGTAAAAGTCCTGTTTCTTTAGACAATGTAAAGAAGCCTCAAGTGGCTTTAATTCTCTCTTGGTATTATTATTGGCATGCAAAGTTTTCATAAAATACTCTTCGTATTCCTCTAAATAAATAAATATTATGTTTAGTCAGTGTATTCAGTGAATAATTATAACAAATTTCAAAAAAAAATAAAAATCCAATTACCGCCATAAAGATATGTAAATTCCGTTCATTTGTCGATTCAATTCTCGTCGAGGGGACAATTACAAGGGGACAGTGACCCATAAGCCTAATTACTTGCCAGCTGTTGCGGGATAGAATGACTGACAATTAATCAGTGAGTCGATTGCGAAATTCCTTTTCCGAGGGGAATAATTTCTCTGAAATTCCATCAATCACTCAGGATTTTTTTTTATCTTTAACAAGGTTCATCGGGGTTGATTTAATTTAAATTCGAAAGTCGAGATTATGGAAAAATTAACTTAAAAAAGAGACCAAATTATTAACGAAATTGGTAATCATGACGGACGATGAATAATTATATTTTAATAAATAATAATGAAATATATAGTAATTTCTAGAAGAGAAAGGAAAGAAATTGATGGACTGATAATTATACATTATCTCATCCATAATAAAGAAAAACATTAATCAAGAGCTAAGAAACCCCAATTTAGATGAGCTTTTAGGAAATGTCGAGGGTTTTAATAACAATTCACGTCAATGGGTAATCAAAGGATAATCCTTTATTCTTATATATTATGGGAAATTTTTTCTTGGACTATCAAATCTAATAAAAATTCGATTTTATTCGAATTTAATGTACTTAAATTTTTCTTAGTACTTATATTTTAATATATGATATAATATATATATATATATAATATTCAAATATTAATTTCAATGTAGACTTTACTAATAATATATAAATTACGTTGATAAACTAAAGATTAACGAAGTTAGATTTTATCCTCTAAGCTTTAAGCCATCCTGTATTTTTTTTTTTTTTTTTTTTTTTTTTTTTTTGTGCTTAAAAACTAAATTAAAGAGCTTAAGAAAACAATCCCTTTGAGTGAATGGATTTAATTTGTGAAACAGTTTTTAAATCGATTAGAGTAAGTTCTAAAAACCAATAATACTTAGCCTGGAGATCAGTCATAAGAATTAAGATATCTATATTTTGTTTTGAAAAAAATAATATCGTATTAAAAGAAGCTTAATTATAACTTATACTCTTTTGTGAAAGTTTCATAGTTATTTATTGTTTTGTTCATTTGAACCTAAGCTCCATTTATATAATTTTCAAATTTATTTGCTAATTTCTTTCATCAAACTATATTATAATTTATATTCGTTTAGCTTCTCAATTATACCCTTGAATATCCATATTAATTTTTTTAATAGAATCATAAATAAATAATCATGAATGATAGTTGGGAGATCGAGAGAAAAATTCCAAAGTATTTGCGCCAAGTTTATGAATTCTTGGACAATTGAAGGTATTGAAGAGATTGAAGAACGAACATGACAAAAGCAGATAAGTAGTTTGCTTTATGACTCTCCAACAAATCTTTTTTATTCATCCTTCTCACACCCCACTTCTTCTACTCACCTTCTCCTTCTCCTTCTTCTTTTTGAAAAACTCCTTCTTTATCACTGAACAAAAGAGGATGATGACCTAAGGTGACTAGAGATTAGAAAAAAAAGTAATCTTGACTGAGTCTTTCTTTTTCCTTTTATACTCATATAATTGTTTTCTTTTTAATCTATTCATGCAATATTTATTCTTGGTCAACTATAAAATTCTTCATTTAATTCAGCTTTTTAGAAAACCATTCTAAAAATAACTTACATTTTCCTTCTCTTTGAATAATTTTATTTTTTTTATCTTGTTTAATTTTTAAAATATTTAGATTATTTAATATGTTATGAATGAATGAATTAAACTTAACTTTATATATCATTCAATTTCATTTAATGAAATGGATATATTCTTTCTTGTTCTTATTATTAATTCTTTTTTCTTCATTCCATAGCCATTATTAATTTTCTAAGGAAATTCCGTAAAAAAAAAAAAATTAAAAATAATATGAAATATATTATACGATAAAAATAAATAAAATTAACAAAAATTTAAAAAAAGTTTTATTCATTTAAAATTTAATTCATTTTGTGCATATTTTCTATTTATCTATTTATTTTTTTTATTATTTTAACTTTTCACTTTTTCAGCATCAAAGAATTATGTTAAATTTATTATTATAGTATAACAAATAATAAAATTTTAAATAAAATATCTTTTCAAATAATCTTCATTACAACAGTAATACTTTAACCCAAAAACCAGAAAGAGATTATATACTATATGTAGAAGCTAGAAGCTTAGAGTAGTCCAAGGTACAAAGCTTAAAGTAAGTAGTACTTTAAGAAAATATTGATATTATATGTTTTTGGAAAAAAACTATGGAAAACGTTTTTCTATGGGCATCTTGCAAGCTGGATTATTACCGACCCTAAACCCCTTGGTCATCCTTCAAAATTCCCTCTGAACTATCTATAGCTATTACAAATATTTCATTCATTTTTTTAAATTTTTATTTATTTATTATTTTATTGATCAATTTATGAGGTAAAATGTTCATTTTATGTAGGAATTTTAAATGCTTGTATTATGATTCCTTAAAATTAATATTTTATTTTTTTCAAACTTTTTATTAAAAGTCTAATAGAGAAAATTAAATAATAATTGTTTATTAATATTTTTTTATAATTTATTTATACTTCCAAAAAATTATAGAAAATTAGTAAATTTTTTAAAAATTCTTTATTGAAATATAAGATTTATTTACATATTAACATGTAATATATCAAATAATACCCTTATTTATTAGTTCTTAGTTTTATCTGATTTGAAAAGGTCTATTTTCGAATAACTCTATTCTAATCATCTATTTATGTAAATAGATATAATTGCATAAGTAATTTATTGATTCTGACAGAGAACAAGTTGTTTCTGTCAGCTGATATGCATGTTGCTTGCAGTCGAGATGTATGTCATTTTGGACATCCTCAGCAATGACGTTAGAAATTATTAGAGAGAAGCCACTCGTCAACATTAATTATCTATTTGTTAATCTTTTGTAACAGATGTTATTGAATTTATGTTTATAGCATAATTCTAATTACATGAATCTGTGACCTATTTTATTTGAATCATGTCATTTTAATTAAGAAAAGCGAATCAAAGGATTTCGCTGAAAATTTTAATTAATTTTATCATGTGGTCTAACCTGCAAAAACGAATTTTCAATCATCATCGCCATTCAGATTGAAAATAGTTTAATAATATTATTAAATAGAAAATTAGATTTATCAATCAATTTTCAATTACATATTTATAAATGGTTATTACTTTATATATATATATATATATATATATGTATTTATACTTATTGAAAAAATATTTAACCTAATATTTCAATTGATTTGAAATGTAATTCTTTTTATCGAAGCTGATAAAAACATTGATGAAAAGAATAAAATAATATAAATGTAAAATTTTTTTTATAAAGTAACGTTATTAATATGGACTAAAAAGAATAAAATAATTTTTCTATAAGCCTGACAAAATTTATAGATGAATTGCTTCATATTCAACGAAAAACGTTGGGCGCATTTCGTTTTATTTTATTTTATTTTTTTTCCAGTCCAAGAGAAAAACGTTATTTTATAAAAAATTATTATATTTATATTATTTGATTCTTTTTAGTGCAATTTTAATTTTATAAATTTATTTAATATAACAAAAGAAAGGAAAGATGATATTATACGAAAATTTGCAAATATGAATAAAACGAAAAAAAAATTATTAATCTTCTGTAACTGATTTATGTATTTATGGTAAGTAAATGTTATTATTGAATAATATAATTTTATTTTATTATATTTCTAAATAAATAATTAATTAAAATATGAGTTTTATTAATGTATATAGGATATTGTACTCACATTATCTTCATAAAAAAACGTCTTATTTTTTTGCTTTGTTTCATTTTCTCTCCGGACATATATAAAAAAAGAATGTTTCCTCTATGCTATATGAAGGGAAAGCTACCTCTATTTCATTGGCGATAGACCTGATTAATAAGAATTCATCATTAATTTTAATGCTATAAAATATTTTTAATTACTTTCAATAAATAAAAAATAAATAAAATAAAACAAAAAAAATGATTATAATTATATTAAGTAAATGTTAATTGAAGTAATGTTTTTAAAATATATTTATTATAATTATTATATTGATTAAAAATTTATCTTTTAATGTTATAAATTATATTGAATTTCTTTCAAAATGAAAATCAACTGAATATTTGTCCTTCTGATGGCGTTAATGAAAATTCAAATATTAAAGCAATTAATCGCTAATTACATTACAATTAATGAATTATAATTGAAATCGATTTCTTCCATACCTTCTAGGAATCTATTGAAATATCTATAAAAATTTTCAAAAGATTATTTCAATATAAAATTGATGAAAAATCGATTTCAATTTTTCATAAGAGCGAGCAGACTAAACGTTATAAAAAAATAATTATTCAAAATTTTTTAATTATTACTTTACATTAAAAAGATAAGCTACTACTACTAGTTAAAAATTTTCTATATCTGTGACAAGTGAAATGTCTATAAATGCTGGGATGAGCTTAGATTTCAAACCTGGACCCTATACAATAATATTTTAACTTTTTGGTAATAAAAAACATTTGAATTTATAATATTATAACATATTATAAAATTTATTTAATTATTTTTCAATGTTGACATATGTTTTGATAATGTCAAAATTTATGAATTGCTTATTTATTTATATAACTTTCCTTAAAGGTAGTACGATGAAGTGACCCAGATACCGCCAGTTAAACTGCGCAGATTATCAAATGTGACGTCAATTCTGAGCGATAAGCTGTCTGTACTACGCAGTTTTGTTCTTGCGTCAATCAGTTTTCAGGCCTGAGCTTTTGGAACCTATTTTGCTCGGTTAAACTGCACAGGTCAGGTAATCGTTCAGTTCTGCCAGTTCCATCTCTGCTTTTGCTATGACTTCATCCACAAAACATATTTGCTCCTCAAATTTATAGATCAATACAGTTCGCTCCCTTTAGCATACACATTGTTCATGATATTTTAATATAATCAAAAAGGCAGCTGCGTTTGATAAACTAATAAAAAAATTAAAACAAATAGATGGTAGCGTAATCAGAGACTATCTTATGAAAAAAGTTATATTTAAAAAAAAATTAATTATTCAAAAAGATCAGGGGTTTCAGTTGATGATATTGATATTCTTGCATTTTGATATTTTGATCGGTTAATAGAGTTTTGGTGGATCAAGAAACTCACCAAGAAGCTGGCTCTTCGCTAAACAAAACTCAACTACATTCACTCATATTAAAAAAAATGACAAGACTGAGCGAAGAGGTTTCTCATTAGGGATTGCTCATGCTGCAACAAAAAGTTTTTCTTACTTGATAATATACTCAGTCTTTATACTAATACCTATTAAACTGTTTAGTAGATATACTCTTCAAGAAATGCACTTTATAAAAGTAAAACTTCCAAAATTTAATGCTATTTTTTATATATCCTATATACATATAATTTTCTTCTAAATATTTTTGTATTCATAAAACATTAAAAATAATACATATATTTTGTTTTTTTAACCTTTCACTTTCAAATAGAAAAGAAGAAATATTCAAATATATAGAAAGAATAAATAAAAATTAAGTTAAATATGATCTAAATATTTTATTAAATTAATTAAAATGAGAACTTTTAGAATAAATTATTGAATTGAATTGATATTTGAATATTAGAATTTAAAATAAAAAGTGAAATATGATAATAATTCTTTGATTGGGAATCGCTATCATAATTCATTGTTTAAAATGATTCCTCTCGGACAGTGAGCCGCGAGATGCTCTTGAATGAACAATACGGAGAATTGTATAAACTTTAAAAAATTAATTTCTGCGGTTATTGATTAGATATTATTAAAATTTATAGCCTATGTTACTATCGAGGTATATAAGAATATTGTGATGTAATTTCATAGAAATCGGTTCATCCAATTCTGAGTCTATAAAATAGTTATTTTCCGGACAGACAGACAGATATGAAAAATTCTAAAGTCACTTTTTGATTCTAGAGGTCATGAAACGCGAAGATATGGAAAAAATTTTAAATTCTGAGCAATGAGCAGACAAAAACCTTTTATATATATATAGATATAAAAGCATTTGAAGTTGCAATTATTATTAATTCAGGAAATTAAAAATTATTTATTAGATTATTATTTTCTTCTTATCTTCCTCCTAAAAGAAGTTTCTTAATTTTCTGTCAACATTATTTTTATTATTTAAAAACTAAAAATAAACGAAACTCTCCCTTCATTCACTATATTCTTAACTTTCCCTAATTTAGATAAAAACTTTAGTCATTTCATTTTTTTTATTTTTATTTTCATATATTAACATAACACATGATTAGACAAAGGCGAGAAGTAAAAATTTAAAATAAGAATATTTATTTATTTTATTTAAAGAATATTGCAGATTTTTTATTATAAAAGAATAGGTATATCTATTTACAATTTTCAGAATCGGTTAATTGAAGAAAAGGTTTTGTTTGAGATGGGTGAGTCTTTCGGCAGATTCTTCCAACCGTGGATTATTATGTTTTCCGTTGTATTCATTCATCGATTGAGAGTTAAAAGGGCTTTTTAGTGAAAGTAGGGGCTGAGTGAGGGATTCGCGTTTTAAGTCCTTTCGTGTTGTTCCACGCGACTCGTGTTTTTGGAGATGCTCCATCACATGCTGGTCGGTGGGATTGAGCGGGCGAGTGAATGGAGAGGAGTGGGTGGCAAATACCATCCAACTTCGTCTCTTACGCTTACTGAACGCCAATTTGTCCGACAGATTTAATCCGTAGTTCGCTTTTGGGCGAGTTCTCGTTGCTGTTGGCTTGTTGTCGCTGTCACCAATTGTTGGAGATATATGAAATAGAAACGTAGCTAACTCGCTCCTTCAATTGACCACAAAAACTGCTTAACATCATCCCTTTCATGTTTAAATATTGGGGGGATACGATTAAAAAAAAATATTGAAATTTAGATTTATTTTTGTCTTTCCCGTATAGATTTAAATATCGGATAGATAAATTTTATAAATTTAGTTAATAAAATAAAGAATTATTGAAAATAAATAAATATTACCAATATATTTGTAATTTTTGTTAAATAATAAATAATATATTTTCTTAGATTATAATATACTCGTGAAAAATTGATAAATAAAACCTTTACAAATGTTGAATTTTGTTTTCCTTTCTAAAACCTTTTGAATGCTTTAAACATATTCTTATTATATTCTTATTATATAAATAAATTGTCTATAAAGAATTTGTCTTTGTTGGCAAACGAACAAAATTTAATCAAAATTATCAAACTCTTCTTTTGGTCTTTTTATGAAAAATATTTTTTGAGTAGAAAAATATATTATTTGATTGTGTGACCGAGATTTTTCTTAAAATTCAACTCTAAATGGTTGTTGAATTAAAGAACATACAATAGGAAAAAGCCTTTTGAGATTTAATAATAATTTTATTTGTTGTTTTTTTTTTTTATTGATGTCACCCTCCATTTGATAGGAGTTCTCTTATATTTGAAAATGAAACATTTATCTTTTATAAAAACCCAGTCATATAATTTAATCTAAATATATATATATATATATATATATATATATATATATATTATTTCTTGACCGTTAGGCTTCTTCAATTCGATGTCAATAAATTATTACATAATTGCTATGGCTAAGAGGGAATATAAATGAAACCGTCATTTTTCAATAATTCATAAAAGCAACTTGTTATTTTTTAAGACGTGTCTTTTATTATAACATAAAAGGGTAGAGGGAGAGAAAGAAAGAGAGTGATTACTTGGATAATTTAGTCTGTCTACGTCTGTTCTATCTTAGAATACTTTTTATAACTTTAAGGTCGACTATATAATAACATATTGAAGTACTCCGAGACAATATAAAAAGCATCTCAACAAAGAGTTAATTAATATTTTTAAAATATTGAAATTTTTGATTATATTTTTGGTTTATTTAGCTGATATACAAATAATACATAATATAGACTGCACTATATTTCTATCTGTTGGATGAAATTCATTTTGTTTGGCTTATTTCATTTTTTATTTGTTTTTATTTTTACTTAGAATTTACTTAATTTTATATAAACGGATTTTAGGTTTTTAACTGGAAATGATTTATGATATAAATTATAATATGATATAAAAAAAAGTTATTCTGTACCTATGAAGTGTAAAAGAGATATAGTTAATTATAAACACTATTTCTTTACTCTAATTTATTTGATTAGAAAAAATAACGATTGATAAATGTAAACTTGTTTTTTTTTTTTACATTTTAATTATAATAAATTACCCAGTTGAACTTCTTGAAATAGAATTCTTTCTTTGATTGAATCGAATGTCTATGAATATGTTGTTATGGCACTTCTTATCCTATTTTGTAGCTTACTTTCTTTTGCTAATTGTAAATAAAATATTGGACATGATTTGATTATGAAATCCGAAACAATTTTCTATGATTTTAATAATATTGATTTACATGTGATATAATATAAATGAAAAAGGATAATGTATATATATTTTGCTCTATCTATTACATTTCTGGAACAGATGTTCATTTCCCATCCTTTAATTAATTATTTAACCCACTTAATGTAAGTAAGTAATGTTCATGCTAATCAACCAAAAGGAATATATAGAATGTATAATTTTCAATTAATTGTACCATTTTCCAAATGCACATTATCCATCTGAGAACAGCAACCTGATCGATTGCTGATATAATTATTATTATTATTAAGACACGCCTTATGGTCAATATCAACTAACAGGAAGGGCGTTTGAGTTCAAAGTTAAAGATAGACTTTGAACTCTAAAGGACTTGCCTTGGCCCAAGCGTAGTTTCGTAATGGACTAATTAAATATTTAACAGTTTTGTAATAAAGTCCTAAGGGTGAAATAATGGCAAGGAGTTGCCAAGTGGAGAAGGATTGGGGGAAGAAGGGAGAGAAAACGGAGGAAAAAGTATGATGAACAAAATAGAAAGGAAAGAAAGGAGAGAGAAAAAATTGTCAGTTCAGAAAATTGGCACATCTTGGTTGTTCTCAGGTACTTTTTTCATCGGGTAATGAAACGGATATGAATTTCCCCAATTCTATTTCACTTTTCATTTTTTTTTTTCTTTAATTCCCAAGAAATTAATTTTAGTAATATCAATCATGATCTGTTATCAATTTAGTTATGTAATTTTGTTCATTGATCAAATTTTTATTATAATAGATGATCGGAGCTTATATGAATTTTAAATTAAACTAAAATAAATATAATAATATATTATTTTCGAAAATTGAAAGTTGAAAATTGAGTGTTATAATCAGAAATATATTTGTGATGTTCATATTTCCCATCCGTTAAATTTATTTATTTTTATTTCCATTAAATTCGAGGTGGTTTCGATTTGTTGGCATTTAATTTATTGAAAGGATAAAAGCGAGACAATATTAAATGGCCAGGGAACATATAGTGAATACAACACGAATATTGCATCCTATGTCACTGTTTAACAGATGCTATTATTTCAAGAGGACGTTAATGCCCATTTAAATACGATAGTAAAATTTACGAGGAAGCATAACTTAACCGTCACAGGCATAAGCCTTGAGCAGGTAGGGAAATTAATTTGGAAGGAGAGTTTTAATTGGGCCGATGGAATTAGTCCTGATCTCTCACTTCCTTCTCTTACTCTTTTCTTCTCCTGTGCCCCTCATACTCTCTACTTTTCATTAAGTATATTAATACATATGTATATATAGTACATTATCCACAAAGATACTGTATTCTAAGGTAAAAACTATTAATAATTAATTATTCAACACTTCTTCTCTAAAAAAAAAAACTTTTCTAATCTAATAATTATCCATGATTTCATTCCGTTTACATTGAATTTGTAAATCAACATTTAAATAAATTATAATTGAAATTTATTTTAATTTTTTATTTGATTAATTCTTTGGAATAGAAAGTTAAAAATGTTCTTATTGAATTCAAATTATTTTTCCGAATTTTTAAAGTAAATATCTGGTTTGAACATTACACAAAAATTATTAATCAATTAGAACACTAAATAATTGCTGAGAACTGGACACCTTTTTGTTTTTAAGGAATGGTATGCACATACACAAACATGCCACTTTCAACGATAATATTTTTGGACACTTGGGATTTTAAAACTCGAATTATAATTTTTGTTCGAGCACAATATTGATAAGGGAAAGTAAAAAAAAAAAAAATTTAATTGTTTACCCCTAAATGGGATTTTAACCTGAATTTTCAATTATAATTAATATCTATCTCTCTCCTATTATCTCTGCTATTTTAATCGATTAATTTAAAGATTTTTAATCTATTTTTATTGAAGTATATATTTATATATCTTTGCAGACTAGCTCAAGGCAAACGTTGTTAATATGAAAAAATTATAACTACCTACATAATTATGTATATTATTATTAATTATTATCCTGGTATATTTCTAAATGCAAATATTTTTACAGGTATTTTCAAAGGCTTCAGAATAATAGAAGTTTGAGATTTTTCTAGAAAAAATATTGTTCTTGTGATTTGAAATCAAATTAATTATTATAATATTTACGGATAAAGTTATATAATAAGGATAAAATATTGTTCTAACTATTAGATAATAATCAAATATAAAAACATTAGTATAGATACTATAGAGGAATAATTAACATTTTTAACTTAAATTTTTGTTAGATCAAAAATAGTATTTACATACATTATCTGATATTATATTAAATTATTATAATATTATTATATTATATTAATATGAATTTGTTTTTATCTTTATGAGTAGTTTGTGATGAGATCTATTATCCTATTATCTGAATAAAATTAAAAAAATGAATAAAATAAATTTAAAATTGTTTATTTTAAAATGATGGTTTGGAATCTTTTATAAGTTAATTTAGATTTTCCAGATAATTTAGAAATAATATAAATAAAATTAACAGTTTAAAATTTTATTTAATTTTCTAGGATTTGAATTATCATTAAAATAGAATCATTGTCCGATCATTATTTTGGTTTCTCTAATTAATCGAGTATTTCTATGGATTCGTGTAATTGTTCTTAAAATTTAATTGACCCGTGACTATATTTCCTTTAATTCCTTTCCCCATCCTCCTTTAATGGCCAATTTCAAATAATAGCATCTGTTAAGCCTGTTATATTTCGACATGTATAGAATGCAATCTTGGACTTTCTATACACCATCCTGCTAATTTGTTCTCTGGTCATTTAACCCCTGTGATGGCAAATATATATAGAGTCAAGGCAATTCCGAGTGTTTCATCATTACAATAAATTAATATTGGAATAAAGTTTGCTGAATAGAAAATCACGCGGGTAGTCTCTCTCCTGTTCCTGTCCATTTTGCTGGAAATTGAAGGGGGAAGAGTGGGTTTGTTTGCATTTCGACGTCGGTTGCGCATAATTTAACCCTCGATTTGGCTAGATTTAGTCTGATGGGTGGTAGACAGGAGGAGTTGGGTGTCACACACAAACACACACATTTACATTTATATATATATATATATATATATATATTCAGCAAACCTTTATATAGAGCTGGGCCATCATGAAAATGCAGAGGATTGTTTCAGTGAACGCGGCCGCCAGGTTCATAGTGGGGGCTAATCCCCCGGCTGGCTGGTTCGTGATTTAAACTCTGTACCAGTGTACCAGGGACCATTTCATTCGCTTTTGTTCTTCCGGCTATGTAGAACTCCGGTCTTGTTTTCTTTCCTGCAAATAACCGTTTAAATAAACGAGAAAAGACATTTATTTTGCCTAATAAATTTTATAAAATTATATTTATCCTTCCGTCGAGCTACTTCAATGATAAAACACAGAAAAATGTCACTCTCTCTTTTGTTTTTTGTTTTAGATATTACATTTATTATTATCATACACCCACCATTGGATTATTCACTAACATTTGGCTATAATTGGTTGTTTGACATTGTCCCTCTTCACTTTTCGAACCCTTTTTTCAATTGAAAGGGAAAGAATATATATCTCTTTAGTTTTTCTTTCCCTTTTTTTTATATACAAAAATAATTTACTATAAAAAACCCTCTGACTTTGTACGTCCTAAGCAAGGACAACGCAAATCAAATCGGTTATATCAATTAAGTGTCCTATGATCAATAGAACGGGTGTTATCAACCCGGGTCCTCGAGAATGTGAGCCAACGCTAACCTCTCACCCTGTGGCGTCTTGATAATTTATACTATATATATATAATATAATATATTAAATTTTTGAATCTATCATATTTCTGAAACTTGGAGTGCATATATCAATCATATTTATTAAAGAAAAAATTGAAAAAAAATTTTTATAAACATTTGCACAAATATATTTCATCTGGTATAACATTTTTTAGATTATAAACCCGATACTAATCTGAAATACCTTCTAATGTTTATGAAAGATTTTTTTTTTAAATATATGATATAAGAATATTGGTTGTATATTCATCAGTCATCTGCAATTTTCTTTAATCTTTCAAGGGGTGGATATAAATTGTAAGTCTTTCCTTTATTACTTTACTTAAGAAAATAATAAAATAATATTTAACAATAAGAAATAAAAATATTATAATTTTTTTTTTAATTTGTTTGTAAAAAGCAATATCAACTCAAGTAAAACTGGCTATTATTTTCCCTATAAAAAGATTTGCTGGTGGTTTTTTTCTGTTGCTCGATTCTTTATCCAGCGGTATTAATATTAATAGAGTCCTTTACTTTCGGAACAGCTTTGCCTGGCCCTATCTTAATATAAAAATCATAAGACCCATTCATTGTATAACACTCTATAGAGGGTATTATGTGCGTTGAGTATACATAGAGGGAAACGATGATGATATTGGTGGTGCAAAGGGAGGGAGGAGTGGGATGAGAAGAGGAAGGGGCTCGAGGTGTGGAGTGAATGGAACGTGCCCCTTTAGGGTAAATCGAATTACCCCTTTCGTGCGTGTGTTCAAGACCCAACGAAAACGTGGGAGTCAACTCCTACACACAGACCAAGACTCACATGGCCAACAATCTAGATAACATCTACGTTTGGCATGTCTATGTCTATTTTCATGAGGAAAAGTTTTCTTGTCTTATTATTTTCTTTTTTTTTTCTTTTCTTTTACAGAAGAAGTTATTAACGTTTTTTTTGACAATTATATCGAAAACATTCTAAATATGTGAAATAAATATATAATCAAAGAGTTGTGCTTTAGGAGTGACTTATATTGTCAAAGTTAAACATTTATCTAGATAAATTGTTAATACAAACATACCTAATATTTCTTTAAGCGATTCAATCAAGCTGAAATTCTATATATAGCAGTTTTATACAATTTTTAATCATGTGAAAAAACACATATCTTTATTTTTACGGTCACTTTAGAAGAGAAAAAAATCAAAACGTGGTAGATAATAATCCTCTTCCGGTTCAGCTACATTACTCAAAAATTTTGAATAATGCCCATGTACCAAATTTCATGATTCTAGCTCAAACCGTTTTTGTGTAATCTTGTCCAAATACATACACACACAGACAGACAGATATTTTTCCTCAACCTTAGTGAAAATGATTCAGGAACCTTCAAAACGTATAAAAACATCAAAATCTCAACATCGAAAATTTTCGTGATAGCGAGTTAGTAAAAATTGTATGCATCGACGAGATTTGATCCGAAGGTAAGTTCATGCCTTATTTATATCCTGATAAACATCTTATATAAGAGAAATTTAATTCTTTCATATAAAATTAAAATTATTTAATTAAATTTAATTAATTAATTAATATTTGGAAAAAAAACTGTATAACAAGTTTAATTAAATATATTTGAACTTGAGTGGGTGAATAAAAAATAATTTTTTTAACAATTGTGAAAATTTGCACGAGAGAAATTATATATGTATAAAGAGAGGATGTAATAATAGTAGGAATTGAAAAATAGAATTATTTTACTAATCTGATTGATGAATGATTTGTCTATAATAGGTATTCATTCCATATTTCTAAATTAAATGAATAATTTTATTCAATTTATAAGCCACTTCAAATATATTGTTATTATTGAATTCGATACTCACAAAAACGGTCAACATTTTTCATTATACTAATTTATAATTTTGAACATTGTAATTATTCTACTTCTCGGTTAAATTCACCCATTTTACTTTAATCAAATAAATTTCTGTTAATTAGGAAATTTTTTTAATGTTACATATATAATATCAATAATTTATATTTACATTTCCAGAGATAAACAATTATTTCGTTTTCATATTTACTTATCTGTAAATGATTGATGATAGGATAATTAATGAAATAAACACATTATAAAAAGAACCTTTGAACATTATGTTTTTTTATGATTATTTGTACAAAATCCAGAGAAAAAAACATATGCGTATTTCTAAAAAAAAAAAAAAAAGACTTCAAAATATACATTCAGAGATAAGCTTTAATATAAATTAATGCAATGAATGTATGATATAGAATAGATAAAAGAGAAGAAAGTTGATAAATAAAAATGACTAATAAAAATTCTATAAAAATAGGGGGTTGATTTTTTTATGTTAATTAATGATATTTGAAGAAAGTGAACGGAGAGCATATTTTATTTTACTCTCAGTTTTAATAAAAATGTAAAAATTAGAAACTAGTAATGCATCTTTTTGCCATTCAGATGATTCACCATTTTTATTTGATGAATGAATAAACAATCCTATCCTGTTCAAACCTAATTAAAGTTAATTAATAAACTTTCACTGATTCAATCTATATAGCATTTGTTAAAATAATTATAAAATAACATATTACACATTGCATAATATAGTTAATAAAAACAGATTACAAAAGATTACTTTATGAAAGTCAATGGTGATAAAATTTTAACCAAATAAAAAACATTATAAATTCATATTTCTTCTTTCATCCTCTCCAATATTAATTTTAAGAACAAATAGTTATCTCCTAATAAATAATTAAATTATTTGAGATAATTTTACAATTTCAAATAAATATTATTTTATTATTTTTCTCTTTGAATTTTAATGAAAACACTTAATAATAATATTTGATTCATTTGTAAATAATTGATCAATAATTAAATACATTAAAAAATCTATATTTGTCATTAAAGATTTTTTTATTTATATTTTAATTTTAATTTTTAATTTTAATGAAATGGAAACTTTAAAATAGTAGTATAATTTTATTTATATTTACTTATATATTTTAATATAAATTTTCAATAAACTGACAACAATAATTTATAAAACTCAAAAACAAAAAATATTATTAAACACCCTTCCATTTTATAAATAATAATAATAAGAAGAAGAAGAAGAAGAAGAAAAATAATAATAATAATAATATGCGGAATAATAAGAGAAAATGATCTACATAACAAGAAGAATTTTATGCTTCAAATTACATTTTCTGATTATAACAACGCAAAGATAATGATTCTACAATTGAAGTATCATTGAAATCAAGAGACATCCTCTTAACTAGATCGTTTTAGTATATAGAATAAAGGAAGGAAGTATTTGTTAGAAGATGTTAGTCAAGTGTTTGTCATCGAATAAATAAATTAAAGAAAAATTTCACGTTCAGTGAGATTTTTAATTTGTATTTTAAAATTTATAATAAACACTTTTTATTGAAATTTGTTTATTTATTATTAATAAATTTGATTTTCACTTAAGCATAAATGTTATAATGTTTTAATTTTCACTTGATTCTAAATTAAATAATTAATTTTTATTTTATTTTATTATTTTTTTTTTAATTTTGTTTGCTTTTATTTCTTATGATTGAAATACAAATTTAGTTTTATTTCAAAATCGAGTAAAAATATAATAATATTTTTAATATTTTGGCAATTTAACAAAAATATTATTTTTTTTCTTACACACACATATACACCACAATTCATTTCACGTACTCATTATATTTATTTTCCAAATCTAATAAAATTATCGATTTGTAAGTAAATCATATTTTATTGAGATAAGCCACCGAAAATGGAGGTATTAAAAAAGTTCTATTAAATTCGCAAAACTCCAACCAATCTACCCCCGTACTCTCCACTAACTCAATTATTTCTTATGGAAAAAAAAGAGAGAGAGAAGCTTATCTTTTTTTCTCTCCCCCTGATATTCACTTTAGTCTCAAATAAAGTACTCAATTATTCCTTTGCCGGGCTTCCATTAATAGGTAGCCTATTATGTATTCGTTCTGATCTCAGCTCCGGTTCAACTTTACTAAATCAATCGAGATGAAAGCTTTGTCTAATAGTCCTATTTAAAAGGGCACCATGAATTTTTCGAAACCTTCACCCTTCGATACCAACCCCCACCCCCCTCCTCCATTGATCATCGAATGTCCTTTTAGAATTCAAAATATCCTTCGGAGTTATTAGTCAAAGAGTGAGAGAAAAGAGAGAGAGGGGGAGAGGGGGGAAACGAAAAAAGGGGTGGGCATAAATAAAAGAGGTGGGGGAGTACGCTTCGAGAGTGGTGAATGTGATTTACAAGATATCGTTTTTAAAACGAGACCCTTGGACATTTAATTTATTAAAATAGGGTTGACACATCAGCTGGAAGGGGTTGGTGGACAGGGAATTTCCTAGGGGTAGCTTTTGTTCAGCCTTCATTGAAAAATCATTTTACACTCTCGTGGCTTACAAATTAATATGATTGAAAGTTGTAATCTCTTCGTAGTGATAAAAGATAATGAATTAAACAGATGAAATAAGATTTGTTTTGATTAATACTTGCCGAAATTAATTAATTGATTTCTAAAAAAAAGGGAGAATTTATATTTATTAATTCAATTCCAATTAATTTTAAATTTCAATGCAATATCTATTGTAATAAAGATAATAAAATTAAAAATCCTCTCATTGAAAAATGAACTTTACTAAGATATTTTTTATAATAATTGGTTGAAAAAAATCAATATTATATCTGATAACAATTATATTATATTATTTGATAATTTTTTTTTTTGTCCATTTATGATTATGTATCCAAGGAAGGGGGTCTCAGGTTTTTGGTTAGAAGAAAAATATTTTGGAAATATTAATTAAACAACTTCCAAAATATCTGGCTAGTATTATATATAAATGATACTATTTATAATCAATATTACAATAGAAACTTTTTAAAATTAAATATTAAGTTGATGCATAATTATCCGGCCTTTATATCGGTGCGTTTTTAATCAGTAAAAAGTAGCATTTTGTTTATTATTTTTGTTAGAAAATAATCTTTACTATTGTTTTAGAAAAATTCGTGTCGGTAACTATAGTTCTTTCTATTCTCTATATTATGCTCTATCATTTAAGGAAAGGATGCATAGCATTTCTCGATCTCAACGAATTTTTTGGCAAAGGCAGTGTAGGAAGTGGTTTACCCGTTTCAAATCAGGTGATAAGTCAGGATGAGGTTGGCCATCAAATATCGACGGTCAGGCTATGAGATATATGTGGTGGGACAAAAGAGAAATCATCCATTTTTCTAATGGATAATGGAAAGTTCGTTGAGATCGCCAAATCACTGTGTTGCCTTTTCTTCTTTTTTGAAGTTGTAAAGCATAATATGGCAAATATGACTATGGTTTTCGACATGCATTTTTCTAAAACAATCGTAAAGATTATTTTCATACAAAAATAATAAACGAAACCATACTTTTCACTGATGAAAAATGCCCCAATGAAAATGAAATGAAACCTATTACATTAAATATAATATTTTTAGATATATTTAGTTTTTTATCTAATTAGATTACAAGAATAGATTACAAGATAAGAATAAGCAGACACATGAAATATTAAAGTTTTTTCTTTAATGTTTTCATTCATAAAAATTTATATTATTTTCAATATTATTTAATTAATTAAATTAAAAAACGTTACTAACGTAACTCAAAGGTAATCCTTCTCACACGAAAGTTTAAAGTAAATTAATAAATTTTCTCTTTCCCAAAAAAAGTAAATTAAAACAATTCGGAAAATTTCATTAGTTTTCCTTTTGAACTTGATGTCTATTCTTCTTTCTCTGTTATATATATATATATTGAGAGAGAGAGAGAGAAAGAGAGAGAGAGCATTGGTGGTAGTTGTAGAAAGGGAATTTTCTGTGTTTGGGGGAGGTTGTAGGCTTTGAGAAAGAGGGAATGGTCAAGTTGACCCTTGAGGACGTCCCATCGATGGCAGCTGAGATACCATCGATCCACACCGACCATTTCGCTAATGCATCGTAGATTTTTCTATACGCTGTAAATTCGCAAGCTTTTTGAGTTGAACTATTGTTATAACTTTGTTAAAGTTAAGGGTTGTGTGTATTGTGGCGGGAGAAAAGGGAATCAGACAAACGTGAAAGAGAGACAAAAAATAACGAATCGCCTTCTAATACGATTTCATTTGAGAAATTAATGGGAAAACAATATTTGACATTAGACATTAGAAATCAATAGAAACAAGGCATCGATGTTTACCATCACTTCAATCATTCATCATTAGAATTAAAATAGGTTCATAAAGAATTGTTAACAACATGCCACTTTTTAAAACAACAGAACCATTCAAGAATTTTTTTTTAAACAATTTATTCAAGTACTATATTTATTATTTTCATTAATATAATAAATTAATCTAAATAAATAGTATAAAATAATCAAATAAATATGTTTCCAGTTGTCGCTAATTTACATTTCACCTATTTTTTTTTTTTTTCAGAAAAATGAAATGCATAAACACACAAGTCGATTTTTTCATTTAATTTTGTTTTTTCACAAACCTTATATTAAACATTCAGATATTCTTAAAAACTTGTGTGATAATTATTGCATCTTAGTTTTATAGCTATCCTTATACTATCAACTGCTAACTTTTTATGTTGGCATTCAAACAAATCAGTTAAATGTTTTCCTCATTGCATGTTATTTAAATAGATTCTATCACGCTACTCAAACTCCTCACTGTGAAAGCCAGAGGCCCACTTTTTGCTTAATTCTCAAACGATCAGGTATAAATATATAACTATATATATATATTCAATCTCAAAATAATCATTTTATATTTCCACCTACTCGTGGGTGTGTTTTTTTTTTTTTATATAACCTTATTTTTTCCTTCTTAACTTGACATTTAATCTCGTTTTTGCTTAAATTGACGTTGTGTGCGAATCGTTAATTAATCATTTAATAAAATCACTTATAAATATTAGTTGTAAAAAAATATTAAATAAATTTCAAACTTAATTCATAACATGCTATTTATTTAATTTAAAATGTAAAATATATCTATAATAATATTAATAGTAATATAAATCTTTGAATAATACAAATAAGTACTCAAAAAGACAACGCTATTGCATTCAAAAAATAAATAATTAATGATATAATATAATTAATTTGAGTAACTTTTTTTAATAATTTAAGTAATATGGTAATGTAAATAAATAATTAAATTAAAATATAAATAATATTTTACATATACTTATATTATTAAAAAGTCAGAGTTGAATGAGCATTAATGATGTAAATTTTCAATATATTTAAATGAAAATTGAAAATATTATGTTTTTTTATTTTATTTATTTATTTTTTTTTTGTTAATTATAATTACTAAAAATTCCCCAACCTACTTCTGGTCTCGAATGTTGATTGAGACATTTTCCTTTTAACTAAATTATTATCATACTTATTTTCATTCGTATATTATAAATAAATAATTTATTCAGCCTTTTCATAATTTTACGATTAATGCCCTGCGTCATTTATTTATCTTTTTACCACGTTTTTCTTAGCTTGCTTTCTTGTTTATCTGTTCGCGTCAAATCTTGCAATCGAAATTTCGACCACTTCCAGTCATCCAATCGCTCTGAAACTTTTCAGAGTTATGTATTCTGGATGACAATACAATAAAATAACACATTCGTAGCTTGCAAGTGTTTAATTAGAGCATAATTAATGAATATTTGTATTTTGTTAACTTAAAAAGGAGAAACAATAATAATACAACAAAAGGCCCTTTCCAAAACTTACCTTTCTCAATACATAATACAAAAGAAGAAAACAACAAAAGGGACTTTGTCAAAACATTAAAAATAAATAATACAGATGTCCATAGTCCGCTTGTTTAAAAAAATATTCAAGAGTTGATTCTAGTATGTATTAAATATATTCAATATATTAAATATTAAATATATTATTTTTGATCTAAACGAATAGAGAATGGATTTTACATAAAATTTGTAATCATTTCACAAATTAATAATATAATAAATGACACATTGTGAATTGACGATAAAAATAAATATATTTCATTAGATCTTATTTTATTATACTAGCAAAAATTGTATAAATATATTTTTAATTTTCTTTCGAAATTAATTAAAAAATTTTAAAATATTTTAAATATAAAAAATATTGATACAATATCTAATACAAAAACGAGACGGGATGCAAATATAATACATTAATTAATAATAATAATCAAAATATTAAAATCCGTTTAAATAAGAAGTTTGAAAAAATGTTCAGGTCGCTCCCCTCCAACTAAATGACAGTCCTGATCGTATGTTCCATGCTGCGAATTAAATTTGGATTAAGCATCATAAATTCTAAAATAATAATTAAATAAATTTCAAATAACGATTAGATATTTATTAAATGAATTACTAATAAATAATATTCAATCTAATGAAATAAAGAATCTCTATATATTATATACACGGTAAATGTATTAGAAAAAATAAAAAGCCATTTTTTTTTTATGAAGAATTTTGATTTTTTTAAATTATAATTTCTGACTTTTGATTGATTACATTTAAAATCATTTTAAAGTTATAATTTCGTCTTTACAAAGAGAGATAAAAAATTAATAAAATCAAAATATTGAAAAAATATAATAGGGAGGTAGAAAAAAGGTTCAAACTCCCCTCTTCTTATTTTTACTTAACGGGTCTTCTGATTGGTTGCCTGTTTCGACACACCTTTTTTCGACTTAAACGCCACCCTCAATTTCTTTCAGCTATCATTTGCTCTCTGCATCTCACCAAGTCATCATTAGCACTCTTGCTAACTGAGTGTATTTTACCACGTTTTTCTTAGCTTGCTTTCTTGTTTGTTTGTTTGTTTATTTATCTGTTCGGGTCAAATCTTGCAATCGAAATTTCGACCACTTCCAGTCATCCAATCGCTCTGAAACTTTTCAGAGTAATGTATTCTGGATGACAATACAATAATACAATAATAATTCGTAGCTTGCAAGTGTTTAATTAGAGCATAATTAATGAATATAATTTTGTATGGGAAAATCAAAACAAAAAGTGTAAATATTTAAATTTGAAAAAAACCGTTAAAAACCCGTTAAAAGAATAATATAATATGTATAATATTTAAAATGTAAATAAATTTGAAAGAAGGTATATTAATGTTTTGTACTGTAATTTAGAAAACAAAATTTAAATTTATGATGAGTTTTAGGCAATAAAGAATTAAAATATGACAAATTTAAAAATTTCTCTTTATAATTCAATTTAAATTTATTACTTTCAGGATAATAGTATTTCATGACTATTAAAGTCAATCAAAAAACTTAAAAGTAGTATAGGTCAAGTGAAATCGATTGCAATATATGAAGACTAAAAAGTAGAAAATAATACTTTATATAAAAAAAAAACTTTTTTAAAAAACCACGTTTTTAACGCACTAAAAAGAAGAAAATAATTTTTCTGAAACCCCATAGGTACTGACATTACAAACAAGAGATATGATTTGAAGAAAATTTTCTATAACGTAAAACGTGGGGCGCAAATAATAATAAATTTTTTAAATGCAATATAATTTCTTTGATTAATTTATTTCAATATCCATGGATTTATATTTTAAGTTTTATATTTTTTACCAGACTTTTTGTAAAAGGGAATATTATTAGTAATCCAACAGAATACTTTTATTAATGTAAATTTTTTTTGGAAAATTAATTCCTTAATATTAAATAAACATCTTCAATTTACACTTTAGAAATTTTATTAACATAAATATTAAATATTTGCTAGAAGTTTTGCAGTAGCAAAATTTAGTTTTAGATTTCTTCAAGTTAAATTTCTTATATTATTTACCAGAATATTGTTAGGATGTCATTTTTTATCAGAATTTTTTAAAAGTGAATATTATTAGTAATCTAAAGGTAATCTTTTCATAAATTAAATTTACCTCTTTTAAAAATTTCGATAAGTTATAAGCTTTACTTTTTGAAGCTAATTAAAATATGAATTCATTTATCCTATTAATTTGTACCTAATAACATTTATTTATAAATTTTTATACGATACAGAATATTTTAGCCATAGTTGCGCCCCACGTTTTACGTTATAGAAAATTTTCTTCAAATCATATCTCTTGTTTGTAATGTCAGTACCTATGGGGTTTCAGAAAAATTATTTTCTTCTTTTTAGTGCGTTAAAAACGTGGTTTTTTAAAAAAGTTTTTTTTTTATATAAAGTATTTTTTATTTCAAGTAGGCCCTTTTCTTTATCAAATAAATTCGTTTTCCCTTATACGTATCTCTCTATTTACTTTTAATAAAATAAATTTTAATTGGATTTGAATCTAATTTATTTCTCTTTCTCCCTCTCTTCTTTCTCTCTGGTTCCTAACTCTTTCTCTGACTCTCACAATTATGCATATAAAGAGAGTTTTTTTTTCCTCGATTCTATAATATATATAATATTTATGTATTATTCACTCAAAAATCGGTTTTGCCGTTAAAAAAAAAAACATCAATTTCCATGATAAACAAAAAAGGATTCTAAGATTTGGTTGATTTTAAAGACACATGCATGGACCTAACTACACCTTGTCGATCTGTTATATCCTGCACAAATAATCACCTGAACTGAAAACTTTGTCCTTCATTCAATAACTTGAAACCGAGTACATGTCACGTATTTTAAACTTTGAAATAGGAATATTTTCAATGGTTATTAATGTAATCGATGGTCTGAATAGAAAAAGAGGAGAGAGAGAAAAAAAAAATTTAAAAGAATTTTATATAAATATTCATTGAAAAGTTGGAGAAAGCGGAATATTCATTCACTGAGGAGAGGAATAGCTTTGTAAAAGTTTAAAGAAAAAAATAATAAGTTTTCTTTTTTTTTTTCTTTATTGAAGTGTTCTTGAATTAATAGAAGTATATTGCTTAGTAAATATAAGATATAATAAATATTTAATTGCAAATTATTGATATAAATTGAAAGTTTTTTTTATTTATAAGAAAAATGAGACTACAATAATAGATTTAAGTTACTCAACTAATATGACTATATTTTGACTCACGTCAATTCTTGTTATATTTTTCGTTATAGTATAAATTTGATTTCATGGATTTTTAATTTTTAAAATATATTTTAATTTTTAACTTAATTTACTTTTCCAATAAATTTACTCTAAATTCTATGTTTTTGAAATAATTCAAAATGTTATTTTCTGAACCTAAATCGAATCGATATCATTTATATATTCATATAAATTTATATGAGAATACTAATTGTCGTTGTTATTATAGTATATTTATTTAAGTATATTTTTGAAATTTCTGAAACGAACCAAAATCAACAAAAAAACTTGCTTAAATTCGTTTGAAAAATTTGATACAAGTAATAATAGTGTCAGTGACTTTTTTATGTTGTTTGCCATTTGTTGGTTGATTGAATTGATTGTTTCTTCAAAAACTAATGAATTGGACATTGTCTTTTAGAAACAATAGATGTTGAAAAACAGTTCAACGAATATGAGTGTATAAATTCCAGGGTATAAATGTTCCATTGAAATTCAATTGATTTGTTTATTCCATTAATGCAATAGATTTTTGAATAATTTCCAGTTCTATTCAATGATTGCATTCTCAATATGACTTTAATTTTGAACAATTCACCACGGATTTTCCAATGAATATTCAAATAATGAACTAACCATAGTGAGCTCGTAAAATATATAATAATACATTATATAGTAAATATTAATATATATATATCTTTATATTTTAACACAACACATATATTATAATTTATTTTTTATTGTTATATTAAAAAAAAAGTTAAATATTAATCTTTAATTAGATTACGTAATATTATAATAATATTTAGTATAAAAATATGAAAAATAATATTCAAATTATAAACAAATTTAAATGTCTAAGTTATACAATTTTCGATACTCAACAAACGTTTTTTTCTATTTAATTTTGATTTTTTCTATTAATATTTCATCTTGGAAAATTATTTTTTTGGTTGCTCAATTTAAACATTTTAGAATCTTATTAAGAATAAAAGAAAACGCGATCACCATATTTGATTTTCAAAATGACTAAGGAATTTGTCTCGAAGTTTACTTCAATTCCCACATAACCTTGGTTTAAACCCCACCCCCTTTCAACCTATATTTAAGTGACGTTGATTCAATACATGTTAATTTTAATTTTCCTGAACAATTCGGATTATATAACCTTTAAAAACAAAATGAAATTCGAATTCCACCTTAATTCAGGGTTCTCTTTTGTATACAATCCATAAAAGAGTGTGGTGAGAGAGGTGAGGTGAAAATCAATAAAATCGAAAAGTGTAAAAAGTGCAAAGAACCAACAGGATAATTTATTAATAAACTAAATGCTCGAAGGATTTAAAACCCAAAACATTTTAAAAATTTAGTATTCAGGGAGTGAGAAATATTCTGAGAGATCCCAAAGATCAGAGGTCGTTTAGAATTTCCAAATAATATATTAAATAACGTTTTTTTTTTACATCCTGATAATTTATTAAATAAATAGTATGCCAATAATATTTGATGAAATGTTTCATTCCTGTCCTGTTAGATAACATTTCTCGGAACGTAAATACTTTACATCACTTGGAAATATATTTTTCTCAAAAGTGGATAATAAATAAAATATTCTGTACACGAGAACTTTCAAAATTTATAAATAATTAAGTATTTATCTGTGGTTATAGTTCTTGTCCAGTGAATTTAACGAGCGATCGAGTTTCATAATTTAATAGAAAATTTAATAATATGTATTCTAAAATAATTGCTTAAAGAGAAATTATATTCTTTTCCCAAACCCTCCTCCCCGAATTAGAAAAAACAAAAAAGATTGAATGATATTAATAAAATTTTAAACCAAATTATTAGGGTTGTTTATGTATCTTAATAAGAAAGAAATGAATAAGTATTAGTTTTTATGTCAAAATTAATTATTATAATTATTTATTTTATAAATTTAATTATTTTCTCTTTTATTAAATAAGGTTCGAAATAAAAGGCTATGATATTTTCGCACAAGTTGATTTTTAGTTATTATATTTTATATATTTATTATGTATTCTTTTATTTATTTATTTTTTTTTAACATTTTCATTTCATTTTATTATATTAATGAAATTTCTATGGGAAAATTATTAGGCAAATTATTATTAACAAAAAATTCTCAATTATTTATCATAATATTATCGATTGGTAATATTTTACCAAGGGAGATTGTATAGATAATATTTTTAATGAATAAATCATTGAAATTTTCGTTTTTAATGATTCATCCATATTCCATAACGATTGTAACGATATTAATGTTAATAAATAAATTTTTATATGGTCATCTGGCGCTAATGGCCTTAATTGCCACCAGACCGTAAATCACCTATTATCATCTGTGAATTGATGTGAAAAGCGCAATTCCATAAATAAAAAGACACATCTCCTTCTCCATATTCGAAAACATATAAGTATATGACATTAATAATGAACAAAACATCAATCATCCTTTGAACTCCTCAACCCTTTCCCCCTCCACCACGACATACCTTCCGCATAAATGAACTAACCCCTAACTCGATTAATTTTGTCTCTATTATTTTATTTCTTTACTGAAACTAAATTAGTAATAAAATTCATATTTAATTCTTGATAGAAAAGAAAAAATTGTTTTTATCTTATTAATTCGTTTTAACAAGAAATATTGAATTTCAAGCAAATGGAGAGAAGAACACTCTAATTTTGTTCCGAATTCTCATAAAATATAAATGTTATATCTAATTGTTTATATATATATAGTGTATATATACAGTGACGGATTAAGTTGATTGGGGGCTCCGGGCAGTAAAATTGAAGTGGGCCCTCTGTTATTTACAATTATAATTGAAAGACAAATTTTGTTTATATTATAATTTAGGCTGTTTTATACTTACATATATAGTACTTATGTAAAAAATACATAATTTTTACTGTGGTCGCCCAGACCCAAAATTGTATGTTTTTTCTTAAGTTAGTCGGGGTTCAAACACGACCGAATAAAGATCTGTTGTTCAATAGAGATCTGTATCAAGAATAACTTGTTTTATTTAAACTCCGAATATCCATAAAATCAACAGTTTTTTTAAATTTTTTTTAAGGAAATATTTTTATTTAGGTTTCAGTGGGCCCCCCGGGCGGCTGCCCGGCGTTTAATCCGCTTCTGTATCAGTGGCATACCGTGAGGTTCTTGCGCCTGGGGGCAACTTAGAAATTAGCGCCCCTTTCTTATATATATATATATATTTAATTTAATTTTTTTTTAAAGAATATTAATGACGAATAACGAAACAGGTTTATATGATTTTAATAAGCGTATAAATAATATTTATTGACTTACACAAAATACAGTTTAACTTTAAATATTAATTCTTCTTTTGTTCCAAATTGGCTTCCCTAATTTTGCGCCCCCTAAATTTAGCGCCCGGGGACATATGTCCCCCTGCCCCCCCCCCCTTAGTTACGCCACTGCTCTGTATATATATATATATGTAAGATTACGTGGTTTCCTCAATTCAAATGAAAGCTTTTAACATTTAGTTAATAGAAAATGATTTATTGAAAAAAACAACTTAATATACAGAATAATATGAATGAAACGGAAGTTCTATGCTAACTCGGTCGTGGTTCGTCTCGTATTGGCTACTTCTTCGGCTAGGCACGCGTGGGTAGCCGCTCTCGAGACGCAGGCAAGCCAACTCCGGAATATAAAAAGCCTTTATTTATTTTCTATTAGATGAATTACATTGTAATTGGTGTTCTTTTGTGGTTTCAATAAAAATATATAACATAAATTTTGAAATTCATATTCAAATTATTTTGTATTATCATTATCATATATTTTTTAGTTCCGAATGTTCCCAAATATGTCTCTAGTTGTATGAAGGTTTCATAGTGACATCTGATCTCGTTGATTTCAAAAAGGCTAGCCATTTGTCAATAAATCATTTTCAGTTCCATAAATAAACATTGATTTTTGTCGTGATGAATATGTCAAATTTGAATGGTTTTAGTTTTCTATTTTGATTGAAAGAAAAGTTCAGCGAACGATAAAGTTTTTGTCAGCAATACACCCACTTATTAAATTATGCAAAGAATAGAATAGTTTTGGCGTTTCTAGAGTTTCACTTGAAGACAAAAAATTCAAAGTATTATTTCAATGAAGAACCATGTTAACGCAACAAGAGCTTGCACAGACTAATTGAAAGTTACATACATAAAACGTCCATTACTAATACTCCAATAATTTCATCAGTTTTTATACTTTTTTTTTTTTTTTTTTTAAATATAATTTTTTTAATCTTCATTTAATATAAAAAATGAGAATTATAAACTTTTTCAATCAAAAAAAAAAAAAAAAAAAAATTAATAGCACATTTATTTTTATATTATTTTTTTTAATTAACTACCAAATGATTAAAAAAGATAAAATTTCTCTCTGAGCGACAAGTAGTTTGTACAATATCGTTGAAGATATAGAATATGATTATCATTCCTTTCTTATCCTGTTCTATCCCACATATTCTATTCTCTTCACTCTGACAATGAAGAATAAATATTTCATTCTTCCATGAATATGTTGAAATTACTTTCTCACTTGATTTTCTTCTTTCCTTTTCACAACTTATTAAAACATTTTCCCGGGGTTTGAATGAAACGGAAACTTTGTTATACGTAGTTTTTTTAACCTTTTTTTTTATTTTAATAATTTATTAATCTTTACCTTTCTTAAATTTTTGAATTAATTATATCATTAAAGGGAAAGTACAATCATTTATAATAATGAATACAAATTCCATTAAAATTCATGATAAGAAACAATTCAAGAATTTTATAATTGTCAAAGATAATTTTAGATTATATTTCAATCCATAAATAAATCTTTGAATCTGAACTAGAGAGAGTTTAAAGTATAAATAGAATAGAATATATACATACAAACATTATTATTAATTAATAAATAAATTAATAAATTTAATGTATTTTAATTGATAAAATTATTTGTATTGGCTGCTTAATTCAGCTAATTCTAATGAAAAATTTTAAAAAATTATAAATTTATTTTTTATTTTAATATATTAAATGTTTATGATATAACGATAAAATATTATTTTCTAATTAATACTTAATTTAACTATTAACAACTTTGAATAATGTTTGGAAAAAAAAAATTAAAAAAATAATAACTAAACAATATTTTTTTTTTTTAATTTTTTCTATGTTGATAATAGTTAATATATTTATTCATTTTATATTAATTTTGTTTAAATTAAAAAGCACTAGAATTAGAAACAATATAAATGTAAATAAATAATTAATAAAATCAAGGGAGCTAAAACATGGATGTTTGTTAAATTCGAATTTGCATTCTATTAAATTATATATTATAAATTATATATAGTATGAGTAAGAGGAGAGCGGAGGGCTGAGTCTAAGTCTATCGAAGTGCTCTCTATGTAAATGGAACCCAATGTAGTTTGTTTGGGGGGATTTGTCAATGGCTAATTAACTAAACTAGAACAGGAATATGACAGAGGATAAGCAATGACATGTAGTCAATATAACCAACTATTGTTAGTGTTCTTCACTCATTACCTGGAAGGATTTTGAACAAAAAGACGATCTAAAGACGATTTGTGATTAGAGCGTATATAATATTATTTCACAGAGATATTTAAAATATTTAATCAAAATTATAATCATTTAATAAATAGAATCTTAACCAAGCATTAAATAACTGAAAACAACATAAACTAATTGTAGTTTTTAAAATTAGTATTGTAGCATTAATATTGGAATTATGAAATTGGTTATTCTTTTAAATTTACTTAAGAAATGGATTAATGCAATATTAATGACAAGTTAATTAATTGTATAAGAAAATGTAACTTTAAGCATTTAATCTCATTAATAATTTAATATTTATAGGAAAAAACTGATTAAATTTATTTTAACATTATTCAGTACGTTCAATTTCTAATCAATGTAATACTAATACTAATTTCGTAATAATAATGAGTATAGTTTTAAATTTTACAAAAATCAATTTCATCATTTTATATGAGGGGGAAAAATGTTTACTTTCAAATAATACCATTCGATTCTTCATCCCATGGGAGTGGATGCATACTAATATTCATACTTTCTATTGATTTAAATGAAATCCTATTATTTAATTCTGTCATATCAAGATAAAATGAATTAATTGACTTCAAATCAATTAGATTGATCCTTTTTACCAAATTGGAAGAATAATACAAATAAATATTCGTGGTCTCTCGCCTCTGTATTGTAACCAATCGCTATCGACAAGTTAATTAGTCCCTGGTAAATACGTAACAAAAATACCACAAAACGCAATGTTGCATTGACAACCGACATAGAGCACGATTTACCTTTGCAGGCGGTTTTGGGATTTGGGGTTTTTGTGGATAAATCGGAAATGAGGTGGAGTTTGGAGAGTTGGGGAGGTGGGGGGGGGGGGGGTCGATTTGGTTAAAGGTTGAACAACCGTCTTCTTTATGGCGCTTAATTAAAACTGCCGTTAATGGAACAGATTTGTTTCATTGCATTTATAAATGTTTGTTTTTGTTTTTTTGTTTTTTTAATTTATTTAATTTAAACTTTTCATTTGAATTCATATAAATTCATGTGAATGTGAATTTCAACGATACTTTTTCATTTTAAATTATTCAATTAGAGAAATGATAAGTTTTATATAGTAGAAGCTATAGGAACATTGTAACAAAATTAAAATATTGATTAAAACATTTAGATTATTTAAAAAAAAAAATGAAAAAGAATATCAAAAGAAATGAAGAAATTTACAATATGTTTAATAAATATTGAAAAGGATTATACATTGATTTTTACATCTACTCTTGTGAATAATTCTATTTTAACCTTCCAATATATATATATATATATATATATATTTATCAAATTTAATTAAAAAAGTTTATTTTATATTTATACTCATCATTTAGAAATAAATTACTTATAAATAGAATTAAAGTCAAAATTATCTGCTTTTTGAGGTTATTTTAAAATTGATTTTCGTTAATTATAAATTTATATAATTCGTCTTGTTCTACGAAAAGAAAAAAAATATACAAGAGAATTCTCTATTTAAATAGTCGTTCCGAAAAGTTCTCTTACAAACCATGTGCTAGGATAAATTTTATACTTAATGAGTCTAGGTAAAGGAAATCTTACAAATTTAATGATATATATATGCTCTTTAATAGGGAAATAGCATTATAATGCTATAAATAAACTTTTATACCAAAAAGTGGTATTCTCACGTTTTGGGACGAAGACATGTGGACAATATAAAGAAAGAATCTCGATTGAAGAAGAGAAACTATTGTCATGATATAAACTTAATTTAAAATTATAATAAATTACATGACAAGAGTTTCTTTATATTGGCACATGTGTGCAAGATAGGGGTGAGTTATTGGAAAGGTAGGCAAAGGTCATCAAAGGCCATCAATATCAGCTAAGTGGTCGATCCTCAATAAAATCCAATTGCTAATAAAATATATAAAATTTTATTTAATTTATTATAAATAACTTTAGTTTCTAATTTATTATAAATAACTTTATTTTCTAATAAATTTTGAATGAATTCAAATTTACCTCTTTCTTTATCAATCGTCGCTGGATTCATTAAACTATATTCTATTCATAATTACCAGAGTGCTACCAAATTAAATTAAACATCAAATTTATTAATTTTAAAACTTATTTTTTCATAACCGAACCCATACTAAGCCTCCAATATTCAAATATATATATATATATATATAACAAATATATTATTATCTTTATAATGTATATTGACAAATTCCACGAAGAAAAGAGTGTGAAAACAGCACCTCTTCCCTTCTATTCATTCATGGTTTACCTTTTTTTTTCCTAGGCATAAAGTAAATCAAGTGTAGATGTAATTATCACGGATGATGGGATGAATTTCACAAGAGTTGTTGGATGCTATGTGAAAGGGAGGGATTGAAATTTCCGATGAAAACCCAAATGAAGTGCCTGTCAGACAATGGCAGCGGTGAGTTCAGAAAACGAACCCCTCGACCCATTCGTTGGTGTTATTGAAAAAAAATACTTCGTCAAGAACTCCTCCATGAATCCTTCATTAGGCGATCTGTCAGCCTTACTAATGATTATTTTTTACCAATAGATTTTTATATAAAGTATATGTAACATTACTGTAACTGGAGCATATATATATATATATAGAATATAATATTATAATATATACTTTTTCAAATAATAAAAAATAATTTTTAATTTTAATTTTTTCTACTGCAATATCCTGGATCAGAGATACATGTAAACTGATGGTACCTCCAGTAAAAATACTTTTAGTAACGAAATCATTTTTTATGCAAGTTTCTGTGATTCCACCTTTAAAATGTTTGAAAACCACTGACATGGATGAAATTACTTTTAAATTTCATTAAAAATTTAAAAAAAAATGAATCAAAAATCCAAAAATTGTTTTCATTGTACCAATATAAAGGAAATCTTATTCTAATCTTAATAATAAATGATTTATACAATAAATAATGTATTGAAGATCTGTAACAAACTGATTTTGAGAACTCTAATGGAAATGTTAATATAGTACAACTTTTAATTGAAATATCATTTTTCTCTCTCTCTATTTTATTTTGTAATGGGACATAAAATAAATCCTATTCTCCAGATGAATTTTCAGTACCTCGCGCATGGTTCCTACTCTCCATACCCATTGATTACCTTCCATCCATGTTCGTTTACCTCTGACATGACCCTGGTGTCCAATAAAACTTAATGCTTCATCTGCGATAAGCGACACAACACTGATAAATTAATTATTTATACGTATATATCTCTGTCTATGCATAAGCTGAGGCGGAATAGCGGTGGACTCTATCACTGTTAAACCGTGAATAATTATTATTATATGCGATGATGATAGTAGTGAATAGAGTGATGGGGTGGTTCCTAGTAGAGGACCTTAGTAGAGATGGGTTGGGACCTCTTTGTCGAGTCCTCGAATAACCGCAATGTAGCTCTTGTTCCTTGCAAAATTAACGCTGCAAACCTCATCAGACCACAACAGCCACAACCACCTGGAATTTTCGACAAGTTCAAGAATCCCCTTTCTCATCTCTTCTTCCTCCACTCTCCTCCATTTCATTCTCTCTCCCTCGAGTTCAAATGATTGTATCCAGGCAAGTATTTAATATTTCATATTCACATCCGGAAGCAACCTCATCATCATTCTCAGATGATAATAAACCAATTTTCCCCTAGACATTACTCGTATCAACTCTCTATTTATAAATAGAGATGAGATAAAATCAAAACGAACTGAAAATTAATTTTTTTGTAAGGCAATGGAAATATAATATATTATTTTTATAAATGTTATTATGTAAAAAATCTCATGTTAAATTTGGTGTGAAAATAACCCTTTCCTTGTCGATCGCTAATACTACCACTTCCGGTTTCCGGATATACACCAAAAGTTGAGCAATTCATCATACTGATGCATTAAGTAAATATACCAAATTTTATCAAAATCCGTTGAGCCGTTCAAGCTGTACACATCTATACGGACGGACAGACATCATGCTAAAAATACTTTGCATGATTCGTGGAGATATGTAAAAATCTTCACATGTGAAATTTGGTGTGAAAACAATACCTCCCTTACTATCGTCGATCGGCTATCATTCGAAGTTCAATAAAGTCAAGGATTAATTAATGTATAATTGACTATATACAAATGTGATGAATAAAAATATATTTATAAAGTGATGGTTAATTTATTAGAATCTATTTAGAAAAAATATAAAGAAGAAAGGTATCTCATTAAAAAGCAAGTTAAATCAATTATATTTTTTTGCAGTCATCACTTACAAACAACGGAAATTATGTATATAATTTTATTTAACTTTTTTAATATTTAAGTATTAATTTTAATTATTGTTTTATATTTTATATTTTTAATTTTGTGAGATTTAAAACCAAATTCAATATTATAAAAAAAATAACAGTAGCTTCCCATGTAAATTCTTAATCAACATTTGGGATTTCGGTTTTGGCTGATGATAAAACTTTTTTTTTTACCTAAATGAGGATATTTGGAACGTGTGTGGTTTCATCAACTTTATAGTGCTATAAGAAATAAAAGAGTTAGTATTTTGTATTTCTTTTTTATGTTCTTTAGTTAAATAAAAATAAAAATAATTAGCTGGAGTGTCTCCACTGACTATCTCGCAAATTAAATTGGATTAAATAACATATATTAATTTAAATTGAATTAAATTAATTAAATTATAAATTAAAATTAATAAATAATATTTATTAAACCAGTGCATGTTTGGTTCTTTTCATGATGGCACCACGTCACGTGTTGGCGCGTGAGATTTGCAATGTTAAAAAATTAATTCTGGTACTTTCAGCGATTCTAAAATTCTAAAATTCTATATATAGCAGTTTTATACAATTTTTAATCATGTGAAAAACTATCAAACATATATCTTTATTTTTACGGTCACTTTAGAGGAAAAAAAATCAAAACGTTGTAGGTAATGACCCTCTTCCGGTTGATAGAAAACTACGAATTTTGAATAATGCCCGTATACCAAATTTCATGATTCTAGCTCTAACCGTTTTAGCGTAATCTTGTCTACATACATACGTACATTCACACACACACACACACACACACAGAGACAGACATTTTTCTCAACCTTAGTGAAAATGATTCAGGAACCTTCAAAACGTATAAAAACATCAAAATCCAAACATCGAAAATTTTCGCGATCGCAAAATATTAAAAATCAATCGATTAAAATAATAAAAATAATTACAAAAAAATAAACAAATAATTAAATCAATTTCGTTTTTTCTAAAAGTGATAACTATAGAAGAGAAAAAAGAGTTATGAGGGGATAGGTGGGATGAATAAAAATGGGTACCGCCCTTGGGCGCTAATGGCTTTTTGCTGTACCGATCGATACAAGAAAAGCTGGACTCCGAATTGTCTGGATGTTTGGAAGGAGTAAGCGAACGGCCGATCGGGATTCGAATTCGTGGGGCTGGCGCTTATTGGGAGGTGGGTGGGGAATTGGAGATTAGAGTTGGGGTAGTTAGGAAGTGACCCATTCGAGAGAAGACGCGTGCCGTCCAATATTGGCTTGCGGCAACTGTAAGAGTTTTCCTCTTGATTCTTGAAAATTGACATCTTGCATGTTGTGCATTTCGTATCAAATTGAATCAAATAGTCCTATAAATATATATATATATATATACATTTATCTTTTAACAACTATTAAGTTTATTTCCTTTTGATAGCGATTGAATTCAATAAAAATATGTCCTTGATTTATATCTAAATAGTAATTAACAGATATATTTACTATTCTACAAAAAGTTCACCTCTGACTTAAATTTATTTTTATTTAACTTCAAAATTAATTAATTTAAAACCTCAAACATTTTATTAAATGATAAAAATTAAATTTTAAAAATCAAAATATTATAAGAAAATCAAAACAAATATCGTTAGGACATTTTTACACTAAACTCTTTTAAATAATTTTTGATATCAATAAACAATTTGATTAAAGTAATCAATTGATGATATAAAAACTGCAATTAAAATAATCATTTTTTTAAATAAAAAAATGTTTTTATAATAATTCTTGAGCCACTTTATATCCTGATTAATTTTCTTCACCCACTCCTCCCGTCAGCTTTCCGTATAACAACAGGTAGTAGCTTCGAAATAACTCCGAATTATAATAATAAACTCTTTTTATCTTTTACTTTTAAAGCGAATAATAAAACAAGAAAAAAATATAATGGGAAGATAATTTAAAATTCAAATTCAAAAACAACGAATGAATTTAAAATATTATTTTTTCTTTGATTTTGCAAATACAATATTGGGCTTATTTTCTGCCTCCAATTCACTTTTACTTTCTCTCTCAATTTTTTTTTGTCCCGTAGCCCACCTCAGGGGATTTTTTAAATGGGAATTTGAACATTCCGGTCACCTTGTTCTCACCTCTTCTCTCTCCACCCTTTCCTCCGATCCTGCCTTCAAACCCCCATCCCATCCCCTATCTCACAAACAGAAATTAAAATCGGAATTGGAAAAGTTTCCCCCGCAAATGTCGACCCGTTGGGCTTAATATCGTTATTGTTACTTTGCAATTTAATTCACTCGGATAGCGCTACCCAGACAAATATTTTTTTCATAATTATTTTTTGTGTTTTCTTCTTTTCTATACTTCAATCTGCTGTTGTTTGTTGTTCTTTTGCCGCCATAACAAACTGTTATACTTGTCTTATCTTGACACCTCCCTAAGGGCGTTGTTCGGGCAAAGATAACACAATGGCCGCTTAATATTTATATCGGATGCCTAAGATGCTAAGAAGACTGGGCATTAAAGCGAATTAAAAGGGAGTATCCGCTTGAGAACGGGATTTTTGTTATCTCCCTTGAAATAGGGTGGAAAACTGCTTAAAAGATGTTGCCACGGAGAAAACGAGAGAGAATTAGTGTGAGTGTGAGAGAGAAAATAAAATAGTTAATATATGAATACCCTCTTGTGACTTTTTGATCTTTATAAAGTAGTTTAATAAAATAATTTATATAAAAAAAATAGTTATTTGATCAATATATCTCTGTGGCTCTTTTTGGTCACAGCAATTACATTCCTCCAATATGTACAATCAATTAGCATACTGTAAATACATATTAACATATTTTAAAAGAAATAAAAAATTTAGAATTATAAGAAATTAAATTTATGAATATATTAAAAAAAAATACATTAATTAGGGCTAAATGAAAAAAACAATAAATTTATTAGTTTAGAATTTAAAAATAAAGTATATACTAAAGTATATAATCTCTCTCTCTCTCTCTCTCTCTTCAAAAGAAAATTAATAAAATTTAATAATAAAAAGTAATAATAATTCTTAAATAAAAAGAATAATAATCTAAAGAAAAATCCTTATCTTACAGTTAATTTTTTTCTAATTTATTTAATAATCTTATTATAATGAAAAGAATAGGCAACTTTCTCTTATATAAACTCAATTAATTTCCATTTTCTATTGATTTATCAACTTTAACAATATCTCTATTCTATATCTCTCTAAGGGATGTATTTTTTTAACAAAATTCAAGAGAGAATACTTTTTTCTTCATGTATTTTTGAATATATTTATGCGAATTATCACTCAAAATTCGTTAATAATTTACAAATCTTTATGTATTATATATCTTCTCTTCTTTGTGTAAAAAGTTTTTATTGGTAAAAAGAGATTTATATAGACTGAGTGAGTAAGATTTATAAAAAGTAAGAAAAAAAAATAGGATTTGAAATATTTAAGCATACTTTGGCATGAATTGTAATAAGCCACTTCGTTCTCTGACCCTTTTGGATGATGCGCACTGAATTTCTCTACATTAACTTTACTTACTTGCTTTCCTACGTGAATCTAATTCGTCCCAAAGTTTAAACTTTCTACTTAGAAATGATCTTCGTAGAAAGAAAAGTTGACACATGTAATTCTCTCTTCCCGTTTTCCCCATCCCTTCTTCTCTATCTTTTTTTTACTATCTCGCCAGAGCCCAAACAGCCCATTGAGTTAGTATGGTCCTGTTTGTTTATTAATAATAAAAATATAAATATTTATTTTAAAATTATTTTTTTATTATTTTATAATTTTAATGATATTTTATAAATTCGAAATGAATACAAGAAAAGACAGGTGTCATATATTTTAAATACTTTATGTAAAAAGAACATTACTAACAATAAGTATATGATACATTCTAGTATATTATCACTATATTAATAGCTGAAGGGGAGAATACACCAGTTAAGAAATAAATACCATAACGTTATAAACATCCAATTACTTTTCCAAATCCATGGCTTATATCGTGGATCAGCACATTCTGTTATGGCAATAACTATTGGATAATGGAGACTCGTAGCTTATTCAGCCGGCTACTCGAGAGAGCAGTCTAAGTATGTATATATGTATCTATCTATCTATATATATATATATATATATATATATATATAGAGAGAGAGAGAGAGAGAGAGAGAGAGAGGGAGAGAGGGATGTGTAATAGCGTCGATGTGAAGTGGAGGGAAACACGAGTCTGCAAGCCATACGCCTCGAAACCATTATGCGAATGGCGCAATGCACTTTGCCAACCGCCATTGGCCTGATTACAAATGGACTGAAGATGATTAGGACGGAAACGGATGCACATTTATTAAAAGAAAGCAGGACTATCACAAACAGCAATCAAATTGATAAAAAAAACTATTCTGATGGATTTTCATTATTATAGACAATATTTTAGTAATAATACTTTACTATTTAGACAAAACAGTATTATAGTATATGGCAGTGATTCTCAACCTGGGCGACATCTTAAAGGGGGCGATTATTTGACTATACGATTTTGGGGGGCGAAATCATTTTCAACTCTAAAAAAAAGGTAAGATGATTTTGCGAGCAGACTTTTTAAACATTTCCTCTTTTTCTAAAAAAGTCTGGTTCTAAAAAAGGTCAGATGATTTTGCAATGAGGTTCTGAAACTCGATTTTTCAATATGGCTCTAAGTATCACCTAGTGTACCTACCTTATATTAGGGATTATCATGCAATTTTTATCTGTAAAAATTTATAGGGGGGCGAATTAAGAAGCGGGTCTTACAAAGGGGCCGTTTGGTCCAAAAAGGTTGAGAAACACTGGTATATGGTATATATGTATCTATATGTTTATATATTATATATATATATTTATGTTTTTTATTTATTTAATCTCAAATTCAATATTTATTGTATATTTTGAATTATTCTACTATTATAATTTCACGTCCTTGGATTTAGTTTTAGGGGGTTGAATTAAATTTTAAATATACATACCTCCTCTTCAATGACTTATTGATGTTTTTTTTTGTTTGTTTTTTAATTTACTATTATATATAAACTAATTTATTTCAAATGTCGTTCTCTCCATGTTCTTCTCAATTTCATTGCAATGATATGCAACATCCCTTATAAACCAAGAATGATATTTTAAAGGGAAAAGGGAGTAGTACGTACCAAATTAGAAAGAAGAGCATCTGTTCAAATATCCCAACTGCATTAAACAAAGTAATTTCACTCTTTCCCATGCCCTTTCTCTCTCTCTCTCTCTCTCTCTCTCTCTCTCTGAGCAAGCAAACATTATGAATAAATGAGCTTTCGACTTTTCGACATATGCGCGTGTGTGTTTATGTCGTATGGATGACTGCCAGTGTTTGTGTGTGTGTTTTTCTTTCGGAATGGGACGCGGCAGATTCCAATGACAGAATTATGGAAAGGCCAAACGCGAAATGGGAGGTTCCAGGCGAGAGACATAGGCTCGTTATTCAAGAGCCACCCCCGCCCGGGTCCCCCATTTGGAAGCTCTCTTTTTGGGTCCAGCCCCAATTCTATCCCAATCCAATGCCGAATATCGAAAGGAGTAGCGATTTCCAAAAACCTAGTGTATGCCATCCAACCTTCTGTTGACAGCTCGCAATAAGATACGATATTTTATTCGTATTTTTTTTTTCTATTCTTATCAATAAAAATTATTTTTATCAATAAACAACTTTATAAAGTTCAAAATTAAATTTAATGATAATAATAAATATTTTTCTCTTGGAAAAAAACATTAATATCGCAAAAAAATCTCATATATTTTGTTTTCATTCCGGAACATAAAAATTTATATTTCAATGATTACATATTTGAGGGAAAAAATAATATTTATATGATTGTATGTTTAATATATTGGAATGATTAAAATTCAAGGAAAATAACAAAAAAGAATACCAATTAAATATTAAATTTTTTTTGATCCATTGAACTCCTCTCCTCTTAAAAGAAATATTTTAAAAATAGTAGGTGTCTTTACATAATTGTGATTTTTACTCTCGCCAGAGATAGTATTGCGATCACGAAAATTTTCGATGTTGAGATTTTGATGTTTTTATACGTTTTGAAGGTTCCTGAATCATTTTTACCGACCGACGATAGTAAGGGAGGTATTGTTTTCACACCAAATTTCACATGTGGAGATTTTTACATATCTCCACGAATCATGCATTTTCTAAACAGAAAAAAGTATTTTTAGCATGATGTCTGTCCGTCCGTCTGTCCGTCTGTCCGTCCGTATAGATGTGTACAGCCTGAACGGCTCAACCGATTTTGATGAAATTTGGTATATTTACTTAAAGCATCAGTGGGATGAATTGATCAACTTTTGGTGCAATTCCGGAAACCGGAAGTGGTAGTATTAGCGATCGACGATAGGAAGGAAAGGGTTATTTTCACACCAAAGGAGATTTTTTTATATATCACCACGAATCATGCACTTTGTATTGGTTTTATCCTCGAGAAAAATCATATTTATTAGTTTTTCTTGATTTAAAATTATATGACGTCATCCAGCCATTCATGACGTCACAGCCTGGTCTTGCATATATATTATAAATAAAATAAAATTAAAAATGTTTATATTTATTATTTATGTATCCATATCTGTTTTTATTACATTAATAGATATATGAAAATTATTTGAAATTGTTTCTGTAGCTGGAAATTAATTTATTTCAAACCGTCGGTCGGTTCGGACCTGGCCACAGGTCAACTTATTACTAAAGTTGAGAAAAATGTCTGTATGTGTGGGTGTGTATGTGCGTATGTATGTAGACAAGATTACGCAAAAACGGTTTGAGCTAGAATGATGAAATTTGGTACATGAGCATTATTCAAAATTCATAGTTTTCTATCAACTTTTGAAAAATGTAGCTCAACCGGAAGAGGGTCATTACTTACAACGTTTTGAGTTTTTTTCTTCTAAAGTGACCGTAAAAATAAAGATATGTGTTTGATAGTTTTTCATATGATTAATAATCGTATAAAAGTGCTATATATAGAATTTCAGCATGATTGAATCACTGAAAGTACCAGAATTAATTTTTTAACATTGCAAATCACGGGCCAGCACGTGACGTGGTGCTATCAACAAAGAGCCAAACACGCGCTGGTTTAATAAATATTATTTATTAATTTTAATTTATAATTTAATTAATTAAATTTAATTTAAATATAATATATGTGTTAATTAATCCAATTCAAATTGCGAGATAGTCGAGTGGAGACACTCCAGCTTATTAAAAATATGGAAATAGAAAGATTTTTGAAATTCTATGTTCTTGTATCTTTTTTTTAAATAATAAACAAAAATATAGAATTTTGATTAAATTTTCTTAGTGGAGTATATTCAAATATTTTCTTATTCCATAAATAAATATGAATAGAACCAATAACATTGATCTTTTTTCCTTCTTTCATGGTTCGCAATATTTCTACTGCATGGTCAAGTCATTCAATGGATATGAATTTTTTATACTAGGTTAAAGGAATTTTTATATCTTCACAAAAAGTGAGCGAATTTTTCTCTTCTCTCGTTTAGATTTATCAGCTCATCTTGTTAAACAATAAAAATTTCATTATTCTCAAGTGGATAAAAAAAGTGCCCAACTATGTATAAATATATATATAACTTTGTAATGTGTGAAACAAAATATTTATGAATCTTAAAATATTGGCTAACAAACTTATAATAATATTAAATAAAATTCTATTAAGATCAATATGTTCATTGTTCATATAATTTTATTTTAAAATAATTCATTTTTCATTTTTTGTATTATAAATCTTTATATATTTATTACGTGGGTTATATTATATCTCGAATGATTAATTGAATTAAAGAAAAGTAATAATTTATTCTATAATTGAGTGCTCTATATATTCCAGGGTGGGATGAAAAGTTTCCGACCTGACCAAGAAAAACGATGTTTTTAAATTTTTTTTTTGTTATATTTTTCAACATAATCTCCATCAACACTGATTCATTTCTCATAACGGTGTTCTAATTAATTTAATTAATTAATAAATTATTTAATTAATTAATTTAATTTGATTTAATTTAAGTCTCATCAACATTTGTGAATCGACGCAAAAATTCGTTTGGATTACGTTTACAGCGGCAAATTGTCGATAGAAATGGTTTTTCGAAGCAATTTTTGGTCTAACGTTAGGAAATGCGGCACCCACGTTGCACACAGCTTTCCATATTCAAATGGTTTTACAAAATATTTCGCACACGTTCAGCTGACATCGTACAGGTCTCAGCTATCTTGAATTTTGAAAAATAAAACAAAAAAAAAAATTTAAAAAACCCGATTTTCTTGGTCAGGTCGGAAACTTTTCAGACCACCCTCGTACAAAACCCCATACACCCTTACATGAACCTGGTACTGTCCAGATCACTCGGTACTTGAACACAATCATGATTTATTTAATTGGAAAGATTTATAAAAAAATTTTAAGAGGTGTTAGACATTTTTCATACTACTTTTGATATGGTTTTGTTTTGTCTATTTTACTAGTATTTTACTAATCCCTAAAATCTAAATTGACAAGGAAGACGAGCAATATGTTTAAAAAAATAGGGTCCCGAATGAGAATATTAAATACGAGATGACCCACACTAAATACAGAAGCTCAATTATAGAATTACCAAGAACCAACTCAGATCTATGTAAATATTAAAAAAAAATCTGAGATCTCAGTTTGGTTCCATTCTTAGTGGAATAGATCATACAGGAAAACTCTACAATAATTTAAATCAAGGAACGTTTTCTATTGGTTGTGAAGCTGTATTATTTTATAATTAACGAATGAATATAACTCAGGATATATTTATTTATTTTTTATATGTTTACACTTTTATTGTAGATTGGTTACTTGTTATTTATTTGTATTTGTTGCGTTTTCTTTGTTTGTTTGTTTATTTATTTGACTTAACTGTGTTTTGATATGGACTGTCGCCATCTTAATGTATTTAGTACAAACGCTGAACCCAATAGTAGGCAATTTTATAATAATAATTTAATATTATATAAATAATATAAAAATAGTAATATTAGTTAAAATATATTTATATTTAATTATACTTATATACTGTACGAGGAGTTAAAGCACTCTTCATTTCTGGTTATCTATCCTGAGGCTATTTGTAAAGTATGCTACTTAGATAGATCCTCACCGATCCTTCTCTCCCTCTCCCTCATATCCTATTTGCTTAATTTCTCATAGGGGCTTGATGAAGAGAACTAACTCCCCCATTTATATAAATATGAACTTAAGGGGGTTTCTCTATCGATATGCGTAGAGAAGGAGCATGCGACCTGAAAATCAAACAGATCGTGGGGAGAGAGAGAGTTAAAGCAAAAGCTCTCTCCAAATATGTATATTCAAGAGATCAAATGAATAAATAAATAAATATATATATATAATATTCTCTTTTTTTATAGTTCATTTAATATATTAATATCCGAATAATATTCGAATAAAATTTTTGGAAAATTATTATTTTTATTAATTTAATTATTTCTTAATTATTTATATCATTAGATATAATAATTTTAAATCATAATAAATCAATTATTTTCTAAAATATTTTTTCTAATTTGTATTATATATATATATATATATATAGTTTTAAATTATAGTTTAGAAACTTGTAATGTTTTTAAATATCAGATATGTAGGTATAATTAGAATTAAGAAAAAATTGTAAGAATTAGAAGATATTGCGAAATTTTATTTTCAATATGGAAGAGAAAATTACCACGTGCGGTAGATCATCCCTGTACTTATTATTATTATAACGTATTATCCTTAATCTAAATATATAAAAAAAAAATAATAATTTAAAATAATTTCAATTCTATATTATTTGTTTCAGGTGAAAATGCATTTTCTACTTATTCTTTATCAGTTCAAGTAGCACCCCAATTCTGATATCAAAATAGTAAGTTCAATTATGAATATTTTTATTTAAATTTAAATTTTTATTTTATTTTAATTAAATATAATTCTATATTAATTTATTGAAAATTTATTAAAAATATTTCTTCTAAGATGTATCGATATACAATTTGTATATGGATATCCCAGTTGTATAAAATAAAAATAAATAAGTATATTATAAGAATAAAAAACGATAGTTTAATCATTTAGTCTTTTTTATAAGAATAATTGTGACTTTGATGAGATTTTTAAAATTTTGAAATCATTCACAAGAAAGAAGGTAAAAATTAAAAATATAATATAAATAAGATAATATTATTTGATGAAATATAATTTATTACTAAAATTATTAGAATTCTACAAAATGTACCTTTTTAGTTGATTAATCATTTTTTTTGGAGCCCTTGTTTCACATTTTTACAAAAGGTTGTTTCAATCAATTAACGTAAAGAAAGTAAAATCACTTTTAATTATAATAAAAATAAATAATAATATTAATAATAATGATAATAAATATTAGAAATAATCTTAATAATAAAATAATTTTAGTAAATGAATTAAACATATTTCCAGATGATTCAATCCTTTTCTGAATTTTGATTTTTGGATATTATTATATTTTCCATTTTCAATGTTTAATTAATTGAGCTGATTTGATTGCAATGGTGTAGGCAACACATTATTTAATTAACCCACAATTGATAAGTATTTTGACAATCTAAACTCGATTTGGTACTGATAATTCGTAGCAGGAATGTATCGATAGGGCTAGCTAGATCAATCAACCATAAATGACGGACTCTCTCTGGTATTGAACAAGAAAAAAAAAAACAAAAAAACTCATTGATTGGTTGAAAAGTTTCAATTCAATGAAAATAAGGCAATTAATGAATTTCAATTTAAATATTATTTGCTTGTATAAAGGACAAAAAAGAAAATAAACCATTCTTGAACTTCCGGTTGCCCTTCTTTTTTTTTCTTTTTGACTAAACATTCTCATTTTTCTTACACCACCCTTATAAGAAACTCTCCCTCTTCATTCTCTCTCATTCTTTTACCATCCAAAACACATTTCTTTCGCCACTTAGACTGTTTACATTAATTCATTCACGCGTTTCAACAAGTATTCGCCTTTATGCATACAAAACGAAAGGTCTTTGTAAAAACAATAGCTTAAAAGGAAAAGAAAAAAAATATTTAAAAATAAAAAAATATTAATTAGAAAATCCTATATATTATATTATATTTAATATTATATTAAAATATATTATATGTACAAGACGATATCAATTCTTCATATCGACTTCATCAATATTGTAAATGATAGTCTTACATTGTGTGTGTTCATCTTACTTTTATTAGAATTATATTATATTGAAATTTAACAAACTCTTTTTGAGATAATATATCATTTTAAATTAAAGTTAGTCTTTAAATAAGCGATTTTAATATAATTTTTTTTAATTAATAAATTAAAGATAAAGATTAATGATATAATTGTATGTGTGGAGTAGATTTTCATAGAAATTGACTTTTTTTTATTAAATTAATAACTAAATAATTTTACTGCTGCGAATTGATTTGCAGCTTGAGTTTATTTATTAATGAATGCAGATGTACATGGTTTAATCATGTAAAAAAGTGAGAAGAGAATATGTCCAAATTTACCCTCTTTATTCCAAAAAACATATTTCAGTTTTGTAATTTCGCCTGGTCGAATTCAAACAATAGTAGTAACGTGGGTGACTTTGCAAATCATCAGATAGAAGAAGAAGAGGCCAACTCAAACATGGATTTTGCTGGTATAAGCAAATAGAAATGGACTTACAGTTAGTTAGTTAACTCATCTTTTAATAACACAGATGAAGTATTATTAATTTATATATTCATATGGTTTACATTACCAATCTAATAAAAATGATTAATTTGACTTGTTCAATACTAACTACCTAATCAAAATGTTAGTTGTTATTTAAATTATTTTAATTTTATATGAATATATGAATGTTGAATCAGATATATACAAAAACTAAATATTAAATATTTTATTAAGTTATATACGATTGAAAAAAAGAAAGATTCTGATGATTAGGTATAAATCCGAAATGGACATAAAACAAATATATCAATATGCTTGAAACTCCATGGAGTATTTAATTAAAAATTCTTCTTATTGTTTTATATTTATAAGTTGAATTTTAGTTTAAATAACTTAGAGGTGTAAAAATTTAAAAGCTAAGCAAACTATGTTCAAATCGCAAATAATAATAATACAAAAAAAATAAAAACAGTTTTCAGGTATACGTATATATATAAAACCTTACTTGAAATCTTCTCATCTTCAGGTTTTGACTTAATATTAAACTGTGTCCAACTAAAACGAAATTAATATGTATTTGAATTAAAATTCTAAATGTTGAAAAATGTGTAATCTAGGTTTAATTCATTATTATTCTCAATAAAATTATAAATCTTCTATATTTATATTTTATATATATTTAATTTATTTTTTAAATTGATTCTTCTTTTAGTAATAAGTTATCTTTTTAAAGCATAGAACACACAAACAATAGCAATAGAAATAAATAAAAGGAAAAACTCATTCTTTATTATAAAATTTTAAAATATATATTAAAAATGTATAACAATTCTCAAGCCTATGTGTTCGTTCGTTTGTCTCTGGTTTTTTTAAGTATTAAACTTCCTGAAAGGATTTTTGGTTTTAATTTTTTATGTTAATTTATATTGTATATATTCCTTATTCGAAGATCACTTTTCTATTTAATATATTATATCATATTGTTTTGATTTCCCAATTAAGTGTATTGAAAAATAAAATTTCTAACTGAGTGTTATTAATTAATTAAAAAATAAAAGTCAGATATAATCATAATTCAAATTTGATTTATTAGTTAAATATATAAGTAAAAAAAAATAATTAACAAATCAAAAACAAACATATCCATGATGTTTAACTTTAACTATATAAAACAATCCATATTTTTCTATCAAATTAATTATATTATTTTAAGGTTATTAAGATGAATAATTAAAGAATGTTTATATTATAAAATTTGATTAAATATTTACAACGGGACTGGAGTTTAATTCGATATATTGCCGACTGGCCAATATTTGTGATCCAGAAAATCAGCTACAATATCGGCAGTACGTTCGTCAGCCTCTTGGCCACCCAACTGTTTCAATTCATTCCAATATTTTTCATTATTAAAATCAGTAGTTAAATTTTTTAATATATCTTTTGGTGTTAGACAAATTCGTATGAAATCACAACTCACTAAATAACCAAAAAATGCATGTGAAATAAATTCCTTTTGAAACGATTCTCTTGTATAAATTTGATTGGAATCGATTTTTTCTAGTCTCTTTTGGATTGGTGTAAAATAGATTTGAAGGAGACGTTGCAAGTGAATTTGTCGTGTCTCTCTCGTACTATTCAGGAATAAAATAAAGGAAAGGTCAATAAGCGGCGAACAAACCCGTGATGTTTGAAGGTCAACAAATTTGACAGCAACTGGTTCACCTTGGGAATTGTATTTAAACAGCAAATTGTTTCGATTGAAATCTCCATGACAGATGACAAGCCATGGCTCAACGCCGCCAATCAAATCCATTATATGTTCATCCAATTCTTCAAAAACTCTCTTAATTTTTTCCAATTCTAAATTACATTTATCTCCATATTTTTTTTTATATAAATTTAGCGATTCCAATCCCATGTATTGAAAGCATCCTTTGAACATGTTAAGTGATGTAATAGGATTATGAAGTTTTGGTGTTATATCCATGAATCGTTGAGGGTTTTTTATTCTAAACTCCAGACTGGCTGCATGTAACCGACCCAGACCGTTTAAAGCCACCATAAGATGTTTATCGTCCAGAGTAGCTTTTGGGCCCATTTTAAATCCATTTGCATTTAAGTCTTCAAAAACAAGAAGATTCTCAAGCAACAAAAATGGTTTAGGAAAGAGATCTTGTTCATTTTTAAAAATTTCAGGAATACACTTTTGATACATAAATTGTTCGGTTTGAAATTGTTCCAATGTATACTCTTGAATATCCGAACATAACGTTTTTATAATAATAGATTTATTTCCTGAATTGTTTAAATTAATACATGCCCGATAGATAGAAGAACAAAAATAATCACCTGTGTATCCAAATTCATTTAAATGAACTGGCCCTTCTATATCCAATTCTTTTGTTAATAACGAACAAATTTCATTCTTCCTCAGCGCCATTGAAATTTGAATCGCCGCCTCCTAACCTCAATTTCGCAACTTGTGTAAAATATATTGATCCTTTATTTTAGGCTAATTTATAAATAAATAATAAATTCACTGTGGTATATAATACCTAATAAAGGTAAAAAAAACCAACAACAACAAGTAATTAGTTTGTTGACATTGAAATTACACAGCACTTAGTGGAAAAACATGAAATGTCAGCTGCAACCCGTTACTGGCTGTTTAAACGACGCCGGATCGTAAAGAGAGCATGCGCGTTCCGATGAGTAATCACTTCCACGCGTTTACAGGATTTTCGATTCACTCAGTACTAATTGAAGGAAGCTGTTGAATATACTTTGTATAGATGAATGATTAAATCCCATTAATGTTAAATCCGTTCACTGTTTAGGTATTAAAAATTAATAATCCACATTTACTTTTACCTATAGTAATTAAATTAATGAATAATTATTCAATATTTGATCAAATATAATAAAATAAAATAATAAATAGAGTACATTAAACCTTTTGATTATAAATAGAATTTAGATTTATTATTTTTCTTTTAATACTTCTTTTAATAAATTTGAAAACTAATGTAAATAGATTAAATACAGAAAATTAATAGTGTTTTCTATTAATGAATGGAGAATATCTTTTTATACTCCGTGAGAGAATAGCTACCTAATTTTTTGCTCAAATGAAATCATAATAACAAGAAATAAAAATAAATCTTACATTAAAATCAATATAAAAGTAAATTATATATTTGTTCAAACACTTAAAAATATGTTTTTACACTCACTAGCAAATTTCATTTTTATATCATTCAATATTTTCCTTAAAATGTAAAAATTGTTTTTAAATTAATTTTCATTATTTATTGAACCAAAAGAAAGGCTAAATTAAATAAATAAATAAATAATTAATTTAAGAAAATATTATCATTGTTAAATCTTTGTGTCATGCAGGAGGGAGCCTGCAACCTTAATAAAACAAAAGATTTAAGTAATACATTAAATTATTTTTTTTTTAATTTATATCAAAAAATTAAATTATTTTTTTTATATATATATATTCTGTTTCTATATTATCATTGTCTATTATCATATTCTTTTCAATTTCTGATTAAAAGCTTAGTCATTTTGATTATGGACCATTTTGAGAATTGGTTAATTTAGATGTATATTATACTCATTGAAGCTAGTTATTGTCAATATGTTGATAGAGCTTGTTAATTATTAATTGAGTATAAGTTATTGCAAACAAGGGATCCTCTATTGAGTTGATTACAATTTCATTATATTCCACTTTGATTACAAATTATCGCAGGATATTTTGTAATTAGGAAGTAGATAGATATGTGCCCATAGACGTTATTCAGAAGCTTTATTAGAAATCTAAAGCAGATTTTTACTATAAATCTGTTTGTGGACAACTATAATATATTTCCATATATTTAAAAATTTAATAACTACTCATGCAAAATGTATTTTATAAATTTTCATTTCTAAAATACTTATAAAGAAATGATTATTAAATTTGACCAATTAGATTTAAGAAAAATGTATTAATATGTATTATATCTTATCTTATTATGCTAGCTAAAATTGTATCTATATATCTATATATGTATCTATAACCATTGGTTCTCAAAAACCGCTCTAACGATTTTTTTCAAATTCACACTAGATATAGTATTTATAAAGAAAAATTGAGTTTTATTGATCACATCTCTTGAAACTTACAGCTTCATTATTAATTTCTTAATTGAAAATTATATATGGGTGTGACGTCATCAATTTTACTTCAATTAATATTATTTTTATATTTAAAATATTTTAAAATAAAATAAATTTCGAAATAAAATTAAAAATATTTATTTTTAATAATATATATATATATATATATATATTTATTAATCTTAATTAATTAATTATTAACAAAATAAAATACGGTTAGTTGATTCCCGCTTTTTTTTAAATGAATTGTATTAACATTTTTTTATATATTTAAAATATTTTAAAATTCATTATTTAATTTTGAAATAAAATTAAAAATATTTATTTTTAATAAAATATATATATATATTTATTAATCACTCTCAAAAAAAACAAAAACAAAAACAAAAAAACATAATTCTTGCAAAGAGAGTAAAAATGTCATGTTAATTAACTAAATATATATCAGTCTAATGGGTAAAGGCACTGTTTTGAATAGTCAACTTAGCAGGATCGAAACCGGCGGAAAAAATTTTTTTTTTTTTTTATCTATTATTTTATATTTATTTATTCATTGTTCTTTGATTAAATTTAATTTCTTTTATTTTATTTTATTAATTAAAATGATGCAACATTTAATAATTGTAATATTGTAATAAATTTTATTTTTTTTATTTTATTAATTACTTATTAGTCATTAACTAATAATTTAATATTAATTCAAAATTTTATAAATTTTTATTATTTAATTTTGCTTTTGTTTATATATATATTTTAATTAACTTATCTTATCTTTTAATTTATATATGGACAAATGACACTCATATTGAAATTTGACTCCCGCCTTTTTTTAAAAGATATTTTTTTTATATTTAAAATATTTTAAAATTTTTTATTTAATTTCGAAATAAAATTAAAAATATATATTTTAATAATATTTTATAATTATAAATTACGATATATATTTATCATTCTTCCAATAAAAAAAAAATATTCATGCACTTAGAAACATATCTAATAATACATATTTATGTATTATTGAGGACCCCAAGTTCCATGCAATGATGCAACATTTAATAATTGTAATAAATAATTAAAGAATTGTATATCAGCTCGGTGTCCCAAGTATTAATATTACCAGCCAAACCCAATATAATAATGAATTATTTTTTTTTAACTTAATTACCTAGCCGAGGCTCGGGGTCCCGGTGTGATCTTAATATATTGTCAGAATTAGATAAATAATGTAGAGAAAAATTATTTAAAACTAGATATTTATTTAAATTAAATAAAATTATTTAATTTACAGAATGAAAATGTCTATAATAATGTCTAAACATTTTTTCGAGCGACAGCTCGGTATCCCAGGTATTAATATTACCAGCCAAACCCAATAATAATGAATCATTTTTTTTAACTTAAGTACCGAGCCGAGGCTCGGGGTCCCGGTACTAGTATTTAAATGCCCTGTATTTTCATGAGTTCAAACTATTTCCAAAATATTTTTGAATGTTTGAATTGTAATGGAAAAATTATGAATTTATGATTATTTAGTTTAATTTGCGAGAATTTCATTTTTTCTATATAGGATTAAACTTTTTTGAGTATATATACATGGTTATTATTCGGAATCTCTCATTTTTTATATTATTTTCGGATTTTGCTTTTATATAATATAATTATATTATATAACCTTATTACTCTTTATATAACATTAATATCATTAATTCTCTTAGTCATATGTTCGTTTAATCAATACCAAATATAACCATAAATAAATAAAATAAGCTGGAGTGTCTCTACTCAACTATCTCGCAATTTGAATTGGATTAAATAACATATATTTAAATTAAATTTAATTAATTATGAATTATAAATAGAGAGCGCAAAAAAAAGCATTTGCCTTTTTTAAAATTTGAGCCTTTTCAAGATTTTTGTAATAGATCTCCACCGATCTATAAAAATCAAACACACTGGTAGATTTTAAAAAACGCCTTTGTACATAGCCGCGAAATTCAAAAGACAAAAAGGCGGAAGGGAGATATTTGACAACCTATTATTAATATTTATTTCATAAAATAATAATAAAGTAAAATGAATTTAAATTTCTTTCCTTTCTTATTATAAAATATTTCTTTTAAAAATAATTTGATATTTGTTAATATAAGTAAAATTTGTTAATGTTTAAATACTATTTTGTTAACATAAGCTAATAAAAGAGACTATTTATCTATAAAAATACAATATTTTTTTGGTAAATTTTTGAAAAAAATACCCTTTTTTTAAAAAAATGCCTTTTTGACAGTCTCTTTAACAAAAAAACTTGCCTTTTTTGCGCTCTCTAATAATAAATTAAAATTAATAAATGATATTTATTAAACCAGCGCATGTTTGGCTCTTTGTTGATGGTACCTGGTCACGTGTTGGCCCGTGATTTGCAGTGTTAAAAAATTAATTCCGGTACTTTCAGCTATTCAATGAAGGTGAAATTCTATATATAGCAGTTTTATACAATGATTAATCATGTGAAAAACTATCAAACATATATCTTTATTTTTACAGTCACTCTAGAGGAAAAAAAATCAAAACGTCGTAGGTAATCCTCCGATTGAACTACATTTCTCAAAAGTTGATAAAAAACTACAAATTTTGAATAATACCTATGTACCAAATTTGATGTTTCTAGCTCAAACCGTTTTTGCGTAATTATGTCTACATACACACACACATATTTTTCTCAACCTTAGTGAAAATGATTCAGGAACATTCAAAACGTATAAAAACATCAAAATCTCGTAATCTAAAATTTTCGTCATCGCAATACTATCTCTGGTGATAGTAAAAATATTATCTCTTTAAAAAAAAAATTTAAATTTAGAAAAGTAAAAAAACTAACTAATTAGATAGCAATAATTTTTTATTGTGTTTTAACAGTCATTGTCTTGAATATTTATTATACTTTAGTCATTTATTTACGTAAAATTATTAACATTATTTATTGAAATAGATATAAATATAATAAGCCATTAAATAAAAAACATAATAAAATATTTTATAAATTATATAATAATTATTAATGTATTTTAAATGACAAAAATGTAATTTATCAATTCAGTTATTCAAAAATCAATAATTTATAAAATTTAAATGACTCTTGAGAATTTTAATTTTAAATTTTAATTATGAAAAAAAACATGCAATGTTTTTTTTATTTTCATTTTTACATATCATGTGAACTCTCCTTGATGGAAGAGTTCCTTTCACTAACGAATTTATCACTTAATCAACGCTAGTAGAGAACGAAAGGTCGTTATACGGTTTGAATGGTTTATATATATACATTTATATAAATGTATGTAAAAAAAACTACCTTTTCCTTTTGCAGGTTTGTGCGTAAAGTCCGGTCGGTAATAAATAAATTTGGGGGGTCATTAGAGGACCCCGGAAACATTAGCACGCATAAGGACCCCATTTCCCTTACGACAAATAATGACCCAAGCAACCTTTCATATCATATTTCACTCGAGATCCAAAAGTCCTATCGTAAAGATTAATTAAGAGATATTCTTTTTAAAGTACACCTTCACGTGAGTACTGTTAATTATTCATTTAAATAAAACAAAAATGCTAATATCCAAAGAATAATATTATTATTATTATTATTATTAATAATAATAACAATATTCTACCAATCTCAATTGTAAAATAAAAAATTTTATACTTGCAAATTTTTTTTGTCTCTCTTATGATATTAATTCATATTTTTGTCAACACGGCTGTTGCAAATGATCGATCTGAATATGTATGCATGTGTCACTTTCATTTCCGTAAGTATTATAGGTGTATATTAAAAAATCTCCAGGATGTTTCTTATCATTTTTCTTCAAGAACTTATCAATTTTCTTAAGAACAAAATAAAGATAACAATCATACAAAGTCATTGATGTGCCAAAGGTTTTATAAAATGTTTGTTCAAAGAGAAAAAAGTTCTTTGCAATAAATATTCATAAAATATATATTATAATTATTTGAGATTATTTTTATTATTCAAAACATTTTGACTCTTTTTTTAGTTCTTTAGCATTTAGTAATTTAGGTATGTTTGTATAAGCATTAAATCTTTGACGAGGCCCAATAAAAAACTAAATTTACAAATTTCTTTATACAATTTATTAAAATATATATATAAAAAATTTTTTGTAAAATAACGTTTTTCTCATGGACTAAAAAGAATAAAATAATTTTTCTATAAGCCTGACAAAGTTTATAAATGAATTACTTCATAAACAACGAAAAACGTTTGGCGCATTTCGTTTTATTTATTTATATGAAACATCAAGTCAAATTTTTGTAATAATAATTTTATTGAACACATAAACTGACAATTTTTTTTATTATGCAATAAAATTCATAGATTATGATTTAAATTTTTTAAATTATATTACTTCCATATCTTCTAGGGATCAATTGAAATATCTATAAGAATTTTCAAAAGTCTAGCTAAGTTTAAAGCTGATTAAAATTCGATTTCAATTTGTCCAAAGAGCGAACAGACACAGGGACAGACGCCAAGCGAAGTTGAGAAAAACGTTATAACAAGTATACCAAAAATTGATTTAATTGATTCGTTCAAAGATTAAAATAATAAAATTAATTTTTATGTTTATAAAAAAACTTTATGTATTTTTTTTAATTGTAGAGATAGTAATTGTTAATAAAATTTTTTTCAGAAAATTTGTGTTAAAATTAAAAAAACTGTTAAAATTATTCATATATCATTTTTAATTTTGAATCAAATATGTATAAAATTTATTTTGTTTATACCACTAATAAAAAAAAAAGAAAAAAATTTAAAAAGAAACACTCAAACATGTCTGAAAACGGCTGATAACAGTGTTTACTGAATTTCACTGAACAATCCCCTTTGGCTTAAATGTCAGCAACATTAATTGATTCTGGCCACTGATGGACATTCGGCACCGAAGCGGTAATTACCAACTTAATCAAACTGACCAGAGAGTGACTGACTCCCTTTACTTGGACAATTTACCCATACATACATACTTTGCTATATTTATCAAGCCATTAGTTACTGAGTTATGTTACCATTATTGAGATAACAACCTCACGACATGGCAATTGAATGTTTAATATTATCATTGAATTGCTTAGCTATTTTCAATAACAAACTCCCTGTTTATCAACTTTTATTAATAATCATCACATTCTAAAATAAATCATTTATTATAGATCTAAATAATTTTTTTTTTTTTGTTAAATTATCTAAATATTTTATTTTATAAAATTAAAAAAAAACAAACAAACAAATTATCAAAGAATTAAAAATAAAAATTTATTTTTAATAAAATTAAATAAATTATTTGATTGTATCAAATATAATTGACAAGTGATCAAACTATCAATAATAATTAAATAAATTTTCAGATATTCTGCCAATCACAAAAAAAAAAACATATTACAATTATATTTTTGAACATATATCTAATAGAAAATGTCAAAATGTAATCTTTTAAATAGAACCAAATAAATTATTAACTAAATTATATTATTATATTATTTATATTTAAAAAATTAATTATGTATTTTCATTTTGCAGAATATAATAAATATATTAAAGTTTAAAAAATAAATTCCTAGATGTATATAAATAAATTTATATTTTAATAAATAATAAATTATTGATCATAAAAAATGCATTTTTATTATATAGAAAATATACACTTTTTAAATATATATATAAAACTAATTAATAATAATTCTTATTTTATATAAAAATATAAAAACATTAAAATTTTTTATTATAAATAAAACTATACATTAATATTGTAGATTTTTTCATATGACAAATGAGAGAATTTATTTTTTAATTATATACCTATATTATGTATATATTTATATTTATTTATAGGATATTATCAAATATATTGCAAATATTATCAAGTTTTATAAGGTTTTGGATAGAGAAATAAATTATTCTTATAATAATTATTCATTAAAAAAAAGTTGTCATTATAGAGTAGTCTTTGATAAAATTTTAAATTATTATTTATTTATTTTTTTTTATTAAGGGAACGTGTTAAATTTCTAATTTCTTATAAAATGTAAGTTGTATAAATTATCACAATTTTTTCACAACTTAGTAAGATTTCAAGAAATAAATAAAAATACTAAATGTTCCAAAAGGTACTTTATTTTTAATATAATTAATTAATTAGATATTTAAAAAATTGGAAAATATATATAATTAAATATATATTAATAAAATCAAACAAAATAAAATTAGAAAGTTAATAGTTCAAAGTTTTAGTTTAGTTTCTTTTAAATCTTTTCTTTTCTTTTTTAAATCTATAACTTTCATAAAGGGTGATGTCAGCTGGAAAATAATTATTTTCAAGAAATTCAGCTACCATTTCTGCTATACGATCATCCGCTTCTTGTCCACCAATAATCTTGATTATTTCCCACATATCCATTTTTTTAAAATCATATTTAATGCTTGCAATCTCCTTTAAGGAAGCCATTTGAAATCTTATAAATTCACTACAGACCATATACCCATGAAATGCCCGAGCTCTGTATTCTTTTTGAAAAGAAACGAAATTATAAATATGTGTGAGATTTAATGGTTCAATACGATTTTCGATTTGATTGAAATAGACTTGATTTAAATCAAGTTGCCTTCGCTCTTCATAGGTTGAGCTTAGAAGAAGAAAAAAGGAGAGATCAATCACGGGGGAGCCGACACGTGACATTTGCAAGTCGATAAATTTGACAGCCATCGGATTTCGTTCCGAATCGTATTTAAATAACATATTATTGCGATTGAAATCGCCATGACATATCACCTTCCAGGGGTCCTCGGCTTCCCTCACAAACGCAAACATGTCGTCAAGGCTATTTTCAAATGAATCCCTCAAATTGACCAATCCATGATGATCTTCTTTTTCCGGGTATTTTTTCTTAAAATGTTCAATTGAATTTAATCCAAGAATTTTTATTCCGGGCTGCTTACTGACCAATGGATCACTAGAAAATAGCATCTTTTGATAAAATTGAAATTGTTGAGGATGTTTAATTTTAAATTCTAAACTCGCCCCGTGCAACCGTCCCAAACCTTGAAGGGCTAATTTAATGTGATCATGATCAAGAGTTTTTTTTGGTCCCATTTCATATCCATTATCTTTAAGATCTTCAAATACCGTACAATTTTTTTGAAAATAATACATTTTTGGAAATAAATCAATTTCTTGTTTAAAAACTTCCGGAATACATTTCGAGTACATGATTTGTTCAACACGAAATTGTTCTGTTATTCCATATGTATAGTCCAAATCAATATAATTTTCCGGTAATGTTTTAATAATAAACAATTTAGATGCTTGGGTATCTTTCATTATCACTTTCGCCTTGAATATTTTGGAACAATAATGATCACCAGTAAAAGGGACTAAAGATATTTCGATATTAGCAACTTCATCTGGTTTGAAGAGATTTTCTAGGAGAATTTTTTGCACTTGATCTTGGTTATAAGTCATCTCGATGTGAATTTCTCGAATTCTAACGTACCACTGAACAGATTATATAATAAATTAATTCACTATAATATAATTATATATTAAATTTATCTTGCAAATCAATTTATTCACTTTATATTAATTGTAATGAATACTTGGTATTCATATATTCTAATAAAATATACTTTCTGTTTCTATATATACATATATATATATATATATATATATATATAGAGAGAGAGAGAGAGAGAGAGAGAGAGAGATCCCCACCATAAAACATGCTTTAAAATTTACAATCAATTTTATACTATAATATATTATAACCATAAATGATAATTATTTTCATTTAAAGACATAAATTTTGTTTTATATATTTATATAAGACATATATATTAAACAATATTTAAAAAATTACAATAAATTAATTTGGACCATATTTTTATTTTCATTATTTTAATACATCTTTTTTGAAAATATTTGGAAAATAGGAATATGGTAAAAAGATAAAATATACTTCTATTAAAATTAACCAATTTTTTTTTATATAAGCATAGATAGACCATACATAGCATCTAATTATAATATTTATTAATTATATTATAATATTTGTATATACTTACGATAGATTATTTTTTTTAATTGGATGACAATTCAAAATTTGTAAAATTAATAAAAGTTAGAAATTCTTTCTAATCATCTTCGATGATAAATAATAGTGCAATTGAGAGTGAATCTTGGATTATGATGGATTGGCAGAAACGATTAATTAACTTTTAAAATTATGTCAAAATTTATTGGGATATATAAAATACGGTATTAAATGAATACCTTGAAAATACTTTGAAAGCTTCCAAAATCCAATTTGAGAAACAAGCAATATGGAAGTAAGTATGAAAGAGGAGTACTTTTATAGAAATAAATTTATTTTCATTGACATTTTTAAATTTTTCTTTTTCTGTTAAATATAATTAAATAATAATAATTTATAGGATTTGGAATAATAGGATGGTCGATATAAATAATTCAAATGTATTCTATTAAGATTCAACATTTCAATTAATTTTTTTTCACATTCGTGTGAACCAACGACATGGTATATTATATAAATATATCAGAATTTCAGTAGTAAAATAATAAAATAACTTATAATATTAAATTACATACTATTATATTATATATTATTCATTATATGTAATAAATTATATACTATTATATTATATATTATATATAATAAATTATATACTATTAAAAAATTATAATTACATTATTTATTATTAAAAGATAAAACAATAATTCAGTAAAATAAAAATTAGAAGTAAAATAATTATATATTTCAGAATTTAATATCAGAAGTATATTGTGAATAAAAATGTATATTGATTAGGAAAATTAAAAATTATATTAGAGGAAAAATTATTAATAATATCTAGTTGATTTCTTAAATTAGGAAGTAGACTAAATAATAACAAATATGTATATTATTTATTTATTTACATTGGCTTGGCTTACAAAGTACGCTGTGGATTCGCGTCTCAGAAGAGCCTCGCTAATGTAGAAAGTCCAACCATTTACAATTAATTATAGATAGCAGATATTTTGAGTCGTCCAAGAAAACTTGTAAATGTCCTGAATAACGGCGACGTGGCCAAGATAAATTGGCTCTGTAAGATGTTGAATAAAACAAGTTATTACTACTTTGATAGACGTGATTTTATTTATTTATAAAATAAATAACTTGTTCAGCACAAAATATACAAAGATATATTCATATAAGAGTTACATGTGGAGGAACTATAGATTATATATAATAATGAAATAAAATTATTAAAATATATATTAAATAAGTTGACCTGTGGCCAGGTCCGAACGGACCGACGGTTTGAAGTAAATTAATTTCCACCTACAGAAACAATTTCAAATAATTTTAATATATCTATTAATGCAATAAAAAACAGATTTGGATATAACATAAATATTTTTAATTTTATTTTATTTATAATATATATGTAAGACCAGGCTGTGACGTCATGAATGGCTGGATGACGTCATACAATTTTAAATTAAGAAAAAACTAATAAAGATGATTTTACTCGAGGATAAAACCAATACAAAGTGCATGATTCGTGGTGGCATGTAAAAAATCTCCTCATGTGAAATTTGGTGTGAAAACAATACCTCCCTTACTATCGTCGGTCGGTAAAAATACTGTTACAACATACACCTTGTGTGGTGCAAGCTTAAAAGTTATATATTTCACCAAATAAACCAGTGACTAGTAAAATATCTGGTAAAGCTGAAATAAGTATAGGTAGTTGCAGTACAGAGACTTGCCAGCGACTGGATGGTCTCTGGGACTGTGCAAAGGTATGAAGAGTGGGAATGCTCAATAAATGCTTACTGATAAGGAAGTAATGGTGCGTTGAAATCTTGAGTCAGTTATATAAATAAAAATAAAAATAAAAAATAGAAAAATTAAACAGAAATTGAAAATAAATTAAAAATAGAAAAATATTTTAAATAGATTTACATTTATTTAATTTCAAATAAATTATTACTTCTCATTAAAGTGAAGCAATGTAATTTAATTTCCGATCAGGTTGTAATATTTCAAAACAAAATGTGAAATCCAATTTTAAAGAAAGTAATAAATAATTAAGGCAGTTCTATATTATTGATTACAATCTAATTTTGTCTCATTCTCATCATTTTATGACCATTTAATAATTGTGTTATTTCTCCTTTTAGAGGGGAGTGCTATATTTGATTTGAAATTACTTTTGCTTTAAATAGCTTTTAAATATAATTTTAAATTATGAAAATTTTATAATATACACTTCATATATAAAGTGATCTTTATTAATAATGAATTTTATAAGAGGTTGTCGTCAATAAAAAAATAGCTTAAATTTAATTATAGTTTGTTTCTGAGAGTTTGGATTTTTGTTCACAAGGTGGCGTTGAAGTTAAAGCACACATAAAATTATATATAGGCTAGACCAGTGATTCCCAAACTGTGAGCCGCGATGCCGTCATAAGGATGCCGCAAAAAAATTTTCTAATACTTGAAATTTTTTGTTCTAAAAAAAAAAGGTCAGATGATTTTGCGATGCTCTGAAACATTTCCGATGGAGGGAAGAAGGAAGTTTTCCAATTTTTCAAGAGAATAAAAATTTATATAAAAATCGGATGTATTAAGGGAGCCTCAGAAAAAATCCGATTATTTAGGGAGCCGCAAACCAGAAAAGTTTCGGAACCTCTGGGCTAATCCAAAAATAAAAAGATTGATACTTATGTTATTCATAGAGAATAAAAAAAAAAATTAAAAATAAAATAAAAAGTATCCTTAATCAGAAATAATATTTTGATAATTAGTAATTGCATTTAATGTCATTAATTTTCATTTGTTGTTTTTTTAAATCACTTTAAAACTCATTTTGTTGATTTTACATAACTGTAAATTACATTTAAAATATGCGAAAACTAATAAAATCTCATTTGAAAGAAATGAACAGATTTTATAGGAAATTTACTTTTAAAATTAATTTATTATTCTAAAAATTAATATTTTTTTTAATAATAATATTATTTTTTTTAGGATTACCAAATGTTGGCTAATTTTATTACTACTAAAATATTATTCCAATCATAAATAACATGTTTATATCTTCTTTTTTTTTAATTTTTCTTCAAATTACGTGGGCAGATCAATAAGTCCGAGACTTTTTGAATGAAACTCAGGTTTTTGATATTTCAACGTAGGCTCCTTTAGCTCTAAACACTTTGTCCAACGTTTCTCCAGTTTATTTATCCTTTCCAAAAAATAAAATCTGAAATAAATTTATTTGTGACATCATTGGAGTCAACTTTCTTTCAGCCGAGCCATTTCTTCAGTTTGGAAACAAGAAATAGCCACTCGGGGCTAAATCCGGAGAATAGGACGGATGAGGGAGCAATTCGTATCTTAATTCATAGATTTTCATGGAAATTTACTTTTTTCCATTTTCTTCTCCAATTAGGAGGTAGTTTGCTAATAATGAATGTCAAACAAAGACTAAAAGACCTAGCTGGTTCAAATTTCGACTGGAGTCAGCTGACAGAAGCAGTGTTGCAATTTCATTTAAGAGACGGGAATTTAAAAAAGTCACGGACTTATTAACCTGCTCTCATCAAATTTTTTTAATTAAAATTATTTATTCATATAATCTTAAAAATTAATGAAGGTAATATAGTCGAAATGTGAGTGTTTTCAGAGTGTAAATATCAAATTTTTAAAATTTAATTTCTTGAATAAATAGAATAGAGATATGTAAGAATATTGTGATGTAATCTCATCGAAATTGGTTCAGCCAATTTTGAGTCTATAACGTCACAGTTTCCGGACGAACAGACAGACAGATATTAAAAATTCCAAAATCATTATTTATTTATTTTATTTATATAAATTTTTATAATTTATTATTGTATCATCTATTTACATTTGTACCTACTACTTATATTTCATTAATAAATTGGTTTAGTTAGAAAAAGAATGAACCTGATAATAATTATTATGATTATTTGTCATTTGTTTATTAATTCAAATTTAACAAAAACCTTTCCGAATACATATAAAGAATGTCCCTAAGAAGCCACAAAATCACATTTGAAAGGTGATTACTTAAACATACCAGTAGTTCACAGTTTATATGTATTAAGAAAGGCTTAAAATATTTATATAAAAAAATATTTCTAAGTCCATTTTTTTCTTAAAGTTATTTTATTATATTAAAAATGAAATAATATAATAATGAACTTAATTTAATAATGTGCGCGGTGGGTGGACAATGTAGGAAGGGAGGGTAGAGAGGGCTTTGATGGTTGTGGCTCAGGATAGAGACACTTGGAGATGTGGGGCCAAAAACTTTCAAGTTCTGTATAGCCACAGAGATAGATAGATTTTATTCAATGAAATTGAAGTTTTATTTAAAAGTGTAAATAATAATGAAAAAAAATTGTCAAAAATAACATAATCATGGATTAAGGAATAAGGAGGTCCAAGAGGTTTATAAAGAGTTATTTTTAAAAATTAATTAAAGACACTGTAAATTTAGGTTTAATATTTTTATTATTTTTTGTAATTCTAAAAAATATAGAAACATTTATTTAATATTTAGTTTTTATATAATCAAATCTTAGAATTGCTAAAGTCTCTAATTATTTTTTTATAAAAATTTAATAAGTAGTAGTAACTTTGACTAAAAATGATCAACCGCAGCTAGTAAAAAATATTCAATAATTAATCGTTACAAGATTTTATGAAACATGTTTTTTTTCACTTAATTGTTTTTATTGGCCAATATTCCTTGTCAATAAATTGCCTAATTATATCTATGACACGTTCATCGGCTTCTTTACCCCCAAATTTTTTGATCATCTCCCAATAATCTCCATGTATGTTGAAATTCATATTTTTCATTGATTCATAAGGCTCTAAACTTATTCTTAAAAAATCACATCCAATCATCCATCCATAAAACACTCTCGCCTGAAATTCTTTGTCGAATGATTCTCGAGAGTATATCCCCTCCATATCTAAAGGACGAATTCGTTTCTCAATTATTTCAAAATACATATTAATAAGATCATCTTGATATTCTTGGCGGGTCGCTTGGTTTGTGTTGATCCATAAAATTGTTGAAAGATCAACAATTGGTGAACAAACTCGTGATGTTTGTAAATCTATAAATTTTACATCGATTGGGTTTCTCCCATCTGGACCATATTTAAAAAGAATATTATTGCGATTAAAATCACCGTGGCAAAGGACCATCCATGGCTCACATTCCCCACAATTGTTATCAATCGGTTCACTTAAATTACGAAATACATTTTTCAAATTCTCTATACCTGCATCCTTTACTTTCTCCGGATATTTTTCCAAATACAATCGCACACCATCCATGCCGAGTTCTTCCCGTCCTCTTTGAAGATGCTTCAACAGCAGTTTGATGTTGTATAATTTTGATCCAATTTCACGGAATTGTTTCTGATTTAGAATTTTATATGCCAAACTGGATGCATGAAGTCTTGCTAGAGATTTGATTGCTAATTTCAAGTGATCAATATCCAAATGACTTTTAGGGCCCAACTTATAACCATTATCGGATATATCATCCAAAACCACGATATTGTCTTTTAGTAAATGGACCCGGGGGAATAAATCAACTTCAGTTGGAAACACTTCCGGGAGACATTTTTTATACATAAAACATTCATTACGAAATTGATCTTCCAATAGTCCTTTAAAATTGGCTCTGGATAAGATCTTGATAATTAAACTACTCGGTTGAGTGTTATTTTTCAAAACAACCCTCATGCGATAAATGGTTGAACAAAACGACTCACCGGGACAATTTAACATTTCCACTTGACTTTTTCGTATATCATCTTCCTCACATATTTCTTGAAGATTTTGATATATTTCTTTTAATATTTGTTTATTTGGAGTCATTTTAGAGTGGCTCTCTTTTCAAATACTAAATGAAAAAGTTTTTTCCGTATTTATATATACAATATATACATTTCATTTAAACTATATATAGTATGATTGATAATTTCGTATATAAATTATATATATATATATATATATAAAGTTCACGACCAAACTAATATATCATGTATAGGATTTATAATAAATTTTCTTGATATATTTTCGACTAAATTTGTACAAAGTCATGAGGAAAAGCCAAAATAAATTAAGTCATGAACAATGAAATTTTTATAAAAAAAATATCAGTCTTTCCATAAATATTTAATTTGATAAATATGTCTCGGATGATTAAAGTTCAAAAATGATAATTATCTACCATATAATTAATCATTTGATGGATTTTTGATATAATGATAATTGTAAAGTAATGATTAGTAATTCTTTTTTTAAGAAATATCATTTTTAAAGCATTAACTACTATTTAAATTAAATTAAATTTTATTTTTAAGATTTAAAGAAAAAACTTTAAAATTCAATTATTCATTATATTTTTAAAATTATATAAATAAATAATTAGTCTGTTTTTTAAATATGTAGTTGGTAAAATGTCGTTTAGAGAGAAGTTTTGAATTTGGAAAAAAATAGCTTTTAATTCAAAAAATAAATAGAAAAAAGAAAATACATAAACTTTTTACCAATAATTACTAAGTATTAATTTGCTAACATAACTAATATTTAAATTATTGGAAAAATATTAAAATAAACAAACAATATATTTATATATTATAATTTACTTAATACTTATTAGATATATAGTTAATTAAATCAATATATTGAAATTATTATATGTTAGAGTAAATAATACTTTTTTTTCAAAGACTCTCAATCATAGCAAACATATAATAAAAAAATACTTAGTAAATATTTAGAAAAAATATTAACACAATATGATTTTATCAACTTGTTTTTATTTGTACTTTGTAATATAATAAATCAATTTTCATCAATATATAAGATGATAAATTTAAAAAATTGGAAATAGCAAAAAGTTTTATATTCATTTATACTATTTAGGTATAGGTTCAATATAATGTTATTTGAATTTGTAAAATTTCCTGTCCTTAAGTGTTGATCGGCCAATAGCGATGTAAAAAACAATCATGGATCAGGTCAGCGATTTTTTGATCAGCATCTCTCCCCCCCAATTGTTTAAACCAATCCCATGCTGCTGGATCTTGAGGCTTGAATTCCCTGCTCTCAAAAACTTCTGCTTCTGATAAAACCGTTCGTAAAAACGAACAAGTGATCATAATACCGTAAAATGCCCGAGCCGAATATTCTTCCAAGAATGAATTAAGATTAAAAATTTCCCCACCAGGAATTGTTTTTAATTTATTTTCAATTGGTGTAATATAAAATTTCATCATTTCTCTGCCATTTTGATCTCGTTGCGTTTGGTTGCTGTTCAAATATATAAAAAATGAAAGATCAATCGCCGGGGAAAATCTGCCTGACGTTTGAAAGTCCACGAATTTGACAGCCACTGGTACATTATTGTTATCGTATTTGAAAAGCATATTATTTCGATTGAAATCGCCATGACAAATCAAACTCCATGGTTCTTTTGGAATTTTCAATAAATTCAAATTATCATTATAATTTTCCAATACGGAAGATAATTTTTCAATATCTTTCTGTCGAAATTCCTCTTGATATATTTCTTGATAATGTTTTAACATATCCAGGCCTAAAATTCTCCCACCAATATTATAAAAATCGTTCACATTTTCTTTTAAACCTGCACTGAGTTGTTCGAAACGTTCTGGATGTTCCAGTTTAAATGCAAGACTTGCTGCGTGTAATCGACCCAATCCTTCGAGGGCTAGTTTGAAATGCTGGAGGTCAATTACAGGTTTCGGGCCCATTTTAAAACCATCTTGTGCGAGGTCGTCGAATACGAGCATGTTTTCCGAAAAGAGATGCACCTCTGGGAATAGATCTTTCTCATTTTTAAACAATTCTGGTACGCAGACCTCGTAAATGTATCGTTCATTATGAAAATGATTTGATAGATCAAATGGTTGTTCTTCATTAAAGTTGGGCGGTAATGTTTTCACTAAAACACTTCGAAGTTGCCCATTTTTACGTAAAACTAATTTAGCACGAAACATTGTCGAACAAAAATATTCACCATTGAATGGTAATTCATCGATTGTGATCGTTTCCACAAACTCTGGATGACATAAATCACGAACGAGAACATGACGAATTTGCTCTTGACTCGGTTGCATATTGACTGATGACTGAAGATTTGAATAACAGTTTATTTGAAAAGATTATCTAATGATGACGTTCAAGGTTGAAGTAATTAACGAATGGAATGCCGCCATCATTCAAGTTGCATTCAAATACAATATCTGGCAATCTTTTTATCAAAACATGGAATGAAAATTAGTTAAGCAAATTAGTATATAAAATATAATTTATTTCTATCATAATTTGGAATTAATAACAAATGATCTAAAAGTAAATGTTATTTTTTAAAAATAATTAAAATGATATAATTTTCATCTTAAAAATTTTAAACTTCAACTTTTATTTTAAATTGAAAAAAAAAAATTATAAATTATATAAAGTTTTATAAATATAAATTATTTACAAAAATATTATTTGATATATGATAAGAAGTCATACTTATTGTAATAGATAACCAAGTAAAATAGAATTAAAAATTTTAATCAAAATTAATATATAAAGAAACAGTTGATTAATTTTTGAAGTCATTTTATATAATAAGAAACAATAAATTTAATTTTGTCTATAATGCCTTTATGATAATATCTAAATATTCAATCTATATATATAATTTATATAATTTATATCATTTATTTATATATAAATTGAAAATTTTACTTAACTGCTTACTTAACTTAATAATATTTAAAATTAGTGCCATATACACATTTTATGTTTTATATTATGCAAAAACAAAATGATACTTTCTGAGCGATTAGCAATCTAAAGATTAGCATCATTTAATCTTAGTAAAAGTATAAATTAGCTGGAGTGTCTCCATTCACGTATTTCGCAAATTTGAATTGGATATTCAAGTTTTTTTTCTATATTTGAAAATGAATTAAAATTTTATTCTATCCGATGATAGGATTTAACGTTTTTAACATAACCAGCGGATGTTTGGCTCTTTGTTGATGGCACCACGTCACGTGTTGGCGCGTGAGATTTGCAGTGTTAAAAAATTAATTCCAGTACTTTCATCGATTTCATCAAGATGAAATTCTATATATAGCAATTTTATACAATTTTTAATCATGTGAAAAATTATCAAACATATCTTTATTTTATCTTTATTTTTACCGTCACATTAGAGGAAAAAAAATCAAAACGTTGTAGGTAATGACCTTCTTCCAGTTGAGCTACATTTCTCAAAAGTTGATAGAAAACTATGAATTTTGAATAATGCTCATTTACCAAATTTCATCATTCTAGATCAAACCATTTTTGCGTAATCTTGGTTACATACACACACACACACACAGACAGACATTTTCCTCAACCTTAGTGAAAATGATTCAGGAATCATCAAAACGTATAAAAACATCAAAATCTCAACATCGAAAATTTTCGTGAGATAGTAAAAAGATGACTTGAAACCCGCCACGGGTTACAAATTTACTTTTTTCAAATATATTGAACCTTGTAGAAAGGAGTATAATTTTTCCTAATAAAAATTCCTAATAAAAATTCCCCTCAATTCCATTAAAACCATTCAAGTTGGTTAAAATTTGGAATGACAAAGATTTACAGATTTTGCATTGATTTTAATAATTTTTCTAAATTTTCCAATACTTTCTCACAATTTCCTAAAAAATTATTAAAGGAAACCAATCTTAATAATATATCATTAATAATATCCTAATAAGTGTTAATTAATCATTGGTCATTTAATAATTAAATTGCTCTTCAAAATCGTCATCAATGTTTAGAATTTTATTTATATATTTTATTTTATTTTTGTTTTTAAATAAGATCAATAAAATCAAATGTAACAAAAATGCGTGGACTTTGCAAGGAAATAAAATCTCATTTTAAATTTATTTTATAGAAGTCTTTTACCTCAGCCCCCATCATTGAGAAACAATTACTGATTAAATATCAAGTTTGAAAAGAAAAAGAAAATTCCCTTAAGCAATTTCTATAATAGAAGAACAATAAACAAAAATGAAAGGAACAAAAAAGTCTCTTTAAATTGGAAATTTTTAAATTAAAAAAAAATATATGTATGTATAGAAAAAAAAGATCTTTTTTTTATAAATTTTTTATCAGTTATTAGGGAAGGAATTAGAATACAAAGGTTTTGTTATAACAAAGCCATGAGAACAGCTATTGAACCTCATTACATAAGAATATCTTTTTTTTTACCATTTTTCATTTTTAATTCTAATGATATTTAATTTTGTCTACAATAATATACACATTTTCAATTGATTATTACTGAAATTATTATTTTGAATAATATCTCACTTATCTTTATCAAACAAAGATAAAAAAAAAAATTTAAATCTTTTAAATTATATGTTATATGTCAAGTAATTAATTATGTAACTCATTTCTTAATAAGATATCATTAAATTAAATTTCAAAATTGTAAATATAAGTTTAGTTTTGCGGCTCCTCAGGAGAATAATATTTATTATCTTATATATAAAATTCTCGTGTCACAAAACTTTGAAATCATACTCCTCCGAAACGGCTTGACCGATTCTTATGAAATTTTTTATGTATATTCAGTAGGTCTCAGGGCATGTCAGACTTCCTTTAGAAAACCGCTAATTGGTAAGGTGTGTCCAGGAAATGCTAATTAATTAAAAATAGTTTAGTTACCATACTAGCTCATAGAGGCGCTGGTGGCAAAAATTTGAAATCTTATATATACCCTTATAAGAAGCTTCCAAACAAAAGCGGTTCATGGGTGAACGGTCTAAGGCGTTAAATTATGCTTTGCATCCCTCAGTTCCAAACTCGCAAAGGCATATTTTTTTTTTTTTTTATTATATATTTTTTTTACAAATTTATTAATTTTTATTATTTTAATTTAATATTTTATTAAATTATTTTATTTTATTAAATTAATTTTATTAAATTAAATTTTATTATTAAATTGTATTTTATTAAATTTTAATATTAAATTTTATTTTATTAAATTTTAATATTAAATATTATTTTATTAAATTTTAATATTAAATTTTATTTTATTAAATTAATAATTATGTCAATTAATTTTTTGTGAATAAATAAACAAATATAAAAAACTATATATAAAATTTGAATTTTCATCCATTCATTCATCTAAAATGATATTAACTTTCTCTTCCTTCTTGGAAAAACCCATATTGCCATCCCTAGCGTCAACTATCTATGTATATATATAAAAAAGGTTTTTGTCTGCATATTGCAGCTGGATGCTCTGTGCTCAGAATTTAAAAATTATTATAATATTTCACTTTTTATTTTAAATTCTAATATTCAAATATCAATTAAATTAAATAATTTATTCTAAAAGTTGTCATTTAAATTTATTTAATAAAATATTTAGATCATATTTAACTTAATTCTTTATATATATATATTCTTTATATATATTTGAATATTTCTTCTTTTCTATTTGAAAGTGAAAGCTTAAAAAAACAGAATATATTTTATTTTTAAACTTTTATGAATACAAAAATATTTTCTAATCGTCAATTAAAATGACTAAATTATATTATTTTTGTTTTTGTTTCAATTATTAATTACAAATATATTTTAAGTGCAAAAATGATTTCTTGGTTAATTAAAATATGTTTTTTAAACAAATGATATAAACGAGATGTTTTAAATTTATGTCTTTTTTATATTTTTTTATTAATAGGCTTCTTTTTTTATTTTTAATTTTTAATAAATTCTCTTTTTTGATATGATATTAATAAAAAATAATATTAAATTGTATATAAAATTAAAAATTAGAATATTTGAATTTTTTTAAATTTTAACACATCTAATCAATCATATGCATAACGAATGGAAAATTTTGAAAATCAACTTAGTATTAAATTCAGAAAAAAATACTCATATATAGAATATAATAGACCATTCGAATATAATTTAAAACTATTTTTCTCCTTCTATTTTAAATTTAAAAAAAACGGAGTGTTACGAAATTAAGATGAGGTAAATGGGCTGGAATAGGAGGCAATTTATAATTTTCTTCTAATTCAGATTGAAATTAATAGTGATAAGAAAATATATTTATTAACAAAATCTTAATATCCAAAATGTAGAATTTGAATATGTAGAAGGATAATAATATTTGAGAAAATTTAAATCGAGGTAGAAATCGGGAAACGCCTGTTATCATGCAGTAAAGAGGGTTATCTCATCAAAATTATTATCAAAAGGAATCAAAATTAAAATATATAAACCAATTATTTTGCCTGCCTGTTGTATTATATGGGTGGGACGCATGGTCTATGACCCTGGGAGATGAGAGTAGATTCAGAGTATTCTTTCCAGCATATATTGGCCAAAGAAAGGTGAGGTCACCGGGGAATGGCGGAGACTGCATAACGAGGAATGGCATGACCTCTATGCATCTTCAGAAATAGTTAGGGCTATAAAAGCGAAAAAGCTGCGATAGGCAGGAGACGTGGCTAGAATGGGAGAGGAAAAAGATATTGGATTGGAAAACGGTGCGGAGACCGATTGGAAAACGTCCGCTTGGAAGACCAAGGACGCGTAGGAAGGGACGTACGAGAGATGGGGCAAGGGCTCAAGATAGGGACACTTGGAGAAATGTGGTTGCTGCGGCCAAGTACTTTCAAGTTCATTAGAGTCACAGAGATAGATAGATATAACATATACAATAATATACAATAATAATATATATAATTAAAATATATTTTAAATAAGAACACAAAAAGAAATGAATGTTTTATGTAATATACTGATTGAAACAAAATGGATGAAAACCTTTTACTACTCTTAACCAAATACTATGTACCACTCGGGGGGGTACAGGGGGCGGAGCCCCCGTCTAGGTGCGGAGAGCGCCGAAGGCGCTCGGGGCAGCTAGTAATTTAATATAAACTAAATAGCATTATACCAATGAAGGTCGACACAATTTCAATGTAATTTCCTTGACAATATTAATAAATAATATTTGATTTAGATATTTTTTACCGTCACTATATAAAAGAAAATTGATGTATAACGGTCGTTAAAGAAAATAAGGAAGTTACTAGTAAAATTTAAATTTAATGCAACACTTAAGAATATATATATGATAAGCTTAAAGAATAGAGAGAGGAGTTCAAGCATTTATTTTTAAAGAATTTTTAATATTTTTAAGATTCTGCTTATTTGCAATCTAGGAATAAACACAATAGAGAAGGCTTTCAAAATAATTACAAAATCATCAAATATATAATTTAATACTTAACTACATATAAAAATAATCCTGTCATTAAAAAAAAGAATATTAATATGAATTTAATTTTTTTTTAAATAATATACCTACTCTATAATTGTAATTATATCTCAATAATAAATATTTACTTCTAATTTATTTTTCAAAATGAATGAATGTGAATTTAATATAATTGAGATGATTTTAACGGGTGGATATATTATATATATATTTTTTTTTTTAAATAACGAAGTATATTGATATTTTTTAAATATATCGAAATTAATATAATGTAAAACTGATATTGGTTGATATATAAATGGGATATAATATAATATGATATATAAATAAATTTCATATTGATGGTTTATTAATTGAGATTTATATATATATATATATATATATATACATTTTCAATCTATTTTAAATATATTTCATTATAAGGAAATAAGTATTTAAAAAGTAATCGTAATTATTTAAAACATCATTTATATAACGATGGTTCTCCGTATTCAATACTCGTATATAAAATATTATCAATATATATATATATTTATACATATGATATGATATGGACAGTGTCATCGAAATTCAATAATCTTTATTTTTTCTATAGATTCATTTATATATCTATATATATCAATAAATTTAAAAGTATTATGATTTATGACAAAAAAATCAAAAATAATTTAAGTATTTTAATTTAATGAAAATATTTTCTTTATTTTACCTGAAAATAAATAAATTTGAACAAAAGGTTTTGATTTTTTTTTTATACATAAAACACAAAATATTAATGTTTAGATAACGGGATATATATATATATATATATATATGATAAAAAGATGGAGAAAGAATGTCGTTTTGCTCAGCCAAAAGACGTTTTCCAATGAAATTGTCTTCTAACTCTCTTGAAAGTCAGAGAGACAGACTTTCCGGGCTTGATAAAGAGACGGAATATTCTAATATATCCAAGGAAGAGAATGAGAATGGGATTGTGGGTGGAGGCCCATCGTTCTACAGTTTCAATGTGGATTCGGTTAAATTGCACATTTCGCCTATCTCCATAATACATTAAGCATGAAAATAACTTCTAGATTATCATATATTTTTATTTTATATTAAAAAAATAGAATAAATTTGAAATCTTCTCAATTAATTTTATTGTAAATATACAAATATGAGTGAATATATAATAATACTTATCTATATAAACATATGTATATTGAATATAGGTTTTAAGATTATGAATAAAATTACACATACCTACTTATATTTCATATGATTAACTTAACATCATTTTTATTAACAAAAAATATTTAAATGGACATATTTTAAAAGTACAAATTTATATTAACTTATACTTTAATTAATACAAATTTTCTTCTCTATATTTATATTTGTAAATTTACCCTAAGATGTTTTAAGAATTTTCAATTTATTAAAGAAATTGAAAATACAAAAAATAAAATCATTAGGTTAAAGGTAAGATAACACTAGGTTTTAAGTTTCTATATAAATTTTATTAAACTGTATGATAATGATCATTTAAGTCGGTATTTTCAGAAGCTTATATTATTCTGAGTATTTGTTGTAGATTGCACATAAAAATAAAATTTACTTTTCTAATCAGCCTTGATTTTAGAACTAGAACTTGCAACTGAGTTTGACACAATTTATCAAGATATCAATGAATCAAGATAGCTTTTAGAAACAGTATATTCATATTAATATTGTAATTATTATTAGTATTTTATTATCAAAATATATGCTCTAAATCAGGGGCCACATCCATCTTTTTATACGTCCTGCCACTTACTTTATTAGTATAACAAAATTATAAAATTCGATAAAGCTGTTTCAACCTTTACATTGAAATTTGAAAATCATCACATTTATAAATTCAATATTAATTTGAAAATTAAAATTATATTAATAAACAATAAATAGGTTATTAAAAATTTTACTAATTTAAATATTATGTATATAATTTTATTTTTTTTTTCAAAATAAATTATAAATATTAACTAAAAATCTTATTTATGTGCATTTTAAAATTATATTAAATTATGCTAACATGTCAATATTATCTATATAAATATTAAATCTAAATCTATAATAAAAGATTTGTCTAATATTTACTCAAATTTTTCTAACATGTTTCTTTATTAAGTTTCAAGTATGGGCCATATTACAAAAAGGATACCGACCTCTGCTCTCATTAATTGATAGTCAATAAATATTATCTAATAATATTACTATATGATATGAGAATAATTTAAATATTTGATTATTAAGCATAAAAATAAAAATATTATTTTTTTTTTAATCTAATTAATAATGTCTTTATAATGTATAATCAGATTGGAAAAATTGATTTAAAAATAATTTTTTAAGTTAACATATATTTTAATCTAATCAAAAACATACCTGTTAAAAAGGGGGCCAAGTTCCTATCGGCTATTTGTTTGCCTAAAAAAGGGTTCAAATCCATCCCAATGCCAAGTTTAGATGCACTTCAAAATCATTCATAATCATTTTTATCAACAGCCTGATCCACTGGTAAACATTTGGCATTCCAAAGAATCGCCACCACACCCAGTCCTCCGCCTCCTGCATCCAGGCACGCCACTTTATTTACGTCAACGGTCCATCTGGCCGAAATTCACTTTACCATACACCCAACTTAAAATATGGTTTAGTTGTTAAAATACGTAGGTACATGGTTTAAAATATCTAAAATTATAATACTTAGAAATTTGAACTTGGCAGGTTTTCGTGCTGTACAAAACACTCAGTTCCACACCAAGTCCTCCGCCTCCTGCATCCAGGCACACTACACGCCACTTTATTCACGTCAACGGTTCATCTGGCCGAAAAATTCACTTTACCATATACCCAACTTAAAATATGGTATAGTTGTTAAAATACGTAGGTACTTGGTTTAAAATATCTACAATTTTAATACTTAGAATTAGCAGGTTAATTTATATATTTAAATAATAAATATAATTATACAATTAATCAAGTGTTACGTACAGTACGAAAACCTGCCAAGTTCAAATTTCTAAGTATTATAATTTTAGATATTTTAAACCATGTACCTACGTATTTTAACAACTAAACCATATTTTAAGTTGGGTGTATGGTAAAGTGAATTTCGGCCAGATGGACCGTTGACGTAAATAAAGTGGCGTGCCTGGATGCAGGAGGCGGAGGACTGGGTGTGGTGGCGATTCTTTGGAATGCCAAATGTTTACCAGTGGATCAGGCTGTTGATAAAAATGATTATGAATGATTTTGAAGTGCATCTAAATTTGGCATTGGGATGGATTTGAACCCTTTTTTAGGCAAACAAATAGCCGATAGGAACTTGGCCCCCTTTTTAACAGGTATGTTTTTGATTAGATTTCAATACTTTTTTTTAAGAAAGCTTCCTATTTTTACCGACCGACGATAGTAAGGGAGGTATTGTTTTCACACCAAATTTCACATGTGGAGATTTTTACATATCTCCACGAATCATGCATTTTCTAAACAGAAAAAAGTATTTTTAGCATGATGTCTGTCCGTCCGTCTGTCCGTCCGTCTGTCCGTCTGTCCGTCCGTATAGATGTGTACAGCCTGAACGGCTCAACCGATTTTGATGAAATTTGGTATATTTACTTAATGCATCAGTGGGATGAATTGATCAACTTTTGGTGCAATTCCGGAAACCGGAAGTGGTAGTATTAGCGATCGACGATAGGAAGGAAAGGGTTATTTTCACACCAAAGGAGATTTTTTTATATATTACCACGAATCATGCACTTTGTATTGGTTTTATCCTCGAGAAAAATCATATTTATTAGTTTTTTCTTGATTTAAAATTATATGACGTCATCCAGCCATTCATGACGCCACAGCCTGGTCTTGCATATATATTATAAATAAAATAAAATTAAAAATGTTTATATTTATTATTTATGTATCCATATCTGTTTTTTATTACATTAATAGATATATTAAAATTATTTGAAATTGTTTCTGTAGCTGGAAATTAATTTATTTCAAACCGTCGGTCGGTTCGGACCTGGCCACAGGTCAACTTATTTCCTTTTTGTGCCGCGCCCGCGTCCATTCTTAGCCTTTGAAGTAATTTTGTGTTTAAAAAACTTGCAAATTTTTTTAAATTAAAATTATATTTGTTTATATATTAAATATAATAATTTTATTTGTTCTTTTATTTTATAGTTCTGAATTTCCAACTTGTATTGAATAATAAATAATTAGAACTATTAATATTAATTGAAAATTATATAGAAACTGTTAAGTTATAACAATAAAAATAAATAAACTAATTAATTTAAATTATAAAGTAAAATGGTTTAACACTATTATATATATTTATAATTTACACCTAACGCTACTTGTATAGGTAAAATGTCACTTCCGGTAGTCAGATCATGATGAAATTTGGTATCTGAATTTTTTTCATATTTTTAAATCTATATACAAAATATGAAGCAAATATCTCGAAGCAAACTGGTACTTTACTTGAAAGGTAAACGCAACCAGTGTAGGTAAAGTACCACTTCCGGTTGACCGATTTTGACGAAATTTTAAAAGAAATGTACAAACTGTGAATAATATCGGTGTACCAAATTTCGAAGTCCTAGCTTGATTAGTTTCTGACAAAACCAATGAATTCGTTTGAATTCGTTAAAATCGCATTGATATTCAATTATAACAACTCAAGCTTGACCGATTTCTTAAATTTCATAATTTTTTGTTAACCTACTTATAACACACGACCTGTATGCCAAATTTCATAGCTCTAGGACAATTGGAAATACCCTAAGAATTTTGTTGACCAATCAGTGAATCAGTTCCAAAATAAGCTATTTTCACAGGGTCATATTTCAGGATCTACTGAAGCTATAACTATGAAATTTGGCATACTGCTTTAGTTCTAGTATATGACTACGTAGATAAAATTTTATCTCTGTACTTGCAATAGGCACTGAGATACAGGGGGGTCAAAAGTGACTCCAAACCATTCGTGTAAATATACTTACGGCATGCGCGCGGCTTGCTGGAACTTGGCCGGCGCACTGCCGTGCGCATAGATAGATTTTATGTGAATAAAAATTTTAATATAAATATTAGTTTCAGCCTTCAGTGTCTGACATTATTTAGTATAACAAATTAATATATATATATATATAAATTTATACATTTATAATTTATACTTTTATAAACTACCATATGTATATTTAATATTTCCATCGTTTTTACGTCATCAATTTTAAAAAAATATATAAATAATAAAATTAATTTCAAAAATATGAAAACATAATATTTCTATATTGTGAGATATTATGGACCTCTCGAGTTAATATTAATTAACATATTTAATATCATAATGTTATCTACTTTATTTTAAATAGACTGAATTTAATATACCTACATCTACTTAATATATCTGTCTAGTTTTTGGCATAAATGATGAAAAAAGTGATATTAAAGGCTTTCTGATTTGAAAATATAATACATTTCATTTTTTTCGTAAACTTTTTTTTTCAGAAATATTTCTTTCATCTTACTGATGAAACATTCATCCCTTAATGGGAAACGAGGGTCTTTTCACCTTTGGGGCTTTTTCCCTCTAATATTTTCTTCATTGTATCTTTTATGAAGGAGAGGGATATTTCTCTCTTCACTCTTTGAGAATCATCTCTCTACATATAAATAGGATAGAAAATTTCACTTGTATGAAACAGTTTTTCTTCCCTTTCCTTTGAAATGAATTACTAAGATCATGAGAAAGAGATATAGAAACATATTTTTAGAAATTGTTATGAACGTGCACGTTTAGTGGTTATTGATATCAAAGTGGACTAGCGATAAGATTGTATTAATGAAAATGAAAGAGATAATTACTGTTTAAGATGAAGAAGAAAAATTGCTAAAAAAAAAAAATTATTTGAATAGAGAAGGGGAAAAAAGATAGTCAAATAATGTGTAAAAGGGAAAATAAAAAAACCCATCTATTTTCTAATTAATCTTTAAAAACAGTTTATGAAAAAATGATATTACTATGGTATTTTTTTTTTTTAAGAAAAACCTTTAAAATATATTTTATTCTTTAAAATTAACATTATATATAATATATTTTCAACTAATATAGATCGAATAGCTATTAATTGTTTTATTGATTTCAATTTTGTTTATTCATTTTTATATTTTAACTTATTTAATAAAATTGTTTTATATAATCCAACTTTATAATAAAAATATAAAGATTTATAAATATTGATTTAATGTATTTTATTATTATTATTATTATTATTATTATTATTATAAAATTATGTTAATTACTTTTTGAAATAAAGGGAAATTATTATAAAAGGATATGTGTTTGGGCGGATGAGGGAGAAATACTAGTAGAAGAGAAGGGGGATATTGAATTGTGGCTGTCTCTTTTAATTACTATTGTTTATAACCTGTCAAATTTTCCATAACCTCAGCACTTTATGAAAATTTAAAAATTACCTTTTGTCACAAAGAAAAATTAAATTTAAATTAATGGTTTTTCAATTTTTATGATAAATTGATTTCCAATTTATATAAAATATATATATGTATATATTATAAACACGTCTATGTAGTTACAATATATATATATATATATATATACATGTATATTTGAATAGTTAGCAATAAAAGGTCTTCTAAAACGACTGGTCTTTATAAAAATATGCTATTCAGCACTAAAAAAAAAGTCTCATACAATATATCTATCGAAACATACTGCGAATCTGTGCTCAATCAGTGTGGCTAACGATTTAAAATAAAAACGCAAACACGCACAAAATGTACATCAAAGGGCCCTAAATATAAACAACATAGACGCTTGAATAAATCATGTTCTCGATACGAATTGGTCTTGAGCCAGATGAATCGCTTGGTGTTCGGTCGCCATGGCCGCCACCGTCTCAACCCTCCGTTTTTAGACCCACTCATCATTTATTTACACGCTCAAGGAAACATTGCCTTGTTTCAAACTTGAGGTTTACTGCACTTAGTAATTCAACAAGAAATTGTAATAAAATTTTAAAGCCTCTACGATAAAACTCATTCTTCTCCCCAAAGCTGATGGTTAGGGTCACTACACATCACTCCCTACTACTTTTTACTACATATTTTTATTATACTTTTAGATTATACAGAATTAATAAATGAAGTATTCGGATACTTCTAAAATTCTTCAGTTTCTAAATCTTTTTAAAGATTTTTCGTTAGGCTTATTTCAGGAGAATTTTGAAATAATAAAATTAATATTTTTATATAGATAATACTCGTATTCTTATAGACTAAAAGGAAAGTGTACGTAGGATTAGTTTAAAGCTATCAGACAAAATTACAAGAAGGAAGAAGATAAGATAGATATTTTTATATCTACTTATGTATATATATATAATATTTTGAAAATATTAATAAAATAATTATTAAGAACTTTTTTAATAAAAAAAAGTATTGGTTCATTAAAATTGATTTATTTTAAATTTGAAAACAAACCTATATGTATAAAAAAAAGGCTTGGGCACATTGAGCAATATTTTGAGTGTTAATTTGGGTTTAAAAAAACTATGTTCAAAATCTGTGCCACATTCTCTAACGATGAAGCAATTCGGATGTTCTAAAAAAAAACATAATTGCTTACATTTATATTTTGAATTTTTAAATAAATCGTTAATTTCTATAAAAAATAATATGTAATCAAAATTAATTTCTAATTATAGAAAATAATTCTAATAATATATACCCTTATAAGATATATACTATATTATAAAAGGATATCCCCAAATTAAATATTTATTAAAATAGGGGACCTAAAAATTGCGTTAAAAAAAGAATTCCTTTGCTTTGAATATTAATTATTATCATATGGATAAATCACTTATCAACTCTAGTTTAAATTTTTAAAATTGAGATATACTGATATTTTAAATTTCAATTACATTTGAAAGATTTTCATATAAATTGTTATCATTTATTTATTTATTTGTCACTTTTGAAATTAGCATTTTTTGTCAATATCTAATTTAATAAAACCTTTTAGTTAAAAATTATATTTATATTTATATTTTGTTCAAATATTTCTATTGATATATATTTATATATATAATTTTTTGCTTGATTTCAACTTTTATTATCTTATCAGTACTATCAGTAAAATCCAAATCAATCCAAGTCCCAATAATATAATCAAATTAATCAAAAAGTGTATTTTATTTATTCTAAGTCAAAGTTATTTAACTTTAACTATTTAATATGTAGACTGGTTAAATTCGTCATTTTTATAAAATATAAATCCTTTGTTCTATCAATTTAAAAAAAATAGCTAAGTATAATTGATAATACGAATAAAATAAATTTACTATGATATACTTATAAATGAATAAATTAATGAAATATCTTTTCTATTTATCAAAGTAGAAACTTTTCTAGGTTATATTATTAATTGAGATTATAATCAAAGTGTTGCTAAGGGTAACCAGTTGGTGGGTGGGAAAGGAGGAGATAAGGGTAAGAGTGGTTAGATTAAACCTGGGACCTTGATTACAGGGACTCCATCTGTTTCGAAGGCGTCTCTCTAGCCCTTTCAATAGAACACAAACGGAGCGTTTATCTCTCCCAGGGCAAATACAATCTTTTACTCAATTACTCAATTTTCATATATTAATAACATACATGAATTGGAAATTTCTATATTAAAGATGGAAATTTCCCTCTTTTCAATAATGAAAAAAATTATATACCATCCAATCATATTTACTGGGATTTATTATTTACTCGAATTAATTTTATAATATTTTATAACTAATCTTCATTATAAAATATTAAATAGGTGGTGATTAAATTAATTATGATATTCACTAAAGGAATGATATCAAAATCCCCTTTTCAATGAATTCTATTTATCCTCTTGTTTAATGAATTGTAATTATAATAATTATATTTTACAGAGAGAATTAAGTATTAAAATTATTTATATAAATCAACAAACAATAACCAAATTATTTTTAAATATAACTTTTTTATAACATTTTTTTTATTAAATAGGATTTTTTGACGAAATGATTTTTGAAGGTGTTGAAAATATTATTATTATTATTATTATGATTATTATTATTATTACATATTTTCGAAAGAAGATGTCGTCTTTAATTTTTCTTGAAGCATGAGACACCATATAGGGGGGGGGGGGGTTGAAAAAAGACGGGTTAGGAAAGAAAAGAAGGGGTTGTGTTTGGCTTCGATACAAGTCGTAGGTTTGCGTGTCCTGTGTGAAAGAAAAAGGAAACGAAAGTGGAAACTGTCATAAAAATAGGTGGAGTCACTCGAAAAATATTGACGTCGCACTTGGGGCCTCTGATATTTTTAGATAGAATATTTACGCATGGTGCTTATTAAAAAAATATTTGCATATTCCATGATAAAGATATATGGGATGAAAATACTATAACAAAACTTATTATCTGTGAAATCTTTCTTTCACACATTCATTTATAATATACAAAACCAAAATTCTAAATGTTTATTAGAATGAACTGATTCATATTGAGGGTGTTTAATGACTTATGGTCCTCTCTACTTCCAAAAAATTGATTTTTGACAATTATTAAGGTAGAATAAAAAAACTTTTTTATTTAAATACAGAAAATATAATTTTTATTTTTAATGTTAAACAAAATTGAATTTAGGGTCCCGAATTTAAATGAACATTCAATATTTGTTACCACCTTTTATATCGGGGAAAACTTTTGCATAGAAAAAGTACAAAGAAATAAAATAATTAATGTAAATTGCATAAGGTTGTTACGGGGACTAGAAAAATACATTCCAGAATGCCTATGAAATATGTAATTTAGGAGAGCAAGTTTGATCTGAAGAACACAACTAAAGTCAGGTAAATTAATGAAAATGGAAGAAAAGAGATGGACAAAATTATATGTTTAAGGAATTTTTTTAGCAATGATATTGGAAACAAGACAAGAAAGAAAGGAATGGATCAGCAAAATGTAGGAATATTTAAGGGGGCGATTTTTTAGAGATGCAATGAGGCAGCGGGGAAGAGTTTGGGAAGAAAAATGAGGAAATGTGCAAATGTTGACATGAATGAGAAAGAACAGTTAAAGAGTAGAACAAGAGAGAGAAAAGAGGAGAAGAAAATAAAATTAAATGTTATAAGTGTTTGTAGACCTAACCTAAAGATGATAGGGTCGAATCAAATAAATATTCATCATCCGTTTAAAATATAGATATTTAAAATTCAAATCTTATTTTTATAATTATTATATTTCAGTTTTTAAAAATCATATCACAATTTAATAAAACAATTATATTAAAAAACAAATATATTTTTTTTATTGATCTAGAAACATCTGCTTTTTAAGTATCTCTTCAAGATAAGATCAGATCATCATCACTAGTGATAAGCTTCTCCAAATTGCATTGTCATTTGAATCATTTGTAAGAGCGATTCAAGTAGAGGGTTATTCCCGGGAATTCCCGGGAAAAGCCTTAAGTTTTTATTTTCCGTTTCCCAGGAAAAAATACAAATTATTTTTCATCCTGATTATGATGCCGATACCGAAATTTTTGTTTCTTAGCTGAAATAGTCGTAATAAATATAAAATACAAGTGTACATACATACATTTGTCTTTTATTAGAATTTTTTTTTCCTTTTCTTTCTTTCTTTCTCTCCCTTTAATTTTTCTTAATAATTGTTCTATTTTTTGAGTTTTTTTACGGATCCTCTCAACCTTTACCTTTATTTTCTTGATCGGAGGCGCTATCAAGTAGCTTTTTCCCAATGTTGTTCCCGGAGGCTGGGTTGACTCTGTCCCATAAACTCCAGCTAGGGAAATTCCCTTGCCAGGCCGGGACTTGAACCCAGGACCATGTGAATGTGAGGCAGGTTCGCTACCCACCCACTCAATAGCGCCTTGTTATACCTATATCAATACTATATATAAAAATTGTTTTCAAAAAATGCAATATTTTACATTTCCTGATTAGATCCTCAAATCCCAAATAATTAAATAAATGACAATTAAAATTAATATGTATTTTTTAGTATAATTTTTCTTTATTCTATTGAACTCATAGTATGAAAATTTATTTATACATAGTAAATTAGCAGTATTATATATTAGTAAATAATATTCAACTAAATTCTGAATTCTATTTATAATTATTATATCTTTATCTTCATTATATATATATATATATGTGTAAAATAATTAGTTGATTAATGATGTAATTGATAAAATAATCATTATCATGGTTTTTTTAAAAATGATAAAATATTTTATTGGTATAATTATTTTTTATCTAATCAAAAAACTTATATAAAATTATAAATCTAGAATATAAAAGTGAATGTAGAGCTAAGGAATTAATTTATGTTTTTTATATGTAATTAATGATAAACATGCCTTTAAGTGTTGAAGAAGTGCGTGATATTCTTGCTCGTGAGGTATCTCATCCAGATCATGTCCACAATATTGAGGTAACACTGTTTGGATTCACTGGTGATTATTTTTGTTCCGAAATCTATAAATCTACCTTAACTACAAAAAAATTGAAACGAAAAAAATTGATAATCAAAACTGACTTAGAAATGACAGCGGAATTTAAAGAAATGAATCTTCATTTGCAATTCCCAACGGAATGTTTAATGTACAAAGAATGTCTTCCAGAAGTTTTCTCCAATGAAATGGATTTGTTTCCAAAAGTGTATTTTCTAAATGAAAATATGATTGTTTTTGATGATCTGGCAGAGAAAGGTTATCAAATGGGCCCAAAAGATGCTCTGGATTATGCCCATTTTAAAATCGCATTAGAGGGTTTGGGACGTTTACACGCCGCCAGTTTGGAATTTAAATGCCTCAATCAGAAGAGATTTGAAAATTTATCATCAAAACTATTTCCAAGCAAAAATGTGGGTAAGGAATTAGCTATTCAAATTTTGGGAAATCATGCAATTGAATTATTTAAAGAAAAATATCCAAAACAGGCAAATGATCCTCGACTTGACATTTTGTCAAATACTATTCAAAATATTAAACAGCATATAGATAAAATTTGTAATGGCTCTGAGCCCTGGAAAGTGATATGTCACGGAGATTTCAATCGCAACAATATGTTATTTAAATACGATTCGGATGGAAATAATCCAGTGGCTGTCAAATTTATCGACTTGCAAACATCTCGTGCCAGTTCCCCGGTGATAGATCTTTCTTTTTTTCTTTTTTTAAATAGCACCCATGACTTAAGAAAACAACATGGCAATGATTTGATGCAAGTGTATTTTTCCCCAATCAAGAAACGAATGCAATTTCTGAATCTCGAATCTATATATACTTTCGAATCCTTCCAAAGGGAATATGTCTTACACGCATTTTATGGTTTCTATATAAGCTCTGGATTTTTACGAAATGTCCTTGCATCAAAAGAAGAATTAGAAAACATCAAATTTGAACCATCAAAAGTAGATATGTGGTTACAATTGAAAAAAATGGGCGGAAAAAAAGCAGATGACCGCATGGCAGATTTAATAGCTGAACTTATTCAAAGGAAAATCTGGCCAATTGATTAACAAGAAATTCATACTAAAAGTTTTTTTTAACGCATATTTGTTTAACATGTTGGTGATTTTTCTATTAGTAGAGTTTTCACACCATATGAAATCATCACTGTAAACAATCATAGAAAATCTAATGAAATATTCTTTATGTAAGTAATTAACAAGGTAAATTATTTTAGTAGTATTTAATAGTATAATTTTCAAAAATATTTTCAAATATTATTGTTGAAAATGAATATAAATGATTGTAGATAACTATAAAATAAAAATTAGAATTAAAATTGGCTATCTACTGCTTTTGTATGAAATGTTTATATTAAAATTACTTACTTTAAATTTAAATTTGTCTTTTTTACTTAGAAAAGAAAACATTTTTTTTAATAATTTATTATTTAACTAAATAAATTAGAAGTGTATGATAATAAATTTAGGTTATTTTGAATAGAATAAATAAATAAATAAATGAAAATATATTTCATTTCAAAATGTCTAATGCTACTTGTATAATATTTTGACATGTTAAAAAAGTAAATTTCATTCTTATTAGATAGTTTGTATAGTAGAGTCAAACAATCAATTAAAAATGAATAATTTCATTTGGTATTAATTAAATTTAATATCAAATATTTAATTTAAATTAATATTATAGAATAATAATGTATTGTTATTGGTTTGTATTTATATAATTTAATATATTATAAATACATCTCCATTGGTAATTGTTTACAAAACGGGAAGCTTGAGGGATTTGGATGAAACTTTGCCAGTGGATTCCTTTTTTAATTCCAAAGAAACTTTCCTTATCTGATATTACAGGTCAAAAATTTTAAATCAATTAGAAATAAGACTCAATTAACCTAGGCAAAGGGAATAAAATATCAATCTCTGAATTTTGCACAATGTAACAGCTCAATATGTATAATACAATCAATTGTACAAGAAATAAACCCGTGTATGAATATAATTAATTCCAGACTTGAAAATTATTAAGTATCAAATTATAGAAATTTCCTAAACCCTTTATTAAAAATTAAGTTAAATTTAAATTTTATTGACTAGTAACTCAGTTTCCGGCGTTTGTATGTGGTCTTTAACTCAATATTCGCTTAAGTCTGCTTCAAATTAAACTTTCCTGATGGCCAGATTATCTTTTTGATGCCTTAATTCGTGTTAACGATTTTTTTTTGTTCTTTAATCTTGTCACTAAACTAAACTAGTCACCTTTAAACCACGCGCAAAACCGACCGACTGTTTGAAATAAATTAATTTCCAGCTACAGAAACAATTTCAAATAATTTAAATGTATCTATTAATGCAAAAATAGAGACTACAGTCCCTTTCCCTGTAGACAGATACCTATTTTAATTGAAAATAAAAAAAAATAAAATAAGTCAAAGAATTTCATGTTTCATTAATTTTATCATATACTACCTAAAAAGCAAAGAACTAATTCTTTATATTTTTATTTAAAAGCAAAAATAATTATACATATATTTAATATATATATATGTTACTTAAAAAGAAAGTCGGTATAAAAAATAAATAAATAAATAATGAATAAAAAAATGTGAAATTCATTTTATAAGTTGACAAGCTTTTTAACAAAGCATTTTAAATAAATCTTTCTACCGGCCGAGAAAAGGTCAAGTAGGGGTTATGATAAAAACGCTTCAGTACCTTTTACGTGGTGGTGGTTTTTTTTACAAGTAGAGGTTATGAAGGGGTAATGTTTTCCTAGAATAAAGGAGTTCTTTTTCTGTTAGCCTCGAGCTTGTATTATAATTCATGAGAAGAGGCCTTATTTCTTGTCTGCTTTAGGTAGTTTCAGAATTAATTAATAAGTACAAGAAATGGTGCATAGAATAGTCATACATTTTAAGGGATATCTTTAATATATTTAAATGAATAAGGTTTATTTAAATTTATATATAATTAATTTGATTTATAATAGTTACAGTTTAATTAATTTTTGTAAAGGTTTAGGTATAATATTTGCCTTTATAAATTTACATATACATTTTAATAATATTTAAAGGAAATTATGTGCTTTATTTTTAGAGGAAAAGAAACGACTTTCTTTATCAAGTATTCACGAATTGAAGGTGCGAAAAAACAGGAGGAAAAGGATAAGTGGACTATTAAAAAGTTAAGAACGGCCCATAATTTCCTAAAAAAAAAGAAAAGTACCCCAGGAGATGATACCTATTTATAGTTTGACAAAACATTACTTTGAATATAATCAAATTTAAATAAACAAATTTGATGAGAGAGAGTTTTAAAATTATTTTATAGATTTTTTTTATCACAAAAACAATCATTTTCATTTTCAATTTATAGAAGTTTTTTTTTTTAATGAATGGTCAAAAGATTATAAATAATACTTAATATTATAAAGTTAATTTTTATAAAAATTAACATTAGTAAAATATATTAATAACATAATAAAAATAAATAAATTTGTGATTGAAAATTATTTTAATTGATTTATACAGTAAATTATTAGACTTCATCTTATTTAAAATCAGAGTGAATAAAATATTGCGCTTAGCATTGCATTCAGCTTTAAAAAATGATTATAATTATATTAAGTAAAATGTTAGTATTGAAGTATTGTTTATAAAATATATTTATATATATATATATTATATATATTATATATATTATTATTATATTAATTAAAAATTTATCTTTTAATGCTATAAATTATTTTCAATTATTTTCAAAATGAAAATCAACTCAATATTTATCCGTTAGATGGCGTGAATGAAAATTCAAATATTAAAAGCAATTAATCTATAATTACATTACAATTAATTAATTATAATTCAATTATATTTTTTCCCTCTTAGGGATCCATTGAAATATCTATAAAAATTTTCAAGTGTATCTCAATTTGTCATAAGAGCGAACAGACAGACAGACAGACATGAAATGAAGTTGATCAAACGTTATAATAATAAAAAAATGTATAATTTTTAATTAAATGTGATGAAATTCTATTTAATTGTATCTAAAATATGGTTAAATGTTAAATATCACTATATTGATTGTGAAATTCCTTAAATTAATTTTTTTTTTTTCAAAAAAATTAAAAGTTGAATATTTAATTAGATTTTACACCAAATCATATTTAAGTGAAAGTGAGAAAAAAAATAAATAAAATGTAGTTAAGTTAAAACATCAAATGTAATTTCAGGTCAATAGTAAAGAAACAAACGGCAGAGCTGTTGCCAACTTTGAAGTAAATAGAACTGTACTTTAATCAGTAAAACAGGGTGTACTCATGCGATTCCTGAAACTTTGAAACGAGTTTAGAGCAAAGAGTAGGTATGCAGATCATTTAAGCCTAAGACTTTGTCATTGGTAGGATATATAATATATATATTTGTGTAAGATTGTATAAATTCCTACAACCACATTTAATACAATTATTTAAATCACTGAATAAGAAGTATATATTACAATATTGCTATGAAATTTTTCAAAAATATAATTTGATCAGGTGATTTATTTACTTAATGATTAGATAGCATCAAAAGTTAATTGATGGAGATATTATCTTCTCTATTCACACATATAAATGATATTCTAGAAAACAATTATGATAAAGTTTGTTTCTACTTGAATAAATCTTTTATCAATTGTTTCTAATATATTTTGATTGTACTATGGCTGTATGGGCTATAAAGATATTTTTTCGAATTTTAGAAAGTCAGTTTTATAGAATGTCTTTTTAAATATAGTTTTATTGACTAGAATTAACTTTAATAAATAATAAGGTTAATTATAAACTGAATTTTTAACAAATTTAAGTTGATTTTTATGAATATTTATGAATTTACATAAAAAACCGATAAAATTGTGGTTGATTTCAAATTAAATTGAAAATAACTTTTTCTAAGTATTTGTCAGAAATTATATAGAAGAAAATAAATTCATATAAATTAAAAACTATAAAACTTTGTCACTTTATAAAATTTTATCCATTTTAATTTATTCCATAAAGAATTTGATTTTTTTTGTGTGATGTACATATACATCGAAATTGACACACACTAATGTGCATATTTTTCTTTTTAATTTATGAAAAATATTTATATTTTAAATTTTTAAAAACAAAAATTAAAATGTAAAGTGAACTCATCTTAATGTAAAAAGATGATTATTTTTCACTCGAATTTAAATGTCGTTGATAGATATATTTTGGATAATATTAATTTTAATAAAAATAATAATAAAAAAATTAATTAAAATCTAAATTTTATTTTTATTTAAATAAAGATAAAGATTGGAGATTAGGGGCCCATTAAAAGGTTTAAGTAGAAATAATTACTAGTACAGGAAACACAGAGCATATAAATAAAAGTGACTAGTGATAATAAGGGTAACATAATTCCAAATGGCTATTATTAAATTTGATTTATAATCACTTATATATTGCAAATTATCATAAAATACGAAAAGAGAAGGGTGGCTCTTTCACCATTCCCAAGAATACCTAATCTAAACCTCCGATGTGAGTTAAATTTAGTCTCCCTCTTCTTTCTTTCCCTCTCTTTCTCTCTCTTAAGGAAATTTTTAAATTTCTATTGGATAAGCTGATCCTGGAAAATATAAATTACAAATCTTATAAAGTTGTACCATATATTTTTTAATTTTTATACTAAACTACATATAAGGTTCATTTTAAGTAATATTAATCAGATTGAAATATATATTTTTCAATAGGAATTAGGAAGCCGGCATTACTAAGTGGGCGTTTGATCCAAAAAGGTTGAGAACCACTAAAGGAGATAAACACCTTTGAATATAAAATGTTCATAAAATAGTAGGATATTTTGTGAAAATTATTATGAAAAATAATTTAATTTTATATAATAATTATTTTACAATCATTCGAAATAATATTTCTATATAGGTATAACAATTTATCATATAATCATATAATTATTTTTTTTTTTCAAGTCATTTTATTTAAGAATTAATTTTTGTTGAATTATACAAACTAATTTTTCTTTTTTTTTTCATGTAAAAAAATGTCTTTATATGAAAATAATCTCACCGTGATAAGTGAGTAATACCAATTAATATAATTTTTGATTCGGCAAATGCAAATCGACGGTATCATGTTATTTATTTCAACAAAAACAACACACAAATTATTAAACGAAAGGTTTTTATTTTGGTTCATATTTTAAATTATTAAAACAGTGTAATTTTGTTTGAAAGTCAATAAACAATTTAAATTATAATCATCTGGTTTAATTTAAAAGTTTTTAATTATTAAACCTAAGCACAAAAGTTTCTTTAAATTTATTTTATGATTCTAAATTGTAAGTAAGTGAAAGTGGACGCAAATTGCACAACCCTTCTTTGTCTCATTGCTTGCTTTCTTGCCTATTTCTACCCATTCTTTTATAGTAAAAAAAAAAACTTCATAACTTCAATATTATCCTCTTCACCCTACCCCTCTCTTTTCTCATCCCTTTTGAAAATATCCTTTGAAGAAACAGTTCAAGGGATTTGTTTTGATAATGGAATCCATTTTCGGGCGTGCTTGGGATTTGATGATATATGTTTCAATCGATTGCCATTCACCCCCTTAACTTCGATCAACAAAAGAAAATAGTTACTTTTTATTGTGTTTTTGTTTCGATTTTTTTTTATCTCATTTCATCTTTTTTTTTTTTTTTATTTTTAAATTATTATTATTAGTTGAATATTGTCTTTCTAATGAATTCAAATAACTTATTTTTTCAATCATTGATAAAGTAAAAGTAAAATAAATATCTAGAAGAAAAAAAGAGAAGAGGAAAAGACCAAGGATGGTGGGAGGCTCGTAAAGAATTGCAGGCCGTAAAAATAGCTTCCTCCTCTGGGAGGGTGGATATCTTCGAAATAACAGCCTGCAGATTATGATATCATCGAGGATATCATTCTATATCCTTGATATTATTCTTTAACCGGTGCTATCTCTATAAATTGTTGTGACCAGGGAGTTGGAGGGCATTATTGTTACTTGTTGGCCTGGCTATGGATGAGAAGCATGAAAAGTGATTTTTACGTTGTGGCTTCTTGTCCATTTGGCCCAAGCTTTATGAGACTGCCTTTTGCTCATAACAAGGGATATTTCTTTTGTGTTTCGGAGACGGTTGGCTTCTGGCCAACGAATTTCTGCATTCATTTATCCTCTCTCCCCTCCAATCAACCCACTACCCACTTCTAGAGGACCAATTCATTTCTTTCTCTTCAAATAATTTTCATATATAAAACATTTTAATCTTTCTATATATATAGAGAGAGAGAGAGGAACCAATTTAACTTTGTTATCCATTTCCCTTCTTCTTTCAAATTAATTCATATTTAAATTAAATCATTTTTTTTTACTTAAAAAGTAAGTCTATATTAAGATAATTATTCAATTAAAGGGAGTTTTTAGATTTATCTTTTTTAGTTAAATAAAATAATAATAATAATAATAATAATAATAAAACGATTTCATAATTTAATTTATATTTTGATTAAAAAGGTAAAGAAGATGACGGCCTTGGAAATTTCATTTATTCTTCATTACACTCAAATACATTGAATAATTTACTTAATTATGAATCAAATTATTGGGTTATTATATCATATTATTATTATTATTATTATTCACATCTCCTAAACCCAGCTGTGCAGGTTCAATTCATCTCTTTTTAATTTAGCCACTGTTATTATGATTATGATTAAGATTATTATTATTATTATTATTATTATTAATTTGATTATCTTCTTAGTTAATATAATTAACATAGAGTCAGAATCACAAAAAATATATGGTAATCAAAAGAACAATTGTGAACCGTAAATTAGATATGTAGAATGATGTAACTTGAAAATAAACTTATTGTTAGAGGGATCAGCCTCACTTCTCCAACCGTCCTTATTCTATGCACATCAATCCTAATACCTGATATTTGATTTTATATTATACTCCCTTTTCATTCTTATATTTATTTACTTTTTATTGATTAAATCTCAATTATTATTAAATATTTTAATCGACCTATATATTTATCCAATTTTATATTTTATATATACTTAATGTTTGGTTTTTTATAAAATTTTATTGCCATTAAAATAATATTTAGTAGACCTAAAATTATATAAATATATATAATATATATATATATATATATATATAATATATATTCTCGTATAAAGTATGGTTTAGTATGGGTTGGTTAATGAGAAAAATGGGTTGAAAATTAATTAGTAGCACTCTGAATAAATTTTGAAGAATAATTTGGTTAATGAAACCGCGAAGGTTGATAAGGGAAATTATAAAATTGAACTTTATATGCAGATATAAACTTATAATAAAATTGAATATTTAATACTAAAGGATTAATATTAGAAACAAAGTAATTATAAAGAGTTGTTTGAATTGCAATTTTATGGGTAAGCAAGGGTCGACCACTTAGCTGTATAATTAATAGGAATAGATGGAGAATTCTTAGAAATTGGAGTCTTCTGGATTATCTTGAGGATTTGGAGAACATCTTCTTGGCTGTAGCGACGGCTGACGATGTCTCCTCCTTCAAGGGATATTTGTCTCTCTCCAGAACTATTTGAACTCGAAAATTGTTGTTCATCAATAAAGAAAACACTTCATCCCTCTCCATTGACATCTCACGGATATTCATCACTCCCCCTCTCCTCTCAAAGACCTCTGTTTATTGGTCACCTCTCGCTAATATCTTCTAGCAACCAGGTGTGCAGTATTTGATGAATTTTTATAAAAGAATTGAGAAAATATTTGCGTTTATCAATAGAAAATAATTCCTCTCAGTCTCTTTGTTCTACCTATTTAATTTATGCAGATGTCAATGTTTTTTAGAAATGTCTTTCTAGAATTTTCTGCACCTTTGTGTATTAAAAGCATATTCATGCGAATATGTTACAATATATATAGATAAATGGCAGATCAAGACCGGCCTTGTTATCAATTATTATCTTGGTCTCTTTCTTGGTCAATTTCATCTTTTTTCTTCAGTGGTGACATTTCTCATACTTGAAAAAAAAAATGTTCTAAAAAACAAGCTGGAGGAAGAGACAAATGGTAATAAAAACTAAATGAATAATGTTGTTTTTGTCAACTCGAGTCAGCAACGGGTATCAACTAATCTTTTTAGAACGTCAGAAAAAGAGAGAAGGAGAAAAACGAGAATAAGGGTGGAAGTGGAAAAAAAACAGGTCAAATATTCCCGACAATTAACACGAGACATATCAACGATGACAACGCGACGCGCATTCATTTCTTGTTTTAATTAAATGACGAAAGGGAATTATTTCATAAACGAATTCTTTATTAATTCTTACTCTCGTTAGAGAGAAGACAAAAATAAATTGTTCTTTTTTTGTGATGTCTAACCACATTTCAAAACACTTATAATTTGTGTATATCTATATTTTCAATTTAAATTTTTATATTTTTTTTTATCATGGAATTACAAAATACAAAAACATGTTAAGTAATTAATTCAACATCCTAGATTTTGACTTTTAATCAACAAGTAGCAAATGTGAATTATGAGAAATGAAGTGTAACCGCTTGGAAATATTTCTATTTTTTTTTAAATTAGCATTCACAAATATACAATAATAAAAAATAGTTATCGTCATTATTTGAAAAGGAAAAATAAAACTAATTTTTAATTTATTATTGTATTATTAGCAATTTTATAATAATATTATATCAATTAGCATACAATTTTATTAAACCAACACTTTGAACAAAAAATATTCTCTAGGTTTGAGTGTTTTTGACAAATTTCTTTTTAAACAATCCCATTTCTAGATCCCAGAGTCATCTACTTTCAATCCTTCGGCTACGTTAAAAAAAATAGTAACCGAATTTTTTAAATAAAAATCCAGGATCAATAAATAAAATAATTTTAATTATGTATTATATTAAAGAACAATAGTATAATTATTGATTTTAAATGTACTTCAACTATCTTCTCTCTCACTGTCTAGATATTTTTTTTGCCTGTTTCATTCCTATTCATTATAACAACAAATCAAGTATAATCTAGATTTAGAATATATAGTCTACGTTCTGAATGTCTCTATTTACTGTTAATACTAATAAGCATTTGAATATGTCGGTCGTTGTTCCCTAATTGAATGGTCCAATTTGCTATCGGCGACGGAATAGGGCTTAAGGGCCAATCAGTGTGCAGTCAGGTACAACCTTGCTATGACTAAGGGTGAGTGCCTATCAGAAGTGGTGGGAGGAAACAAGGAGGTGAACGAGAGATGGATAGAATTAGAGAAGGTCAGGAGAGAGGATGAGAGAGAATTCAGATCCAAGGGACTGTTTGGGCTTAATGCTTCAACACCTGACCAAGTGGATGGAAGATAAGATTAATCATTGATAGGACTACTAACCAAACAGATTCTCATTAATATTAAGAACATATTAATAACTCGACTTAACTTTTAGTCAATTAATTATATATTTTATCATTTTTTTAAATTAATTCAATTAATAATGAAATTATAATCATGATTTGAGAAAGGTTTCTATAATATACATACTTAAAATTTTATTGTTAAATTGTTAAATTTTTAATAAATAGCATTGATTAAATAGTATGCATCTTAATTTTGGAATTAATATTTTTTTTAAGTAACGATATTTATTTATGTGACATTAGGAAATACACCTATGATTGTAATTTTACAAAATCCTATATAAATTTGAAATTTTTTCTTTTTTTTTATAAATTTATGCATTTTAAAGTATGCTCTATTCTGCATATATCAATAGCTTGTGAAAAATTGTCAAACATATATTTTTATTTTTACCGTCACTTTAGAGGAAAAAAAATCAAAACATTGTAGGTAATGACCCTCTTCCGGTTGAGCTACATTTCTCAAAAGTTGATAGAAAACTATGAATTTTGAATAATGCCCATTTACCAAATTTCATGATTCTAGCTCAAACCGTTTTTGAGTTCCCTAGCGAGATAGTAAAAATCATAAAATTAAAAAATTTAATAACAACAAATTAATATGAAAAAATAATTATTTTTTTAGTACATCTTAAATTTTTTAAATTAATTGTTAATTGTTGATGGTCTAAAGACTTTCTGAACACCCTATATATATAATTTAATAATTTAATTGAAACTCTTAATCTAAAGTAAACAAATTATTTATTATCTTATTTAAATTTTTTTCCATTTTAGTAGAAGAAAAATATTTTAACGAATAAATCCTTTTTACGAGAGATATATTACATTAATTATTTTCGATTATTTTTAATGAAAACTAACTCTAAAATGTGGATGATCATTTTGAAATTATATTTCTGATAAGAAAGAGAAAGCGATTACTAATAGAATTATACATATTTATACTTTATTTTAATATATTTAAAATACTAAATATATGTTTATGGATCAAAATATGAAAAAATACAAATTTGGAATTTTTGTTAAATGGAAAAAAAGACCATAAGTTTTGTCGATATTTGAGTTCTCGTTAAGATCGTTGAGCGAATAAATTAAGGATAGGGAGCCCTTTGAATGTTGAAAGGATAAATTAGTAACACCATTACGAGAGCAGTTGAAGCAAGTGTGGAAGGTGAAGAAGAGAAGAAAAGAAGAAGAAGAAGAAGGAAGATGTAGTAGTGAAGTCAGGTCTAAGAGGTTGGTTCATTTGCGCCCAAGGAAACGGACGGTTTGAGAGGTAAGGTAGTGGGAGGTGGTTGTGAGTGAAAGGTTAGAAAAAAGACGGCGAAAAGAGTGAGTTAGTAAGATGAGGTGCAAGGGGGAAGACATGGTGTTCAAAGAAAAAAAAACTGAGAAAGTACCAAAGTATAAATTAGTGGAATGCAAAGAAGAAAGGTGGAGGGGAATGAAAATAGATTATTTTAATTATAAAATTCAATAAGAACTGACAAACAACGGGGAAAGAGGAATAATGCAAAGTAAGCTACTTATCTATATAAAAAGACCAAACACTTAATATCACTAATACAAATTCAAAAAGTACATAAAATAGTGCTTTAAATAATTACAATGGTTATAAAATAACTTTATAATTTAAAATAAATACATTTCCAAAGTCTAATATTGATTAATTCTCTTTTTCTCCATTAAATTATAATAATTATATTAAGATTAATTTTTTTTATTAATTGTTAATACAAGACCAAATACATTTATTAAAAATAATTTCAGTTTTAATAATATAAATATTTTTTTAACTACATTTCCAAACTATTTTATATAATAGATTAATTAATTAATTAATAGAGCAGACAACAGAAAAACAGAAATTTAAATAAATTTAAATTAATACATAAATTTTGTACATAAATTATCAAGACCCTCTTCAGAACATATAATGATATCGATTATGTAGGTATATGTTTCTCTTGAATGAGAAAAATCTAAACAACGGGTCACTTAAAATATTATATATATATATATATGTAGAATTGAATGTGGAGCGTACAGGATTGGCCATGATTAGAAATGTTGGCTGTTTAAAAAAAGTTTCTAATTCATTTCTAAAACTTATTTTTCCCTGCTGGCTGCTAACTAACTCCTAAAACTATCTAATCGTAATTTTTTTCTTTTGATAAATTATATATTCTTATCAATAAAATAAATAAATACACTATTCTTATATTTAGAATTAGAATTTATATACATGGTGTATTCAAAAACGTCACAGGGGGGCAGGTCTGGGGAAACGGTGTGGCTGCGGCTCCATTACTCTGTGTTACAAATATTCGCGCACAAAGAACGATGCGTGAGCAGGGGCGATCCGACTCATACCCAAATCATTGGTTAAAATTAAATTTCTCGAGCCATCGATATGTTTAGTTCTTCTCTTATGGTGATTCGACGATTGGCCAATACTATTTTCTTTACTTCATTAATGTTTTGGTCTATTGTTAACGTGCTCGGGTGTCCTCTGAATACATTTTGTATCACCGATAAACGTTTCTTTTGTCCAAGGTAGCTTCACCATAAGTCACAGTCAACATTCGGAGCGCCTAAAGCGGTCTGTGCAGCTATTATAATAATAAATTTTAATTTATAATTTAATTGAATATTAATAGTTTTATGATTCTGAGAAGTCAATTCATCATTATTTGAGCATAAACTAATTTTATATATTTATTTATTGATATCTGAAAAAACTTGATAGAGTCTCAAAAATGATTTCAGGAAAACAACATTGATCGATCTTAGTTCTAAAAAAAAAAGAAGAAAATATTAAATTTATAAGATTTGTAACATTTGTCATGTTGTAATGGATGAACTGATCGTTTCTCTAAGGCAAACATACTCTATACATACTCTATTATATATATATATATATATTGAAAGATGAGAGAGTTTCAATCATGGATATGATTGAAGGATGACTGATGGCCTGGAATCACTAACTGAAATATTTATGAGGTAGCATTCACTTGACATTTTCAAAAATAAAAAAAAGGTTAGTTTTTAAATCTGACTCTCATATTAGAAAAAAGACAAAGATGTGAAAGAACATATATCTACTATATTAGTTATATAAACGTTAATCAAAATCTATAATCTATAATCTATGCACTTACAGAGTTCAAGAAGTATGTATTTTTGAAAAGATTACCAAAAATAATCTTATATATAAATAATGGTTCCGCATGGGACCTAAATTCAAATTAATTTGAATTACCGCCCTCCGACTATGTTTATATATTAATTAAATTAAGTAATTTAAATGTTAGTGTTAAGTAATTATGGAATTTATATCGAGAAGTTTAAGTTAATTTCATTTACAATTTTAAATATTTATTTTTATTGTAATAAATTAATAAGTTTGACCACCTCCCTCCCTTACCACCCCTAATGAGTGACATTCTCCACTCTTACATATCTCCATAAAAAAGCGGACCGAGCACTCTGAAGAGCCCTTCTTGTTTCTGCCTGCCTTGTTTTTGCCTTCCCGCCGACACCTTGCCCGGCCAGTTTCGCAGCATTTGGCCCGTTCAAATTTACAACTTGAAGGCGGTGCAATTAGGGATCGTCGACGCTGCTACAGAGACTTCATCTGCCGGCCCTGTGCTTCCGAGTTTGTTCCGAGAGGGCAAACCTATTGGTTCCTGAGGGGGACCATTTCTGCCACCTTGGATCCGTTAGGGTCCAGTTAATCCGTTGGAAACTCGAAGGGCTGGTTATAGGTATTTAATCAATGATTTGTTCCAAAATGTACATTAGTTTTTTGTTGGTTCTGTTTCTTTTGGAATGGAGGGTGTATATATTTAGGTGATCCTAAATATAATTAATTTGATTACAGTTTTTATTTAGCGATCTTTTATCCATCCAGAATCTTTAATATCTTAAAAAGACCTTTTATACAGTTTACCCAATTTTCAAGGAACGATAGAAGTGAAGAGGTATCTATCGTATTTTTATTAATCCTTCTTTTTAGCCCTTCGAGCAAAATTAATAGATATTAAGGATTCATCCCATTCCATTTCATTCCACTTTCGATTTTTCAGGAACAAAGGTTTTCTTTAATATTTAGGTCTTTCAAGCCGTTGTTAAATGTATCAAGCGGATACAAATAAATTATAACAAATAAATTATTATAATTAAATAAATTAATAAAAAATATTCATATTTAAATATCTATATATAAATTTTGATTATAATAAGTAGATTATTTATAAAAAAAATTATGATATTGTATTAACCTTTTAAATCAACTATGATAACTTAAAAACAAATAGAATAAGCTTAAGATAAAGTTATCATTCAGAGGTTAGAAAATGATTAGTAAAAAGAGAGAGAGAGAAAGAGATGTATGAGTGAATAAAGCGACAATCTGCTGAGGTCGGTAGATATATACTTTAATGGGTTTCATAGAAAATCCAAGGCATGTGACTTGTTCATCAGTTGATTCTTTAACAAAATTTAAGTTATATTTACGAACTGAGAATTTTGCTTTTAGATTATTAAGACCGATAAATATATAAATACCATCAATTCTACTATTCTATAATTATCTCTAATTTGTACATCGTATACCTATATATCTACAATTAATGTATACATACAAAAAATTCCCAAAATTAGTTTGATATAAAACTTTTAAAAATAATTTATAGTAAATCGGTTTAAAAATATGTTCATATATTAAAATATATAAATTTCTATTTTAATCTCAAATAATCGAATATCAATAAATTAATTCATTTACTAAAAGTCTAAAAATTATTAGATTATTATTTTACTAGAAATAAGATATTATTATTATTGAAAATGTGTTTGTTAATTTCTAAAAAGATTTTTAGATCCCTTGAATTTCTTTCAAAGAATTGATTTATCATACAACTTTTTCTGTTATATTTGAAAAGTAGATTATTTTGTATTAGATATTTCACAATTTATTAAGTTAAATAAATATTTTTTTTTTCATATGCATAGACAGTGGCTTATATTAAAGTAAGGGAGGGAGAGAGAGAGAGGAAGTTATAGTTGCTATGCAACTCGCTATTAAGGGAACAAACGATTTCATTTTGAAATGAATGTTGAAGTGGTTTATATCATCCATGTGAGATATGGATTCATGTTATAAACACACTAGCTAAAAAGGGAGTTAGAATATCACAATAGTTCCTTTGAAAATGAGTGGAGTTACTCATTTCTCTTTCATTTAAATAATATATATATATATATGCAGGTATATGTAACCATACATTTATATCTATATTTATAGGTATAGAATACAAAAACAAGTTTCAATCTTGTTATCATTATCTATTTATTCTTATATTCAATTGGATATTAGAATCGGAATATCATACAGCTTTTAGCATGAATAATTATTCCAATTATATTTTTATAAAGTTGCCGCCACCTAACCTACAATACTCCCATCTAGTGATAAGCTAAAAGACTAAATTATTAATTAATTATTATTAATTATTATTATCATTGAAAATAACATTAATAATTTGTTTATATTGTTTAAGAAAATCTTACCTAAAAAGAACGTGTAATTTAATTCTCTCTATTTAAGTAAGAATATCTATTAATTGTGTATATTTTTGTATCAAATAAAATAATAATGTATTTTAATTCTCTCTATTTAGAATAAAATCACGTTTGAAAAAAACTTACTTTACATTTTTATAAATATAAATTATTGTTCACATATTTTTTTAGGATTTAGAAAGTTTAGTGATTTTCGAATTAATTATTATTGTTGAAAATTGAAAATAGCGTAACATTTAAATTTTTTTGAGAAAAAGTAATTTTTGATTAAAAAAATACTGTAATTCAAATTTTATTGATATTTATCTCTGTCATTTATGCTTATATATTACTAAGTAAACTCTAAATAGTTTGAGTTTCTCAAAACATCGAAATTTTGAGAAAAAAAATCCATTTTTGTACTTGTCGTGAAAAGAAGAGACCCATAATGACTTTCTTCCATCCAAATTAATATTAACTAAATTTATGAATTAAAAAAACATAAAAATACACATAAATTATATTTTTATAAATTAAAAAAATATTAATTGATTATAATAAAAGGAAGAGAGAAAAGATAAATACATTTACAAAATTATCCAAATTGAAAAAAATAAATATTTTAAAAATTACTAAATATTTTATATATAATCCTAAATACCTTGGAAATTTTATAATGATTAAATTCCATGTGTGTATTAAATTTACTCATATTTATTTTTAAAAAAAGGAGAAAAATATCTATAACCAGAGCCCACAGTTATTTTAAATTATACAATAATTCATTTAAAATGGACATTCCAGTTATTTAAATATAATTAATAATTTTTTATTTGATTATGATTATATATAAAATTAAATGCCAATTATTTATATTATTTATTTATATAATATAATATAGATAATATATTAATATGTAAATTCAGTGTGTTCTATATATTCACAATATGTAAACTATTTACAATAGTTTTTTTTTTTCAAAGTAATAATTTCTTCTGATGATGTTTATTGTATATAGCATAGGCTACATAGGTTATTAGCACTCAAACTATAATTTTATCTTTTTATGATGATGTTAAGTGAATGGTTATAATCTATAAAATAAGAAAAAAAATTTAATTTTTAGTTATTTTTTCTTATTTTTATAACAATTTTAAACAGTAAATAGTGAATTCATAGAAATTGTAAGTTTCTCAAATAGTATTAAGTATCATAGACAAACTTTCATTTATACATTTGAGCTTCTTGATAAAATGAGATCTCTTGGCCAGGGATTTGCCAACGACAGCATACATTTACGTATAAATAAATCCATACACACGCCTTATATATATATATATATACACGTGTATAAAGAAACTTAGAGAGAAATATAGATGGTGAAAGAGAAACGGAAATCGAGGCAGTCGGGATTTTATCGGTCCGAATAAACAGAAGGCACACACAAAGGCATTTGTGAAGGGCGCAAGAGAAATAGAAAGGGCTCGTTCGCCTGCTGGGACATTTTCCTCTAAAACTGCCCAAGTTTCTCTTTCCCACCTAGATCCCGACGGTCCAAAGTCAAATTCCAGTAAACATTTTCCATTCTAATAAAATTTCAAATCAAATTTTAATTCAAATATGGTAATGGCTGACTTGGCTATGCAAGAAGGAAGGGGAAAGTTTCTAAAATGAACCATTGAGGTAAATAATATAATAAAATCACTTGCGAAAACTATTTTAATTAACGTTAATCACCAACTCACAAACGAGAATGAAATAAAATAAAATTCGTATTTAAACTATTGGTTCACTCTACACTAAATATTAAACTCATTCAAATTCCATTCATTTAACACTTAATTAAAACAAATTAAATAAAATATAATGTCATTAAATCATCTAAACATATTCCATTTGTAATAAAGATTGAGGTCATTTCTTAATATATATTTAAAAATACCCAAGACCTCTTTAAATTTATTTATTTAGCTTAGCTTAGCTTGGTCAATTAGAAAAAATATTTCAGGTTTAAAAATTTTATGTAATAGGGAATTTCCTTAAAATATTTTAATTTATCAAATTAATTAACAGGAAGGATAAGAAATATTGATTTTCTCAGTATTAGCTGGATAGATATTAATTTCCAAAATATATAAATTTTTTTTTAAATATAATTACTTTTGAAAACAAATAAAAAAAACTAACTTAATTTGAAATCTTTTCACAAAAATAAATAAAATAATTTTAATTTTTTGTACTTTGGTAATATTGATTAGAATTGATTCTATTTTAGTCCTAAGAAAATTTGTTTGTCATTATAAATAAAATAAACATTTAATTTAATAATTAAATTTAACGAGTGTTATTAAATAATTAAATAATTCATAAGATGAAAATACTAATACTAATAATACTAATATTAATTCCCCCATTAAAAATATATTAAATAAAGTATTAAAAAATTTAGGATTACCAAAGAGGAATGCCAGCCTAATTTAACTAAACAAAATATAATTAAATATTTTGGCAAATCCTCTTGATCGGTATCATTTCATAAACAAATACAAAATACATTTATAAAGGATTTTAACTTAACTTTATTATATTTTATTTTGATTATAAAAGCATTTGATTTATTTTTGAAAATTAGATTAAAACAACAGAATCAAATTATATATAGGAGAAACTGTCTTTGAGTCTGATAATTCATAACATCTGTCGTTTGTTCTCTCTGAATATTATCTTATTTACTGAATCAGCTTCTAAATTGTTTTTTATGAAATATTAGCATACAAAACGGTCTCTTTGAATCAATAAAATTTTTTGTTTTGAAGTAGAAAATAATTTGTTGATAATTTCAAATATTTTGTATGTTATATTAATGTTATTTATGTTTTACTATAATTTAGGATGATAAACTCCTAAACAATTATTAAAGAATTTGAAGAAATCCAATATTTGATTTAGGAACTTTAAAATAAATTTTTTAAATTTTGATTTTGGATTCGATTAGAGCTTAAAATGTGTAAATATAAAGTGGTCTTGGTTTTTTAAAATTCGGTTGGGATCATGGTCAAATCGGGGGTCAAAGTTGAAAATTTCCCATATTTTCAGCGCATAATTATAAATAAGCGACGTGTTCAGAGCATTTTCGATCATATCATTAATAATTATAATTATTATTCCATTATTATTTAAACATTTAATATTAAAATTTATATTTATATATTGTAATTATAAATCTTGAAAACATATTTTTATTCAAACGATATTTTTTCTCATCAAATGTTTTCTTTAAATGTTTATTTAAAATACCTTATCCATTTTCACTACATCATCTTCAACACGTTCTTAGTTTTATAGCTTATGTATATGGTATCTAAAGAGTCATAAAAAATGCAATTTCTCATTATGCAATTCCCGTTACCCTCAAATGTATATTAATCTATATTAATATATATATATATATATATATATATATATTTATTTATTTATTTATTTATTTATTTATATATATATGCAGACATTTGCGTGACTTTTATATGTACTCCATCATCATTTCCTTTATCGTATTTATTTACATAAATGAGAAGAAAAGAATAATAAGATAGTGATTATTATAAATATCGTTATTTCTGATATTTTTTTAAAAAAATGCTTTAAATATTAAGGAATAAAGAAAAAAAGAGTATGAAAAGACGAAGAGATCAATTGAGTACATAAAAAAAAGCAAAGACAAACTAGAAAAAGAGGAGGTGAGACAACTGAAAAATGATATGTCAGCATTCGTTTCACAATCGTTACCCAGGAGAACAACGAGAGAGTGACGATGAAGGGCCAACCAACTAACCACGATGAAACAAAAAAAAAAAAGGTCACACTTCAAACTAACGATGAACTGTGTTGCGTGTGGGGCTGTATGAAAGAAAAAAGAGAGGGGGGATTGTGAAGTCAAAGATTGATGTCTCAAGAATTCATTCTTATTTTTTAAGAAAAAATGTATTAATGTCCATTTAAATGTTAAACTATTTCAATAATTATTTTATTTATTTATTTATTTATTTAATTAATGCATATTGACTCTTAACGCAAAGCCCCATCTTCTTGATCTTCTGTCGATCGAGTAATTTCTCAGGCTGGAATATGGTAGTGATGGTATTTGATTAGAGTTTTTGTTGATAAGTTTTCGTGATCGTCTGGATTCCCAGAATCTGAATTCTCGGTTGCCGCATGGAAACGGGTGGATTCGTTACCACTTGGGGTATTTTTGTTTTGCTTCTCACCACTGTTTCATTGATGCGTGTAATTAAAGGTTAATGTAGATTGTCAGTTCCTGAAGCTGGGGAACAATTTTTCTTATTTAATTTAATATTCCGTTCTTGGCAGATTCTGAACACTGGACTCCTAGGAGTTAGGTAACCTTTGAGCTATGCTGCTCCCTATAATTATTTTAATTAACAAGAAAGTTCATTAAACAATGTTTTTGAATATAATTTTATTAAAATAAAGATTTAATTAATACTTATTGAAATAAAATATTTTAAATTGATTTCATATATTTATATATATTTATGTATTTTTTAAATACATACAATCAAAATTCATGAATTTTGAAATAATATTAAATCAATTTTATAGAATTTTTATTGAGCTAATGGATTTTCTAACCTCGGAACTACTCAAGTATTTCAATTTAATTAAATATTTAATGTGATTGAGTAACTAAAGAATGTTTCTTTTAAGTATCTGTGGGTTGTAATCCGCGGAGTGATTCTGCTACAAAATCCACTCTGAACAACACACGAGTTGGAGGACTTTGGGTTCAATACTGTCCATTTTATTGCAATCTTGAAGAGTATCTGTTTGGAAGGATCATTCAAATAACTGATATGACAAAATCCACTTTTTTATAAAAGCCTCTCAAAAGTCTTGTATTTTGGTTTTCTTTTATTTTTTGAACTTTTTAAATATTGTTATATATATATATATATTTAATAATATTTAATAATATATATATATATTTAATAAAAATAAAAATCTAATTCAATTTAACATCAGCTGCTGCGGGTAGCGGGTAGATACCTTCTCACGATCCCGGTGAGAGACAGATCTACCTCAGTGAGTGGCGCCCACTGCCCTACGCGAGCACATGCATTTTCTCTCATTCCTCGACCAAGGGAGTGCATGCCCTACCCAAATCATCCATCCAGACCCAATCCCCTTTATTTCCTCTTCCTTCTTTCCAATCCACGCGTCAGGCTGTAGCGACAGGCCGGCTGGATCATCTTCGCGTCGCATCAACAATTAATGGAGAAATGTTATACGGCTAACGGCTAGGGCGTCCCCTGCAAGCGACGCGCATTGTCAGCACCCGGGCGATGCGAGAAATGGGTTAGGGTTACCCACCTATGGACGAGGTGGGCTAAAGAAGATAGTCTAACATCCACATCCACATCTACATCCACATCGACATCATCACCGACACAAACATCGTCACATCGGTCAGCATCAGCATCATTGCCATCAACCTCACTCAAATCGTCCACAGCTACATCAAAATCGTCAACACCATCATCACCGTCATCGAAGGTTGAGTACCAAAAAGACCGCGTGGGAGGCCTAAAACCAGCTGGTCCTGCCGTGTAACGGGAGATCTAATGGCATCTGATCTCTCTACAGACGACGCCAACAACAGATTTAGTTGGCGCCAATTAACGAGAAGAGCCGACCCCACACCCCGTGGGAAATAAGGCTAAGAAGAAGAAGATATATATATATATATATATGAAATGTACTCACTTCTTTAATAAGCGAAAATCTCAAAAAAGAGTAATTAAATAAATAATACTTTAATTTTCAAATAAATGGGTAAACTAGCTAAAATGTATAGAACCAATTTTTATAATAACTATTATTTAACTTATAATATTAAAATGAACAGAATATGAATATTCAATTTAAATCTTTATTATAATACATTTTTAATTATTGGTTTCGAATTTACAATTAATTAATACATCATTATCAATATTTGGTTGATTTATTTTAAACACAATTTATTCAGATAAAATTACCTATTTTTAGCTCCCCAATTTAGGGTCATCGAATTGAATAGCCGGAAATGTCCAGTAATACCCTTATCTGTCTCCTCTCTATGATCCTTCTACTCCTCTCCTACCCTCTGGTTGTCCCTTGAATATGTAACCCTTTTCTTGTCCTTCCCTTTATAGACCTGGGCAATTCTACCAAGGGACATTGAGTCTATCTATAGATGAGAATGTTTATGCATATAAAATGAATGTTCCTGAAGATGATATGTCAACCCTTCTAAATAAGATTCATCATTTTATAATATGTTTCGTTAATGAATATGAGCAAGAGTAATAAAGAAAGAAAGAGAGAGAGAGAGAGAGAGAGAGAAAGGGAAAGAGGTAATATACATAATAAATGGATTTTGGTTTTGGCAGTTGATTAACTTTCATTGACATTACGGAGAGTTTTAAATATTTTTTAATCAAAGTATTATTAGTATATAATTATATTCTGGTTTTTATTTAAATATTTTTATCGCTTTTAGTTTTAAAATGATTCATTATTCAGATATGTGTTAAATATATAATTACTAGATTGTTTTTAACATTAAATAATTTTAATTTTAAACATTTTAATTATTAACATGATAGCATATATAATAAAAAAAAATATTATTATTATTATTATTGTTTTCATATTTGAGAATCATTTTGCAAAACGAAATAAAATAAATAAAACTAGAGTGTATTTATTTAGGGAGAGAGTAAATGTTAATTAAACTCCTTCCCTTCATATTTATTAAATACGAGGGTTTAATGTTGAAAAAAAAACACGGTGGATAGATTTATTAATTCTTATTTTCAAATATATGACTTCAAATGAGATATTAATTTGCTTCAGCTTATTAATTTGTTTTTATGTTATTAATTCAATAATTAATTTTATTTCAACTTTTTGTTATTCTCTAAAGCTATCCAATTGATATAATTAAATATAGCGCATTTAAAAATTACTATAAATTAATCAAGATATATACTAAATAAATGCATCATTCATATTTCTAAAAAAAACATTTAAAATTAAAAAAAAAAAATAAATTCAAAAATTTAAATTATAAATTGTAATAAATATTATATCTAGGTTTATTCTTCGAACTACTTCTTTTACTTTGATTATAATTTTAATTTTGAAAATATGTATGATTATATCCAATAATCAATTATTAATTATAATAACAATTAAAAAATAATAAAAATTTAAAAATTATTAATTTAAACATCATTTTTTTGCAAGAGGACATAACTAGTTTCTTTAATTTTAAAAACGAAGGGGAACGAAGATTCCAGAGAAAAAGAAAAATCCGCGTGATCGCTTGCAATTTTAAATGGAATCAGTCGTCGTATCGGTTGTTCGTTTTCTTCTCTCCACCAATGATTTAGCATTTATATTAGCTGCACGCTTAATTCTTCAGAGATTAAAGTGGATCCGTGTTATTTTATTGCGTTAGATTGCCGCAGGCTTATCAAAGAGCGAGCGAGCGAGCAAGGCAAGCGAGCAAGGGAGAGGTGATAAAGCAAGCGAGGGAGATAAAAGCCCTTTGTGCCCAAGACGAAGACGTTGCTCCTGTGGTTGCTTGATTAAAACAATCTTAGTTGCTCACGATCGTGTAAACAACCCTTTAATATCGTGTACAATGCGGTTGATCAATGCCCAAGTCACAACTGAATTCACTCGCCAACAGAATATCGAAAAAGTTTCAATTTTCACTGTTAATTATGAAAATCATGAAGAAAATAGGTACAACTATCTTCAAATTAATTCCTATTATATTTTTTTTTTAAATTAAAGTAAAGTGAAAATTTATCTTTCCTCAAAATTGAAATAGAAATAAAGTGCAATCAAGACACAAAAAACTATTATTTAAAATATTATCATACTTAAATTTAAATTCTATATTCATATTAGACTTTCAAACGATTATTTATTTCACAACATATATATATATATATATATCCTCAAATGTCTACATCCCCTGTGTTGCAAATTGTTTTTTTACCAAGCAAAATTTACCCACAGAATCTATATATAATTATATTATATATATATATACATTATAATATGTCTATATTTCATTATTTTAATCCAATTTCTTCTTGGTGTTTGGCTTTGTTGATAAATAAATATATATATATATATATGTTATACTATGTCTAAATTTATGAATATAAACAAACAAACTTTGACTTTTGTACATCCTACGCAAAGATATCGTATACTTATTCGGTTACCGTTTAAGAGGGTTAAAGGAATGAGCAGTAGAACGGAACCTCTCAAACTTTATCTAGATTTTCTCGATAGGAGGCGCTAGTTTTTGTCAAATAGCTTCCCCTTAGGAGGTTGGGTGGACTTAGATCCATGCTAGAGAAATTCCCATGATATAGTCGAGGAGTTAAGAGTTGGTGCATGAGCCGACCCCCACCCTCGGCCAAGCAGTTCCCGCGCTTGCCCCTACCCCCCCCCCCCATTCCTACAAAACCTAACCTAACCTAACCTAATCTCGATAAATATTGTAAGAGGAGGGTGAATCTTAACTAATGAGATGTCTAATTCCAAAAAAAAAGAAAAAAATAAATCAAATGAAAATCTTTGTCAAAATTACTTTTTTATCACACGGAACGTTTGAGAGAGTAGAAGACTGTGGTGGGGGGGAAATCACTCTAGGAGGAGGGGGTAGACCCGCCTCGCCTGACCGTCACCCCTCATGCACCAACTCTTACCTCCTCGACTATAGTCGCGGGACTTGAACCCGCGGGGCCACGACGATGAGAGGAACATCATTAACCGACAAGTTGAGAGGCGTCTTGAATATAAACAAAGAATTTTTTGATTTTGATTCTTACTTTACACGTAGGATTAATCTTTGTTTGTAGACACCAAAAATAATAAATAATAATAAAATAATAGAGAGATATAACATTACCTACTAAGCCCATCTTCTCACTTACAAATAGATATAAAATATAATAATATAAACCAAAATATAATAATATTAAGAATTTGACTCTTTAAACTATAGAAAAACATAATAGAAATAATTTTTTTTTAATATATTCTTATTATTTATTTATTAAATGTAAAGCAACAAATATTTTTATGTCATTGATTTTTGAATTTGTAATTTAATAATACATTTTTATTAAGCCTTTGTCTTCTTACATTATGATCATTGATCTTCCCCAATTTCTTCCCAATACGACAGGGTGTTAATACCCAGAGTTAATCCAGTCAAAATGTAACCTATAAATCCCCCAACGTTCTCCACTTTGTTATTTATATATATAATTTTCGTCTCGACATTAATAAATGCAAGACCACTTTTAGTGTCCCTGGGTGCATAAACTCATATATAACATAAAAGGGTATAATAACAATTAGCCTATGGGGTGGACGAATTTAATTAGCCGCATTGTATATCATACAAGTCAACCACTAATACATAAATTTCATAAAAATTATGTAAGCACTTTTCAAAATCATAAAAAGAGAAAGATACATAGAAGGAAAAAAAATTACCTTTTATAATAAGATTAGATAATTAATATCATAAAAGATTTAAGTTAAACGTTAACGTCAAGTTAATATTTATTTTTTAAAAATTAAAGGTCTTCTCAAAGTGAAAGTTTTACTTATTTTATTTAAATTATAATATTACAAATGAAATTTTGAAAATTATATTTATTTTTTTCAAAATATTATGCTTCAAAATTAAATTTAAAGAAAAAAAAATAAATAAATTTATATTAAAAAAGTATCTATTTAATATATTTTTTTTTGTATGCGGAAAGGAAAACGAATAGCATTGAAACTTTTATGTTAGCAACAATTTTTATATACTAGATGATTAATGAAATAAATGAACTATTTTCATTGACCTCTTCTTAGTTGAATTATTTATACAATTCATAACAAGGATTTGTTCTAAATTATATCCTTTCTAAAGTTATAAACACTAAATCAACAACACGTAACAAGTAGAAAAAATATAAAAAAAATCATTTATTTTTTTGTTTTATCTTTCTATTTTCTTGCAAAAAATCATATATATATATATATATATATATATATATATGAAACATGCCGCATCAATTATTTAGGTAGGTCTCCCGGGGCAATTTATTTCGAGTAACGAGGTAAATCCAGCGATGGGTGCATCTGTATCTTTGAAGAGGCAAAAGGGGTCGGAAAAAAGGTTTTTTTTCTAGTTGTGAACGAAGTGTGGGTGGAATCTCTTATTTGGCCCGCTCGTTACGACCTTCAGTATTCAGATAAAAACGCGAGACACATTTAAATCTTTTAATTAACAGTCGTAATGTCCGTTTCTAATTAAAAAGTTGGACACTCCTTATAAAACACTTTAAGTCTTTTATGTATATGTATATCTGAATGGATTACACTATTTAAATTGTATTTTGGACCGATCAATTAAAAAAAAATCAAATTTGAAGTGAAATTAATAAAAACAATAATTCAACCTCTATTATCTTATTTAATAAATTTAATCTCAATAAATAAACAAATAAATATTAATTACTGTTAACGCAAAGAAGTTCCCAATTGAAAATATGCTCCAGTTCATAAATCAATTCCCTTGTTTACGTTAACAAGCTTTTATTTAATTTAAATATGGAAGATTAACGGTCGCCAGCTAATCTTTATTTTAAAAGGAGATTAGAGAAACCTTTTAATTCAAGTAATACTTACCAAGTAGACCAGTTAGACTTAAATACCTCTTAAATTATAAGAAATACATAAATCGTCCCTGGGTGATCCGAAAACTACAGACACGTGGCTTCTAATTCTTATTTAAATAAAATAAGAAATAAAAACACTGGACTCTCTCCAAACCACAATCAATTTTACCCACCTAAATCTTCTTAAGGTATAAAGAAATAATTAATAAATAAAACAAATCCAATATTTAATTTGCGGGAGATTTGATCTTGCTTAAACAATTACATATATATGTATTTAATAGACTCTAGACTGATGAAAGCGATCATTTCTTTTTCTCTTTTTAAATTTTTTCCATCAATTAAATTAACAAATTAGTTATTTTAAAAAAATAATAATACATATAAATATATGATGAATATTAAAGATATATATTAAATTAATCATGATAAAAAAAATTTCAGAAGATTAAGAATTTAATCTTTTTTTTTTATTTCATTATTTTCAATTTTTCTATAATAATTCTATTCATTTCAATCAATTAAACCTCTTTTTTCATAATGATTTTCCATTTGATATTAATGTTTCTCCCTTTATATGCACTCTTCTCATCCTATTTTATCTAATCTAATCATCAAAGATTTTCCTCTGTAAAAATCAATTTCATTAAATAAATGAATGGACATCTGCAATTTAATTACTTATTTTAAAGCCCGACGTTAAATAGAGGGTTGGTAACAATTTTCAATTTAATATATAGATTCATATGTGTTGTGTTTATTCAAATATCTCTAAAATGATCCAAGTGACAAGAGAAAGATGTTTCTATATGCTTTTCAGCAAAATGTATTATTAATTAAAACGTTAAGCTAACTGGATAAATTTCTAAAAGGGAGTCTAAAATATTCAATATGTTAAAGAGAATATATATATTAAATTTCTGGATGAGATCAAGGGTCTTTGAACTTTGAAGTATTATAAATTAATTTTTATATAATTTAAAGTAAAATGATATTGTTTTTTTTTTTTTTTAATTTTACAAAATTAACATTATTTTAAAGTTTAATTAAGAATTAATATTATTTGTTTAATAAAATTAAAACAATAATTTTTATTTTTATTTAAAATAATACATAATAGTATTAAATTAATCAAATATTTTAACAAAAAATAAGAAATAAAAATTTTCCAATAAAATGAAACTACCTAGTTTTAGATTTGTCTATATGTATAGTATCTATATAATACAATTATGTTTTCTCTATGTAACTATTTATGAGTTAGATGTTACAATCCCTTCGGGTGGAATTTTCACGGAAACTTAAAACATCTGTGTTATCCCCACCCCTCTATCCAAATATTAATTTATGAGTTAAATGAACTATGCTAAAATGAAATAAATATTCATATGTGTATATTATACCTACATATACATCCCACACTTATATGATAGAATAATTATAAAATTGATAAACAAATTAAATGTCATATACCAGGGTCATCAATGAAGGATTAAGTCAATGAGAGCAGCAATAATTAAAAATTAAAAATTTCAAGAAAATAAATAAGGAAAAAGTTGAAATTTGTAGAAATTAATCAAGTTTTAAACATCTATCTTTTGATAGATCATTTTTAATTTTATTTTTTTATTCATGAATAGAATCCAATTAGATTTAAGAATTAAGAATTTATTACATATAAAATGAGATGGTTGGCTAAAATAGTCCAACATCCCAATAGTGCCTAAATTTAATAAATATAAGTTTCATCTTGTTCTTTGACATTTATGTAGGAAAACATGTATCATAGATTATACTAATAGTAATCATCAATTATTGCCGTTATTCATCCAAACTAAAGTCCTGATATTAAAATATTTTAATTTCCTCAATGCTACAAGAAACAAGTTAACATGTATTTTGAATCAATCCGCATCGTACTTTCCAGTTTATTTATAATAGTTTATTCATGAGAGAGAAAAAGAGAAAGAGAAATAATCACCTACAAAAGAAACAGAACTATTAAACTTAAAGAAATACAAACATTGAAATAATCGAAGAGACGGATTGATAAAATAACTATACTAGTTGTATCTTTAACAAAAATCTATCTTTTATTTTTATCGTTAAAATAATCCTAATTATTTCTGGCTCTGAACATAGCTTCATATCTACAAACATTTTTACCGACCGACGATAGTAAGGGAGGTATTGTTTTCACACCAAATTTCACATGTGGAGATTTTTACATATCTCCACGAATCATGCATTTTCTTAACAGAAAAAAGTATTTTTAGCATGATGTCTGTTCGTCCGTCCGTCTGTCCGTCCGTATAGATGTGTACACCCTGAACGGCTCAACCGATTTTGATGAAATTTGGTATATTTACTTAATGCATCAGTGGGATGAATTGATCAACTTTTGGTGTATATCCGGAAACCGGAAGTGGTAGTATTAGCGATCGACGATAGGAAGGGAAGGGTTATTTTCACACCAAATTTCACATGAGGAGATTTTTTTATATATCACCACGAATCATGCACTTTGTATTGGTTTTATCCTCGAGAAAAATCATATTTATTAGTTTTTTCTTGATTTAAAATTATATGACGTCATCCAGCCATTCATGACGTCACAGCCTGGTCTTGCATATATATTATAAATAAAATAAAATTAAAAATATTTATGTTATATCCAAATCTGTTTTTTATTGCATTAATAGATATATTAAAATTATTTGAAATTGTTTCTGTAGCTGGAAATTAATTTACTTCAAACCGTCGGTGGGTTCGGACCTGGCCACAGGTCAACTTATTGTATCTATATTTTTTTTGACATCTGAAAAAAATATATCATTTTATAATATCATTAATAATAAATTTATTTTTTATTTTAAGATATACATTAATCAACTCACAATCAATGTAACGATTTAAAATTATTTTAATAATATTTTAAGTGAATAGATTAAAAAATTTAAAACATTAGCACTTTCTTCTATGCATTTTTAGTAAATTGTACAATAATTTCCCACAGTTATATACAGGATTGGCAATTTTAACTTTCAAATATAATTTAATAATTATTTAAAAACTTATTTCAAAAATCAAAACCAAATTAATAGAAATTGTTAACGCAAAAGAAAATCATGTAAAAGGGCATAAACAAATTCCCTACTTACGTTAACGATTATTAATCCAACGATCGTCAGCAATCTTTTTTTAAAAAGGAGACTAGCTTCACCTTTAAATTCATTTAATACTTACCTAAATAAATGGCTGTCAATTATTACCAGTTTACTAGTTGTGGACTTAAATACCTCTTAATTATAAGAAATATTTAAATCGTTGCTAGGTGATCCGAAGAAAGCAGATACGTGGTTTTTATTCTCTATTTAAAAAAATAAAATAAAAACACTGGAAGCTGAAATCAATTCAACTCTCCTATGTTTCTTAAAGGAACAAGAAAATATTTATTAAAAAACGAATTCAATGGTTTTTCTGATATATTTATAAAAATTAATATTTGTAAATAATATATAAAATATTATACAAATAAGTACAACAGGTAATTACAATAATAAAAAAATAATCTTAACTTAAACAAATTAATTAATAACCAAATTTGAGGACGTATACCATATGAATGGAAACAAAGAAATTCTTACAAAGGAGAATTTATCAAACTTTAAATAATGGTTTATAATTCCAAAAGCATAGTCAGAAAGGCATTCAGATTTGATCTTCATTCATCGAGACCAATGCGTGACATTTCAACATTATTACATTTTATTTTAATATTGAAATTTTTTTTTTCCTTATTAAATTTTATTAGATTTTTTTGAAATCTATTAATTAATATAAATGATGTATATAAAAGATTAGCCATATATAAAATAATAATAATAAACATTATATTTTGTTTTCTCCTCAAACGATAAAATATGGATGTCAAATCGAAAGCCGATGTTGAGATATTTCGATATTGTTACACCTCATACTCCGCCTGTTTTCCATCGAGTCCACTCCCCCCCCCCCCGCTATACTCTCTCTCTGTGACTGAATCGACTTCTACCCCCAAAAGTCCTATTAGATCCTCTGATCGGAAAAGACTGCAGGGGAAGAGAGATTGGAAATTCGCCCCCTCCCTCCGGTGACAAAAGGAGATGAGGGGTGGTAGATAGGAATGGGTGATTTCGATTGGGCTGACGAGGGGTTAATCAGCCAGAAAGCGTTCCATTTCACCCCCGGGTGGCCATTGTCTTGTTTTCACAGCTGTTTGTTCAAATTTTTTCAACTGGATTTTATTTTATCTTCCGTTGATCAAACATGCTCTCTGAAATAAAATAATAAGTAAAAACGGAGGTGCGTGAACCCCGCCTACCATTTTTTTTCACCTACCCCCTATTTGTATACCGCGTTTGGTTTTTCTGTCAGCAATACAATTTGAAAGAGGTTGAAGGTCAACCGGTGAAAAGAAAAAAATGGGATGGGGTGGTTTAGAATTATTGTTTTGATTTAATTTTGCGAAACGACCTTTGTGCCATCACTTGGATTTAATCTGATTCGAGGATGAAAACAAAATTCAATCAATAGTCATAATTTCCATTGCTTGCAATTCTCTCTCTCTCTCTCTCTCCCTCCCTCTTCAACCCATTCTACTCCCGCTTAGTTGTCCAGCCAACAAACATCACATGCATAAATGTAAATATAATAAACGAACTTAGGCGTTTTTTACTGAATTCATTTAAATGTATAATATATTCATTTGTATTGCCGATTTTTGATAAACCTGAATGTGTGGGAGGAAGCTATACTCTTCAATGAAAGAAATGTATTAATCTTTGAAATATGGCAATCGCTTTCTCTAATTTTCTCTTTCTTTCTCTCTCTTTCTACATATATACATAATATAATTTTTCAGAAATATATATAATACCAGAATAACTTTTAACTAAAGGTTATGTAGATTTATATACAAAAGAATATTAAAACAATGTTAATATTAGATAGTCGAAACAGTCTTTTCGTATTTTGTTCATAGATGTCGTTTGAATCGTATATCTCCAGTGCTACCAATCACATTGTGTCATACCATATAGTGTTGGAAAGGTGAAATATTATGTTTATATGAACATATATGAAGATCATTTAGGTTTATATGTAATATATAATTTGGTAAGAATATATATATATATATCATAATCCAAGGCATAAAGACATACCTATTGTGTGATTATAATTAATTTATAATATAAATACTTATCAAATATAGGTAATACCTATTTACCTATATATTTTATATAAACATTTTTTCATTTTTTTTTTCTTTTTTTTTGACTATTCATTCATTATATTGATTTTTATTTTATTTTATAATCTCGACTGAATACGGTTGATTTAAATTATTATTCTCTGGATTATACATTTCCCTCCAACATCCAGCGGCAACACTCACTCTCCCTCACGGCCACACGCCCCCCCCCCCCCCCGGCCTCTATTCCGTTTAAACGTTCATCTGGAAACCTATTTCATTATTATTGAAGTAATATAAATTTTAAATTACCAAATAATTTATATTCTACCTGCTGGCTGTATGCATAAAGTGATTTTTATTGGAACCAATTCCATTTTCATTCATTCTTGCCGCAGGTTCGAATTTCAGTTTCTAATGCAAACGAACACACCCTCTGCTACTCGCCAACCCCCATCCACCAACCTCTCCTTCTTCTGCTAGCTCTTCATTCACCCATTTCCAATCCACTTACTTTTTTTTCATTCTTCCTATTTTTTTATTCTTCCTGAATCAATCTGCAACATTCTATAATTCAATTATATTGTTTATTAAAAAGAGAAATAGAAAAAGAGAATTTCAAAGATTTGTGAATAATAATGGAGTTTCTTTAGGAATCAATGATCAAAATATTAACATATTTTTTTAACGAATATTTAATTCATATTGGGAAATAATTTAAAATGGTTTTATTTCTATGATTTTATTTAAATTAGTCTTTCATATTTCAATATTTAACTTAAAGGAACTAATAAAGGGTGTTTCATTAAGAGAGACTATTTTGAAATTAAAAAAAAAAAAGTGTTTGCTTAAAAAATGTTTTATCTCGACCGTACGATATTTTGTTTCATACTTCTTTTATTTAAATAAAAACATTTAAACATTCCAAATTAAATTTCAAAATTGGTCTTTATATAAATAAAATAAAATGGAGCTTTAGTGAAGAGATATTGATTTGAAACCTGTTAATATTTTGAATCTAGAATAATAAAATAGGTCTATAAAAGTTTTCTATATAAATATGAATTAAATTTTAATATATTACCAAATTTGCTCGATACTTTACTTAATTTAGATTTTAATATTTATTTATTTTATTTCCGTTAATCTTAAAAACCTATACGACTTAGAATATTTATTACTAAAAATATATATTATATAATAATTTAATTATAGGTATAACTGTTTTTGTATAACAGTTACTGAAAAGCAAATGTAAAACAACATAGAAGTGGAATTACTGCCAGTTCGTTTGTTCCATCAAGTTAATTAAATATAATTGAAAAAACAAGTAAATTCATCCTAAAACATAATGAAATAATCAAATTTAAAGAGTTGGGATTCCGATGAAATATAGGGGCGAGAGTTATAGATATAACCATAGCCTGTATGGTATCTATACTTTATTTAATAAATTCTCTTTGTAATTCCTTCAGTTCTCATTTATCTAAAATTTATATATAATAATCACTCAAATAAAATTACTATACAGAGAAATATTTTTAATTGAACTAATTTATTTATATTTTAATTGAAATCACGTTTGATTCATTTCATTACTAAAATTTAAAAGAGGCAAATATAGGTACTCCTTTGCGAATTTGCAAAAGTACTTCAGGGTTGTGAGGAAATCTGGATTTCCTTCCCACTTCAATTCAATAGAATAAATGATATATCTCTTTTATTCATTTATTTTATTTATTATTATTATTATTAATATTATTATGAAATGTTTAAGCATAATTGAATCACTCACTAATTAGTTATTTAAAATTTTGGAAAACTCTACGCCCGAAGTGGGCAAATATGTAACTATTTCTCAATATTTTTATTAGTGGGTTAGAACTAAAATTTTGTCACTAAAGTTTTGTTATATTTAATCTACAGGAGGTATTGAAGCTTAACTACATTCGGTTTAGATTTGCATCTTTATATTTATTATAGAAAATTTTATAGTAATTTGAAGAATTTTTATTTTTTTATACAAATCCGTATTTCATATTAATTTGTAAAATATTTATATAAATTTATATCTTATATATAAGTATGTAGTTAGTTTATTAGAAATTCACTTTTGAAAAGGTGGGTTAATCCGTCCCAGACTCCACAAACTGGTTATTAATGAACAACAACTAGTCATTGATGCAAATGTTGATATCTAGTAGCTATAATTCATTAGACTAATGTTACATTTGGCTCAAGTAATGCAAATGGATAAATGTGAACTTTGAATTATGGGAATCTGTGTTGAATGTTGACCCAGGAAGTCAATGCATACGCAGGGATTGGAGAACCCAAGAGACAACCACGAAAACATAAACAGAAGGGGGACTAATATAACTTGAAATATTTATATATTTATTTACAAATGATCTATCAAGATAGTAATAGATTTTCAAAAAAACATACATATTTTGAATTGAATTTTATTTTTACTATCTCGCCAGAGATAGTATTGCGATCACGAAAATTTTCGATGTTGAGATTTTGATGTTTTTATACGTTTTGAAGGTTCCTGAATCATTTTCACCAAGGTTGAGAAAAATGTCTGTGTGTGTGTGTGTGTGTGTGTGTGTGTGTGTGTGTGTGTATGTAGGCAACATTACGCAAAAACGGTTTGAGCTAGAATGATGAAATTTGGTACATGGACATTATTCAAAATTCATAGTTTTTTATCAACTTTTGAGAAATGTAGCTCAACCGGAAGAGGGTCATTACCTACAATGTTTTGATTTTTTTTCCTCTAAAGTGACCATAAAAATAAAGATATATGTTTGATAATTTTTCACATGATTAATAATTGTATAAAACTGCTATATATAGAATTTCAGCTTGATTGAATCGCTGAAAGTACCAGAATTAATTTTTTAACTCTGCAAATCTCACGCGCCAACACGTGCCATGGTGCCATCTATAAAAAGCTAAACATGCGCTGGTTTAATATTTATTATTTATAATTTATAATTAATTTAATTTAATTTAAATATAATATATTATGTTATTTAATCCAATTCAAATTGCGAGATAGTCGAGTGGAGACACTCCAGCTAATTTTATATTTTATAATGGAAATTAATCACTAAAAGATCATAAAAGTTTAAGGTTCCAAAATCGAACATATTCCAATATGTTATTATATATTTTAAATATATTTTGAATTGCGCCCGTCACAACCATATTAAACCTGTAATATCAAATATTCTTTTGAGAGAATAAGCAGATTTATCCCTGCCAATTTTTTACATACCTAAACATACCTAAATAAAATAATATGTCTAAATAAAGTAATATGTCTAGCTTTCTTTCAAAGTACTCTCATCACAACGGTGTATTAAATTTTTGTGTCCTGGAACGCTTCTTTTGTGATATGATTCAGTTCCTTTGTAAAAATGACTCAAGTTTTATTTCTTTCAAAGGTCTTTTGATTTTGAGAGCAAAAGAAAGTCACAAGGAGCGAGTTCTGATGTGTAAGGCTGGTGTACAGGACAATAATCAAATATATGGCCAAAAACTCACAAATTATGAAATTGTCATTTAAAACATCATAATATGGTCCAACTGATTTGTGACACTTGTTCTCTAATTGTCAGGTGGCCCAACCAGAGTGATGATTTTATCGATGAATGAACCGCCACTCTAAATTTAATGAACCCGTGAAATTCAAACAATCTACAATTTTTTGAACATGTACCCATATATAATATATAAGTCTATAAAATTTTTAAAAATTATCAAGAAAATAATAATTTAATTAATATGTTTAGAAATTAATTTTAATATTTTCTAATATACTAATTTTTTTATAAAATAAATTATAATATGATAATGATGTAATCTGTATAGATTAACTCTCATTAACTTGAAGGGGTGGTTTCCTTTCAAGGCAAAGCCCTGTCATTGGTCATTCGATAAACGAAACTTGAATTTATTAGCTAGAATTTAATTCCTATGGGGTCCCTCACCCTTCTACTCATTCGTTTCGTGTTGCTCGACAGCCTCACTTTTGGCCACACATACATTCTCTCTTGGATCCTATTTGTCTATTTATCCTTCTGATCCTGTCCCTCAACGACTGAGTAATGGCCAAGCTTCTGAGTGGTTTATGCGAAGGAATCCACCGCTTTTAGAAATTTAATGAAAAGTTTTCTTCTCTTATTAGAACAACATCAAGCTTTTGTGAATGTTATATAAACATAGGGGATAATTTTGATTTTATATTAAAAATTTTTATTATATGTTATATTATATCTATGTATATACATATTTATTGAAAATAAAATAATGAATAGATATTAATAATTAACGATACTCATAGTGGTCTGTTAATTAAAAATGTGATTAGCAATTTAGCACAGATCTCTAGAGGGTATTTTTTCAGATATCCCCTATTTTTCTCTCCCTCATTCCTTTTCCAAACACTAACCCACCTTTTCATCACCTCAACAAACTCTTTCTGTCTCTTTTAATCTTCTGGGAAATCATTCTAAATTCTGTTAAGTATCGTTCATGAAGCTGTCTAGAGAATTGCCTTCTTCCCCCCACCCCCCACCCCACTTTCACACCCCATCCTCATCAGTGATTTTAATGATAATATTTTAATTCCAATGGAAGAAAATATAGAATGAACTTTTTTAATTTAATTATAATAAATAATCCTAGTGAACATCCGTTAAGAAATTTGAAGACCAATTCAAATAAGTTGACCCGTGGCCAGGTCCGAACCGACCGACGGTTTGAAGTAAATTAATTTCCAGCTACAGAAACAATTTCAAATAATTTTAATATATCTATTAATGTAATAAAAAACAGATAGGCATATAACATAAATATTTTTAATTTTATTTTAATAATTTATTTTATAATATATATGTAAGACCAGGCAGTCACGTCATAAATGACTGGATGACGTCATATAATTTTAAATTAAGAAAAAACTAATAAAGATGATTTTCTCGAAGATAAAACCAATAAAGTCGGTAAAAACTGTCTAACCGAAAAAAAGGGTGATCGATTGTAATTGTATAAAAAATTGCGCGGTCGTTTCTAGTTTTTTGAACACAATCCGGTTATAAATGTTGCAGTACAGTTTCAATCTAGTTTTTAAGGAAAAAATAGAAATATGATAATTTGCTGTATCTTATTATTATTTTTAACTAATAGAGAGAAAAAGTATATGATTATTATATGTTGCGATGTAACATGTAACCCTTCATTTTTTTTCAGGTGCAGTTGGTGAGGCCAACTCTGTCGATGAGAGCATCGTTCAACCGAGTTTCTTCACCAAAGGACAGACTTATCGTATTGTTATTGGTGACACAGTTGTATTACCTTGCGAAGTAAACAATCCCGGTAAGTAAAATTTTTAATATTAATAAATCAAATAAAAAACATTCATTTTTAACATTGTTATTAATTTTTTTTTTCTTTTAATTACAACTGAATAGGTTTGAATTGTCTTTTTTATTTTATTTTATTTTATATATTTTTTTTTTTTTTTGTTTGTTTGTTATAACATGAATAATTCCTGTTAATAATAATCAATTTAGCTGATATATATTGTTTATAAAGAAAAAGTGGAATGTTGAATTCACATCTGGATACTCTACAACTTACCTAATAGAAATAAATCAAACGTAAATATAAATAACAGCCGGCCCCGTTAACAGATTCATACAATACATTCCCATCCTTAAACTCTTTCTCTCTCTCGCTCTGCCTAATTTCAACGAGTAAGCGGAAGGCAGGGGAGTGTTGACGAAAATCTCCTAATGGTTTTTGTATCATCCCGTTGCTATTCACCAGATATTTATTCTTCTTTCTCCCTTGAAATTCAATTCATTTTAGATTACATTTTTAGTAACGAAAAGCTAAATTAAATATTTGCTAAAGATGAAATTAATCATAATATTTTTTTAAATATTTTTATAACAATTAAAATTAAACTACGCTAATATTAATGGATGTTATTAATACAAATCGAGTTTTCATGGGTTTGACTTTTGAATATAATAGTTATTAACCCTTTGATGTTTATTTTAAAAAAACAAATATTTTATTTATATTTTTTTCATATTATAAAATTAAATTTAAAAAACAAATATTTTACTTTCTTATTCATCGAGTTACAATTATTTATATTTTTGAACATATTTTAATTGAGAGTACATTTTTATATCCGGAAATTGAAATTGCAATTTCTATCTGAAACAAATACTTTTGTTTTCGTAAATCAGTAAAAATATAGAAAACTTTTAAAAAAACACAAAAGAATAAAAATTATAATAATAACAAGAGATCAGTCATTTTGGTTTCATTAAGATTAATTATGTGATCTTTAGAGAAAGGTCCAATGATAAGTAACCCATACACATTATACATTCCCTATTGAAGGTCAAAGGTATAATCTTCTGATTAAATTAATGTTCTACCCGGAAATTTATTCAACCACAAAGTGGTATCAATCATATTTTTCGTAAATCCCCAGACAATTTCATGTTTTTGTTCTTTTATACTATCTTAATGGATCCAATTCAATTGATTTTTTTTTCTTTATACCAATAAATATATATATTCGTGTGTGACAAGGGACGAAAAAATATCATCTATAAAAAAATATTAAAAAAGATCGTTAGTTTCTTGAGATCTAATAAAATAAAGGATTTCCTTTGAGAAAGAAAGGGTGGGGTCAAAGGTTTTTATAGGGCCGCTCTCTAGTTTGGAAACTTGGGCTCTTGAGAGAAATTCTTTTCTTTCCACTTATATACGACCGCGATTAGGTTCATGATATTAAATTTTCAAGATTTAGATTGTTCTTCTATATTAAATTCATCTTAATCTTGAATTTAACTTGAAAAACTTTGACTTTTTTATTCTTAATGAAATGTGGGCCATTTGAAAAATAGATAATTCTAAAATCAATTGGAGAATCATTGATTGGTAATATTGTGATCTATTTTTTTATTTAACTTTTTAACCAAAGAAAGGGTTATAAATCGTACTATAATTCTCTTTCTTTTGTGGTAACGATAAAGGTCGGATTCCTTTTTTTTTTTTTTTTTGTTTTCTTTTTATCCATCTCACCAATTTTTTTTTTTCTTTCTTTTTTCTTTTCTACAAATAAGACAACTCTTTATTTCGTGAAGTATATCTTAACAAACAACTTTGACGGTAGAAATAAATTTTAATAATGCCTGTGTCGAGTAGCTCGTGAAGGATCTTACTTTAAAAAACAAAAAAATACATCTTTTTAATTTTAAGATGATATATGGAATAGTTATACATTTTTTCTCTGACAATTCACATTTTTTTAGTTCTTAATTCTAATTAAATATAAAAATTCTAAAATATATTTTATTTGATAATATATATTTTACAAATCTAAATCTATCGACATATTCATTTAACAATAAATATTATTATTATTTACAAAATATTAAATAAAGCCTAAAATACTTTGTAGATAAAGTAGAAAGCTTTTTACTACTTTTAAATATTAGTAGTATTATTTATTCACGAATATTTATAATCTTTTATAAAATGTTAATAAAAAGATGTATCGTTGGAAGAAGATATTTAATAATCCTATCTATCACCCAGCACGTTTAGATGTTTATATCATATCCAATAAAAGTGAGAGAATATATAAGTATAAAAGAGGGGAGAGAATATCAGAACATGTTACATATTAAATTAAATTGAATAAAATGTATTATATATATATATATATATATATACTATATACTAACTTAATCTAGCTATAACATTGAATCAATATTGAAAAATATTGAAAATCTCTAAATATATTAATACATAATAATAAAATTAAAAAAATTTAAAATATATATGTATTTAAAGGTTTACCAAAAGATATTGATTATGTTGTATATAACGAAAGGGGTGATTAGAAAACTATATTATAGAGCAGAGGTTCCTAATCTTTTCCAGTTTGCGGCTCCTTAAAAAATCAGATTTTTTCCCCGGCGCCCTCAATTCATCAGATTTTTTTCTAAATTTTTGACTTTCTTTAAAAATTGGAAAACTTTCCTTTTTTAAAAGCGATCACCCATTTAAGAGCGAAAAATTAAAAATTTATACGTAAAATATCTAATTGCAGGCCCCCTAATGACGGCAACACGGCGCACACTTTGGGAATCACTGTTATGGGGAGTAATAAAAGATCAAACATTTAACGAAACACAGAATAGATGATTATTAAAAAAAAAAAATTTAGAATAGATAAAATAAAATTAGTTCCAAAAAAGGGAAACACACTTTTGAATATGTGAAATTAATCTTTATAATATAATTATTATATAAATTATTAATTAAAAATCAAGAATAATTTTTAAAAATAAAAATGTGTTATGATATTGATATATGGAGAATTGCCAACAATTTTTTTTTTCAAGATAAAAAAGAACTTTATATATAGATAAAAAAGGGAGAAAGTGCGAGTAAAGAATAAACAATGGAATGGCTTAGAGGGGTTGAAGGTGAGCAAGGGGCGGTAAAATGAATGATGTTAACTAAGGCTCTTGGTTGCCTCTAAGGAGGTTGTTAAAGATGAAAACCTCGTAAGAACACTTCTCGCACTCAAAGAATGGCTTCGGAACATTATAACAAAGCCCTTCGAGTTCTAATATTTTTTTCATCATTAGCAATGACAGAAGTTCTGAAAAAAAAGACAGATAAAAAAGTGAAAGAGGTTTGAGGGAAGAAAACTTTTTTCGAACGTAAAAGGCGGAAAAAAATTAAAGTAATTATAGTTGTATTTTTATTAGTTGGATCCCTCAAAAAAAAAAAAATAAATAAATAAATAGAAAAAAAAGAAAACAACAAAAAACAAGTGTTTGAGTACTTACTTCTATATTTGTTTTTTTTTTTTTTTATTAAATATATATATATATATATACCTACATTATAAGTGAAATAAAACTACTATTAAGAAAACAAAACTAATTTGGGGAAGTCAATAAAATGTTCAAATATTTTATTAAATGTATTTAAAAGAAGCTAAGAGTGTATTAAAAATTGAATGAATGGAGTTGAAATAAAATAAACTTGTAAAAGTAACAGACTTTTTAATTATTTCAATAGTTAAATGGTGAATAAAGCACAATTTGTGTTGTTTAATTTAAAAGAGAAATGAAAAGCTATAAAATAAATTTAAACTAAGAAAATTGAATCTAACGAAAGACCAATTTCTATTGTTTTAAAAATAATTCCTTAAGTCATCTAATCGCATTTGTGTGGTGTCTAAATCTTAGTGGTAAGTATGTGGTAATAGTAAGTTTGACCTAAACCTGGGATACTATTTCAAACTTAATGTCACTGTCCTGATAACTATGATATTAGAGAACTAATAGTTCCTCACCCTAATTTTGATTCACTCATTAAATCCTGAGTGACATGATTGATATTGATATTGATAGTAAGCCTTCAAAATGAAATAACCTTTCTCAAAGTTGATTTACTTCGAATATGTTACAGACGTAAATATGACTATCTATATATTCACCTTAATTATGATTTGAAATTACTTGAAAATCCATGGCCGAGAAACATAATGCATTTTCAATTACTAATGTTATATTTATTTGACTTATTTGTAATTACTGTATATTAGGAATATAAAGGAGAGTAAAATAACAAATATATATTTAGACGGATGCTGAATTTAGAGTATCTTAATGGACTACGATACGAATACAGTATGTAGGATCAATCAATATTAGTTGCTTTTCTCTACGAACCCTTCAAGATTGGATCATGTCTCTAAAGGAGAAGTACATTTTCAGCTTGGTAATAGCTAGTATTATTAGCATATCTTATTAATTATTGAAGAAAGTTATGTTAATTAATAGACGTTCCACTTTGAAATTATAATGTAATCGAACATCCATTCGTTAAATTGGACAACCGTTTTATTTCTAAATCTAAAAGGTTTAATTCCTTATCATAATTTTTATTTCTTTTATATGATATATATATATATACTATTATTATTATTATTATTATTTGAGTCTGGACCATCTAGGATCACGCAAAGCTCCCATATACAAGGGTATTGATGTTAAGTGTGCCCATATATGAATGTTTTTTAGGTGTTTAGAAATTATTCTCTTCTTTTTGAGTGCTCGTGAAGATTCGGATCCTCCAGGTGACGGGTGGATTGGGTACCATCTGGAGTTATTCTCATCACGATCCATTGTTTTGCTTATGGTTTCTTGTTTTTGAGGTAGTCCTGCTGGTGCAGGGTTGTCAGTTCCTGGAGCCGGAGGCAGCTCATGTTAAATTGAATTTATTAGAAAAATCCGTTCTTGGTTAGAATCGAATGCCGACTTCTTGTGTAGAAGGTTGCCACGCTACACTCTCGGCCAAGCCACCTCCTAATATAAAGGATAATCTATATCTACTAGTATAAATTAAATTTGGAGTTCATTAATTTATTTCATTTATTTATTTGATAATAACATGGTCCTAACTAATCTAATTCTTTTCTTTCCCACTTCCCTGATACCTATATACTTTTATATTAAGGGATCAAACCGTCATTAGTCTATCTACCAATCAAACTTTTTCTTCTTCTTTTCATCATTTCCTTTTTAACAATGAATGCATTGATATTAAATCAACTTCACCTCTTAAAACTTTAAATAATATTGACAAATTTTAAGTATCTATGTATGTTATTATATTTAACAATTCAAACTAAGAATCTAGATATATTATTTTTTCTTGGCTTAGAAAAATAAAGATATTTTTACTCTTTGATCTATTTAATAGAAGAGCAAATAATTCTAGTAAGTTTGAAAACATTTATTGTCTTGTAGTCCGTTCTTCAAACACATTGACTTATACTAGTACATTAATTTTCATTTTTATATGACTAAGTTATATTTACATCACTAAACTCAATGTAATGTAATAATGTTATTAGGGCAACTTTTAATCTTTATTTGTAAATCTGTATGAAAGTAAAAGAATATGCAAAATACTCATATTTTCAAAGATATTGTCATAGACATATTATGTATATAAAATATAAATTTGTTGTTAGGCTGTTAAATTTATTATATAAAAAGTGTACAAACAATGGGATAATAAATCGTCTTATATAATAAGTACTTTTATATATGACCAAGAAAAAAAATCTATGATTTATTTAAAATAATATTTCTTCATAGAGTTTATATTTAAGAAATGTGATTCTTTGGGTGAAAATAAAAAATATATATGTAGGAAAAGATCTATGCAACCTTTTGAATTTCAAAAGCTAAAAAAAAGAATGGATTTTCGAATGTTCAATAGTCCAAATAATAGAATTCTTTTTTTGACCAAAATAATTCTTTTTTTTTTTTATTTTTGTTTGTTTCCTGCAATAAAGAAACGGAAAAAATATGATATAAATTTAAAGGGTTAATTTTTCAAAGGGGAAAAAATTATTATATAGAGATATATGATTTTATAAGAATTTCTTGATAAAGTGTTTATGTCATGTTGTGCGTGTATGTGAGTATGGTATTTATGTCATAAAATCCAGTTGGCAAAATTTGTACCCCCTACTTGGAGGTTTAAGAAAAAAAAATGACTTTTATAAATTATCTAAGGAAAAGGTTATTATCAAAAGCCAGTTTAAAGATTAAAATATCGTTTGAGAGCTTTAAAGACAATCACGAGATATATATTATTTCTAAACAAAAGAAAATAAAAATACATTTCCTTAATCTATTCAAATATATTAAAATATGATTGATTTAATTATACTAAAAAATATTATTGAAATTTGCTCATATCCTGTTAAGAAAATAAGAATTAGAAATTAGATGTATTATACGTATATACAATATATTGTAACTTTAATATTCATATTTCTATTTCCCAAATACATATTAAAATTTAAATACCCTTTTTTTGTTTTTAAGACTTTTATTCTACTCGCTTTGTATGTGCTTGTACATAAATATCTGTTTTGTTATGTAGCATAAATTACTATTATAGAGTCTTTGCAATTTTAATTATTTGATAATTAATTCAAAAAATTAATAATAATAAATAGAAAAAATTGTATATTTATTTATTTATCAATAAATTTGTTTATAAAAATTATTTATTAAAATGTGAAATACTCATATGATCTGACAGTGTTCATTGCCTTAAGTAATAATAATATTATAATAATAAAAAGTATTATTTAAATAAATTTGAAATGGACTAAAAAGAGAATTTAATTTATATTAGTGAATTTATGGAGATAAACAAAATAAAAAAAACAAAACAAATTTATAAGATTAAGTTGATTTACTGTACAAACAAACCCCTCCCACCAGAAATTTAATTTTTAATGCATCTCAAGATCCCCTAAGGCAAATTTGAAAATTGCCTTAAATTGAAGTGCTTTGAAAGACTCCTAAAAAACAAAAATATTCATTTTTATCTTTATTTTATATAAAAATTAATTCAAAAATTGTTTTATAAGCTTAAAAAAAATTAATTCTTCACATAGTTACACAATATATGTGTAATATGTGTAATATATTTTACAATAATCAATTATCTAGTGAATAAAATAAATTAGGAAATTAAGTTATTATTTAAGTCTTTAATGAGATTAATATACGATTATTAATACATTTTATCTGGATTATTAAGCATATATTGTATTATGATTTAGAGTTACAAAGTTATTATATTACACATCTCACTATATTGAAAGAGGAATCTAATAGTTGTAATTATTATTTTTATCGTAACTAGTTTTTTTATTCATCCTTGTTTGCTCTGGTTGACCACCTCAAAGAAACCATTTCATTAACTTCAAAGCTGCTAGGTGTTCTAAGAAAGTTAGGGAAGGGGTATTTTCTTCTGAAATTCATTAGGGGTGCTTAACTCTCTCTCAGTAAACTTATTTAAAAGCGACAGCGAAAAGGAAAGGAGAGAGGAAGAGAGAAAGGGTGACATATAGTGGAGTGAGAATTTAAATGCCGAACTCTACCAATGAGGGTTTAAAAAACAGGAAGTAGATGATGTAAATAAGTTATGGTGGTAAAAAAAAATAATATTCCAATCTGGAGGTTGAATGATGATGAGATAACCAACTCAAAGGAAACCTCGCTAATGAAAGGAGGCAATTGACTTGCATGAATCATTATCATTTTAGTTATTTATTCTTTGAATATATTTTATTACAATCCTCTTTGACATTTAAATTGATCTTTCAAATATGCAATTAAAATATATAACTACATTTGTATATTAATTTTTTTCGTCTTTTTCATTTTTAATTTACAAAATAAAATGGACGGGAAAATAAAAAAAAAATCAAGTGAAAATCTAAATATGGAATATATTTTCTTTTATGGACTTATCATCATAATATACCTGAAAATATCATATAAAAAAATACAATGTTTCTCCCCTTATATCATCTAAATAGATCAAGAAAATAATGTACTTATTAAATTAAACTTTTGTTACTTCAATTAAACATTAAATTATTTTACAAATCAACTTTCAAATAGATGAGTTGAAGAATAATCATATAATTAAATACTAGTTTTTTGACAAGTTTATTTATAGATGCAATGAAATTGCAAATATTTTTCAATTCATGATATTAAATTTGAAATTACATAGAGAGAGAGAGAGAGAAATTACAGTCTTTATAGACCTAAAACTTTATTTCTAAATTTTTTAAATATTAAATTTGAATGATCAGTATGTTTCTGTTATTTACAGAGAGTTTTTGTATTTATTCGATGATCATTTTAATCTTTTCGATTATATTAATATATTGAATTTTATTATATTTCAGAAATTGATTTCCTTTAATAGATCCAATTAAAGTTCTTGATATCTCCCTCTATGATTTGATATTAATTTAATAAGATAAATTATCATTTCCTTATTGAAACGTTTAATGAAATTTGACCCTTGAGAATATATATATATATATATATATATTTATACAATATATACAAAAATAAATTTAATTAATATAAGGTCGTTTTATCTTATTACATAACCACCAGTTCACTCTCTTCATCCAGGCCACATGAAGCTTATTAAGGGGTTTAAAATCCATTTAGACAAAATAATTGCAAAATATATTTGATTATTCCAACCCTTTAGAAAATATTATTGATTTTATGTAATCCGTAATAAATTTCCACCCTTACATCTCTCTCTTTCTCGCTATTAATTAATTAATATTAATTAAATCTATCTCTTTTGAGGTCTTATATAAATATATACATAGTTATTTATAAATTGATATTAAATATATTATCTTTTTGATTAAATTACATAAAAGATATTAATAGAGTTTAATGATATGATTGTGAAATGTGTTTTTTTTTTCTCTTGAATTTAAAATATAATATAATGAATAAATTTGGTAAATAGGAATTTTTGGGATAATATAATTAAATTGAAATTATAATTTCAAAGTTTGCATCAATCAAGGGAGGATAATATTGAAAATATATAATTAAAAATCACCCTCTTGTTTTATTTATATATATATTTTTAAAATTTATATAATTAACACATAAGTAAATATGTATATATTTTATTTAATTTTTAATATATATTCTATTTAATATTTTCTTTTTATATTTATTCTATTTATTCTATTGACTATTAAGTATATTATATTTTATAATATTCAAATAATATATATAAGTCTGTTCAAAATTCAATTATATAATATATATATATATAAAGAACATTTATACTCGAATATGTTTGTCGTTATATATTTGATTTTAAATTTTTGTAAACAAATTAAAAATTTAAAAAATAATCATACATAAAAATATTTTATGTTTATAACAATAAAATAATTTAAAAAAAAAATCCTATAATTTTGTTTTATATGGTATTATTCAAAATTTATTTTTTGAAAAAAAATATATAATTTTTCATTATAAATAATTAACTTTTTTACCTATTTATTAAAAAAATAATAGTCTTTACTAGTTACTAGTTGAATTTCTTCACGATTCTTTTCTTAAATTCCATTTTTTTTCCTTTTCTCTCAGATGGTTTATAAATATTAGTAGACTAAATCATAAAAGAGGAAACGAGAAAGCTTGTACGAAGGATTTTAAGCAAATCCAACACTTGGTAACAGAAAATGGTATTGTTATTAATTCATAATATTCGGTTATCTATATTTTATGAGAAACATTTCACGATTTAAATGAATATATTAATATAATCATATTTGTAAATATATGATTATATTCTGGAATGCATTTATTTATAATATCATAGGAACTATATCCACTACGAGTTTATAACTAAATGGGATATTTCTTTCTTCTATTAGTAAATAATTCACTACTAAATAAATATTCGCCCAATTTATGTCCTTTCATTGTGAAAATAAACCACTCTTTATTAAAATAATAAATATAACTAACAATTATAATGGGATAAATTAGATATTATTAAATTTATGAAATATTATCTACTCAATCGAATATAATCAAGTACTTTTCAATTATATTCAAAGTCTTTTCAACTTGATGAAGTATACTGACTGTAAACTTCAAATCCAATTAATTTTAAATAAAGAAAACTTTTCCACTCTCATGTGATTTTATTTTTAATGGTAAAAATCATTTTTTTTTTTTTTTTTTTTTTTTAAATTGAAAAGATTGTTTGTTTTGATCGAAAGAAACCGTTGAGCTTAGAACAAGAGGGCCAAGGGCAAATTTTTAAAATGATTAAACATTTACAACATGCCATCTATTTATTAATAACCATTTCTAAATCTATCTATCATATCTATCATCATACTCGAAAGTTTCTTGTTCATGATCAGCTAAATCTAATTCTTATACTCTCCCAATTCTCTTATTATTATTTATTAATTGGAATCCACTTTAACAAATTTGAATCTTATAAAATCTTATAAATCTTTAATATTTTATAATTGTCAAGGTAAGAAAATTATTATTTATGTTGATGACCAGAAGAGAAATGAATATTTGAGAATATTAATTTTTTATAATTTAGATTATAGAAATAATCTTTAATTAAGAATTATGGATTGATGAATATATATACATACAAAAATACATAATCAATACAAAATTAACGAGATAAATTTACAAGAAAATTATTATATTCAATATTATTATTAATTATTATATTCAATATTAAGGCAATGATTAATGAACATAAAAATAATTTGTTGAAATGTTTATAATAATTAATTGATTACTAATATATATTACAGTATTATTAATAATGTTTTAAATGTGAAATTTGAACATTTGTAAAAATAAAAAAATCACCTAAAAAATATGAGAAAGATTATTTCTTGGCCTGTAATAAATTATAAATAATTATTTAATGAAAGCTTAATAAATCATTCATAAATTGTTTTCACTTGATATATATTGAAGAAGAAATTGAATGGGTGAAGACGAATTTAAGCCTATCATCTTTAAGGTTTAAGGGCAAAGGGCCAAATGGTGACAGTATATATGGCTTACTTTGAATGCAAATACAATGAATAGAACCTCTCTCGATATCAGCGCTTAAATAAATATCGAAGGACGTATATCGAATAGCGATGACAAATTCATTGCTTGAAAATCAAACTGTTGACGAGTCTATTAGAGAACTGAGCCTTGCCAATCGATATGCTTACGAATAGCCATGTTGTTTATCATTAAAGTAAAATGTTAACAAAGTCAAACAACACCTCGGAATGATTCGATTTGATTTCAGAATTCTATTAATAAAGAAAATAGAACTATACTAATTAATTTTTCAGTTATTTTTTTCTTATTGAAAAAATAATAATTATAAAAAAAATATTTATTAAATTTCATACAGATCTTTTTAAAAAAATAAATAAAATAATATTAATCAATTTTTATTTTTACTTTTTTATATTTTTATTCAAATACAATTCAAATTTTATTTTGTATTGTAAAAAAATTCCCTTAAAAAAAATTCATGATAAGTTAGAAATGATTCAAAAATATATATTACATTAATTTTTTTTTATAATGTATATATTATAAGTTATTTCGGGGTTATTTTCACATTTAATTGTGAGATTTGAATGTCTCTTGGGCATACAGACTAAGACCCAGAATCCGCAAAAACTCCTCTCATGAAGGTTGCTCTAAAATGGACGCCCAAAGAGACAAATTTCAACTTGAAAATATAATCCGGAAATAACTTTTAATAATAATAAAAACTCACGAATATATATATATATATTTAATAAAAATAATATTACATGAATTATTAAAGCTTTGGTGGTTGTTTTTATTTATAACGGAATTTTGTAAATTAAACCACATATTGATATTTGTTATTGTAAATTTATGGTTGGTGACCTAGGTCTTATATTAAGTATCATTCGTCACTTGTCACTGGACGCTCGAACATGCAGTCGCTTGATAACGATTGCAGAAGTAGCAATCGAAACGTTGTGTATATGTTTGTATTTTTTGAATAAATTTACAATAACAAATATCAATATGTGGTTTTATTTACAAAATTCCGTTATAAATATTACATGAAAATTAAAATTTTAAATTAACATTAAAATAATTATTTAATTAATAATAAATTTGATTGATTATTTATTTATTATTTAATTCTTCAATGAATTTTGATATTTCTCAATTCTTGCTTAAATGCAACGGTTTCTCCAGAAAATGTTTTTTGTTCCACCTCATTCCCACTGCCTGTCCCTAGAGCTCATAAACAACTGACCCTTTTGTCCTTTACTTAGAAGGCACCCGCTTAAAATCCCAGATTAATAAATAATAAATTATTTTGAACTAATGAGCCACTCGATGTACAAGCGGTGGTTGGTGGTGGCGCTTTGATCTGAATTTGTTGAATCATGAAGGGGGATTAAACATAAACCACATCACGGAATATATAATATAATAATACTCTAATGCAAATTAAAAGCAAAAACAAAAATTAAATGTTAATTTATTAATAAAAATATTTATTGGTATATATTATATTTATTTTTTAATTTTTTTTATTTATATATTAATAATGTTTTTTTTTTAATAAATTATTCAATTTTTCGGAATAAATAATATATATTATCTAAACTTTACTAAAAATAAAAAAAAATATTTGTGCTAATAATTTATATAAAAAAATAAAAAATAAATAAATATATAAAATAAATAAATAAAAAAAATGATTTCTATCAGATGTTAATGTTGTTTAATTATATTAGACCTTATATAATAGAATTGATAAAATTCCCATAAAGAAACAATATTCGGATATTATTATAATATTAATAATATTAATATTATTTACCCAATGAAAGATATGTATCGTGTTTCCTTTAGCATTCATGTTCCATCTACAAAAAATAATATGCTGACAACTTTAAATAAACCAACATATTATATTATACAGTGATACAGGTTGAGCAAAAAATAAACTTTAGAAATCTAGGAGCACCTGCAATGTATGCAATTATAAGAACATTTAAAAAAATAAATGAAGATAAAAAATATTCATGAAAGGTTCAAATTAATTAAAATTAATAATTAATAATATATATTATTTATTAGTTTTTTCTTAATTTAAATGTATATATGTGACGTCACAGCTACCACGTGTGAAATATATATCTATTCTTAAAATAAAATTAAAAATATTTATATTATATCCATATTTGTTTTTTATTGCATTAATAGATACATTTAAATTATTTGAAATTGTTTCACAACGTTTAGAAGATTTATCTTTATTCAAAATATAGGAGAATTAAATGACGTCATCAATTTATTAAACAGTGACTCCGTAAATACAAAATATTATATACTAGCTGTTCAATCAGTATATTAGATAAAACATTTATTTTTTTTGTGTTCTTACTTTTAATATTTTTTTTATTATTAAAATTAATTATATATTATTATTGTAAATGTTTTATCTATCTATCTCTGTGCTCTACGGTAGTCGAAAGTTCTTAGCCGCAACATTCATATTTCTAGAAGTGTCCCTTCATACATTGTGAATCCACCCATAATAATATCTTACTTGAAAATGAAAATTCTAATCTTATTATGCTAGCTAAAATTGTTTGTTTGTATTATTGAGAACCCCAGTTCAATTCATTTTAATCAGAATGATGCAATGATTCAACATTTAATAATTGTAATAAATAATTAAAGAATTGTATATAAATATTTTTTAAAGGGTCGAGCGAGAGCTCGGTGTCTCAGGTATTAATATTACCAGCCAAACCCAATAATAATGAATCATTTTTTTTAACTTAATTAGGCTCGGGGTCCCGGTACTTATATTTTATTATTAAAAGAATGAATTTATTTATTATTGATAATTACGCTTGTATAAAAAAAAAAATAAAAACATTTTATTAAAATTTTTTTTTTAATTTATTTAAACTATTTTGTTTTTTGAATAAAATTACTAAAAATAAGTATTTACATCTATCGTTATTTGCAATTTAGTAGAAGTTTGTGAAAAGGAAATTAAAATGATATGTCTATGTCAGTGGATCATCAAAATGCTAAAAAAGTCTTATCGACAAATTTCTTCATTCTGATCTTTTTTCTTTTAATTAAAATCCCAAAGACCGATTTACCTCCCGTGGAATAAATTAGACAAATACGGCTAGACCCAAAAATAGACAACTGTCAAGTGAGAAAATAAAGTTAGAAGCAATTAACATTTTCTTCAGATTGCACGCAGCGTTGACTGACAGGCGAATTCCGCCCTTGAGCAGCTCGAATCTCATTTGAGACCAAAACCAATTAAAAGATACGGCTAAAAGGCTCTTTATACTATATTATATATATTATATATATATATATATATATATATATATATATATACTATATATCGATGATATAATAGTTCTAGTCGGTTCTTTACGATAAGCCTAATTCAAATTCATATGATTAATTCAGACTAAATTCTGTTTCGTTTTTATCTCAGTTGGAAAGCCCGTCATTGGATTACAAGGCTGGTTTAATGGAATTTTAATAATAACAAAAAAAAAAAAATATCGACTGCAAATCAATAGACATAGGCTAATGCATTTACTTAGCCATTCTTATCCACTCAATAGGGCCACCTTCGAGTGCATAAATCACCCCCTGAACTAGTCTAGATAAAATTACCGCATAGATCTTAAAGGGAAGAGAGAGAAGGAAGGAGTAAGTTTTTCTTTCTACAACGATTACCACTAAGTCTGCCTTATATAGTCGAAAATTGCATGCGAAGTTGCTATAAATTATTAGTTAAAAAAAAAAAAAAATAAAAAAAAGAATGTGGCTGGTTTGAAAAAAAAGGGTGAAACTCGAACGCGCAAAAGACCTACTTTCTCCATTTTATTTGTTTACAAATTATCATTCAGAAAAATCATTGATGTAATCAATGTATTTTATTATTATTATTTTTTTCTTACAATATTCGTTATTTGAAATTTTATTAAAAAAAAAAAACGAAAGTGAAATATTTTTCTTTATTTAATATCACTAAATTAGATTCAAAGTATTTTCCATTCCCGTATATTGAATAAATGAATATAAAAATGATAATAATCAGAAATTAATTTATTATGTTAATCATCTTTTTCAAAAATTTTTGTATTTTTATAAAGAGTTTATACTTGGATTAAGTGTAATTTTTGTGATTTGAAAGATAGATTATACGTATCTAGTGATAATAATCTTATTAAATTTATTTTTTTTTAAATTAAATTCTTGGATCAAATTTTTAGAATAATACTTAATAACTGAATATGTTGTACATAATTCTCAAATGTACTAAATATGACAAATTTTCTTTCATAAAATTTCTTATATATTATATAGGTATTCATTATTTTTATCATAGATTTTTAAAAAAATTGATACATTTGGGTTTGTCTACTTTATCTTTGACAATTTGAATCTATTTAACACAAATTAGAATTCAATTACATTTATAAAAATAAAATGATTACTTATATAAAAATAATATAGTTGATTTTAATTTATTCATTTCATTTTCAATAAGTTAACATAAATTTAAACAAATTGGTATTATGATTTAATATTCATTGAAATGAAATTGATTGATTACTTTTAATATTTTATTTTATTTTAATGAAAATACTATTTAAATTAATAAATTAAAACATTTAAAGTAAGATTAACTAAACTAAATTTTTATTTATTTTATTTTATTTTATATTTTATTATATTATATAAACTTTATATAATGATATTTGAATACATTTTAATTTTATATCCAATGATAAATTAAATAAGATTCTTCTTTTATTTAATTTACCTGACACGCTAATTTATTCTGAGCTTAACAAATTCATAACATTCAGATTTTGTAGAAATCCAGAGAAAAAAAATAATTTGGATTAAAATTAAATGTATGTAAGAAAAAAAATCATGTTTTTAATTTTTATGAAAACATTTAATCTTTTTTTATCTTTTTCTCTATTGTTTTTTTTTTCCTCTGTGTTCTGAAAATTAAAATTCATCTACATTATACGTCGCTCCTCATAAAGACAAGTAAAAGAGCTTATGGAAATTTTATTACCAAAAAACACCCCTGATATGGAAGATTTAAATCAGAATCCGATAAAAGCTTGTCTTTTCAACTCATTTAGGTCAGTGTGATGGCGGTTTGTTGTGACATTTTAGGTGAGAAGGGAGTTCTGTTTAAATATTCTTATATAATATCTTATAAATAAAAAAAAATATAAAAATATTTTAACGTGCCCTTTTTAGAAGTGGTGTGAATGTCTTAAGTTTTCTGACAAACATTGAGCTTATAATAATTAATGAACAGTAACAATAATTATTAATCTAAATGTACTAACAATTAAAAATCATTGGCTTTATATATGGTATACTTTTTAAAATATTCATTTGTAATGTATAAATTATTTCGAGTGGTAACGGGTTATGTGGGGGTGGTTGTACTTTGATATTTAGACAAACATTGAGGTAGAGTCCGTGTGACGTCAACCAGGTCGAGTGTTGATCTAATGCTAATTCAAATAGAGAACAATATATAATTTCAAACGTCAAGTCTTTTCAAAAATTAACGTTTTGTATATCAAAAATTAAATAATAAAAGATATGGTAGAAAGGGTCAAAGTTAAGCGAAAGAGTTAATTGAAACGAATATTATACAAAGTTAATTTTAAAATATACAATATAAATCTAATAATTACTAAATACTTAAAAATGAAAAACAATTATAAATATTAATATTAATATTTTTTAATGTTTTTTTTTTTAGTTTTAAGTTTACGATTCGAGATTGTACTAAACCTATAAGTACCTACTTTCAAAGAGATTAATAAATTATTTATTGACTACTTTAATCATTAAACAAGAAAATAAATATTATAAATATATTATAAATTAATATTATAAATTAATAAATTACTAAAAAAATGATCAATTGAATGGTCTTTACATTTTGAAATCAAAATATCAAAAAGCAAAACGCTCTCCTTTCATTAGTCTCTCTAGTTTTGGGAATAGGGAAAAGTCGCAGGGAGCAAAATCTGGTGAATACGGTGGTTGAGACATGATTACGGTGTTGTTTTTGGCCAAAAATAGCAGAGGAATAAGTACATATAGAGAAATGAGGTTGTCCGGTTAAGAACTATCCAAGTTCAATAGCACCAAAGATAGATTTAAGCACCAAACATAGATTTAAAATAATTTTTAATTAATATCCAATCAATATAATTTCTACATGTTTTCTTTTTCTATTTTTTATATTATTAATCAAATAAGAATACTCACTATAATGTTTTCCAAAATAGTTTTCTAAAATTGCCTAAAAAATATTAAATTAAAGTAATTGTAATGTATAAACTATATAAAATTTGCCAAATTTAATTTGTTATTATCAATTATTTTATAATACAATAAATAAAAGTAGCATACAGTCAGTGCAATCAGAAAATATAACTTTCAACGCGATGACAGATAAGTAATAGTGCTTCTTGAAGTTGCACCTATTGACAGTAAACTAGCACCACTATGAATATTTTATTTATATTCGACAAGATTATAATGGGTAAAGACTCAAAATTTATTAGGTTTTATATATTCAAATCTATTGATATAATATAATTTAAATGAAGCTATATATTTCAAAAAATAGAAAATATCTTTTGAAATCTATAATCTACATGTAATTACGTAAATTAAAAAGATAAAAAATAATTATTTATGTTCATAAACGATATCTAGAATATAAAAATATATATTTATGAATGGTTCCTTCTTCTTTAAACCTTATTAGAGCGACTTTTCAATTTATTCTCTAGGAGATTAGATAAATATGAATATGAAGTACCTTTGTGGGTTATTAAAGCAAAACTTTTAATTTCGCAAATATGAATACATATGGAAGTGAGAGAGAGAAAGAGAAAGGAATTTATGTAACCCATTCCTTCAAGAGGACATAACAGCTTAGTATACAACAAGCACACAATCATTTACATATAACATGGTAGCGGGGAGTGTGAAAAAGACAGGGAAGAGATTAATTTACGAATAATGCACCTTGGTGAACGTAATTCAATATATAATGATTTTCGTTTGCACCGAATGAGCATATATATCTGAATTTACATACATATGTATAAATATATATATATATATATACAAGTGGGATCTCAGAAAAATTGTGACAAACAGTAACAGTAGGATACAATTCTAATATTCCTATATATATATATATATATATATATATATGTACAAATTGAATATATGTTTATAACGGAATTTTGTAAATTAAACCACATATTGATATTTGTTATTGTAAATTTATTCAAAAAATACAAACATATACACAACGTTTCGATTGCTGCTTCTACAATCGTTATCAAGCGACTGCACTGTTCGAGCGTCCAGTGACAAGTGAATATATGTTTGTTTTGAAAAAATTGAAACTTATTCTAATATTCTTAATAATAACTAATGTTAGTCATTTGAATTACTTCTTAGATAGATTTATGTTTATTATATTATATTTCTTATTAAAACTTCATTAAATCCAATTTGATCATTAGATAATTTTATTGATCCTTCTTTCTTATTCTCTTAAATTCTACTATAGATTATATGTAATGTTTTTGATCTGTAATGTGTAAAATTAAAAAACAAATTACAAAATTAATACATATTTTAAAGTCAGATGTCGCTATCTAATTCTAAAACAAATGATTATTTACCAAAATCAATTACAATATATCTTATTAGATAAAAAAGAGTAATAATACTGGATTTTACAATTTAATAAAACTTAAAAAAACAGCATAATTAATAACATTATTGAATATAACCAAACGATGAATTTAACTTGTATATATGAATTATATTTGTTTTCATCACTACTCATTTTTACTGCATGGTACTACTGAACCATATGAAATGATGTTTTTTGGCCAAAATTAGCGTCTCCTTCAATGGCAACTGCAAGGCCAGCCGAGGCAGCCATTTGAATGAAATAGTATTTCATAAATAATCGGAAGGTCTATACTTCACTATGAAAAAATAAATTTGAAAATTCATCCAACTGTTTTTGTTTTATTGCATTTAAAAAAAAAATGTTACCTGGCGGACCCTGTAGTTTGTCTTGACAATAGTATAACTTTAGCAATTTTCGAATATTATCTTTTTTTGGTAAACATCAATCCTTAATGTATAAAATTTAGAAAAAAAAATTCAACTTGTTTTTTGAAATTTGAAGTAATTTATATGCATTGTTTAATAAATCCTCAGCAAAAAAATGTAGTAAGCTCTAATAAGTTTTTATTTACTTCAATAAATAAAAAAACAAAGTTTTAAGTAGAAAGAGCAAAATTATAATATAATAAATGCAATAATAATTATACTAATAATATCAAAATGAACATCAATCTAAGCTAAAATTCATCTATTTGTTAAAATTACAAAATAGAATGAATTACATATTAAACCATTTAAATATATAAACTAATTCTTGGCTTTAGAGGAATGTGGTTGTTGAGGCCAAGAACTTTCGAGTCCATAGCTTCATAGAAATAAATAATTAGAATTCCTGGGTTTTTTCAAATATTTTTATAACCTCAGCACTTTTAACAATTTTTTTTAATTTTTAATTAAATATATATATATATATTAAAGTAAAGGGGAAAATATAGGGTACTAACGTTATCTGAATTACCTTTTTAAAAAATAAAAAATATTTAATAAAAAGTCAAAGAAATTCTTAAAGTTTTCGTAAATCAACTTTCAAATATAGTATGATATTTATACGAGCTTACTACATAGGATCTACTTATATGACAATTTAAAAAAGTTAAATTAAAGACACCTTAATATGTCTTCTCAAACAAAGTTGTTCTCATTTTTTCTCCTTTTTTTTTGAGGTCATCCTATGCTTTAGTTAAAATATAAATTAGAAAAGTTTCCATACTTCATACATTTTTTTTTATCAACTTTGTGACATTTTTACAGCCGATAAAAATGCTTCAATTGTTTTATTATAAAATTTTTTTAATAACATTTCTCAAGATGTTTATCTATAAACATTGCAGTATTTATGTTAGCATAAACTTCAATCTTTTTTTCTAATTATAAAATATGACTATATGTAATCTATATATTATTTGAAATATAGTCAACATAAATGGGGTAATTTTTATGTATTTTTCTAGGCTTTACTGATATTACACATTTATATATTCACTGGAGTTTAAATGATCTACTACTCATACTACCCATATTAATTTGAGGAATGTGTGACTATTCATACTACTAATTTTATATTAGATAACACATTAATTATTTATTTAAATAAATTTATTATTATAATATATAGATTATAAATTATTATTATAATAGATTATAAAAAATTAAAAAGAAAATAATTTGTTTTTTTATATAGATTTTTATAAAACAAAAATACATATAAAAAAAATTTAATAATAATAGTTTAAAAACTATTTAATATAACGTTGTTTTTTTATTTAAATAAACCAATCGAATTTTTTTTTGTTATGAAAGTTTTTGTCATCTACATAACAACAAACTAACACACCAACAAACTCTCCTCTGTATTTAACTGTTGGACTATTAAGCGTGTTTTTTTAATCAAATTATATATATATATATATATATATATATAGAAAGAATGAAAATTTAACGATTTTTTGATATGGCTCTCCAAACAATTAATAGAGTAGTAGTATCCATGTTTATCCGGTGATTCCACTAAAGCTATATAAAAATAGGGGGTGAACAAATCCTTTCTATCCAGTGTAAATTTTAATATTATACATACAAATACACAACCTGACCGAGTCAATTTCCCACTTTCATTTTAGTCTTTGATCAAGGGATGATTTTTATGAAATTACATTTTATAAAATTAAAGTATTTTATGTTTATTTGATTCATTAATTTTTTATTTTTATTTAAAAAAAAAAGTTTATAAAAAATCTACACATATCCGTTTTTAAGCTTTTTAATAATATAAAATATTATAGTTCAAAATTAATATTACAAAGATCATTTAATTAATTAAACATATAAATATATTAAATTTAAATATTTTTCCTAATGCGTAATAGGTTTAAGTCCATATATTTATTAATTAAACTTTCTTTAGAGGAATAAATAAGGATATAAGTAAATTTTAAATATAGGTATTCATATATATATTATCATATCTGTTTGTCGTGGAAATTGGGTCATTTTAGACTCAAAATTTATAATATTTTTTATATTCCTATTTATTTAATATATTTTATATATCTCAATTTATTATAGTTATCAATATTAATCTTCTACTTCATGCATTGTAAACAATAAATAACTTAATTGATAGACTATTAATATTTATTTTCTTATTCAATCTTAGTATTTTCAAAACTTTCGAATGACAACATAACACTACTCTCTCAGGTTATTCCAATAGAGAAGTTTCTTATGGGAAGCTAGGGTTCCGACCTCTCTTCGAAGAGATTTTCTTAAAAATGTCCAGATTTACCAAGTGTCTAGATAACCTTAAATGATCATATCTTATCTTATTATGCTAGCTAAAATTGTATATATCTATCTATCTATATATATTGGTTCTCAAAAACCGCTCTAACGATTTTTTTCAAATTTACACTAGATATAGTATTTATAAAGAAAAATTAAGTTTTATTGATGATATCTCTTGAAACATTCAGCTTCATTATTAATTTCTTAATTGAAAATTATATATGGAAAACGTCAAAATTGGCCTCCATTTTTATTTGTATTAATATTTTTTTTTATTTAAAATATTTTAAAATTTATTATTTAATTTCGAAATAAAAATAAATATTTTTAAATATTTATTTTTAATAAAATATATATAGATATTTATTAATCTCTCTCAAAAAAAAAAAAAATAAAATAAAAAACATCAAATCTGCCTGATAAGACAGTAAAAAAATGACAATTTTTTATCTAAATATATTTAGTCCAGATGGTAAAGTGATGTTTTAACGAGTCGATTTCGTCGGTTCGAAACTCTCCGGGTGAATCGTTATTTAAAAATGAAAATGAAAATAATGAATTTGTTATTTTTTTTCTTTTTATCTATTGTTTACATTTTAATAAATTACTATTTTATATTTATTTATTCATTGTTCTTTTATTAAATTTAATATTTATTAATATTATTTATTATTAATTTATATATTGATGACATCACAAATGACATTTATATTGAAATTTGACTCCCGCCTTTTTTTAAAGAATATTGTATTAATATTTTTTTTATATTTAAAATATTTTAAAATTTTTTATTTAATTTCGAAATAAAATTAAAAATATATATTTTAATAATATTTTATAATTATAAATTACGATATATATTTATCAATAATAATGAATTTTTTTTTTTTAACTTAATTACAGAGCCGAGGCTCGGGGTCCCGGTATGATCTTAATATATTGTGAGAATTAGATAAATAATGTAGAGAGAAAAAAATATTTAAAAATAGATATTTATTTAAATGAAATAAAATTATTTAATTTACAGAATGAAAATGTCTATAATAATGTCTAAACATTTTTTCTTTATAATTTTACATTATAATAATACTAATTACAGTAGTTATAATATATGGGGAATTTTCAACTTTGACTGCCGATTTGACCATGTTCCCAAACGAATTTTAAAAAAACCAAGACCACTTTACATTTACACATTTTAAGCTCTAATCGAATCCAAAATCAAAATTTAAAAAATCGAAAAACAAACTCACAGATATATAGATTTTATAAATGAACATTTATACAATTTATTTTAATTAATTTGAAACATTTTAGGAAACAAATTTTTAATGGGTCATTTTTAGAAATCCCATTTAACAATTATAATAAATAATTAAAAAATTGTAAAATTTTTAAAGTATATAAAAATAAATTGTATAAATTGGTTAAAGGGTCGAGTGATAGTTCGGTGTCCCAGGTATATATTTTATATTAACACGCCTACTTTTCTGTATAATAAAGATATAAAGAATCATATTTTAATTTTTATATAACCAAGAAATCATTTTTTCACTTAAAATATAGTTGTAAAGCCCAAATCTCCGATCCATATAACATCATCGACTGGGCCGCTACCAAAAGGAGTCTTCTCTTGCTCTGACTAGGGCCACCGGTATTTGCCATTAGTCTCGAAAAAATAATATTAAATTTTATATAAATTTATAAATTAGAATATTTGAATTTGTTTAAATTTTAACACATGTAATCAATCATATGCATAAAGAATAGAAAATTTTGAAAATCAACTTGGTATTAAATTCAGAAAAAAAAATACTCATATATAGAATATATAGACTATTCGAATATAATTGAAACTCTTTCTCTCCCTCTATTTTAAATTTGAAAAAACGGAGTGTTAAGAAATTAAGATTCCTTATACAACATGGATGGTTAAATGAATTGGGCTCCCTACCTCCCTGAGAAATTCACATTAAAAATGTTTATAATATTTTAGTTTATTAAATCAAACTATTATTTTTTTATTTCAATATTTTTAATGTTAATACAATAATTTTTATTTTATAATCTATAAAATAATTTAATTATTTTTAAAAACAACGGTCTTCAATTACAATTTTTTTACTCTCTACTGACTGTTCATTTCATAACTGAAAATAGTGTCGAATAGAAATAGACGATATTACTTGGATTAATCTTATTATGCTAGCTAAAATTGTTTGTTTGTATTATTGAGGACCCCAGTTCAATTCATTTTAATCAGATTGATGCAATGATGCAACATTTAATAATTGTAATAAATAATTAATTGTAGATTAATATTTTCTAAAGGGTCGAGCGACAGCTCGGTGTCCCAGGTATTAATATTACCAGCCAAACCCAATAATAATGAATCATTTTTTTTAACTTAAGTACCGAGCCGAGGCTCGGGGTCCCGGTACTATATATATATGGTAGTCCCTGTTTTATACAAAAATTTCAAAATATAGCGAATTTCTTCATTATTTTCATTCATTTTTGAAAAGCTTTAACTTTTGTTCAGCTTCACCAAATTTAATTTTCTTTAAGGTTAAATGAAGCTTGAAATTTTACCTTTTCAACGTTATATGGTATGACACAATGTGATTGGTAGCACTGGAGATATACGATTCCAACGACATTTATGGACAAAATGCGAAAAGACTTTTTCGACCACCCATTATTTTGTTTGATAATTATACTTAAATATACTTAAATCATTTTAAATAGAAAAATCTAAAATTATATATAATTATAAATACCTTGAATTTTTTATGATTATTTTTATATGGATTTCACTCTTAATAGTCTTTTTTAACAATTTTAAAATTATGTTAGAAAAATAATGATATATTACATAGGTTCTTAAACTTATGTACTCCACGGACCCCCACTTAAAAAAATTTTTTTTGACGGACCCCCATCACAACTTTAGGTACTTTTCGTCATTTTATTAATTAATTTCTGGCTTACGATCTCATAAGGACAAGGATATATGATGAATATTTCTAACAGTGATTGGTGAATAACGATTTTTTTGCATATTGTAGAACACATTTTATTAGAAATTATAATATTGAAGAAAGAAAATACAAACATTGTCATAGCAACAAATCTCACAAATTATAATGGGTACTTACATTAAATTCATATAAATATTTTATAATTTTTTTCAGAAAATATTAAATAAGAAATATTTTAAAAAATAACTGCATCTATCTCATTAAATATAACTTACATATTTAATGAGATGTATGCAGTTGTTTTCTTGAAACAAGAATCTCAATATCTGGCTTAATATTGGAAACTTTTAATCTAAGATCCGGCTCTACATTTAATTTGTTTCTATATTTAGACTTAATATAAAATAGTACCGAAAAAGCTTGTTCGCATAAATATGTTGTGCAGAATGGAATCAAGTGTTGAAGTGCTTTATTTGCAAGCGCAGGATAATCTGACCTGAGAAGTAACCAAAAGTTGCTCAATTCAGTTTTGTTAAATTTTAGTTTATAAGTTGTATCACATGATAATTCCACGAGAATATCTTGTTCAGGTGCAGATAAATGTTTAGCATTTGTAATTTCCATATTAAATGGATCTCTGATCCAGTTATTGCAAGGATCAGGAGTAGAAAAATACTTCCTGAAGTTGCTTTTCAAAGTAATTAAATGTTCAACAAATAATTGACGCGTTTGATTAAGCAATTTTTCACTGGAGCTTTCTATGAAATCATTGAGAGTTGGAAAAGACTCATATACACCGTTCTGGATGCGTTTCGACCACAAGTCGATTTTTTTAATCATTGCTTCTATTTTATCTTCAACTTTAAATATATTTACAACAGTACCTTGCAGGCTCAAATTAAGTTCGTTCAATTTTGTAAAAATATCAGTCAAGTAAGCCACCTTAGCTAACCAGATAAAATCATTGAAACATTCGGTCAGTTCAAAATGCGCATCTATTAAAAACAATCGTATTTCATCTCGAAGCTCAAAAAGGCGAATGAGTACTTTCCCGCGGGACAACCAACGTACATCTGTATGTAATAATAAATGTGTATGTTGACTACCCATTTCCTCACACAAAATTTTAAAAACTCTGGAATTAAGTGGACGAGCCTTAATGAAATTGACAATTTTAACTACTTCGTCTAATGTTCTTTTCAAATCTGGTGACATATTTTTGGCTGCTAATGATTCTCTGTGAATGCAGCAATGATTCCAAACAACCTGAGGCGCAACATTTTTAATAAGAGCAATCAATCCAGTTCTTGTACCTGACATTGCACGAGCACCATCAGTGCAAATTCTAACACATTTTGGCCACTCTATTTCATTTTCGGTTATAAAATTATTCAAACTGTTAAATATGTCATTAGCTGTCGTCCGTGAAGGTAGTGAATCACAAAACAATACATCTTCTTGTATTTGATTTTCAAACTCATATCTAATGAAAGCTAACAAATTGGCATTATTAGTGACATCAGTACTTTCATCCAATTGTAATGAGTAATAGTGACTTTTGCGCACTCTCGATATTAATTCTTCTTTTATATTACATGACATGTCTTCAATCCTATTCTTAACCGTATCATTTGATAATGAAATCAAATTTATATCGTTTGCTGCTTTAGTTCCTAACATTATATTTGTAATTACTTTTGTAGCAGGAAGAATTAATTGCTCTGCTATATTATGCGGCTTTCCTGCTTTAGCAATAAGTAGAGCTACTTCATATGATGCCATTACTGCTTTCTTACTCATACCACCAGATCCCGTCTTTACCATCAATTTCTGACTTGAATTAAGTTCTTCTTTTTTCATTTTAAAAAATTCGATAGACTTACTAACATGCTCGCTGTGCTTTGTTTGTAAATGACGTCTGAGATTAGCAGGTTTCATACTTTCATTGGATAAACTTTCCTGACATAGAACGCAGACTGGTCTTTCCACATCATTGTTGCAAATATAAGTAAATCCAAATGATAAATAATCATCCGAATATTTTCTAGTTTTGCGTTTCTTGGTAGAGTTTGCTGTTGATGCCTCATCATCTGATTCTTTCCGTTTCTGTGTTGAACCAGTTTGTAGCCAACGATCCATTTTATGGAGTAATTTATTAACATTGAACTACAATAATATAAATATAATATAAATATAATATAAATATAACGAATTATTATTTACTAGCTATGTTTTAATATGATTTTAAATGAATGTTTTAATATCATTTTAAATGAATGTTTTAAATCATTTTAATAAATGTTTTAAATAATTTTAAATAAATGATTTAATATCATTTTAAATGAATATTAATTTATATAATAAATATATTTCGTAATTTGATTCTAAAATATTATTAATTTCGTAATTTGATTCTAAAATATTATTAATTTCGTAATTTGATTCTAAAATATTATTAAAATAAATATTTTTTATTCATAAAACTAACTTATACTTACTCTCAAAAACAGCCTTTCTGGGAAATTGCAAAATGTGTTTAGTGTTTTTATAAAATAATGATCATGCAAATTACACTAAAAATTAAAAAAAATTATTAGCTATAATAAACTATTATTAGCTATAATTTAATTATAATTAATTAAATTAATAAAAATAATTTAAAGATACAACTCGTTGAGAAATGAACTTATAATTAACATTAATAAAAATAATTTAAAGATACAACTCGTTGAGAAATGAACTTATAATTAACATTTGCTTTAAAACTGTTTAAAACCCCAGAGTGGACGCTGACAATTTGGGTTTTTCCGGGTAAGACTGTCCCCTCCCCTGGTTTTCCCCAATAACAAAGTGAAAGAAAATTCCCTTATATGCCTCCCCTTCCGAGCCCCTAAGAGGGGTTATTTTAAAGGAACAATCGAAAAATGATTTTAAATGAATGAATGGATGAAAATTCAAATTTTATATATAGTTTTTTATATATGTTTATTTATTCACAAAAAATTAATTGACATAATTATCAATTTAATAAAATAAAATAGTATTATTAATAGTATTAAATTATAGCCGTAATTCTCTAGGAGGATATAGTTAAACAATGAACTTTAAATATTTATATATGTATATATTTTTACGATGATTTTTTTCCGAGGACCGCGGACCCCCAGTAAAGGCTTCGCGGACCCCCAGGGGTCCGCGGACCACAGTTTAAGAACCACTGATATATTATATAATATTTGTTATGAATTTTAATATATTAAAAATTTTATATGAGGAAACTAAATTCTAGAATTAATGTATTAATTTGCTCAATGGTAATTTTATAATTAGTATTAATTAATTTCATATATTATATAAGGAAGTAATATTATGTATACTCGCTATTAAACAAATCAACCAATCAATAGATTAGATAAAGATAATTTCACATGCTAATAAATAGTTCAACGAGGTAATAACTATAATTATAATTTTGACCAATAGATATTAATTATTTATTATTCGGGAGAACACATTTTATAGAAATTTTATTGTATAATAATAACATATTAGAAATAATTGGAAAAATAAGTTGCAGCCATGAAAGAAAAAGAAAAATCTTTTATTTTGGGCATCGTTTGACACTGGACCCGAACAAAAATTAGTATTATATACACTTAGATATTATATTCCACAAACTTAGATTTTGTTACAAAATATTATCAATACCATCTTTATCGTATTTTTGATATATATACTATGGCCCCTACACCTCGCAGAATTTGATGGAACTTCGCCAGTTGATTCTTTGATTAATTCTAAGAAACTTTTTCCTTAGGCAATTCTTGGGAAAACTTCTAGTTTTCGAGATAAAAAGGATTAAAGATTGGATATAAATCCATTGATATCTCATTTAGCTACCATGTCTTATCAGTTTGACCAGCAGAGGGCGCGGCTAATTTTCGGTCTTTTTCAGTTTGGATTGTATATAGAATTAGCTGGAGTGTCTCCACTCGACTATCTCGCAATTTGAATTGGATTAAATAACATAATATATTATATTTAAATTAAATTTAATTAATTATAAATTATAAATAATAAATAATAAATATTAAACCAGCGCATGTTTGGCTTTTTGTTGATGGCACCACGTCACGTGTTGGCGCGTGAGATTTGCAGTGTTAAAAAATTAATTCTGGTAATTTCAGCGAATCAATCAAGCTGAAATTCTATATATAGCAGTTTTATACAATTATTAATCATGTGAAAAATTATCAAACATATATCTTTATTTTTACGGTCACTTTAGAGGAAAAAAAATCAAAACGTTGTAGGTAATGACCCTCTTCCGGTTGAGCTACATTTCTCAAAAGTTGATAGAAAACTATGAATTTTGAATAATGCCCATGTACCAAATTTCATCATTCTAGCTCAAACCGTTTTTGCGTAATCTTGCCTACATACATACACACACACATACACACACACATACACACACACATACACACACACATACACACACACAGACATTTTTCTCAACCTTAGTGAAAATGATTCAGGAACCTTCAAAACGTATAAAAACATCAAAATCTCAACATCGAAAATTTTCGTGATCGCAATACTATCTCTGGCGAGATAGTAAAAATTAAAAAATTAATTAATTAAATAATTTCCCTATATCCAAACCGAACAGAAAAAACCAAAAATTAGTGAATATGTGAATATTTTGTGAATTAGTCAATGAAAATTTCTTAATGGCTGCACATTTCGATATTCATAACCATCTAATTTATATCCAATCTTTAATCCTTTTTATCTCGAAAACTAGAAGTTTTCCCAAGAATTGCCTAAGGAAAAAGTTTCTTAGAATTAATCAAAGAATCAACTGGCGAAGTTTCATCAAATTCTGCGAGGTGTAGGGGCCATAGTATATATACCGTATTTTTTAAGAAGAACAATTTCTTAGGGAAAAAATTAATCAAAACGAGTTCTTCCCAAAAACATTTATTAATATTTATAGAATATCACATATAACAATTTAATAACAATTTTAGTAACGAGGAAGGGAGCAATTGACATTCAAAACATCAATTTTAATTTTTGTTTTCTGGTTGCTACATCTATAATCTTGTAGAGCAGTCATAATTTAGCACAGATAACCTTATGGGTTATAAATATATAATTTAAGGTTAAATTTTGTTTTTTTTTCATATTTACGAATTATTCGGTGTTGGTATAAAAATGTATAATACGAAAAATATTAGTTAAGTGATAATGTCTTGATCTAGATGAAAATTGATTCTGGTATTAATATCATCAATAAAATACTTTTATTTGATCAACTATCCATAAATTATATATTATTATATTATAAATGAAAAAGTAATCTCCTTTCTAATATAATATAAATGTCTCGTCTTTTAATAGCTATTATGATATATTCATAAAATCCATCAAAATGGAAGTTGTATTGAGACATTTTGATTTTGATTATTATGCATGATCCTATAAATCCAATAATATTAACTATAAACTACCACATTACAATATCATGAAAAGGATATGAGATAATAAATGTTTGAGTGTATTCTATGAAATTAATTCTCTATTTTTATGATGTCCATATTTATTTAGTTTTAAGATTTCTATTTTAGATAAATTTTAAGAATATATTATTTATATATATTTTACACCATTGAATAAGGAAGAATATAAAATTTTATGATTAAAATAATAATAAATAACTACTCATTATAAAATAAGTTAAGATGACTCTAAAATTTATGGAGATTGAATAAAACTATCTTAAAATATTTTTATTCACAATTTTTGTATCTAGTACAGACTATAGATTATAGAAAATTGTCTCAATTCTTTGTTTGAGGTAGTTTTAATTTTTCAAAAATCTAAAATATATAAAGTTGCTATTTTTATATCCATTTATTTATTTATTCAATTTAATTGAAGTTACTTTTAATTTATAACCAATTTGAGAAAATTATATCATTTTTTTTAGAATAACTCTAAATTGATTTATATCATTCATGCAAAATTTGAACGAGTCATTAAGTGATTAAATAAGTGAGAAGTAATTTATAAATAAGTTATAGATTATTTAAAAAAAAAAATTAATGAAAGTTGATTGAAAGAATTTATTTATTTATTTTGTTATTATTATATCATACAATATATATATAATGATTTGAACATTAATGAATTGCGTGAACTAAAGAGATCTGTCACTTTTCCTGTGACAACGTCCTTTTTTATCACATAAGTGTTATATTTATATTTTTCAAACGGAAAAAAATAAGAATAGATATTAATTACATTTTGATGGTATTTACTCACTTATTCATATTATTATACTACAATAAAGAATTGTCAACAAAAGGTAATTAAGGATGTTTAAGAGCCTCGCCTACAATTTTTTACCCTTACTCTTTTTATTCATTAATAGAAATTATTCAAATCTCTAAATATACTTTCATATATTTAATTATTTATTTCGGCTATGTGGTGCACACCTGAAGCTATGATTTTTTTTAATCAAAGAAAAAAATTAATTGAATTTATTAATTCACATGATCAACTTAATGATAAAAGATTGTCCATTTATATTTATTCACACTAAAATATCTAATGAATATAGAATAATAACTAAAAATATCAAAATATTGTATATATATATATATATATATATATATGTATATTAATATGTAATTCCTTCCTTACTTGTAATAAAGGATATCAAAAATAGATAATCATGTTAATTAAAATTTCAACACATGCCTTCAAAGGTCTCCTAGCATAAACCTTCTTATTCTGGTCATTCAACTTGTTTACTTAAAGATAGAAGTTATTGCAAGTTTCGAAAGTGGTTGGACAATATTTAGTAGATAGTATTTATTTATATATTAAATGTATAAAATTATTAAAATTATGAATGCAAATAATACTTAATAATTTATTATTTTAACAAAAAGTTGTATAATTCTAAATTGTTTAATATCTAAATATTTTAAATTCATTCATTCATTCTTCATTAAATTAATTTGTGATATTATTTATAGTTAACTTTATTGATTTTATACAGATATTATGTTTTTTAATTTAATATATTATTTTGTTATATTCATAAGACCCTGAGTGTGTTTCTTTATAAATACGAATGTGATGTAAAAATACCAAGTAAAATAAATAAAGATGTGAGTATACTATGTGTCATTGTGCATAATTTCTATCATCTCTAACGTACATACATATGACCACGGGAAAATAACTAGTTTTATTTAACACCAAGATGACTAGGGTCCTCTTTCACTTTTTTACAGGTACCTAATTAAGATTTCAGTATTTAAATATATATAGATCTTTTTCTTCTTCTTATTTGTAAGATTTTTTTTTTTTAGTTTCCAACCTTCCTCGGATTGTTTGCTGACAACCATCAATCCATTTTTTGGAGGTCTTTTGTGGATGGTTTGGATAATAGGATTTGATTCATTTGCATGATGTATTGTTACCACTCATTTTTACTATCTCGCCAGAGATAGTATTGCGATCATGAAAATTTTCGATGTTGAGATTTTGATGTTTTTATACGTTTTGAAGGTTCCTGAATCATTTTCACTAAGGTTGAGAAAAATGTCTGTGTGTGTGTGTGTATGTGTGTGTGTGTGTATGTATGTAGACAAGATTACGCAAAAACGGTTTGAGCTAGAATGATGAAATTTGGTGCATGGACATTATTCAAAATTCATAGTTTTCTATCAACTTTTGAGAAATGTAGCTCAACCGGAAGAGGGTCATTACCTACAACGTTTTGATTTTTTTTCCTCTAAAGTGACCGTAAAAATAAAAATATATGTTTGATAATTTTTCACATGATTAATAATTGTATAAAACTGCTATATATAGAATTTCAGCTTGATTGAATTGCTGAAAGTACCAGAATTAATTTTTTAACACTGCAAATCTCACGCGCCAACACGTGCCATGGTGCCATCAATAAAAAGCCAAACATGCGCTGGTTTAATATTTATTATTTATAATTTATAATTAATTAAATTTAATTTAAATATAATATATTATGTTATTTAATCCAATTCAAATTGCGAGATAGTCGAGTGGAGACACTCCAGCTAATTTTTGTTTACTTTAATATTTAATATGTCTTTAGATTTTAAATTACAATAACTATAAAAATTTATCTTTTTACTATAAATTATTAATAGATATATGAATACTTGTAATACATATTCAATAAAACAAAAATTCGCATAATTACATATCATCGATTTATTATTAAATAATTGTTATTAATTTTATTTATTTAGTAGGTTAGAGAGAGTTTTTTATTTGTATATAGTTTGTAATTCTATACATTTAATTAACACCCAAAATTTTCAAGAATAATTTTTTTATTTAACTTTACCAAAGTATAAAATCATTTCAAATGTCAAATAAATATATTTTCATTTTCAATGAACCTTTTTGTCAAATGGAATTACTGGATATTTTATTATTAACATGTATTTATTACAATTCATCAAAAAAAAAAAATTTATTTAGCATTTTTTTATATAATTTATAGTTCAATTTTATTCCTTTGTTTTAATAAATAAATAATTTATTTTCATTTTAAATTATTTTTTATTTGATTACTTACTTGAGATTATTTGAATTAAAAAATAATGATAGAAAATAAAAGAAAAATATACATATTACAGAGAGAGAGAGAGGGAGAAAGAAAATGTCCTATAGAACCCGACGTAAATATACAAATATAATACTAATACAGGGTGGACCAAAAGTCCGGTAAAATTTGAATCGAGCGCTGCTTCGAATTGCGGGGGATACGGGGGGAGCTGGGCGTTACTAAACGCTAGAGCGGCTAGTTGGAATTCAGTGCCATGCGGAATTCAGCGATGCACAACGCGCGTTTTGCTTACGCGAGTACTATCAGCAACAACGATTCTGCGACTGAAGCGCGACGAAAATTGTGTACACAGTACAACATACGAAATAAAAATCAAGCTCTATCAACTCGTTATTTTTAAAAAATAAAACCCTGATTTTTGTACTATTATAATAAATAAACATATTTTCTCTCATATCTCTTTTTGTATTTTTTATAACCATTTGAAATGTTACCGGACTTTTGGTCTACCCTGTACATTGAACTCTCCATCATATAGAATTACATTTGTTGTTAAAGAAAAACCTTAAGGAACTCTGTTCATGACAGTGTCCCCCCACAACACACATTCTTATTGATAATTGATAACTGCTTGTGTTATTCTTTAGTAATATCTATATATTGAACATTAACGGAAGTTTTTTTATTGATCAGTCATTCCCATCCTCTCTAAAAGAAATCCTATCTCTGGGAGATATCCCCGTAACTATGTATCTCCCTCTATTATATCATTGAATATTTATATGCCTACATCTGAATCAATTTAGATTCGATCCCTTTACCCTCTTTCGAGATATGTATATCAATTTAATATATATATAGTAGAGTATAATGATAGATAGACGTTATCTAAAATAACTTTTTTCATAATAATATATACATATAATATGATATATATATGATAAATTTATAAAATCATTTATATGTAAATTTTGTTGTGTATTATATATATGTATTTAATTATAAGTATACAAAATATATTTACTATAAATAATGAAAAATTCCTATCAAATATAGAAGAGAAATAATTATGAAAATATTATTTAAATGATATAATATAAATATAAGAATTTAAAGATAAATAATAATATTGTCTGCTAATTTTCAAGCTCCTTCTTAAGAAATAAAATCTAAAAACTAAAAAACTGATTAATTTATATTATTTTGAGAATGTTTGATAAAGTGAAATAAAATAACATTAGCATATAAATATCTTTAAAATAATTGTTAAAGATCGTTATTGATAAGACATAAAATTTTTTTTTTTTTTTAAATAATTATTTCCATAAATTATTATTATTATTATGATTCTAAAGCTTTCTGTTAATCAAACATTTATAATTTTCACATTACTTAGTTTTATTAATACTTGTATAGTATAAAAGTGTAATTCATTTATTATATAATTTTTTTTTTTTTTTGATTTGTATAAAAATTAATTTACTGTTATATTATATAGAAATCATGCATAATTAAAATAAGAAACAATAAAATCTGTTCCAAAAGGAACTATTTAGTTTAGATCAAAATTAGTTGTAAATGCCTTTTAATAAATTTTCAAAAATAAAAAATATTATACATCAACAGTAGAAGTTTAAAATCAAAATTGATGTTTGAAACGCGTATACCGTTAGTCTTAAATTCTTGAGGGTGAGAATTGACAGATGGTTATCATTTATATATATATAAACTTTCTCTTGTCAATATTAACGTATATTGATATCTGTGGCATATGTTTAAAGGCTGCTCCATCATTCATCATATTGATCAATATACCAATAGTGTTTGTGAATTAAAAATAAGCTCTTTACTTATTGGATGACTTTCATTTACAGTTCCGAAATAAGCGTATGAATATTTTGAAGTAAAAACTTTTTCTATTTTATCTTTTATAATTCAACTAGATTTACAAGTATATAATTAAAATATAGTATATCAATTGACTAATCAAATATTTTATTATTTATTAATATATACACAGTAGAATCCTTACCTTAATGTGGACCAATTGATGGCGACATTCGTGAAAATATTAATTTTTTTAAGATTTTTTTAAGGGAAATATTACTACTTTACTGATTTCTCATAACTGCAGGTTAATGAAAGTAGGGACTTTACTTCATGTTAAATTTTTTTTTTTTTTTTTTTTTTTTTGTAAAATAATTTTATGAACTTTTTTTGATTTGAGTAATGAAAAATGTTGAAAGATCATCATCGGTTATTTAATGTGCTATTTTATAAAAATATTTTACTTTTTCTGTTTCAGATTACCTAATCTTTATGATTCTATTTTTGATTTTTTCTGCATCAATCTAGAAGTTAAATAATCATAATTATTAATTTATATTTATTAATATTAGTAACCCGAAATGCTCAAAGATAATGCACACAAATTGAAACCTATTTTGTCAAATTTACTAAAAGTTTTATATAAACTGATTGTAAATAGAAAAAAAAAATTTTAAATAAATGTCATTTATAAACAATAAATAGTGCATATATATTTCAAATTTACTTCGTTTTGTTCACTTTCCAAAATGAACAGCAAAGGATCAGACCAATATCAAAAAAATACCCTAATTCGATTAGAAATTCTCAAAATCGAATTGAATTTGTATATCTTTATCCATAAGAAAAAGCAATAATAATGAAATTTCCCCCTTTGGGCTTATATATCTATCACATTTCGAAGGTGACCTTCTCCTAAAAAAAAGCTTATCATCGGGCGGGGCTCACCAGGGTTGTTTACGAACATTCGCTATCAGCCCCATCAGGCCATATGAAATACTGACTAAAATCGGTTAGCAAAGGGCGGCCAAGAAGCCAACACGCAATCACCACTAACAAACATTCACCTCCTCCAAGATATAGGGCGTTTCATAATAGAGTTTTGCTAGTAACGAAATTCACTTGTATAGAAAAAAACAAATAAGAAATTTGATATTGATTAATACATTTGAAAAATTTCTTTTACATTAATTCATGGGAGAAAAACAAATTCTATTTCGTTTATATTGTAAATATATTATATATTAAATATAGGTAAATTATACTTGTCATTAAATAATTCAATTAATACTTAATTCAATTTCTTAACATATATTCTTGTAATGAACTTGACTCGATTTTTGTAATGAATTGAGGAAACAATTGTAGTTTTGTTACACATGTATAAATTTAAAAATAAATTAGTATTACTACTAATACTCGAAATGTAAGTAAAAACACCAAGTAAAATAAATAAAATACAAATTTTAATAAAAGTTTAATGATAGAATTCTTAAATTTAATGTCTTTTTTAATTTTATTAGAAAATTTGGGGAAAATTTATTATCCTTTAAACTTAATTGAATAATGAACTAGCACTTAATTTTAAGTAGGATAATTAATAATTTATTGAAGTTCTCGTATTTTTCTTTTATTTTTATAAAATCAAACTAATAGCAGCGATTTTCTTTCAGGAGAAAAAGTGCCATTAAATTTTTATTGCGATCTTTATTCTTAAGCTCTTTTGGATCTTCAATGGATGGCCATTAAATAAGTTGAATTTTCTATCAATAAATAGAAAAAGCATTTCTGCACAATTGAATTCAAATCTCGATCTTTTATTTTTTTCGTCTTGGTAAATTCTAAACGTCCTTTATCCCAATGTCATCAATTGTCCCGGAATTCATTCTTTTCAAACGATTTCGTTGAAAATTCTAAACTATATAATTTCTTTGACAAGCAAACAAGATGTGATTTCTTCTAGTTGTTCTTTGAACATTGGATGAAATTATTTATGAAGGGCCTTTTTCAAAGAATTTCATTAAGACAATTATTTTACTCAATCCTTTAATCAAAAATCGTTATTTTTTTAAAATAAAACATATCTACTTAAAGGAAAAAAAAATGTATTTCTGAAAACTAATCTCATTATTATTAACTTGAGAGTTATCATTGGAAAATTTCTTAATTAATTTTAAAATTTTTTAGTTATATATATATATATATATACATAAATGAATTTTAATTAAAAAAAAATTCTATTTCCTTCTTGCGTCAACAAATAGACAGTTTTTTAATTGGATCCAATTCCAGGGATTTAAAACAACTAATTTTCTGTTTACATTAAACATTGAGATTTGATCAGGGTGAATGGTTGTTGTATGCGGAATTGAGGATAGAGGGTGTGGGTGAAGTGAATTGTGTAGGGGGTCACAGTGGTCGGGGTGGTCGGATGGGTGGGAGGGAATGGGTATGAAACTGTCGGCATTTTAGGGCGGTTAAAGACTCTAATCGCAATAGCAACCAAAACAACAGATTAGAATTGGGATTACACAAGTCATGGATTCCCAGTGGGGCAAATTAAAATAATCAAAGGAGAGGAACCTTTTGAAAACTTGAAGAGAAATATAAAAATACCTTAACAAAAATACAAATGGAATCAAATCATTGTCATTATTTTCAATATACTAGTTAAATAATGATTTTTTCTTTAATATTTAACTAATACGTTAACGTAGATTAAGTAAATGAACAAAATTCAAAATCAATCAATTAAGAGAGTTCATACATAATAGAAAAATTAAACTTGTGTCAATTTTTCATTTTATATCAAATAGTTAAATAAGAGTCAATAAAAAAAATATAAAAAAAAACTTTTTAAAATCACGCTTTTATTTGAATGCTCTAAAAAGGAGAAAATAATTTCTTCACACACACACACACCACGATTTCCTTACAATTAATCATATCTAAAAAATGAAAGCGTGGGCGCCAAACATGCAGTGAAAGGAAAAGAATACGAAGGACATTTCATTGTATATGCATAAACTTTTCTGTATTTCCCAACCGACGATAGTAAGGGAGGTATTGTTTTCACACCAAATTTCACATGTGGAGATTTTTACATATCTCCACGAATCATGCTTTTTCTAATTAAACTAAAAATAAAAACTAAGATAATATAATTTAGTCATTTTTTAAAAATATTTTTCTTTGATACTATATATATATATATATATATAAGGTACTTGAATTAATAATGAGCTTTTCGCACAAGAGGCCCCCACTAGTGTATGTTTCAATATTCCAGTTAGCAATGTTTTCCCACTAAAACCTACAGTCTATGGTCGTCTTGAACAGCTTGTATCATTTGGTTGAAACCACAGAGCATCCGTGAAACGTAAACAGTACTAAATTTCGTACCAGATAAAGTGTTTTTGCGGGGAGTCGGTCGGTTCTGGGTCTGGCCATAGCACATATTTTTTTCCCTTTTCCACTATATTTGATAACTATGTCTATTTGAAGTTTTTTCTCTGCATGTTTGGTGCCCACACTTTCATTTTTACACGCCAGTGATTAGTCAGAGTTTGTCAACCTTAAAATAATTGTACTAGGTAGAGAGATTTGATTTAAAAAAGAAGTGATTTTCCAAAAAAAACTAAAATAAATCAAAATAGAAAAAAGGCATACAAATAATTGAGGAACTTTAAAATTTTCGAAATCAATCTTTTAATAATATTAATGAATAAATTAAATTTTATCCCAAAAGTTGTGATTTTGTTAATTAGGTCCTGGGCGCTTTTATTGAATGAACTGATCCATATTACTTAAAAAATAGGAAATATTCAGTTTTCTTTCTTTCTCTCTGTTTTGTTTAAAATTATTACAGAACATACTTATATATTTTTCCATGCGTTTGTTAATTTAATTAAAACATATGAATAAAATTTGACTATTTACAATGCACTTGACTTACTCAACGTAATTTTTTTTAAGTAATTGAAATTTAATATAATTTTGTAAATAAATAATGTTAATAAATAAGGTTCTATATATATATATATATGATTTTGTTCAAAACTATTATATTTTTTGATGTCCTAATAAATAAGAATTGTAAAATGTCTGTTTAATAAATTTTCGAAATATATTTATATATGAATAATATACTTTTAATGGATAAGAATTGTAAAATAATTCAATATTTGATATATTTTATTCATATTAATCGTATAAATAATTAATAATTCAAAATTGGTAAATTACATTCTAAAAAAAAATAAATAATATTATATTATTATAATAATAAATGTATATATTCAAATATAATAAAAAAAGAAAATTTATAATTGCAATGAAAATTTGTTCATTATACATTACGATATTTGATGGGGAGAAATTAAAATTGAATAAAATCTAATTATGAAATGATTTTCATGGAAATTATCAATGGTAAATTTATAATCCATTATATTGATATATATTTTTTTATTTTTATTTTTAGGGTTATACCTATATAAATATAGATTGAAATATCATTCTCATTAACATTAAAATTGTATTTGAATTTATTTCAACAGTAAAGAAATAATAATTATTGTAATCAAGTACCTACGAAATTGTTAAAACCTTTTAGTTATGGTCTTAATTAATAATGAAAATAATTCTTAAAATATTATATTAATAATAAAACTATTACTCTTTTAGGAGGATTAATATAATTCAAAATTTGTGGTATTAATAATCAAATCAAGTGATTTATCTAGGCAATGAATGGAAGAAGATGGTAAGAAATCATGATCTAAAGGCAACTAACTACATTCTAATCTCCTCAACAACGATCTACCCTCTACGAATTAAGGCATATTTTTATATTTTGGAATATATATATAATTAAAAATTTAATTTTTAAAATTTTAAAAACAAATATATATGTACTTTATATATAAAATAGAAATAATTGGCAAAGGTCGATTGTATATATATATATATATATTTAAAAGATGATAAGAAATCATATTCTGAAGATAACAACAATATATATAAATGATGATTGTAAACTTTTAATACTCGATCTAATCCGTTCATGTTTTGTTTGTATTTATCTATCAATGTGTATTTTTCTATATAAATAATAATTAACACTAAGATATAAGAGATACAATTTTTATGATTTTATAATATTTAGATATACGAAATTGAAGTATAGTAGAAGTTTGAGTATAATTATTTTATAAATTATATTTTCTATTTTAAATAGTTATTAATATACCTTTTTGCATTTTATGTAATATTTTATAATTTGTATTATACAATTTCAATAAGATAATTTAATTAAGAAGTAAGAAATTTAAAGGAAATTAAGTATTATTTTTTTCAGATTATTGCTTAAAATATTACTGTAGGCCTGTCAAATAGATCGAGATGATTTTCTAGTACCATATAATATAAATTAAAAAATTAAATTAAATTTAAATATAGTATTATATATTATATGAAAATAAAATTTGCGTTAGCAGTATTACCTTATATAAAAAAAAATCTAAAGCCAAAAACGTGTTATAAAAAAATGACGATAATAACTTGTGACGATGACCCGTATATCAACATTAAAAATTATATTTAAAAAAAATCCGTTCATAATATTTCATAACAGACGGATAAGTGGATATGATTTATATGTGATCGGGATGGAAGATGAGAAGGAGAGAAATTCAAGCCGGGAGTGGAGAATCGACAAATCTTCTGAGGATTTAATAAATAGATACGTCTACGAGTGTGTGGTGGCCAGTTAAAAATTTTATATGGGAACCATTTAGAACCTCATAAATCTTTTTTTACTTTATTATTTATGATTCTATTTCAAATTAAATGTCCTGTCTTTTATCTTTATTTATCGACTGAATAGTAGCAGCTTGACTCATTGTATGTAAATGTGACTTGTTCGTCGATCTTGAGGTCGAGGGATCGAACCTCGCTATATAATAGGATTAGATAATCAATTACCTATTCAATATTTGAAACATTTAATTTTATATTTAATTTTGAAGAAAGTCCATTTCATTATAGTCAAATATTCAATTGAATTTAAATAAATTGAAAAATTCTAGAACCGACGGCTTGGAGTAAATTAATTTCCAGCTACAGAATCAATTTCAAATACTTTTAATATATCTATTAATGTAATATAAAACAGATATGAATATAAAAAATAAATATTTTTAATTTTATTTTATTTATAATATATATGTAAGACCAGGCTGTGACGTCATATAATTTTAAATTAAGAAAAAACTAATAAAGATGATTTTTCTCGAGGATAAAACCAATCCAAAGTGCATGATTCGTGGTGATATATAAAAAAATCTCCTCATGTGAAATTTGGTGTGAAAATAGCCCTTCCCTTCCTATCGTCGATCGCTAATACTACCACTTCCGGTTTCCGGATATGCAGCAGAAGTTCGTCAATTCATCATACTGATGCATTAAGTAAATATACCAAATTTCATCAAAATCCGTTGAACCGTTCAAGCTGTACACATCTAAACGGACGGACGGACAGACAGACGGACGGAGAGACATCATGCTAAAAATACTTTTTTCTGTTAACAAAATTCATGATTCGTGGATATACGTAAAAATCTCCACATGTGAAATTTGGTGTAAAAACAATACCTCACTTACTATCGTCGGTCGGTAAAAATTGTGTAGTTGTAAAAAACTTATCTTATCTCTTAACTTATCTTCCATTGTTAAGTGGAAAAACTACGTAAAAAATATTTTTTTTTAAATTAATAAGGTGCAAAAGATAAATTTAAATCAAGCAATTTGAGTTTAGATAATAATCACTGAAATTCAATGTTTCTTGTCGTTTATTAGGGAAAATTGAATTCTTTCTATATGAAAGTTAAAATGAAGTCTGCCTAGACTGGCTGTTTCTAATAAAGTGAATCAATATTTGAACTGTTCCACTTGTCGTCGTGGAGTGCCATACGATGTAGCTTTGTCGGTGTCTGCGTGTGTCTGTCCCATCGGCTTTTGTTCCATGCCGGTGACATTTCCTACCCCTGCAGCTATAATGTCACTTAACCTTACCGCTGCTTCTTGACTGCGCTGATGACATTCGCACGGATGTCCGGATTGGCAAGCTAGGAGGGAAAAGAAGAAGGATAGCTCATTAGTCGTCCAAGTAGTCTCTCTGGTCAACCAACCAACAACAAAATCAACGCGTACATTAGACAACCAATAAATTTACATGAAAACAACAAGGAACTCTCAATTTAACTACAATAATTACGATAAAAAGTTTAAATGCTTTCAACTAAATAAGTATTTTTATTGAAACAATTAAAATCAGTTTTTGTTATGATTACAAAAAAAAGGCCTCTGACTTTTGTAAGTCCTACGCAAGGACAATGCCTATCAAGTCGGTTATATCAATGAGGTGTCCTATGATCAGTAGAACGGGTCCTATCAACCTTTACCTTGATATTTCTTGATCGAAGGCGCTATCAAGTAGCTTTCCCTATTTTGATCCCGGGGCTAGGTTGACTCCGTCCCATAAACCCCAGCTAGGGAAATTCCCTTCCCAGGCCCGGTATAACTTTACAAAACATATTGAAAAAAAAATTAAATTACATTGTATTTAAGTGTTTCAAAAATACCACTATGATAATATAATTCTAGTATTTCCATTTAGGAGTTAAAAAATAAGTAATGGTATAAACAAATTAAATTGGATAATTGAATTTAATACATGAATACACAATTATGAATTTTTTAATTCTAATTAAAACATTTTTAGGTTTGGTCTTTAGATAATCTATCCTCTCAGAAATCCAATAAAAGTATATCAGATTGAATAATATATTTACAAGAAACTTAATGAATTTTCAGATATTAAATTTTTCTTTTTTTTTTTTTGGATTTTTGATTATACATGTTATATTTCTAAATAAATTCCATAGAATTAAGCGGAATTAAAATCATCTACCCTTAAGTGGATTACATATAAAAAGGGTTGGTTAGCCACTACAATAAACTGTGACCAATATGTTGAAATATTTTTCCATCATTTTATTATTTATTATGCATATATTCATATAATATATACATAAATTTTATTAACCATAGATAGGAGAGTATGTTGGGATTCCCATTATTCCATCCCACCATTAGTAAATGAATACATTCAATGTATTGAATTATAAAAATAAATCTAGTTCCACGCTTTTATCTAGATTTTATTTTGTAATTCATCTATTTATATTAAAAATATAATAATAAATAACTCTATGATGATAATTTTCTGTTTTGTATTGAGTTTATGTTTAGAAACATGAAAAAAAAACAAAAAAAAAAAAAATTGGTGGTTGAATGAATGATGATTAATATTTATTGGAGCGTGCTCTTGGCCTAATGTGGCATCGTGGGGCGTGGTTGAACATGCATCTATTGATTGCATATGGAGATAGAGATATTATAGAAACCGAGGTGTCGTTATCTCGTGCCCATGGACGGCTCCGGAGGATTATGCCCGGAACCTAATGGCATCCGGAGTTCATTACCGAGGCCCTCGGCTCGAGTCTGATTACGCAAATGCATCGACTCTCTCTCTTCCTCTCTTCTCAGGTCCGCCAGCGAAGATGGCTGTCGTTGTTAATTAGAAAACTTTGCTCTTCTTAAGTCGCAAATTAGTTTCGGTCAGTTCATTTGGTGACATGACCAATTGGAATCAACTGGGGTCATGGTTTGTTTGATTTTCCCTTTCAACAAGACACTTTACCCGACACGTATTCTAATTCCAATTTAAAGCCCTTAATTAATTGCAAAAGAGGCAAAAAAAAAACCCTCTCTTAAATTACGTGTAATAATATTATGTTAAGCTTGTCAAGCAATTAAGAGCTCTTTTTTCAGTGTTTTTCTCTAAATAAATCTTACTTGAAGATTAGATTTGAATTGATAATTAATTTAACTTTTGAATGCTAGTAGTCACTTGAAAAGAAAGAACTATTATTTATTATTTCAAACTTGCTCTCAGAAATTATCTGAGTCAAGTTTAATTATTGATAAATTATGTAATATAAAATAAAAGTAAGATTTTGACTAAATGAAAAATCTGGAGTGTCTCCACTTGACTATCTCGCAATTTGAATTGGATTAATTAATACATATATTATATTTAAATATATAAATTAAAATTAATAAATAATATTTATTAAACGACCGCATGTTTGGCTCTTTGTTGATGGCACCACGTCACATGCTGGTGCGTGATTTGCAGTGTTAAAAAATTAATTCCGGTACTTTCAGCGATTCAATCAAGCTGAAATTCTATAAATAATAGTTTTATACAATTTTTAATCATGTGAAAAACTATCAAACAAATATCTTTATTTTTACGGTCAGTTTAGAGGGAAAAAAAAATGAAAACGTGGTAGGTAATGACCGAATTCCAGATGACCTATATTTATCAAAAGTTGATAGAAAACTACGAATTTTGAATAATGCCCGTGTACCAAATTTCATGATTCTATCTCAATCTTGTCTACACACACACAGACAATTTTATCAACCTTATTGAAAATGACTGAGGGACCTTCAAAACGTATAAAAACATCAAAATCTCGACATCGAAAATTTTTTTTCTTACGAGATAGTAAAATTGAACAAAAGAGTTATTAGTTTTTATTAAGGATTAAAAATATAGTTAGTCATGTAAGTAATTTTTGTTAAAATCTTATTTGATTCAAAATTAAAAAAAAAAGAGAGCTTTCTCCCTCCTCTGTATAATTTTACCACCCATACATAATACATTCAACATTTGGTTTTCATTGAAGATAGAAAGCAATGGTGACAGGAGGATGTTTTCACTATTGATAAACCATTCAGTCAATCACTTTCATATTAATATATTGACTGATATAAGCCACTTGTCATTTGCAGTGTCATATAGGACACCCTGGTGCGGAGAGGTGGCAGAGAGAAATGCCCATCAAGCTATTAGAAATCTAACAAATAGAATTTTATTCATAGGAATAGAATCCAAAATATTTGACAGATACATATTATGAACTAACATTTAGAAAATTATTATAGTTCAATAATCGAAATTCGTTAGGTAATTTTTAAAATTAAATATATAAACTCAAATTATTATAAATAAATTAAATTATTTAATATTTGTTTATAACATAATTTGTATATTAATTTTAAATGAATATTCACCAATTTTATTCTTTTTATTTTTATTTTTATTTACTTTCATTCTTTGAGTCCATAAGATTAATGTCAAGGCGGAATAATGAATTTGAATTGAACACTTAGTCAGGCAATAAAATAAAATTTACATCCTGTGTGACTTTGAAAGAAAATCCAAATTCGATACGGAAAAGAAAAGAAAATAGGAATAGAAGAGACTATGGGGTAAGAAGTGGGGGTTTATTGACAATTTATTAGAGACGAATTTTCTATTCATGTATGTTTTAACTGTTTCAATTTCTCAATATGTCCTTTAAATATACATATATAGGTTGAGAGAGAGATTGTATTCTCTCTCATATGTAAAAAAAAAACATATTATTGTAAAACTGAAAATATATCAGTTAAAAAAATCTATACAAAAGTAGAATAAGTGCAATTTAGAACTTATATTTCAATGTTAATTTATTATTTAAATTTTGATTATATATTTAAATGAAGTATAAATATTTTAATAATAAAGACTAAAAAGTTTTTAAATCGAACTATTTTCATCTACCATATTTTTCCTTTTTTCATTTAAATTTAAATAATTAACAAATTGCAATTTTCTAGATAGTAATATTAATGGAAAAAGTTTAATATATCTAGGATAAATCAATAAATCGAATTTAAATAATAAATAGAAAAAAAGGAATACACATTTAATAAAGAAATAAAAAAAATTAAAAGAATTGGAGATTTACTTATTCGTTTCTACATATATATATATACATTCAATGATTCAATGAAATACAATCTCTAACCAATTTATTTATAGATATACTAATCATCTCTGAATCATAGTTTACTGAGGTTTAATAGGAAACTTGATCGAACTGACTTTTAACTTTTAATGAAACGTTATCACAATTTTTTTTCAATTGAAAATGATACCGTTGAATTATTATAACCTACAAAGTTTCATTAAAACATAAAAGCATATCATATTTATAAACAGAAAAAATTGTTATTAATGAAAATTTTTAAAACATAAACTTTTATGATTGGTGTTTTTTAACTAGGAATAGAATAACAAAAAAAAAGAGTTATGAAATATTATAATTTATTATTAGAACCATATTTTATAATGTATGTCAATAATATGTTATAATTATGGTTTAATAGTTGTATGAGATTAAATTTTTCATTTCACAATTTCATCTGTTAATGATTTCATAAACCTCAGATAGTGATAGTTATTAGATATCAAATTTGGGCTGAAATCTTCATAATTAGTAGTTGTATATATTTATTTAGAATTAATTAATTAAGTATGATATATAAATTGGTTCATCTTCAATATGTGAGAGAGAGATATTTAAAGTTTTTCAGACAATAAATATAGTATAGGTCTATACCAAATGTGTAGTCAAAAACGAAGAAATTAAAAAAAAAAAAATTAAGTGAAAATTTTATGTGAGTGTGAATTGTGGAGATTAATTAAAATTAGCTGGAGTGCCTCCACTCGACTATCTCGCAATTTGAATTGGATTAAATAACATAATATATTATATTTAAAATAAATTTAATTAATTATAAATTATAAATAATAAATATTAAACCAGCGCATGTTTGGCTTTTTGTTGATGGCACCACGTCACGTGTTGGCGCGTGAGATTTGCAGTGTTAAAAAATTAATTCTGGTAATTTCAGCGATTCAATCAAGCTAAAATTCTATATATAGCAGTTTTATACAATTATTAATCATGTGAAAAATCATCAAACATATATCTTTATTTTTACGGTCACTTTAGAGGAAAAAAAATCAAAACGTTGTAGGTAATGACCCTCTTCCGGTTGAGCTACATTTTTCAAAAGTTGATAGAAAACTACGAATTTTGAATAATGCTCATGTACCAAATTTCATCATTCTAGTCCAAACCGTTTTTGCGTAATCTTGACTACATACACACACACACACAGACATTTTTCTCAACTTTAGTGAAAATGATTCAGGAACCTTTAAAACGTATAAAAACATCAAAATCTCAACATCGAAAATTTTCGTGATCGCAATACTATCTCTTACGAGATAGTAAAAAATTAATCATATAAACCTTGTAACAATTTTATTTAATTTTGTTTGTTTTTGTTTTTTTTTTGTTTTACACATGTTATATAAACAAAAATTGTAATATTGTAAACTCAAATTCCTAATAAAAGAGACAGGAATTGAATCATTAAATAATGTATATTCAATTTGATTTAACATAAAAAAGTGGCAATAAGTGAAAGGTAATTACAATTCAATAACAATTACAAATTTTACAAATTACTATGAATGATAAAATTATTTTTTTAATATTTTATCGACGGTTATTTATATAAACTAATATATATATATATATATTGTTAAATAATATAGAATTAGAATAAGGTAAAATCCAAAAGTTTCTAGGCTGATATCTATCACATGCCGAATAGAGATGGAGAAATGATAAAGCAAATCAACTGTCAAAGATGATCTAATCTATTCTAATATCAAGGTTTATGAATAATCATAGAAATAATGATAAAATAAAGTTATATTAATTATATTAATTAAATAACAAGAAAAATAAAAATTAAAAATTTTTATTTTTATAAAGTCCTTTTATAAGTATAGATATCATAAAAATTTACTATTTTCAATTAAAAGTTTAACTTAAATAAATAAATAATTCAATTAGTATAAGCTTGTTTATTATTATTAACATGACTACAAAGCACATATATTATTGGAATTACAAAAAATAGATAATATGTTATCTATGAAAATAATTTTAATTCTTCGTTTCTCAATATGTACCAATATTAAATTTGTATCAATGAATTTAGATTTGTATATTTTTTATTTAAATAATTTATTATATATTTAATATTTTATTATTATTGTTCTAAGTGTAGAGAGATGCTTTGGGCTATAATACACACAGTCATATTCATAATTACATTTCATCAAAGCTATATCCTCGAGGTGCAATGATAATTTATTATCGTTTGATATAACGCTTCTCTCATTAATTTTTAATAATGATATTACACAGTCATATAAATACTTATATATATATATATATATATTATAATAATATAATATTATAATTCTTTGTTCTTTATATTCTAAATTTTAATTTCATTATCTGAAAATAGATTAAAAAAATATTCATATAATTATATTAAAATAAAATTTATTTTGGTTCAAAATTCTGGAGATTTCAGATTAATATTGAATTTTTTTTTACTAATTAATTACTCCTTTTATAAATTTCTTAACGTTTAATAAACGATTGATAACTAGAAAATTATTAATTTTGTCGTATATGTAAATTTCTATGTTTATATATACATGCATATATTTCATTTTTATTTTATTAATAATAAATACAATTATACAAAATTTATCTTCCCTATTATCATATAAATTAATTTAAATTATAGGAAATCTCAAAATATTCACATATTATATTCACGTAACATATATTAATTAGATTCAACTAATAAATAGATAACTATTTCTCTTATTTAATATGATACCTTTATTGTAGTTTTAATTTTTGAGTAAATGAAATTAACTAATGAATAAAGTGTTTTTTATTTTATATTTATATTAATAATGATCTTCAATTTTATTTTTATTTAGTTAAAAATATCAGGGTTTATAATGTAAATTGTAAAAAAAAATATATTAATATTTTTGTACAATATAATTTCTCATACAAATTTATTTTTCTATACTTTAATTTTTTAATGATATATTCACATAACGATCTATTTATTAATTATTACCCATGTATCTATGAATATAATAATATATATATGCAAATTATGCTGTTCAAAAAATGAAAAAACGTCTCTCATCCATAAAAATAATCTTATAAAATGATTTATCTACCATCCTATGTTAATCTACAACATTAATTACCAACTACTTTTATTATTTTATGCTAATTTCTCTCTGAACTTTGTGGAGATCTCATTGATTTAGTATGCCCATTAATAATTTACCAATAACTTAGGAATATCATAAATAAAAATAATATATTTTATATAAAAAAACTGTTTTCCAGTTAACTTATATTATAATTAATTTAATTAAATAAGAAACTATATTGATAATACCATTCTTATTTTTTTATTTATCATCATTAGTTAAATCGATTCAAGATTAGAGAGAGAGAGAGAGAGAGATAAATAGAGATCATACAATTTGTTGTTTTGAATCTTTGTCGATCTCTACCTATTCTTTCATCTGAATGTCCTCTTCTTCATATTTATATAATTAATTTATATCTGATTTAAATAAAAAATAAATATTCCCCATGAATGTTATGATTGATTTACTGATGATATTGTTTTTCTTTTCTTTTCAGGTTCTTACATGGTTGCTTGGCGTCATGGTTTTGCTGTCTTGTCCGCTGGTACTGTGAAAGTCAGTCCCGATTCCCGTCTCCAGCTTGTCGACGGTTACAACCTTCAAATCCGAAGTGTGACAATGCAAGATGCAGGAGATTACGTCTGTCAAATTGCCACCTTGTCACCCAAAGAAATCACGCACACCCTCGAGATACTGGGTGAGTAGAAAAAGATAAAAAAAAAAAAACACCAGGGCATTGAAATATGAATGAAATCAACTTCGTTTTCTCTAGGCTGATACATAAAATAAACTTAAGACAATTTTTAAGGACTCGCAAGAGACTGAAAAGATTGTTTCCAAAAACCAAGTAAAGAGAGGGTGAGAAAGAGAGAGAGAGAATAAAAATGAAATAAAATCTTTCTTATTTGGTATTTTTTTTCTCCTTTCAAAGTTAAATGCTATCAAATATACAAAAGAATGTTCCTTCCTCCTTCCACTCCATCGACTAAAAAAATACAGAAAACAACACAAAAGAATTCCCCAATAAAACACACTCTTTCATCCATATTTTATATTGGATATTTCTCAAATGTTTAAATTTCAAAGGAAATTAAATCAAATATTAATATTTATTTTAGAATAAAATTCACCAAAATTGATTTTTCTTTTATCTGGGCAATAAAAGTAAATACCAGAAATTTGATAGACTCTATTTATCGACTTGTTTTGTTGAAATTTATAACAATGTATTTTCATGAACAATATTTTTTTAAAATTTTTTTACGATTAGGAATTGTACCATGAAACAACAAACTTTGACATCAAGTTCTAAATTAGCTTTAAAATTTTAAGTTCACAAAAAGCTCCCAACGGTTTGTTGGAAGAGAGAGAAAAAAAAACAACTCGTAAAAACAGGTTTCTAAGCGTGATTCTTACTGTTTATTTTGGATTTTACAATTTAGTAAATGTAACAATCTGTTTACATAATTGATTCTAAGATTTACTAAGAAATATTAGATTGGTGAATAAACTTTTGATTTGACAATCATGGTATAAATAGTATCTACAAAACATTTGGATTATAATAATATTAAGTAAGAATTTTTCTTATAAAGGTTGTAATCAAAGCTATTATATATTTTCGTTCTGAGAAACTTTAGAAATTAAATTGTTAATTATTCTTGAATTTGATGGGCGCTCTGTTGAATTTTATATTAAATTTTATTAGATACAAATTTAATATCAATTCTTCAAAATCGAAATTGTAATTTTTAAAAAAATAATTTTATGTGGCGAGTAAATATATATATAATAAAAATATAACACCTGGAATTTTAATGAAATTGCTTACAACAAAATTGTGTCCTTCTCTTACCATCCTTTTCAATTCCATTCCTTTTAACAATTTAAATAATCAACAAATTGCAATTTTCTACATAATTAAGTTAATGGAAAAAATTAAATATATTAAGGATTAAAAATACGCAATATATTTTATTTTATATGTTAGTAGTATGTTAGATAAGTTAACTGAGTTTCTGTCATGTCTGACTGACTGAATAACATTATTAATAAGAAATTCAGACATTTTTATCTTCTGGAATGCACTATTTTTTCTTTGACATTAATTCACTTATCTATTGCCTATAAAGAACAGGGACCACTTAGCGTCAAAATTTATACAAAAAAGATCTCATACTGGGCAACAGTAGAAAATATAGTGCTTCTCTCTAAAACTTTTTTTGTTTAATTTTTGATATAATATTTTTTATTGTTTAGTTCTTCAAATTTTTTTTTTTTTTTTGATTACATATATTTGAGTTTTGAATAAAATATAAAAATGAATAAGTACATTTTAATTTCTGATATTTTTTTCAATACTATTTGATTTTATGGCATGCCAAAATATTGGCTTGAACAGAAACATCTTTTTTGGCACGATACTCAAAATCTAATTGCGACCTATCTATCTATATCTATCTCTGTGACTCTTCGGAACTCGAAAGTTCTTGGCCGCAGCAACCACCCCTCCAAGTATTCCTATTCTGAGCCACAACCTTCCAGTCCCTATCCTCTCCCATCTATCTTCTCTCATTCTAGCCATGTGTCCTGCCCACCGCAGCCTTCTCGATTTTATAATTCTAACTATATCTGAAGATGCATAGAGGTCATGCAATTCCTCGTTATGCAATCTTCGCCATTGCCCGGTGACATCATCTTTCTTTGGCTCATAAATGCTTCGCAGAATCCTATTCTCAAATACTCTAAATCTACTCTCGTCACCTAAGGTCATAGACCACGCCTCACATCCATATAATACAACCGGTAAAGTAATTGTTTTATATATTTTAACTTTTATCCCCTTTGATAATAATTTTGATGCGATAAGTCCCTTTATTGCATGATAACAGGCGTTTCCCGATTGTAACCTCGCTTTAAACTCATCTCGAATATTATTATCTTTCGTTATCACAGAACCTAGGTATTTAAATTTTTACATTTTCAAATTCTATATCTTGTATATTCAGATTTTGAGTTTTAAAACTATTCCTCTCTGTTACTAAATACTTTGTCTTCTAATTGCGACCACTGCTATATATTTATAATGTTTTAAACCTGTCCATTCATGTTCGAGTAACAGTTTTTTCTCTTTTAAATTAGTTAAAATATAAACTATATATAATATATATTAAAATATATATTATAATAAAGAATGGTGAAATTATATCTGTTTTCATTGAAATATATAGGAATATATATATACACACACAAATAAAAGTTTTTAAAACTAATTAATAAATTGTATTTCTTATCTGAGATTCACTTAATATAATTAATTATATTAAAAGTGAATTAAAAAAATAAATTTTCCAATAAAATTAAAGTGTATAAAGCTTTTAATTATTATTTTATTTAAATTATTTTTAGAACAGAAAAAAATTCTCATTATATACCAATGTATTTTAAATCTATTTTAAAGAACCCTTTTTAACACTTTAAATATAAAGACATTTTCAGTCGATGTATTCATCACTTATTGGGAACCATGAACTTCTGCTCTTTCAACTTTCAAGTAGTTTATCAAAATTTAAAAAATTACAAAACTAACAACGAGTATAAGAAAGCTAAATTTTTCAAAGAATATATATAATTTTATTGATTTTGTTATATAATATATAATGTGAGTGATGTGAAATATTTTATTTTATCCCCTGAATGTTATGTAGCGGGAAATCTGCTTTTCATTTAAATTGGAATAAATTTATTATTTTTAATTAAAAACACTCCAATTAGATGAAGAGATAGATTCATCCATCATGTTGGGAAAAAATTCATTGTATTTCATGAATTTTGGAATTTATAAAATATTTTTTGTAAAGCCAATAATCTTTTGATAAAATACTAGTGTAAGTAGTATTAAACCATAAAAATTAAAATCTTTTTATATTAAAAAATATTTATTTCTATGTAATAAAAAAATAATATATTTTTTTGACTAGAAAGATTTATTATATATTATTATATAAAAAAATCTTATTAAAGTTATATTATATATATCAGGGGTGGCCAACACGTGAACCGCAAAGGCTTTAAAAGTAGCCCGCGAAGCCAAAGTTGGACAATTTGTTATAACTTAAATAAATGTTTGAAATTCTTAATTATATAATTTAATCTTACAATAATAAATTATTTGTGAAACATAGACATACTGTTTATATTTATCCTGATAAGATAAACAATGTAGTAATACTGAACGCGCTCTGTCGGCGCTAATTGGTAGCTGTGTGGCCGTGTGTCTCAAATTGCTTTTTCTCTGTAGCGAACATAGTCAGGGCGCATATCAGTATCAGTGTGTGTTAGAGAGATGGTGAAGTGACAGTCAGTGATAGAGATATTCTTCTTCCTCTAAATAAGGTTGAATTTTACTAAAGATCAGAGGGGGACTAGTAAGGGAACTGATAGAAAAAAGTTAAAAGGTAAAGGACATGATTTTTCCATGGCAGAGGGAAGGCAAAAAAAATCATGAGCTCACGTGAGGGCAGGAACGCCAATCCCTGAAATAGAATTCTTTTCTACTGGGATTATAGAAAAGAATCTACCCGTTACCCAGGATATTATTTTTAAATTTATTAAAAATTAATTTTACATTTCTCATGAAACTTATTTAATTTTTTCTTATTGCTTCATATAATAACAATAAAATTATTTCCTTCCTTTTCAAGTAATTTTTATGTTATTTTAAGTTATTTATTTTTGAATATAAAATTTGAAAATAGAATAGAATAGCGGGAAAATTGTTTCAATGTTAAAATACAAAAAAGAAGGAATGATTGGGATGGAAAAGTTGGTTAAATCGATTTATTAAAATAATTCGTATTAATTTATTTATTTAAAACTGATGTATGGGATCCAACTCTGGGGATCAGCCTCAAAAACTAACATAAAAAAAATTGAAAGCTTTCAAAACAAAACACTTAAAAATCTTGTAAGAGCCCCGTGGTATGTTCCAATTAGATTCATACAAAGGGACTTAGAAATTAAAAACTTAAATGATGAAATAAACATCTCAAGTGAAAAGTATATTAAAAAAATGGAAAATCATCCAAATGTGTTAGTTAAAAAATTACTTGTTAGGGATGATACAATCCAGAGATTAAAAAGATATGATATATTGGATCTCGTTTTTGACATTCATGTGTGAAAAAGTGAAGTGCGTGTTTATGAATGTTTGGGATGAGTGTGTGTTTAGTGTGTAATATTTAAAACTAATATGTTAAGTGCAAACATGTTGCTTGGCATGATATTGTATTGCAATGATAGGGATGTGTATTTCATATTTTATAAAAATTACTTATTGCCTATATTAAAATAGGCAGATTGTATATTTTCTGAAATAATAATTAAAAAAAAAAAAAAATTATTTGTCGTATAATACGTAGTATAATTAATATGTATATAATTTCATTTAACGAAGGGGAAATAATATACAGTGGTACCTCGACATACGAGTGCCCCAACATACGAGTGTTTTGAGATACGAGCCGCCAACCGACCGATATTTTGCTTTGAGATACGAGCAAGATTTGAGATACGAGCACCCCGTGACGATGCACACGGCACCAATTTTCCCCCGCATTTCTAATTTTAAGAAGCTGTACACAAAGCACATGTTCCGCAAATGATTTGAAGTGACGGATAGTACAAACCTGACCCTTCGAGAGTTTTGGAAAGACCATTTTAACATAGTGACATGTCTAAGAATTATTGATCAGGCCTGGCTGGGTGTCACAAAAAGAACATTAATTTCTGCATAGAAAAAGCTATGGCCTGACGCTGTAACTGAAAGGATCATTGCAGAATCTGAATCTCAAGTGTCAGAAATAGAAGAGATTGTTTCTTTGGGAAAATCTTTGGGTCTAGAAGTAGATGAAAATGATGTAAACGAACTCGTCGAGCAACATTTTGAGGAGCTTATAACTGTAGAGTTACAAAACCTACAAACACAGAATGATGTTGTGACCCAAGAAAACACAGTTTCTGAAGAGGCGCCAGAAACAGAAAATGTTATCTCTTCAAAAGAAATTAAAGAGATCCTAGTAATGTGGGAGAAAATTGTTGAATTTGTAGATAAAAACCACCCCGAAAAGGTTGCAACTAGTCGGGCTTCGGAATTATTTAACGAAACCTGTCTCAATCATTTTCGCAATACCGTGAAGGGGAGGAAAAAACAAACTTCCTTGGACAATTTTGTAAAACGCCTTGCAGAACAAGATGAGCAAGGGGAGGCGAAAAAAGCAAAGACAAGCGATGATATTTAAGTTTTTTTTTTAAATTCTTCTTATTTTTATTTATTTAAATGTTCCCATTATTTTTGTTGTTTTTAAATAAATGTTCCTTCTCGTAAAGACATTTGTTTGATTCAAAATAGCATACAAAAAACAAAACTAAGGTGATTTTTGGGGACTGGAACGGATTAAAAGCTTTTCTATTAGTTTTAATGGCGCGAAGTGCTTTGAGATACGAACAATTTGAGATACGAGCAAGGTCTTGGAACGAATTAAGCTCGTATGTCGAGGTACCACTGTAATTTATTTTAAAAATAAAGTCAAAGGCAGTTGAATCTCATCCATTGGGGGTATGCAATGCAGCATTGCTATGCTGTCCCCTTCAAGGTCACCGAGAAGCAAAGCATTGGAGGTGGGGGCGAGATTTATTAAAAATATATAATTAATATATCAGTAAAAAGTTAAAAATCTATATTTTATAAAATTAAATTTTTATTTGAATCTTTTCTAAAATTTATTATACTTCATTGAAATTAATAGGAATAAATAAATTTACAATTAATTCTTGATTGAGGGATGATTTAGGAGGTGACGCCGGTCAACGTCTTGACTGGAAAGGGAATGCGAACTGAGCGCTCGAAGCTCACCGGCAGGCCAGGAGGGAGGGTGGGAGGGAGGTGAGAAGAGGTGGCGGAGGGGGTCAACATGGCGGCAAATCTTTTCAATCTGTCAAAATTCAATAATTAATATTTAATCAACGAAGCACCGTAAAATTATATAATAGTAGTGAAAATGAATCTACGTTTCATGGTGAATCTATTCGTATAGGTTTTATCTGTTGTTATGAGGCAAGATTTTTGTTGAACTGTAAAAATAAACCAATATTAAAATTAATTAAAAATTTCCATTTAATGATACAAAAAATCAATTTTATTTAGAATCTGGCTAAAATTATGGTCAATGAATTGGTCTTGGTCACAATTTACAAGATTTAGTCAAAAATTTTAATAAAATGAAAAAGGTTGATTTGATTGGTTTTTCCTAATTCTCCAAAGCGTTCTATAAATATGAGTTCCAAGTTTTTTACTAATATGAAGCGTAGGAGAGGTGGGTCCTCTCAGAGGCACATAAGACATGTCTCACTCGTGAATATACAGGGTTTTGCTAGTGGGAGAATTGACGAAATCTGGATATATTTGAATTAAACCCCCTTCGGGGGTTTAATTCAAATATATATAGGAGACTCTAAGGAGTCTCCTATAAGAGACAAGATTTCAATTTTTTTTTCTTTTTAATGAAGCTATGCTAGGTATTCTCCTTCATCCAAATAAATTTCATTTTTTGAATGATCAGGGGAGGGGGGGGGAGAGTAAGAGTAAGGGAATGGATGGAAAGGCGTCAATGGGTAAAGGACATGATTCCTCCAGGTAGAAGAGAGATTTAGAAGAAATCATGAGCTCACGTGAGGGCAGGGACGCCAATCCCTGAAATAGAATTCTTTTCTACCGGGATTATAGAAAAGAATCTACTCGTTACCCAGGATATTATTTTTAAATTTATTAAAAATTAATTTTAGTTCAAAATCATCCTATATGTTATTACATCTTTTATATACCATATATTTATATTTTATTTCCGAGGGCTTCCCTTTCTCAAAACACCGTTTAGTCCTAGACTACTCTACTCTACCCAAATTTCGCCTCTACCTCTCCCTCCTCTCATATCCATTCCAAAATGAACTATTTATTTTAATTGAAGTTATAAATTTATATGAAAAATAACAGCCCTTCCATTTACAATTTTTTTTTATTAATATTATTATAATAATTAAAACTAACATATCTTTCATATATCTAAGAACATATATAAATATATTATTGATTTAACCTTTCTATATTTTAGTATTTGACTATATAATTAATAATATATAATTTTTCCCATTTTTTAGCACTTAATTACAAACATATTATTTATTTTAATTTTTTTATTCGTTGATCAAAAATAATATATATATATATATATATAATATATTTATTTATTACATAATAAATAGATAATTATATTATTATATAAGATAAATAAATCAAAATAAATTCAATTGAAATAAAACAATTGTGTCAAGATCCAACGTTTAAATTCATTCTTGTTCGCTCAATCAAATTGAAAGATAACATAATAATATATATAATATATTCAATTAAATATATATATATATATATAATAGAAGTAAATGTAAATAATAGAATTAAAATAAAAAAGTCAAATATTTATTTATTACATATTAAATAGAAAATTAAATTAATTAATAATTAAATTATAAATAGAAAATTTAATTAATTAAAAAATAAAATTTTAAAATTATTTGCCCATATCCATAGTCGACCGCAGACTATATTTTATTGAAAAAGTAGCCCCTAAAAGCTATAAGTTTGGCCACACCTGATATATATATATATGATATCGTATATATATATATATATGATATCGTATATATATTTAAAGTAATCCAACTTTTCTAAATAAACTAACATGCGATATATTGGAATATATTGAAAATAAAATCCAAAAAAACTTATAGATTGCTAATTTATGTTGTTCCTTTTGTATGGATAGAGTAAGTTTATGTGGATAATTAAATTTATAGCTCTATTCTTCGTTCTTGGAATAGAAATCAAACTATTTGGGAAACTTGTAAGATTCATGATTCATTCGACTTGAGCCTGAGCCCACTTATCTTGCTTGCCAGCAATTGGTTGGGCCGCTACGGTCTCCCTTGGAAAACGAACTCCTCATTCTCCTTCTACCATCTTACTCCTCATCCACTACCTCTTACCTCTTCCATAGCTCACTTCAACTTGTGACATTCTATTCAATTCATTAGGTAAGTTCTCTCTTCTCTAGTTAAGAAATCTACAAAGTTATGTATTAGCATCAAAGATGAATGTTCATTCTATTGATATTCCTCACGAAAAGCGAAATAATTTTATAACGAAATGTTCATCAACATTGCGGTTAAGTATCTATACATACTAGAATAACATCGTTCAAGGAAATTTTCATAAATCCAATCCAGGGCAGTGATAAATGAAAATGATTAAGCAATTATAATAAATTATCTTTTGAAAAATTCCTTATTTAATTAACACGCTTTTATTAAAAGAAAAGGGCAAGAAAAATACAATTTATGTATTTTTTTATAGTAAAAATTGGTAGTATTTTAAGTATAATTGGTTTATTATCAATAAATTAAAAGCAACGAGAAAATTACATTTGAGTTTATATCAACAAAATTATTTTGCTAAAAAACAAAATACATTCTATAAGCGTAATCCAGTTTGTTTTTATTGTTGATCTAAAAGAATTACTCTTTAATATTTGTAACAAATAATAAATAAACCACATCTGAAATTTCTCCAATCATAATCCGCCACAAACCAGTAATAACCACCTGTCGGCCATAAAAAACAAACCTCTACGGATTAGTGTAAATTATTTCCATCTAGGGGGGTCACAACAAATAAATAAATTTCACCATTTTTTTTTAACAAGATAGACCCTTAACTATAGGATGTGATTTTTATCCGGTTCCGGCTTTGAAATTCGGGTCAATCAATGCCCGTCTAAAAGTTGGCGTGTTGCGGTGTTCTCGCCTCCAGCGAGCAATTATTATCCACTATTCTCCAGCGAATTGTTCTAGAGACTTAAGTGACGGGTTAATTGTAACTTGTGTGTACTCGACGAGGACCGGTGGAGTAAAATAAAAGGTTTAGTTCGCGTGTCAGCCGTTTGAGCGCTAATTTCTCTGCAAACGAAGGAAACGCTTCCCTCCAATTCGAAGCCCAAACGATTATCGACCAGGTTAATTATTAACACACAGTCAACGTCAGGCAATAATAAACACCTCTACGACATCCGAACATTATTAGGGTTACCGGTGCACGGATAACGAAGTTAGATGCATTGAAACTTAGTCATGTCATTCAAATCTATAGAGGCGAGATGAAATTTGCAAATGACTATCTAGATAGGAGAACAACCTAAATCAACATATGACGGAAGATAGAGAAACGTAAACATTAACTCTTAGATGAAATTATTTGTTATTATATTATTTTTTTCAAAATAAATAAACAAAATATTTTATTTATTTATTAGAAGTAATTATAGGAAAAAAATAGAAGGGAGAGAGAAGGAAAGGTTGAATAAATGAATAAAAGAGATTGTTCGATTTTTAACAATTAATTTAATTTTAATATAATTCAAATATTTCTTATTCTTTATTCATAAAATCGATAGGTGAGTTTTTTAGCCTCCATATGACCTTTTTTAAATATTCATATTTGAGGGTTATTAATTATAATAACCTATATAAGAAATATTATATTTATGAGATAATAGTTAAATCAATAAATTAAATAAATATATAATTTTATATTGATATTTGAAATAAAATAGTTTTGAGATATAAATGTGGGTAGTAAAGGAAGAGTAAAATGCGGGAATCAATTGTCAGAAACTTTCGAAATTCGAACAAGGAGACGCATTATCACCAATTTTATTTAATTTAGTTCTGGAATATGTAATTAGACAAATTGGGGAGAGGTCAAACGGAATCGAATTAAACAAAAAAATTCAAGTATTTGTTTACGCAGACTACTTAAATATAATAGGAGATTCGGCAATTGCAATTATAGATAGTGTAGAAAAATTAATTGAAGCAAGAAAAGAGGTGGAACTAGAAATTAATAATTCTAAGACAAAGTATTTAGTAACAGAGAGGAATAGTTTTAACACTCAAAATCTGAATATACAAGATATAGAATTTGAAAATGTAGAAAAATTTAAATATCTAGGTTCTGTGATAACGAAAGATAATAATATTCGAGATGAGTTTAAAGCAAGGTTACAATCGGGAAACGCCTGTTATCATGCAATAAAGGGGCTTATCGCATCAAAATTATTATCAAAGGGGATAAAAATTAAAATATATAAAACAATTATTTTACCGGTTGTATTATATGGATGTGAGGCATGGTCTATGACCTTAGGTGACGAGAGTAGATTTAGAGTATTTGAGAATAGGATTCTGTGAAGCATTTATGGGCCAAAGAAAGATCAGGTCACCGGGGAATGGCGAAGATTGCATAACGAGGAATAGCATGACCTCTATGCATCTACAGATGTAGTGAGAATTATAAAATCAAGAAGGCTGCGGTGGGCAGGACACAATGGGAGAAGATAGAATGGCAAAAAATATGTTGGTAGGGAGACCGACTGGGAAACGTCCACTTGAAAGACCAAGGACACGGTGGGTGGAAAATGTGGGTAAGGATTTGAGAGAGATGGGAGATAGGAGAGGGTAGGGACTGGAAGGTTTTGGCTCAGAATAGGAATACTTGGAAGGGTGTGGTTGCTGCGGCCAAGAACTTTCGAGTTCCGTAGTCACAGAGATAGATCGATTTGAAATAAAATAAAAATATACCCTTAAGTTAAAATATATCTATTAGTTCGTTAATAAATTTTCTTTTTTAAAAAAATTATTTTTCATATAAAATAGAAAGATTTAAGAGGAAAAAAACATACGACAATAAATCTTCGGAACCCCTTTGGGGCAGCTGCTCCATTGGATGATATACAGTAACAATTAATAACTTCTCACCTGCATGTCAATGTATGTAAACAATCATAGTCCTTAAACTGGAATGTAAACACCTAATAATAATAATTAATGGCATAGTAGAAAACTAAATTATATCATATATATGGCAATATAATGTACTATACATATATGTATTAAATTATCAGATAAAGATATTTGTCAGATAAATATTTTAAATAAATACATTTCTTATATTTTATATTGTCTAAAAATCAATCTATAAAAAGTTTATTCTTTATTTGAGATGATTAGTAATAAATTAAATTTAAATGTTATTTTTTTACAAATTAAAATCAAATCTATACAATATTATATAATTCTAACAAAAATTGTATGTATGTACATAAATATAATATATGTATATTTTTGAGATATTTTATTCTTCCAAGGAATTTTTATACTTCACACAATAGATAATTTTTATAAAAAGAAACTGATCTATTTAGGACAGAACAGCCTCACAAACAAATCTATTTAGATGTTCTAGACAAATCTTATTTTTTGGAAGGGATAAAAAAATTGGAGAAACGTTGGGCGAAGTGTAAAGAGCTCAAAGTAGATTACGTTGAAAAATAAAATATTTTTTTATCCAAAAAGTCACGGATTTATTGACCTGCCTTCATAATATATAATATGAACTTAAATAAATTAATAAAAGATAAAACTTATGTTAAAATTCATTTTTTTAAACAATATATATTATACAACTTATTTTGTTAGTGTCAAATGTGTTAGTGTTTCCCAAACTTTATTGTGCCATGCCCCACCTAAGCCCTTCTAAAATTCTAATTCCCCTCTATGTAACATATACATCATTTTTAAAATTAAAAAGGGTTAAACTCGTGTCTAGACCATTTTTGAATTGCCCCTCCCCCTTACAATCAAATTGCCCCTGTGGGGCGTGGGCCCAACCTTGGGAAACACTCCCTTCGATGGTTCTATCTTAAATTATATCTTAATTAAAGATATAAAAATATTTAGTAACAATTTAATAGAAAATGAAATTTACACAATAACAAGTCTTTCTTTTTCCGGTTGAATAAGGATAAGTAAAACGTTCATATTCTCTAGAGCAATTGGACAATAAATACAAACTTAACAAATACCTTTGCAATTATCTCATTGGCCTTAATCACTTTGGTCATCGCAGCTAATATCTTCCATTCTCAACCACACGACTTGCATTATTTTTTCGCTCTTTTTCTCTTTTGTTACATTTTCTCCATTTATTCAATGAGGGTCTTTTTGTTTAATCAATAATTAAAATCTACTCGTAATCCTGAAAAGATTCTCTTTATCTAAAGTACTTTCCATTGAAATATATACACATATATAGAGGTATATATATATATATATATATATATATAATCCTTATTTCGTACTTAAAATATATATTGCTTTTCTTTTAATAGGTTTTTCCAAATAATTTGCTGAAAGATATTTCATTAATGGCTATAAAAAAAAAGTATACAATGTTTATACCACCCCAATTCATTTTTATTTTTATTAATTAATGCGATAACAAAATGAAAAGAATTACGAAAATTTGCAATGATAGAATTGTCAATGTTATTTTCCTTTAATGTGATACTTAATATAGCTTAAAGAATGAACTTTCAGTTTAAGAATGTTTAAAACAAAGAAAGAAGATAATGTGTCTTGAAGTGATAGAGAGAAATGAGAAAAAGGATGAAAGAAGGGGAAAAAGATTATTCGTCCATAATTAATTGTTTAGTAGAATTGTTAAGATTTTGTTTTAAAGCGAAATTTTAAAAACAAACACAATCTGTTAATCTTTGTTTTAAATTTAATTAATGTTTTATCAACTCTCAGTACGGGAAATATGGATGTTACTTTTCTCTCATGTTTTAAAAAATTACAAAAAAAAAAATTTAAATCAATATTTAATGAATATATTTTAGCAAGTATGAAAAATAATATCTGGTTATTTTTTTTTCTCTTGTACATTACATGGTATATCGTAGCATACTAATGAGAAATATTCTTCTGTAATCTAACTTTTATGTATTATATTAAAAAAAAACTATCGGAATAGTAAACTATTTTGTAAAATTTAAATTCCAAAATATAAACAAAACAAATGAGATACAAAATGCATTAATTTTTCAATTAATCACTAAATTATAAAAAAAATATTATAAGATATATTATAGAATATAGATTTGAAATTCAATGTATTATTATATTAAATTGTATATTATAATATTTGCAAATTTGTTATTATTTCTTACTTCATATATACTTAAATTACTTATTTTGATATTTATATGTTAAGTGGTATGCGAGGTGTGTTTACAAAGTAAGGTGACTTTTCAAAATTCTCGGGCAACGTACTTTTGATTATCGATTTTATTGTTTTGTTATGTTGGTACACTTTTCCCAAACATCTGTACCAAGAGTCAAGTGTATAGCATTTTTTGTTTGGTTGTGAGAGGCGTAAAGGTTATAAGTGTTTTGCGTGCTCGGCGATTTTTTGCTATCGAAAAATATGGATCAAAGGATTTGCATACAATTTTGTGTAAAAAATAAAATAAAGTGCTCCGAAACACTTGAAATGTTGATAGTGGAATACGGTGAAACTGTTCTGAGTAAAAAATTTGTCTTTATAAATCTGACTAAGTATAGAACTAGCTGAATGTTAATTATAACATATTGGATCATGTCATTAGCCATTTCGTGGTTATCCTTTTACCAACGTTAAATAAATTGGCTTTTCCATTCTTTGTGGTGTTTATTAAATAATATAATCTGAGAACACACAAATCGTTACAATTTTATAATTTTCTCTAATTCATAATATTTATTTATTACATTAATTTTCCTCGGCCATGTATTGTTTTAATTCTTGTCAACTTCTATAAAATATTGTTATGTTTGATAAAAAGAAATGTTTTTCCTAATAAATCAAAATATACATATATTTAAATACAGTAGGATGACAAAAAAAAAATCAGAATTAGAAAAAAAATGACAAGGGATATGGATAAAAAAAGAGAGGGGAAATAGGTTGTTATCTCCTCATTTTTGGGGGTTTACAAAAATCGTAGGGGACTAGAGTGTTTATGTGTCTGTGTGTGTGTCTGTGTGTGTGAATGAGATTTATGCGTGTCAAAATCAAACTAGCTGGGTCCGGTTAAAGGAATCACCTGCCTACTGCCCATGCCTTGTGTGGGTTGACAAGCAAGAGACCTCTCTTTTGCTATGCAAACACAAACACTCTTGTCGTATATCAAGTATACGGCACCAGCAGTTCCTACCCCTCAGGATGATACCTGAATTATGCGTCGGCTGGCGTTTTCAATCCCCTTAGCCCAACTACCCCCTCTTTCAATCTTCTCAGGGAGTGATTTTAATATATATATAAAAAAAAAAAGAGAAAAAATTCGATAAAATTAATGAGAAGCCTCCAAATGAAGAGTGTTGTTCGATTCGTTATTTATTAAAAGTATCACTGATAGAAAATTAATTATAATATCTAAATATCGACCTCATCTCTTTCTCTTTTTCTCTTATATATAATTAATTACCAGTTTAAAGTTTGCTAATATATTTTCCTCATTTATTATTTTTATTAGTAGTTACGTTGTTTTTTAATTTTCTTTAACTAAAAATAGATAGATATTTTGTTTTGGACAATTGTGTCTAGATTATTAATGACTTTAACTAAACTTAACTAATGCGAAACGGTGACTACTTGTCACCTTTCAATGTTTTTATAGTAAATCGAAAACATTACATTACGCGTAAAGCTATTATAACAAAATAAAAAAAGGTTGAAGAAATAATTATAAAAGATTTAACAATTCATAAATTAATATAATTATTATTAATATTATTAATTATTATATAAGTTCCTTACCAGTTTACAATTTAAAAGTTAATTTAGAATTTTAAATAAAATAAAATTTAAATTGGATAATATCTGGTATAATTGATTAAGTTGGTATTTAATGAAATGAAAATAAATAATTATAAAAAAAAAGAGATAAAATTATAATATTTAGAAATAAATTTGAGATCAATAATTAAACAAATTCTTTATTTTTCGAAATCATTCAAAAAACAATTCCTATCTCCCCTTACCATATTAAAAATTACAAATAATTATTCATACATAATACATTTTTAATATTTAAAATTTCAATATAATCAGAATACAATTTAGGAAGTATTAAGAGTATAATAATATAATTTCAAATTTTATATGACTTAATTGAGTGTACAATAACACAATATATCTCTTTTATTATTATCATAATTATTATGATTTTTTTTACTCATAAATGTTAACTGTTTTTGTCTATGTATGAATATGTGTGCAGGTATTTATTGTATATATATACATTATTTACAAATATATATGTATATGAAATTAATTTATTGATCACAGAGCTTTTTAAATCATAAAGAGAGAGAGAGTTATGGAAACGATTAAAATTTAAAATCAAATTAAATATTTTTCACTTCAAAGATCAAAAGTAAATAAACAGCAACCATTTGAGGCAAATGTTTATATATATATATATAAATGAAATGAAAAAATTAAAAAAAAAATGTTGCGTATGAAAATAAATAAATTTCAAAAAAATGAATAAATCCATTTTTTTTTTCTAATTAATTAAAAAAATTAGAAAATAAAAATATTTTTAATTTTAAAATAAATGCCATTTAGATATGCCATTTTAGATAATAGATGGTAATTTATAAATATAATAGAAAATAAATATTTAATTATAATTAATAATTAGTTTATTTTTTTCTCTAATAATAATTAGATTTATTTACTAACTTATTAACTAAGCCCTTTTTTTTATTCAATTTAGTTGTTACCTCGGGGGAAAATATCGTTTTCATATACATATATTTTCATTCAGTGGAAGGCATATTTTTTATTCTTTCTTAAAGAGAATAGCCTATAAAAAATAATAATAAATATATATTTTAAATACATTTTATAAAATTTTACTAATATCATTCAATTTCAACTCAATGCATTTTACTTAAAAGCAATTAGAAAACAATGAGACAACAAAAAGTTATCGCTTTATGTAATAAAAATAAGGTAATAATAAATAAACTAAATTAAAACTTAGAAATTTATAATAAGCGCCATGTTGTTGCAACAGCCTGAGGAAATAATATAATAAGGGGAGATTTTTTTTTATCCTGTGTTACTCGACATTTTTGTTGAATAAAATAAAACTTCATATTTGGAATTAAATCTATTTTAGATTTTCTCATGATAAAATAAAAAAAAAAAATAATAATAAAACCATCTTGGTATTTTTCCAAAAAATATTGTCATTTCTAAATATATTTAGAAATGTTTACAAAAGCGTTAAGGAGACGTTCTATCTTAATGATAATGGTCGTGAAGAATGAAAAAATAAAATAAAAATCTAGATTTTACTCTAAGTTAAATAAATATATATGTACATTTATATATTTATAGATAACACATATCAAATTTTTTTTGTAATGTAATATGTCCAGTATAATAAATACCATTTGTATTGATAAATTAAAAATAAACTAAAGAGAAAAAGTTGCCAACGGAACTTTTAACTCAATTTGATTTATATTCTTTGGAATAATTTTATTAATAATATAAATGAACAATAATTATGATTGCTTAACATATTTCAATAAAATTCCGATATATTTGTTAATTTTAATTAATGAAATCAGTTGAAAAGGATTAAGTTAAATAATGTTTAGATTAGTATTTATTTATTTTTAATTTAAAATTATAAAAAATATTCACTAAAAATGTAATTTGTTTATGATTACCATTCTTTAACCATTATAGATAAAGACAATACTACGAGTATATTTATATCAAATATGTATTTCAATGATTTTTTCTTGTTTAATTCCTAATACTTATCTTCTTTGTTTTTCAAAATGAATTAAATAAATTAAGCCATTCAAATACTTGTGTATATAAAAAAACGTTTTCTCCACTAATAAATTAATTAGTAAATCCTTTTTAATTATTGAAGAATATCGATTATTAAGTTTTGTTCTTTAGAATATTTTTTTCATTAATTGAATTTACATTATTTAGAATAATTAGATATTTATCTATGATAAACTCCCAACGATCGTTTTAATTTGACTAAAAAAGAGGGGAATTAACGATATCAGATCAAAAGATCGACATGGATGTCATGCTAGGGAATTTTCTGTTTTCATTTACGAACATTTTAAAGGTCATTAGAAATGGTTTCAATTTGCTTGAGTTGTGGCAGCCGAATGAAATAAAACATCAACAAAGAAGAAAACGAAGTAAAAACTCTGAATAGATGCATTTTGGAAATAAATCGTGTTTTTTAAGTTGAATTCCATTACATTTTCTAAGGAGTCTGTCCTTTCTTCTATGACAGAATTCCGGATCAAGTGAATAGATCCCAACTTATTTAGGAGCAATAAACTTAAGGTTCTCTTCTTCCCATTCTTTTTTTTTTTTTTTGAAAAAAAGCAAACAAACAAAAATAAGATTTCCCCCGTGGAGAGGCGAACATGATAGTGGACCTACCAACGAAAACCTCTCCCATTTTGTTGAAGCTTAACAGTTACTAGAAGGGAAGTCATCGAAGAAAAACAAGAATATTTACTTAAATAAATAATAAAAAAAAAAAATCACTGATGAACTATGGCGTTGTTCAATGAGCCAGAAAGAGAAAATGTCGAAAGATGGTCGACAAAGATTTACAAGTGACCATTAGAGAATTACAATTTGGATAATAAATAAATGATTCGTCCAACGAATGAAAAAGAAACGGAAGCCAGGATAGAAAATAAAGAAGTGTAATAAAAATGGAAAACAACCTTAAAAAGTCACGGATTATTATTTTTCTTACTTGAAACAATTCTCATATTTTTATATTATTGTCATATATTTACAAGTAATAATCTCTTCAAAAAAAATATTACCATCATAGTATTCTTTAATGTAATAAAAAAATTAATATTAATGATTGATATTAAGAGTTAAAAAGCAATTTTGGGTAATTTGGGCAGAACACGTATATTAAAATTGAGAAGAAATTTTATCATTTTATCATTTTCCTAATATTTTCTATAATATATATATAAGTAATATAAAATAAATACATTGCAACAATATTATTTCTCAATTAATACTACTAAATTTATATTGGGTTTATATATGTGTAAATTTGAATATAATATAATAAATTAAACCTAATTTTCTAGGAACTCGTTTTTTATTCCGCCACAAACTCCAAATATATTCCAAAATTTTACATATGTATATACAAAATAGATGGATTAAATATTATTTTTATTTTTCCATATGATAAGAGCCATTAAATTATCATTATAAAAAAAAAATTTCTCAATTTAATAAAATTTTTTAAAATATTTTTTTTTATCATTTTCAAGAATTCAAAAACAAATCTTCATTAAATAGGTATACTTTTTCAAGTCATTTTTCTAAATGGGAAAAGGAAAAAAGCAATCGCAGACACAGAGTTTAAAGCTTAGCTGGTCAATTGTCCGAATCCGATGGTTTATCGACCAGTAAACGATTAATACCTCAAACGGCATTCAGCACACTCCCACCCTTCGTTCACTTCAGCTCCTGCATACAGCATCCCAACACATTCATACTCGTGCCTACAATTATGGATTTCTCTTAATCGACGCTTATGAATAATCAATTAGCAACTTGACTTGATTTTAATCTGATTGTCTTTCAAGTGACTATAAATAGTGACTTTGTACCGAACGGCAAATATAATGTGCTATTATAATGTAAATGAAATTCAGAAAATGACTTAATACTTATTCATATAAATAATAAACATCCATTTACATTTAGATATATGTAAGTTCTTTTCATATATATAATGAGATTCCCTGAATGAATGAATTAAAATTAAAAAAAATTATATTTAAATTTTATATATATAATATAATGGGTGAAGTAAAAAGTTCATTTCGACTGTAGCATTGTTAGAATTACTTCATTTAGTTCAATTATTTTGCCCATTTCTCTTAGTTCATTTGATAGAAAATTTTATTTATTATTCTCTGATTGAAGTAATATTTCTAGTAGTAAAAAGCACGAATAATCTTTTATTTCGATTACTACTGCCATTAAATACTTATTAAATTATTTATTAGTTATTAGTTTGGTCAACTTGAATTATTCTTAGCTTAATTATATTTATAAATCCATTAATACAATATTATATACGAGTATCAATAACAAATCATATTTTTTACGATAAACCTTTATAATTAATAGAAAACCCATTATTTTCGAATAATTGGTAAAATTTAATAACTCAACTAATCAGTCAAAAATATATATATATATATATATTCAATTTGTGGTGATTTAATCTAATAGAATCTAATTTTCATTTCCATTCACTCGTATCTAAAATGTCTTAATAAATATTTCCTAATGAAATTTTAATTCGACTAATTTGTATTTATTTTTGTATTTTTATCTCTTTTTTTTCATGAAAATTTACTCACTTTCTTCCCTAGAATATCCTAGATAAATGAGAATCACTTAAGACCCCTTGTTAACCGAAACGATAATTACCAGACTGGTTAAGGAAATTAGTCCATTTACATTGCAAACGCGACCCTCACCACCCTCTCCCCCACTTCTCTATCTGCCGCCCTACTTGGTTGCCCATTCCATCTATTGTTAATTTATCAACTGCGTTCTTTTATCAACCCCCTGGGCTATAAATTAAGAAAAAAAAACGTTTTTCTTTTTTCACTTACCGATAAGAAAATATATTTAAAAATTCGTAATAAAAATGAATTACACGACTAAGAAGTATGTTTAAGAGATGGAGAAGAGAACGAGAAAGAGACGATAAAAGAAGTATGGGGCGAAGTCAATCTGAGAGGGAATTGAAAGTGAAGAAATTTTTAACATAGGAGGGTAAAAAAAACTCTGAATTGAATCGACGGTTCCTGTATTTTTTTTTTTTCCTTTTTATTAATAAAGTGCAAAGAGTAGGTCGTTTGTTTCGACAAATGGTCCTGGATTCGAATCTCGGAGACAATTTGATGGTTTGACAATATAAATGGTTAGCAAAGAGTCAAAGGATTCAGACTGCTACCCCTATCTCCACGCCCATCCTTTGTGCAACATAAATATATTACTTTTTTTCAATTAACTAACAAAATTTAAGTGAATTCAATTAGAAAATTTACTAAAAAAGCGAGCCTAAAATAAAATTTATCTACCAATTGATTTAATTCTTGTTTTTACGCCTCATTTACATTGCGTTTTTCATTTGAAAATGTATTAAACGGTTGAATAAAGATGAATTTGGACAAGAATAAACAATACTTGATACATAAGAATATTTTATAATACAAAATTTATTGAAGTTGCAAAACTTTTATATTAAAAATTAAATTAATATTTTGAAAAAAAATATGCATTCATACATTACATTAAAAAAAAAATTAGTATTGTTCAGTAAAAATTATTTTTAGTAAATTATTAAATTTTAAAATAAAATTAAAATCCTGATAAAATAATCAAATATTATAAAATAAAATATTATAAAATCATATAAAATATATAAAAATCAAAAGTCGAAATTTGCCAAAAAATAAAAAATGATTGCAACAGTCATGAATACATATTTGTTTTTTTTTTACAATACCTATACATAAAGAGTATTTTTTTCTAATTACAATTTTAATAAATTCTATAAATGCAATTACAAAACCATTTCGTTTCTGTCATGAGAATACCAGGTAAATTTATCTTTTTTTTATAAATTAAAAAAAAAAGAGATAAATGTATTATACAAGTAATTAAAATCAGACATTTGTATAAAAATAAGTTGTATAATTTATTCCGTTCAGTTCTAATTAATTGTATTTATATTTTTAGCAACTTTGATGATTTTTTTAATTTATATATATGTTATTGTTTCTTTTAATGTCAAATATTTTAAAATTACATTTTAATAAATGAAATCAGTGCATATGGCAAGAATATATTGAGTTGACAGTTTATTCTGAAATTATTTTTTTTTCCTAGAATCACCTATTTCTACAATATATGAAATGGAATTGTTATTACCTCTTGTAAGAACATCAAAAACAAACAAATCTTTTCTCCATAATTAACTTGTTAGATTCCTATACAAACAGCATTACATTATATAATATAATATGACCAATGGATGTATCAATATAATTTCTTTGAATTTTTTCGCATGAATTTTAAAGAATTTTATTTAAATGAATATAGAATTAATTTATTTTTTATTTTCGTAAATAGTTGCAAATCTTTGTTGTTAATTTATTAGTACCGCCTACTTTTTCTTAAGGAGGAGTGGGGCATTAATGTTTTTTTGCATCAAGGCGGAGACTTGTGCTGTGGGAAATGGTGATTTTGAAAGGGTGGATCCCACTAAAAGCTCCATGATCTCCTCAAACATGGATGAGAGCAAAAAACTATAAAAAAAAAATAAAATACATTATTTTTAAGGAAAAAATCGATCTTCGAAATGGAAAGGTGATTTGAAACGGTGGAAAAAAGTAAAGGACAAACGTAACTGAGATATTGGTAAAAGGGAAATTAAAAGAACTTAAAAGGAAACTAAATTGAATCCATAACCAGATAAATAAAAAGGACTGAACGATCGAGGAAATGAACCCAGGATAGGAAAGGGAAAGGGTAAGTAGGACAAAAAAAAGGGCCCAAAGGAAATAAATATTCTTCAAAGTGTGGTTCTAAAGGAGGGACTTTTTTCTGAGAATATAATTTGCATCACAGGTAACTCAAAACTGTAAAATGAGTCTGATATGAAAAATCGTTTTTTAATGTTTGTTCAAGGAAAGCATTCTTATACCATTCATGCACAAGAACAATTGATTATCTATTTATTACTAAATCAAAATGATTATTTTTGATGTTCACAGAATGGGTTAAGCAATTATATTACTGTTTGATTCGAAAGTTATACATTCGTCTAGATTTTTAATTAAATTAAATAACCCTCCACAAAAACATAACATCGTTGACTTTTTATTGTTTTGATTTCTAATTTATTGGATATCCCTTTGAGAATGTTCTTAATTTATAATTATAATTTATAATACTCAATTTTTCTAAATTATTTTAAAATTTAATATTTATTTAGTATTGTCGACAAATTATTATCAAATATTTCAGCTTAAGAATTTTAAAAGAGTTGTTATCGGATAATAGAAAAAAAAAACAATTAATCTTTTCTTTTTTTTGTATTAAAAAGCAAAAAACATGATAATTATTTTTTATACTATAATTGAAATAACACAAATTTATAAACTCTTTTCATTAAGCATTGTCGTCTTTTTCGATAAATTAAAATCTTTGTGTGCTTTTTCTTTATTTTATGGATATTTAATGACTTTCTTTCTCTCTCGCTCTCCCCTTCATTTACACGAATATTTAACGTCCCAAGCGGGCGCGAATAATTAATGCAAAACCATTATTGAAGGTGAAACTCAATGCTTCCATCTTGAAAAATGGCAATAGCACACATTCAACAACGACGATGACGATCGTTTTATGTCCTGATTAAAGATAATTTTTGCTAATTCTTTTGTATCTACGGCTTTAAAAAATTACTTAGACAAAATCTCTTTTAAATTACTAATTGGATTTATTCAGTATCCACCATCCATTTAATTAATACACTTTGAAAAATGTATATTTTGGTTTTAAATTTTATAAATTTTTGTGATTAACACTAGTATTTTATTATTTAATTTATTTAACATTAATACATTAATATAGTTCTTGTCAAGAGTATTTTTTAATGAGATCTTAGAACAGAAATATATATATTTGATCCTAACTTTATTTATTTTTCATTGATATATAAATATATATTTAGGATGACACGTTTAGATGTTTGTTTGTGGTAGTTGAATGATAAGAAGTTTTTGAATTGGACTCAGAAATGTTATAAGACTATACATTTCATAGATGTACGCACATTTTATTTATAATATGGTTATTTCTATGTTATTTCTATGTTCTCTACCATAATAGTATTATTTATGTGTCCATGATTTAACACAGAGGTAAATTATGGTATGGAGGTTCTCATTTGGTCAAGATTTAGGTCCTGACTATCAAATTAGATACAATGAAGGGATCAATTTATAATGATTTCTCAGTGACCTCATATTGTTATATACCGAACAAAACATGCCCTTGCTATGGCGTTATCAATCTGATAATGACCCCGCATTGTGTCCTTATGGCTTCAAGAGGCTTTAGTTAAGGTTTTATACAGGCCAGCACAATCCCTAGATCTCAATACGATTGTGAATGCGGCACAAATTCAAAAAATGGTCTTTGGTGTTAAGCATTCGATTTGAATAAATTAACAATTTAAATATCTTTTATGTCCAAAGGTGCCAGCCTGACAGCGATGGATTTACTACAAAATATTTAATAAGAAATCGTATTTCAGCATAAAGTCACTTAAGTTGTTTTAATTTTGTCCCTTCATATTTTTCATATATTTTAGTTGATGCTGATTTTCACGTACCAAATTTTTTAAACAATTAAAACTTTATCAATTGCCTATAGTATGGAATTTTATTAAGAATTCATTAGATAAATCATTAAAAACATTAAATAATCACTTTCTACTATAAACGAATCAAGAAATATCGACTTAAAAAGGAACAATCTGACTCCGTTGCTTTAGTTTTGTTAAAAAATGTATATAAAGATTTTATTTCTAATAAAAATATGATTTAAAAAATTTAGAAAGAATTTTATAAAGGCTCCTTGTGTTGTTTTTTAGTTGATAAATATTTTGGTTCTCCTGTTGTTATAATGCAACAATTGTAAACACAAAGTTTTGCTTCCTTTTTCAACTTTTGGTAATCCAATGAGTTTTTGGTATCAGTTGCTTTACTTTTATAAATTTTTTTTTAGTTAAGAAAATGTTTAGAAATAAATGCAGTTCTTTTTTCTAAAACTTTTTTATATTTTTAAATAAAATAATTTATTTAATTTCAATTTTGTTTTTAAAATTTATAATCGTATAATGGTATGTATATATATATATATATGTGTGTGTGTGTGTGTGTGTGTGTAAAATAAAGAGTTTGGATTATGTATTGTAAACGGTTGTTTGTATTCATCTCAATAGTATTCCTCCTCCTTCCAACTCCTTTTGAATTTTTTTACCCTTGAGATTTTCGGAATGAAATTCATGAAGGATGTTAATGTTTCCGATAACCATTCTGCTATAAATGAAAATCTCGTACCCCTATCAAGAAAAGAAAAAAAAGTTTGTCATCTTTTTTAAACGAAATCAAGACGAACTTTGTCAAGTTCATCTAGAACGTGGATTAAGTTTATGTTGAGCTCCACTCCACTTGGTTAAAGAAGGCCCCGCGGGCCTCTCGCTCTTTGGGGGAGTATTGATCCCGGAGCCCCATTAGCACGTGTAAAGCCAGGTGACTCACTCTTTCTTTTTCTATCCGCAGCTTGGGAAAGTGGAGTCCATGTGGGTGGATTGGTTGAGTGTGGGTAGAATTGGTGGAAAGGGGTACTATTGAATGAGAGTTGATAAGGTGTGGGTGGGGTGGGCTTGATGGTGGGGCGCGGGGTAGAAGGGGGTGATTTCCTTTCCCCATTGAAACAATATGACAATTTTTTATTAACAATCTGTGAAAGTACAGTTGGCTGGCAAGCCTTGTTCTCGAAAAGCGGAAATGCATTCAATAGAATATCAATCGTATTATACAATTCTGAAATTAAATTAAATTTTGGTACATTGATCTAATTGAAATTTCCATTGCCTATTAAGTATATTATGCATGAAAATTTAATAATTTTATAAATGAAATTTCTCTAAATTATAAATTCAAATTTATCATATACCAATTATTAATATATATATATATATATATATTAATATATATCCATCGATATTTTTCTAGTGAAAATTCAAGTTCCTTCCATAATTATTTTTTTTTTAATAATTAATCTGGTGAATAAATAAAATTACATTTGAATATTTTAGATTAAATTTAAATATGAATTAATTTTATTTTTTTTTTTTCAGAAATTTATAAATATTTAAAAATTTTATTATATATAAGGTGGTCGAAAAAGTATTTTCGTATTTTGTCCATAGATATCGTTGGAATCGTATATCTCCAGTGCTACCAATCACATTATGGCATACCATATAATGTTGGAAAGGTGAAATTTCAAGCTTCATTTAACCTTAAAGAAAATTAAATTTGGTGAAGCTAAACAAAAGTTACAGCTTTTCAAAAATGAGTGAAAATAATGAAGAAATTCGCTATATTTTGAAATTTTTGTATAAAAAAGGGAAGAATGCTACGCAAGCCGCCAATGAAATTTGTGAAGTTCACGGAGACGATTCTATATCATCAGTTCCTATAGCACAACTCTCTTTCGTTCTGTAAATTTCGATGTGAAAGATGCACCTCGTTCTGGTCGACCTATCGTTGAAAAAGTCGATGAAATTATGGAAAAGATTGACAAGGACCGTCACATAAACAGCCATGACATTGCCAAGGAACTAAACATTCATCATCAAACGGTTTGGAACCAATTAAAAAAGGCTGGCTACAAAAAGAAGCTTGATGTGTGGATACCACATGATTAGAAATACGAAAAGACTTTTTCGGCTACCCTGTATTTTGTTAAAATCTTATATTTTAAATTTTTTCTAAATTCATTATAAGATATTTAAAGTGAAAGACAAAATCCAAGATTTAATGCTTTCAAGTATGTTTGGAAATTTGTTTGTATATCTTATTTAATTAGAAATAATTTTTTTTCCAGAAATGACATTTTTATTATCAGTATCAATATTATTCAAAATTAATGACAGAAAAATATACATTCACCAAATAATAAGACTTAAAAAACAGAGCAACAGGCACGTTCCAAGGGATTATAATAAGCTGGATATATATTTTTGACACAGTTCCACCCCTTGGGTTCTCTGTTTTTTAAGCCTCGTGCGTGATTTTTCCTACAACGTAATGTTCAGAAAGCAATTAAAAGTTGAACAAGAATTCGGTGGTAGCAGCCATAGACAATAGCAAACAAGATTCCCAAACGAATGAATATCACCCTTCTCCAGATCATTAGCTGCAAAATATGGCTGCCACTTGTGACTCCACCTTATAAATTTAATTCAAATTTTATTCATCTAATTAACATGAAATTTTTCGCGTACCCTTTTTTTTTCTTCTCGTTCGTTTTCTTTTCCACTTTCTCTTTCTCTGAGGCTTCCATAGGGCGGCTATAACTTAAATCCTTAACGAGGCCCTGGAGAACGATTCCGTGCTTTAGAATGGGATTTGGGTATCTTATCGAAACCTGATTTCGTCTGTAGACACTTGGAAGACCACTCGTAGATTTTAAATCATTATCCTTATATTAAATTGGGATATAAAACATTTAGAACAAAAACATATCATCTTTAGATTTTTTTTATAAAGAAATTGTAATTAAAGAAATATAGGCTATTCTTTGTTTTTTACTTGAGAATATATAATATAATATTTGAAAATGATAATTTATTATATTTTTAAAATATTTCATTAGGTTATTCTTCTCTATATGTGTTTATGATAAATATTAAGAATATAAAACTATTTTTTATATTTAAACTAATTATATATTTGAATGGTAAATTTCTAACTAAACTTATTTTCTTCAATTAATACAAATTATTTTTAGATTCTTTCTTTTATTTCCAATTTAAAAACAAAGAACACAAATGATCTTTAGTTTATGATTATAATTAAAATCTTTTTCAAATAAAAAAAAAAAAAAATTGGTATAAATCGTTTTAAAATTAAAATTATATTACATTCCCACTCTTGAGGATGGTGTTTTTTTTTTTTTTGTTTTTTTTTGTTACTCCAAGGGTGCAAGAAGGGGTTGTTATATATTTATATGAGCTTTCTCTTCCTAATTCCGTTCCACTAACCCTCCACAGCTTTCTTTAATCCCCCTCTGAGCTTTCCCTTTCGTTTTCTGCCAAGTCGTTATTTTACTCTCTTTCCACTCCCCCATTTTCTTACTCAACCCCACTTATATGTTCGTTTAAAAATATATAAAACTTTTTTTTAAGTTCGTTTAATAAAAAAAAAAACTAAGCTGAACAATTAAGCACCTCAGTTAAAGATCCATCCCGCACTTTTTTCAATGGGCTTATTAAAAATAAAGCAAAATTTATAATGTTATTTGATTACAAGCAAATGTTCTTTATAATTTACTTTAAAACTGATTATTTATTAATAATTATGATTTATTCTTACTTTAACTGTATGGAAAATATTTGATGATAACTTTATTATATATTAACAATTAACTATTAGCTAATCAATTACATATTAGTAATTAGTATGCCCTTTTTATCTTAATCCTCTGACACTGAAGTAGATTTATGAAATTAATGTAATCTTCAAAGAATTTTTTATCAATTCGAAAATAAAATGAAAATAAAATGTTTCATTTAAAAACCATTTATCTGTTTTTTTATATCTTTTGTAACTCCTTTTTTTGAGTTTGAACAAAAAATAATCGAGCGTGCGATCTTGAGTGTGTGGGCCTTTTAGAATCTCCAACTCGATTAGCCTTCAGGATCTTTTTAAAAGGTGCAATTGACCTCTGCTGTCACAAGTTGTCGTTGTTGAACGTGTAATAAAAAAAAAAGAAGATAAAAAATCCGATTAAATACTTTATTCCTTATTTTCAACTGACATATTTAAAAATTTAGTCTTTTTCTTTCTATTTGATAAATATTAGTGAATCAATATGAAAATAAAACAGTTATTTAAAAAATAAATTTAATTTTAATTTAAATTATATATAATTAGAAACGGAAAAAATGTTGGATTACGTTAATTACACTATATTATTGAAAGTCCATTTATGGAAAAATCATTTTAATTGGTTGTTTATTAATTAATGAAATTAATTAGCACATGTTAATAAATATAATAATCAAAACCATCAAAACATTATACTAGAATACTATATATCTACTAGATTAATATATATCAGAGTATTTTCTATTATTTGTTTTTGTATTTATTTATAAAAAATAATATACTTAAAACGAATCTGTTCAATAAATATTGTATTTTAAATAGTATTTAGCAAATTTTACTTAATTTTATTAATCCCCAAATCAAACGTTTTAAAACCTTTCAAGTTAAATTAAGTTAAAAGATGTACTTTCACAAAATAATCATAATATTTAATTATTGATATCATATAAAAACCAAACAGAATGAAATAGTATATATACATAAAATACAAACAAATAATATATTCATATATAAATATATATATCAATATATATATTAAATTGGAAATTCAAAGTTTTACAATTTAACATACGAGATCTATTCAAAAGAAAAGGTGAATTTTGAATTTTCACGGGCTGTGTACATTCGATTATCTAAATTTGTTTGTTATGTTGGTACACATATGTTCCTCATATGTTGACATTATCAGCCATTTTGTATTAGTAGTTTGATTTTGACAACTGAAAAAGTTAATCACGTTTTTGTGCGTTCTTCAATTTTTTAAAGAATATGTTAAATTTTGCGTTAAAAATGGAATAAAGTGCTCCAACCTTAAAATGTTGACTGTGGCATTTGGCGAGTCTACTTTGTGTCAAAAAAATGTTTATGAGTAGTACAAGCGATTTAGATTAAATGTGATGTGTTTTGCTCACTTCGATTACAATGGCGTGGTGCATGATGAGTTCTTACCAACAGGTCGTACACTGTTAATAAGGAATACTACAAGGAAGTTATGCAACGTTTGGGTGAAGCAATATGGCTCAAATGATCGGAATTGTAGAAAAACAAATTATGGATTCTGCATCACGAAAATGCATTATTAGCTCACACATCATTGCTTGATCGTGATTTTGTGGCCAAAAACAACACAGTAATCATGCCTCAACCATCGTATTCACTAGATTTTGCTCCCTGCGACTTTTTCCTAATCCCAAAACTGAAGAGACTAATGAAAGAAAAGCGTTTTGCCACAATTGATGAAAAAAAGTCGGAAATGAAGAACATTATGATGGCCATACCCAAAAAGCGCATTTTGGAAGTGCTTCGACGATTGGAAGAAGGTGCAGGCTTAAGTGCATTATATCTGAGGGGAAATTACATCAGACATCAGTATATTGATGAATAAATAAAAATTTTTCTAAATAATTCAAAAGTCACATTTTGTTTTGAACAAACCTCGTATGTTTTAGTATTATAAAAAAATAATATATAAATGTATGTATTTTAAAATATTTTAAAGAATTTTATATAAACCAAATATCTAAAACTAATAATTCTAATGAAAAAGAAAAACATACACATTTAACATTTCCTACTAATCGATCTCATAAATTCATTCAGTCGCTTTAATAATATTCAGTTTGATTATTAATAATATTATTATTATGGTATAGAGAAAATATTACATTATCTTTTTTATCTACATTAAAAGATTAGAAAAACATAAAATAAAATGGATTATGAATAATTAAAATAAAAAAAAATGTATTTCGTTATTTTATATATACATAAAAGTGACTTATATAGTAAAATTATAATTTAAAATAATAATGGCTATAATAATAAAAGTAAATATAATGCATGTGTTATACCTGTGCAACCCCAAATGAAAAGTTGTGTTCATTTTTAACGAATGAATGTTATGAATGGGATGGGGAGCGAAAAAACATGAACATATGTGATTTTTCGAAGATTAACACAATATAATAGATTCAACATTGTAAATATAGTTGACAACATTGAATGGAGCAGACAGGGGTGGGCATGGATGAGAGACGAAGGGTCGGTTGCATATGGGAAAGGGGCATCGAGTTGTGTAAAAACATAGAATGGTAAGCAAGTGAAAAAGATTTACTAGAAGGGTACTCTCCCTAACCTATTAAATAATACTTTACAAATATTCTTATAATTTAACTAAGGGTTACACATTCATGTAAAGTCAATATAACGACTTACAAAATATAATAATTACTTCATAAAGAGGTCTAGTGGCCACTACTATTATATACATATACATATCTCTCAAAACAAAATTTTAATTATAATAGTAATTTTAATTTCAAAGCAACTTTCTTTATGTAATATTTCTCGGTGTCTTCTAGTTTAGGAAATAAAAATTATTAAAGTTTGACAGATAAACTGGATATGGATGAGCACCCATTTAATAATGTTTTATTAACTAGTTCACTAATTATTCATTTATTTACTAATTTTCGGTTTTTTCAGTTCGGTTTGGATATAAAAAAATATTTAATTAATTAAATTATTAAAGCTTTGGTGGTTGTTTTTATTTATAACGGAATTTTGTAAATAAAACCACATATTGATATTTGTTATTGTAAATTTATTCAAAAAATACAAAAATATACACAACGTTTCGATTGCTACTTCTGTATTTATTAATTTTAATACCTAAATAAAGAACAAGCAAAATTTTCTTCCACCCTGGAATAATCGATTTTATATAAAATTTATTCTATTTCAATTCTACTTTAAATATAAAGTAAATTAAAACATATAAAATTTCTTTCTCTCATTTGATAATATAAAATACAATCATTTCTGTTAATTCTTGTTTACTTCAATATTTTAGTGGTTTAGTCTAGCAAGGAAACAAATAAAGACACAAATTTCATCAATGAACTTAATCTATAGAAAGGAATAATTTTTTAAAACACCATGATTCAAATATCCCAATTATAATAGTAATTATTATTTTTGACATTTTTTTCATTGATGTTCTATCCGAATGATTTCAACTTAAATAAAATAGAATTTCTTTCCAAAATAGAGGACAAACACATTCTAAAAGCCGAGAACGAAATGTTAAAAGCAAAGTGGAAATGTGAAGTGATCATTCAAAACAAAAATTCGAGAAGGATTTAAAAATCTTCGACTTCAAAGCACTTCATCGTAAGCATAAAAATAACTTTTTCAAAAAGTTTTCTATAACTTTTTAATAGCTTCGTAAATATTCGCAACCCAGGGATGTTTATGTGAATTTTTTCCGTTTCTTCTCCTTCTCTCTTTCTCTCTCTATCTTTGTCACTCTTATATTAAAAATGGTTTGAGGAAAGGAAATAAAATTTCATGATGGCAATGAATTCTATCTTCATTCATTCTTTATTTTTAAGAAAAATGAGGAGAAAAAAACACAAATTCTATAAATTGTAAATTATTTTTAGTAGTCTCTATTTAGATATAGTTATTAGAGTAATAAATTGCTTTTCATAAATAATTAATTGTTAAATTACAGTTTAATATCTGTTCAGCTAGACAAAATGTTAATCGGCAAGATTTAGCTTAGGCTTAGGATAATTGAACGAATGCGATTGCTGTGGCCAAAAACTTTCAAGCTCAGTAGTGCCATAGTGATAGATAAATAAGTAGAAAATTTTATTCTGAAAATCATTGAATTTGATTGAAGTTTTAATAGAAAAGTTCATTTTGAAAAAAAAAATTTAATCAAACACAAATTACTAAAATAATTTAAATAAAAAACAAATATATACTACTTCTGGTTGTAGTTTAAATGGAAATAAATATCACGAGAATATTAATAAATTAAAATTTTAATGCCTATACATCATTTTTTTTTATTATTTTTTATTACCTTCATAATGTCATCTAAATTGATATTCCACTTTTTGAAATGCAAATGTAACCCCCCCCCCCCCTGTTTGCCTATAGAGAGAGCTCCGCACAACGACATCAACAATTCCTTTTATGTATCTAAACTCATTAAGTTTCAATTATTTTCGAGAGAGAAGATTTTCATGTTTCACAAATTATATTAATATTTTGTAATAATAAATTATCATTCTATCGCTATAAGCAATAAAAGTGCAAAATTTCATGATAATCAATATAATATTATGTAAGTACATATTAGTAGATATTTTATTAAAAGGAAAATTCTATTCATATGCTATTCTATCTCTTTTACCTCTTATGGAAAAACTAAGAACGGGTTGGCCCTAAACGAGTGGCAATTTATATGTTCTTAATGAGATGCCAAGAAAATGATATAAATATTTAGTATTTTATGTATGTATATTGTAGATTGCGCTATAAATTTTATTATTCCATCAGATAATAATTTAAATTAGTTGTCAAGAAAGGGTCATTTAAATTTTTTTGTAAAAGGGTTGAAAGCACTTATGTAACGTATTAAAATTTCTATGGTAGGTTGATTTTGAAAAGAATTCATATTTTCGTTTCATGATAATATTGGATTTCTAAATCTAGGATTTACTATTTTTTTATCTATTAGTATTTTTTTCTTTATCGAAATGTATACATATAAAAAAAAGATTTATTATGTCCAATTACCCATCATTATTCATATCTTTATTAGTTTTATCAAAATCCTTTATGTCTTTTTTTTTACATTCATTGTGCTTCTGAATTTTGTAAATCTTATACAAAAGATAACATATTTTCAATATTTCAAATGTTTATTTAATATTTAAATTATCAATCAAAATTCATCATCAACATCATTTAATTAATTTTTATTTGAAGAACAATAGAAATTTTATTAAATAATAAGTAGTATATATATTCTATTTAGTGACAATTTAATTTAATAATTCTATTTCTTTTTTAAAATCTATTTAAATTTTTAATTTCTCTAAAAAAAATATTATAACAATATTTTAAGTTAAGATAACATTTATGATGATTAAAAACCTTAATCAGATTTTGATATTCTAAATAAAAAGAAAAACAAACTAATTTTTTTTTACATATGTATGTATTTCATAGTATATATTTAAAAACTAATATATATTTATACAACAAAATATATTAAGAAGATTCATATAATTTCAACTTTGGGTGGGTAAAAAAAAATACTTTGCGAGATAAGTGAAAGGTAATGAATCCCAGTGTAAGACCGTTTCAGGGCTCTATATTGTTCCTCCCTTCTCCAACCTGAGCTTAATTAAAACCTCAGGGTTCAAAGTATTCTGTGCCCCTGGCTTTTTCATGTTTGTTGTATAATAGTAATTGCAAATGAAATCCATGATATATATATATATACTGTATAGTATTTATTTAAAAGGAGATGGATGAGCACAAATCTCAAGTTATGAGAAAAATCCAGAAGCTCTTCTCTAATATCGGACGTGTGCTTTTCAAGCTCATCCCTTCAATCCTCATCCATCGAACTCCTTTTTTCCCTCCCACTCGTCTTCAAAAACACCATCAAAAAGAGATTCCAAGGGGTGGAGGGGAATTAAAAAACTCATCATTTTGTCAATGGATAAAAAAAGGTTAACATGTTTCATTGATTGAAGTGATGGAGAGGGTTTCTCTGAGTGAGAAAGAGAGAGCAATAATGGAAGAGTGAAAAGGGGGATGAATTGCCCCTTTAGCATAAAAAAAAGAACAATTTTCTATTTAAAAAATATATATAACACACAAATAAAGTAACTCAAAGGATATATATATATATATATATGTATATATAAAAAACAAACAATAAAATCAAATGGAGTGTGTTTTTAATATTTTTTCTCTTTGAAGTTGTTGCTTTTTACTATTTTATTGTTTTTTATAGCAAATTTGACAACTAAACGTTCAATTGTGTTTTTCAATGACAATTAATAAATCCTTTAATCGAATTGTATGTAAATTTCATTAGTGGGATTCAAAAAGAAAGAAAAATCTGGATAAAATAATTGTCATTCCCAGTCAGTAACAGGTAAAAGGTTTACTGTTCATTGATAATAATTTATCCATAATAAAAATACATTTATATGTATATTTAGACATTTTTTCACAACTAAAATCATCTGGATTGATAAAACTAATAAATATTCTTCTACATCCTTAACACAGATGTTGGTTGTATTAAAAGTCCTTACAAAGAGAAATCCATAGACACAAAATATACACCTACAATGTTTAATTCAATTAGGTTTAATATAACTATAACGATGATAGTTAGAATTAATAAAATAAATTATTTCCACTTCCTTCTTTTTATTTTATATATATCTTCAGTTTAAAAAAAAAATAATAACTTGTTAATATATATTTTTTATACCAGTTATAAATTTTGATAAGATTATATCAAGCAGTCTTAAAAATTCTAATTTAAAATTTATTAAATCACTTAATTCTTCTATTATATATTATTCATTCTTTCATTATATATAGAATCTTTTTTTATAGTTTACTTCTTAACTCTTCATTTATTTTATGATAGCAACGAAAGATGACGAAGTGTAAAAAAAAAGAAACAGGGGTTGGGGATTAAGCTGGGTTAATTGCATTTGATTAAACATAAAAACCAATTCATTACACTTCAGATTTGATCATTATCATTTAAAAAAAAAGTAAATAGTTTAAAAAAGGATTATTTTAGATTTTATATTCAAAGCTTTTTTTTCATAAAAATATCAAACATGATTTTAAAATTAAATTAAAATTAATAAAAATGATTAAAGAGATATTTTATAGAAAAAAAAGATTATTCATTAAATTTAAATTTAAATTTAATGGTGTGACAAACGAAAAAATTATCAATTTTAATTTTCCTTTTATGATAGACTTGGACTTCTACATATATTATATAAAGGGAGTCTAAAATTTTTTTCTGAACATTCACGTACTTATTCTTGAAAATTTTAAAATTAAATTCAAAATCTATCCAATCATCTTATAATCGTTAAATAAGTTGAATGAAATTCAAAAAAAAAAAAAAAATGATTATTTCTCTAAATTGCCTTTCAATTTATTTTAATATTTCAAGTATATGACCGTGAATATTTAACCGTTAAGTAATTTAGAAATAATAATAATAAACAAAAATGGAATTACTGCCCCTATAAATAAGGGTTTGATTTAGCTTTACATTTCGACGGTCGCAATTAAGATACTACCCGTTGATTGAGCGACGTGTCGACATTTTCTTTCGCAATACCTCTGATAAAATATGCGAGGCAGGTAAACCTCGTCAGGAGCCGGATGCAAATTTCCCGTAACGGTGGCAAAGAGTGGGAGAGTAAGGGGAGTTGTTCTCCCAACATCCAGATGAAGATAAAACAAATATTTCATTAAAGGGCGAAAAGGAAAAAAAACCTTCTGAGCTTCTTCATATCTCATTCTATTCAATGCTTCTTTAGGATTCCTTAAAAGAAGCCAAGTAACACATTACGCTTAATTACGCCCTAAGATTAAATGAGATTCTCTATTTGTTAGCTCGGTTATTAACATTGGGTAAATTAGGGAGACTTTACTTAACAAACTTGTGCTTTTTGAATTAAATAAGCGCAAAGGACTTCTAAATAATAAAAAAATAAACAAAAAACAACCAAAATTCGTGTTATAAAAATTTAAAGTAAATCTATATTTTAAAAGAAATATATTCTCATAAATGTATTTGAATTTAATAAACTAAAACCTCCAATTTTCAAATTTAAATAAAAATAATATAATAATATTATTTTTTTATATATAATATATTGGTGAACAGTTCTATTTACATTTGGTGGTTGAAAGTGGGAGAAATCATGATTTGCTCAGAAATATATACTTGTTAATCTTAAAATGATTTTACAGTTTTAAGGTAAAATCAAGAATATTCTTTTTTTAATGATTTAAAATGAAAAACATTTGAAATAAATAAAAAAATATTTTGATTAATATATTTATATTTTATCGATTTATATATTAAAGATATTTTGATGTAAGAATCAATTTAATTATTGAAAAGTATAAATTTAAGACTCCAATTATTTTCTACAATAGATATACATTCCGTTAAAGAATAAGTTGTCCTGTGGCCAGGCAAAGAACCGACCGACGGTTTGAAATAAATTAATTTCCAGCTACAGAAACAATTTCAAATAATTTTAATGTATCTATTAATGTAATAAAAAAGAGATATGGATAGAACATAAATATTTTTAATTTTATTTTATTTATAATATATATATATGTAAGACCAGGCTGTGACGTCATGAAGGGCAGGGTCACGTCATATAATTTTAAATTAAGAAAAAATTAATGAAAATGATTTTTCCCGAGAATAAATAATCCGCACATGTGAAATTTGGTTTAAACACAATACCTCCCTTACTATCGTCGGTTGGTAAAAAAAGAAATTAGAATTCAATATAATAAAGTATTCCATATAATAAATATAATAATAAATAGAAGCAGATGAAATATCTATGTTAATATATTACCATTTAATAATTACATCCAAATAGAAAAATGAACACATTAGTTTTTAATTCATTCACAGAATACTAAGTAGATATCAATCTCCTTCATCTTACGGAATCCCTCGCTCGCTTGATTATTTTAGTTCCGTTTCAATTGCTTTGGAAAACGTAGCTAATTCGCCGCCTATTTATCAAGTTTTTTTTTTCGTTGGCTATATATATATATATGTCAATGTGAAGGAGTAGATAGAAGACCGAAAGAATGAGATGGAAGGGAGAGGAGGAGAAGAGGTTCAGACATTCTTCCAGGATCAAAAAGGACCCCAGTAGGGAATGTCCAATATCTCCTGATTGCGCCAACGGCGAAATCAAAGCAAACGTTTCGCATCACTGACTTTTAGTGGAAAACAACCCAAAGCCTTAAGCTTTTACCCTTTAAAAAAGAACCCTAACATTTTCTTATATACAATTTTTTTTATTAATTGAAATAACTTATTTATTAATCAAATATATATATATAGGTATATAATATAATTTGTAATAATTTTTTTAATAACCATTTTTAACAAATTTCCCAGGAATATATTTAATTTTGTCGATGTAGAGTTTTTCATGTTTTTTACGTTTTGTTTTTGTGTGTCTGTGTGTGTGTGTGTGTACACAAGATTACGAAAAACGGTTTGAGCTAGAATAATGAAATTTGGTATACAGGAATTATTCAAAATTCGTGGTTTTCAATCAACTTTTGAGAAATGTAGCTCATTCAGAAAAGGACCATATCACGTTTTCATTTTTATTCCTCTAAAGTAACCGTACAAATAAAGATATAAGTTTGTCAGTTTTTCACATGATTAAAAATTGTATAAAACTGCTATATATAGAATTTCAGCTTAATTGATTGCTGAAAGTACCGGAATTAATTTTTTAAATTTTGACTTAAAAATGAAGGTAAAGGTTTTAAATTTAAATTTAATATATGTTAATTAATTAATTTAATTGAATAATAATACTATACTGTCAATTTAAATTTTTTATTTAATTAATTAATTAATCTAATTCAATTATACTTCATTTATAATTTAATTAATTAAATTTAATTTAAATATATCTGTTAATTAATCCAATTCAAATTTGTGAGATTAAATTAAATTTGTTTAAAGTGTATTTTTATATTCTTAGTATTTTTGATTTAACTTGTCTTAACTTTTGGATTGTGGAATTATAGGCATACCAGTATAATGATGATCTTTTTTTTTTATCATTTCCTTGGGTTAATGTTTTCAAGATGAACTCAAGTTTCATTCCCACGATATTTTAATGCTTGTTATGTTGGCTTTTTGGAATACATATTAAATTATTTTGTTTTTAAATATATTTTAATATCATCATTAAGAAATACATATATTCTTTCATTATTTTTTATAATTTTTATTTCTCTGATAACTTTTAAAAAATATTTTTTTTTAAATGCATTGTATATAAAATGATATCAAAAATGCAGATATATTTTTTTAGTTCCATATTTCGTTATAAATACAATAGATGAAGCTAGTTTTCAAAATCTTCACACACTAAAGATAATCAATAAAGTAAATAGATAAATCATGATAAATAGATTTTCCATTTATCAATTAGAACAGTATTTAAAAACTTCAATTTTATTTAAATTGAAATGTTTTCTATCATCAAAAATGATAATGGACAGCATGATTGAGAAGATGATTAGAAAAGTTATGTTTAATAAAAAAATATTTTTTAAAAGTTGTAAAAATTGATATCAGATTAGAAAAAGAGGTAAAAATTAAAAATTATCCACATTGGTGTTAATTATTAATACAAATTTAATGTTATATCAATTCAAAATTATGAATATACCTAAAAACATATGTTTGATATCAAAAAATCCAAATAAATATGGGTTTCTTCACAAACCCCATTTAATAATTTGTTTTTTTTTTTTTTTTTAAGGGAGGATCGAAGATGAAAAATTAAAGTTAAATTACATTAGTTATTACAATATATATGTTTTCAAAAATATCAAACAAAATATATAGTACAATTTATTATATGGATGTCTAAATTAAAAAAAATTCATAAGAAATTTATTAACTTACTTCTCCCCATCCGCCATTTTTACCGACCGACGATAGTAAGGGAGGTATTGTTTGATTAAATCTCATCAGCCGCAACCGATGAAAAGATCTAACATTACAACAATAAAAAAAGGCAAAAAATAAAGAGGGGAAAAAAAATAAAGAAAATATCACATCCAATTGGTTAATATCAGGAGGAAAGACATAGAGAGAGAGAGAGGGGGGAGAGTAAAATTAAAGCTGGTGGCATGAGAGATAACAAAAGATGCCTTTGATGCATAGTTTGGGATTTTAGAGGGTGGCTCTTTGAGTCATTCAGCCGTGAGATCCAAGTCCGATCAGAATTCATCGAATCGAGAAAAGTTTGTTGGTCCACGCATCTATTTCACCCCTCACGCCATTCCCCATTCCATCGTCAAACACGACTACATCTAATTTTCAACTTTCTTTTCCTCTATGTACCTTATTTTCCATATGAGTTAAGTTTCATTCTCATGAAATAAATATCCTAAATTTATGATATACATAAATTCAAGTACCTACTAGTATATTATTAAGGCAGTTTGTGTATAATGTTGTTTGGAGTCATTTTAAGAAATTACTTCTAAATTCTTATGAAAGTTTCTGATTATGATAGTGGATAATTCGTTGTTTCATAGTTTATTATATTACTTATATTTATTTATCTTAAAAAAAAATTCAAAAATCCAATTCAAAAATATAAAAAATTCTTATTAAGATATAAATTAATTTTAAAAATTTAAAATAATATAATAAAAATCTGGTGTGTCTCCACTCGACTATCTCGCAAATTTGAATTGGATTAAATAACATATATTAATTTAAATTAAATTAAATTAATTAAATTATAAATTAAAATTAATAAATAATATTTATTAAACCAGCGCATGTTTGGCTTTTTGTTGATGGCACCACGTCACGTGTTGGCGCGTGAGATTTGCAGTGTTAAAAAATTAATTCTGGTACTTTCAGCGAATCAATCAAGCTGAAATTCTATATATAGCAGTTTTATACAATTTTTAATCATGTGAAAAATTATCAAACATATATCTTTATTTTTACGGTCAATTTAGAAGAAAAAAAATCAAAACGTTGTAGGTAATGACCCTCTTCCGGTTGAGCTACATTTCTCAAAAGTTGATAGAAAACTATGAATTTTAAATAATGCCCATGTACCGAATTTCATCATTCTAGCTCAAACCGTTTTTCCGTAATCTTGGTTACATACATACACACACACAAACATTTTTCTCAACCTTAGTGAAAATGATTCAGAAACCTTCAAAACGTATAAAAACATCAAAATCTCAACATCATCTATTTCACCCCTCACGCCTCTGGCGAGATAGTAAAAAGAGAATTGCAAGTTAAATAATTTAATATTAATCTTATGTTTTTAAAGGTAAGGTTAAAGAGTTTAAGATATTTTAAAATAAATCAAAATATAGAAAGAAAAAAAAATTAAAAATTTACATTTTAGAATAAATTACATAAGTACTATGTTTATCTGATATCACATCAATTTACTTTGTCTATTTATTTTGATTTTTCAAAACCACTATGAACTTTTTGGTTTCAAGGGACACATAATGAGCCAATATCGGAGGTCCAATTAAGACCTAAAATGGTATTCGTCTTTGAGGATCTGATGGTCTTTATATATATATATATATATATAAATAGAGGAAGGAAGAGAGAGAAAAGAGAGAAAGCGAGGCTGTAATATAAGAAGCAAACGATTTTTTTTTCTTTTGGCAAAGGAGATGAGTGTAAAGAAGACTCGGGAGAAATATGGCGGTTCGGCTGTGCCTGGACAGATAATAGGGGAAGAATAAGACCGCCCGGAATTGAATCCCGGACCATCCTGTGGCCGGCTTTATCACTCTTCCGCCTGACATCCTGGTAAATACACTTTAGAAAAAAGTCAGTGGCCTTTAAAAAAAAAGGCAAGACCCTTATTTCAAATTATTACCAGAATTGATATGAACAGGAATATTTTCTAAGAAAATGTATATTGTATTTAAATAGATATACTAGTATATATACATATATATATTTATTTATTTAAATAGTGGTACCTATGTTCATAAAATAAAATAGTGTATGGGAATAATCTTTTGTTTGTTGTTTATCGAGTATTGATAGAATACCACTGAGATTTGAAATTCGATTTCACTCCTTTATTTAGAACTGAACCTGTAATAAAATTTTGTTATCATCGAAGCTCTTATTCAAGGTTGATGGTATAGTTTTGTTTAAAAGATGCAATTCGTATTCTTTCCTCCATTTTCAATATATTAAATGAAATGAAATTTTCTTTTTCTATTCATCTATTGATATTTCAAGAACAAATCTATTTCTCTCTACGTTTTTTTTTTTTTTTTTTTTTGTTTTTCTTTTTTGGATGTGTGCTTTAGGAGAGAGGTTAGCGGTAGATTTCGACAGAGGGGGAAGGAGGATTGAGAGTGAAAAGTATGAGAATAGACGAAGAAGAACAATCAAATCTTGGTGGAAATTTGAAAGTGAATTGGGAAGTTTTCAAACAAAAAGAAAATTAAACCTGGCTCAAAGAGAATAGGAAATTTCGATATGTGTGCATCGCTCTCCCCACTCATCCATACACCCACTCACCCCTTCACCTACTCCTACAAGAGCTGTTCTTTCTAGATATTTTTCTCTTTTTTTTCTGTCTTTCTTTATTCTTTTTCATCCTTTACTTCTTACTTATTTTTCATTCTTTTGAAGTGAAATTTAAAATAAAATTTTTCAAAGTATGTTTAATAATGCAAAAAATCAAAGAAAAATAAAAAAAAAAGTAATTTAAAAAAAAAACAACTAGGGTTTGTAAAATATAAAAATATGCCACGATTTAATTTGGAAAATATTCATTTATTTAGATATTAATTAGAGAAGAAGTTTCTTGAAAGAAATGTTTTTCATTGTATTATCATATACTTATCTCTCTCTCTGCCTATATTATCATATCATATTTTTCTAAAGGAAATAAATATCTCAATTTTTTTTTTATAATAAATATTTCTATTTATATTTTTATTATTTTTTAATTTTATATTTAATAAAATAAAAAATTTATTACAAACATGGCTTGTTTTATATTAAAATACTCCCATTGCTATATAGTGACTACGTAATTTAAAATATAACTGAAAATTTAAATTACTAAATCAATAGTAAATTTAAATAAACTATACAATTGTAATAAGATTTAAAAGGAGTTTGCAATTTATTGTTTGATTGGATTTTGCATAAATTTCTCTCGAGACATTCAAATATAATTAGAAACAAACTAGCTGCTCAGAGCGCCATCGAAGCTCTTCACATCTAGAAGGTGGCCCCCTCTACCCCCTAATGGTACATAGTATTTGGTTGAAAGTAGTAAAAGGTTCTCATCCATTTTGTTTCAATCAGTATATTACATAATACATTCATTTCTTTTTGTTCTTTTATTTAAAATATAATTTTAATTTAATCAGTAAATTAATTATATTTATTATTCTTGTATATGTTATGGCTCAACGGTACTCGAAAGTTCTTGGCCGCAACAACCACATTTCTCCAAGTGTCCCTATCCTGAGCCACATCCATCCAACACCTTTCCTGTCCCATCTCTCTTAAGTCCCTTCCTACGCGCCCTTGGTCCTCCAAGCGGACGTTAATTAATTAATTAATTTTTATCCCCTTTGATACTAATTTTGATGTGTGTTTGTGTGTGTGTGTGTGTGTGTGTGATAAGCCTCTACTGCATGATAACAGGCGTTTCCCGATTGCAACCTCGATTTTGTATATTAAGATTTTGTATGTTAATAGTGTTCCTGTTTGTTTCTAAAAATTTTTATTTATCACTATAAATTTCAAACCTCATCTCTTTTCCTACCTCGATTAATTTTTACTCGCTATCTGTAATTGCAATTGCCGAATCGCCTATTATTATATATTTAAGTCGTCTGGATAACCTAATATTTTACAATTGATTTCCGCATCATACTCTTTCTTTGTTTACTACCTTCAAGACAAATTTGAAGATCAAAATTTGAAAGAGTTTATCCGGTTCTATTGAGTCTTAGTCAAGCTTTACTAAAGTCTACAAATAATTAGTGAACAGAAATATTGAATTCAATTTATTTCAAAAATAAATAATTTTAGGTATCAAAAGAACATATAATTTTTTAATTTAATATTATAAAAAGCTTTAAAATTCTGAAAATAATTTAAGCAACATATCATATTATCTTTTTGTTGTCAAAATCTATTAGCATACATTCTTAGTGGTATAGTACATTATATATTTCTTAAGTCTTTTCACCTCTGCGACTTCTTTTATATAGGTTTCCTATTTTATAAAATATATTCATAAAATGATATTCCATTTCAATTTATATTATGTAATACGTGTGTGTATACAGATGATGAAAAAATTGACCAGTTTCCAGCCTTTCCAAATTATAATAATAATTGAAGGAAATTTACTTACTTTATTTGTGAAACTATTAAAAAAGATTGTAAAATAAATCCCCAAATTATATATTCTATAAGTTATTATAAATCATCATTCTCACAATGACTACTTAACTACCTGACTCTTCATAATGAATTAGACATAGTAATACCGTTTTTGGACTTCTTTGTTCAGCCTTATTCTATACAATTTTGTACCTTTATTCCTGATAAAATCCAAAAGTCATTTTTTTTTTGCATTAACTTAATCTTTTTACAAAATTATATGGTATTAATTTTTTTTGTTTTTGTATACCTTAAAAATATTTTATACTATATTATATAATCCAGTTTTGTATAAGTTTATTACAATTAAACTTTTAATCACTTTTAATTTATTTTTTATTAGAAATTCTCAAGAGAATGTTGTATACACATAAAATACCGTTTGTTAGCATAGAAAAATTATTTATTTAGAAATGAATTCCCCAAATTAGTTTTTGTTAATTTCGTAATTTGTAATTACCTAAGTACATAACATATATGGGGGTTGTTTTTGTTTCTCACGTGAAGGTTTCCCAATTCGAATTGAATATAAAATATTTAATTACCCGCACATTGCACACGAAAGACGCGTTTGTTATTGAGTTAAGCATCGAAATAGAGATGTTTGTTTTAAGCCAAGCATTCCAATAAGTCCCTCACCTGCTTGTATTGGTTTCCATTTGCATAGATCCCTCTTATCGGATTACAAATTGACTCCCATGGGGGTGGTAAAAATCCCTTCCACCCAGAGAAATTAACACCATTAATTTTCTGCGTACTGAACTTTGCTTCGCTAGACACAAACACCATTCATAAAATTCGAAAATTGTAATTTAATTAAATCCACTTTCCACCATCACCCTCATCCCTTCTATTCGGATATTTGAGATGGTAATTCGCATGTTATTTCGTACATAGAAAGAGAGAGAGAGAAACACAAACAGACAGCAGCCCTTTCGCATAAAAGGCCTTTCGTATTTATATATAAAAGAGTTGGGTGTTGTTCCTTTAATTTCCTTTCCATCATGGGTTCTTTTACTTTTAGACAAATAATACCATTTAAAAATAATACCATTTCAGACTGGCTTTCAATTTCAATATTTCTAAAATATCTATTCTTAAAAATAACGTTTTGTCTATTTGATTTACAATTTCTAAACTCACTTTGATCGAATTATTCAACCCAATTCACTAGTCTTTAAAAAAACAATAAATTAAGAGAATGTTATATTTATTTTTACATTAAAGAAAATTAAATTCATGGTTCGTATATAAATAAATAAATTTATATATACAAGTTTAAAAATTTTACTTTTATTAATGAAATATTAAAATATGAAAATTTTATTTACTTCTGCAAATAAATAGGGGATGTGGAAACTCCAAATATAATTAAAAGTTGAGAATGAATACAAATATAATTTATTAATTAAATATAAAAAACAACAACAATATGAAAGTATATTCGACATATGAATATGACAATTTATTTAGCAAATAATATTGTGTTGAAGTATTAAAATAAAAATAAAAAAATCTACTGCATGAAATAATATAAATATTATAGTTAAAAATTAAAAACATAAAAAAAAACAGATTTTACTATTATAATAACTAACCATCATCGTCTTTTGATAATTTGTGTGTATTTGTATTTTAATAAACTTTTTTTAAAAAGAGAATTGCTATTTCCTTTGGCTTACTTTAATTATAAAGAAAAAATAAGTTGACCTGTGGCCAGGTCCGAACCCACCGACGGTTTGAAGGAAATTAATTTCCAGCTACAGAAACAATTTCAAATAATTTTAATATATCTATTAATGTAATAAAAAACAGATAGGCATATAACATAAATATTTTTAATTTTATTTTATTTATAATCTATATGTAAGACCAGGCTGTGACATCATGAATGGCTGGATGACGTCATATAATTTTAAATTAAGAAAAAACTAATAAAGATGATTTCTCTCGAGGATAAAACCAATACAAAGTGCATGATTCGTGGTGATATGTAAAAAATCTCCTCATGTGAAATTTGTTGTGAAAATAACCCTTCCCTTACTATCGTCGGTCGGTAATTAATTATATAATAGTGAACTGTCAACATTAAATGATATAAATACATTTAAGAGTTAATATTATTTAAAAAATATTACTGCAATTTATATATTAAAAAAAATTTCAGTGTTATTTTTATTTTTAATATTATATTTAAATTGTAGATTTTTATTAAAATTTGACATAAGCAGAAAGTAAAGAGTATATTTTTTATCTGTCGGTTTATTTATTAAAAGAAAGTGAAAACTCGGCCGACTTAATTAAGCCTTTTAAGTGTTTGATATAAACGAAAAGCTTAGAGAAAATCTCATTTATTTTAATTGCTTACTCTCATATTTGTTTAAGAAGAATTTAATCTTGCCGAAAATATACCATAACATATATATTGTATATACAGGTAATAACTTTAATAAACATCAACCATATTTAATACCAACAACCACAAATTAAATACTTTTTATTAAAAAAAAGATATATAAACCAAACAAAAAATTTAATATTACTCACAAAATGTCCAAATTTATACCAAAAAAAAGTTAACCAAGTGGTTAAAAAGAATTTCATTATAGGATTTTCTTGTTTGTTTCTTTTCTTTTTTTTATTAAAAATTAATGGATTTGTTATTTAGAAAATATAGATTTTAACTAAGAATTTAAGAAATTCATTACCTATTATGATATGTATAATAGTTTTTGAAACAAAATAAGATTGATTGAACAAATTGATTGTTTAACCTTTAAATGCTCGCTCCTGTTAGTTAGTCAACTGAACATACTTCTGAAGTAAAAATTAAAACAAACATTATATGAATTCAGTTTTACAAATATAGAATTTTATTGAAAAGCATTTGTGAAATTTCTTTTTTTAAATTTTGAAAAATCAAAAGAATAATATTATAGAATAAAAGCAACTATGAAAGTTAAATTAGTTAATTAAATATTTATAATAAATTCAGTCATTAATCACGATGAGGATGGATACGTAAATTAATTTCAGTCTATATCCATTGATTAAAATAAATATGAAAATCATACTTAAAAAATTTAAAAATTTTCTAAATAGATCTCTTTTGTCCAATTTCAAAAATAAAAATATAATAATTTTATTCAATAAAGTTTTTAATAAATTATTTGATAGTCATAATTGAACACCATCAAATAAGGTTTTGCTTGTTGTTGTTTTTTTTAAAAATTAAAAGTTTAAACATACAATAAAATATATTCATAAAAATATTAAATAAAATTTAATTTATAGGGGGATATAACTAAATCCCCCTTCATCTTAAATGAATTAAGATGATTTAAACTAAGTTGTTAATTAGTAATAAATAAATAAAAATAGCATAAATATTTATGAATTGATTTTTTTGTTTGTTTTAATTTGATTTCTAATTGAATTGAATAAATGTTTATTAAACGAGATGCACATATGAATTCTTAATTGGTTCCAAATATTATGCATGAATTTAGATATTATTTTTTTTCATACATTTTAATATTTATTCTATTTTATATTTTTAATATTTTTGTTTTAATTTGATTTTATTTTTATATGTATATTATTAATTTATTTCCGTGAAAATGAACAAAATCTTGATATTTTTGAAGTGAAACTTCTTTAGCGGCGTCCTGACATTTGGTTGAGAATGGAGAGTGAATTGAAAAATTGAAATTTCGTAACGCGTTACGAAACGCAAGAGAGAAAAAAGATATAGATATAACGAGTGAGAATGAGATAGCCTCTATCTCCGACTCTCTTTTGTGCGGTGTTTCGTTTTTGAGAGAGAGGCTATCTGGGTCTTTCTTTTGTCCGGTCTTTCGTCTTTGAGAAAGAGGCTATCTGCCTCTTCGTTTTGTGCTGTCTTTCGTTCTACTACGCTCTCGCTAGGTCCAAAGTCCACGGCGCGCATGCGCGGTAGTACGTTGACGCGGAATAATATTTCTCAGCTTCTACTGGGTCAAAGAATAAAAATTAGTATGACTTATGATCAAAAGAGGGCGAGATCTCCACCTTGTCCAGTAGATATCGCAATTAAATACAATTTGAATTTAAATATATATTAATTTCAAAATTTGCCTAAACATTTATAAAAATAAATATACATATGAAATTTGTTATTTTTTTTTAATATTAAAAAATATTTAATTTGAGATTAATTATATGTAAAAAGATCAACTATCAAATAGATTCAAACTTTTATTTTCTTTGATTAGATTATAATTAAATATTATTTATATTATTTAAAAATTATTATTAAATTTAATTAATTATAAATTATAAATAATAAATAATAAATATTAAACCAGCGCATGTTTGGCTTTTTGTTGATGGCACCACGTCACGTGTTGGCGCGTGAGATTTGCAGTGTTAAAAAATTAATTCTGGTAATTTCAGCTAATCAATCAAGCTGAAATTCTATATATAGCAGTTTTATACAATTATTAATCATGTGAAAAATTATCAAACATATATCTTTATTTTTACGGTCACTTTAGAGGAAAAAAAATCAAAACGTTGTAGGTAATGACCCTCTTCCGGTTGAGCTACATTTCTCAAAAGTTGATAGAAAACTATGAATTTTGAATAATGTCCATGTACCAAATTTCATCATTCTAGCTCAAACCGTTTTTGCGTAATCTTGCCTACATACACACACACACACACACACAGACATTTTTCTCAACCTTAGTGAAAATGATTCAGGAACCTTCAAAAAGTATAAAAACATCAAAATCTCAACATCGAAAATTTTCGTGATCGCAATACTATCTCTGGCGAGATAGTAAAAAATGATTCATTATTATTGGATTTGGCTGGTAATATTAATACCTGAGACACCGAGCTCGCTCTACCCTTTAAAAAATATTGATATACAATTCTTTAATTATTTATTACAATTATTAAATGTATTAAATAATATTTTATTGAAAAAATATTAAAAATTATAAAACTATCTAAAACTTAATTAATAAAAGAACAATGAATAAATAAATCACGAAAATAGATAAAAAAAAAAATGCACGCGGCGAGTTTCGATCCTTCGAACTCGGGGAGTAAAAACAATTGTTCTTACTGCTGGTCTATGATATTTTGATAATTACAAAGATATTTTTACCATCTTTCAAAGACATTTATTTGTTTTGTTGTTTTTTTTTGAGAGAGATTAATAAATATATATATATTTTATTAAAAATAAATATTTTTAATTTTATTTCGAAATTAAATAATGAATTTTAAAATATTTTAAATATAAAAAAATGTTAATACAATATCATTTAAAAAAAAGCGGGATTAATAAATATATATATATATTTTATTAAAAATAAATATTTTTAATTTTATTTCGAAATTAAATAATAAATTTTAAAATATTTTAAATATAAAATTTCGAAATTAAATAATGAATTTTAAAATATTTTAAATATAAAAAAATGTTAATACAATATCATTTAAAAAAAAGCGGGATTAATAAATATATATATATATTTTATTAAAAATAAATATTTTTAATTTTATTTCGAAATTAAATTATAAATTTTAAAATATTTTAAATATAAAAAAAATATTAATACAAAATTAAAAAAAGGCGGGAGTAAAATTTCAAAATGGATGCCATTTACGTCACCCATATATAATTTTCAATTAAGAAATTAATAATGAAGCTGTAAGTTTCAAGAGATGTAATCAATAAAACTCAATTTTTCTTTATAAATACTATATCTAGTGTGAATTTGAAAAAAATCGTTAGAGCGGTTTTTGAGAACCAATGGTTATAGATAAATAGATAGATATATACAATTTTAGCTAGCATAATAAGATAAGATATATATCGTGAAATAATTAAAATTCTCAAGTCAAATATACAGCGTGCACGCATACCGACGCATGTAATTGTGTGTGTGAACATGGTCGGCGATTCACACGCCAACACATACAGTTATGTGCCTCGATGACCATTCACGTTATTTATCCGAATCTCAACATTACTTTAACACTACTAAATCAATTTAAAATTATTATTGCATTTAAAACTGCTTTTCTCTACTCCACAGATTTCACTATGCCGAAAAAAAATAACGACCAAAATTTAGACGATATTATTTATTTCATACACCTTTCACTACTGGTTTATAGCCACACAGGTGCTAATGCACTTGAACGAGGCGAAGATAAAATCCCTCTAATTCTCGGGGGAGATTTTAATGTAAATTTTGGATCTGATGATTCGTTGCCGTTGATCAACTTTCTTCGAGAAACATTTGGTCTGCTTATAAATAACGATCCCAAGGAATCAACAACAAAATCTGGAACTACAATAGATGCTGTTTTTACACGTTATATAGAAAATATCGAATCACGAACATATATATCTTATTTTAGTTATCACAAGCCATTAATATCAGTATTACCAATTGAAGCACCAACCGACAATAGTACAGGCAATGTAGATATGATGATAGAGTAGATAATAATAATAATAAAGCGAATATTTGTTACGAAAATTTTATACTGTTATATGTCTTTCGAAATGATCCCTTTATTTTTCTCTATTTCTCTCTCACTCACACTCTCAACTAAAATTTATCTTATTCTCTAGATTGTAAGAAGTTTCACTTCCGCCACGTGTACGATGCTGCACATTTTGCTTTTTTTCTTCAAATTTCTTGTGTTTTAATTTTTAAAATATTAATATAGTATATCTGCAGTGCAGCTAAATTGTAAAAACTACTAGTTTGTAAATTCACATAATAATCCGCTTTTGTCAACGAATATTAATTTTTAAATGATATCAATTTTTCAAATAACTTCCTTATTAAATCATATAATCAAATGTTTAGTTTTTTTTTAAATTAAAAAAAAAATGGAATTCACTTTGGTTTATGAGAAAACTAAATACTAATCTATAGCAAAATTGAAATAGGGGCCCATTTAAAATAAAAATTCAAATATATAGTATTAGGAAACTGAAAAAAGATATTTTTGAAAATAATACAAATCTATTATTACATTTACTTTTCAATTGTATTTTATTCATTAGAGAAGATTTTAATGGTTATATTTGTTTTCATATTAGTTCAGAGATATTCATGAGCGGTACAAATTTTATTCATTAAAAATTAAAAAAAAAAAAAAATTAAATAAAAAAAAACATTTTTTGTGTTCTTCACTTATATATTATTTAAAATTAATAAATCCATATTTTCCTGTGTGAAAATTTACATTTCTATATTATATTTATTATGGCATAAAAAGTATGAATTCAATAAATATAATAAGTTTATTACTTGGACACATGAAATATTGTAAATCATTTAATTAAATTTATTGAAGTGTATATTAATTTTACAAAAATAAATAATAATAATAATAATAAAAAGATATTTGAACATTTTTGTGATTGGTTTATTTTATTTAATATGAAATAATTTTATCAGACAAAAAAATAAAATAAAATAAAATAAAATAAAATGAATAATTGAATATATGTGTTTATGGATGTTTCTTCATTTGGAATTAACCACTTTCATCCCCTATTCGATTGCATTCCAAACCACCCTCTTTGACTTACGGCCTCTTTTCCTATTTGGTGGCCATTGAAGAGGGTTTATCTGCAGATGCACATTCGCTATGCAAAGACGACGACCAAGTCTTTTGCTCTGGGATTAATTAATACGCTTGGCGAGAGAAGACACCTTCACCTACCTTTTGAACCCCCACCCAACTCCCTGGAAAAGCAACTGAGCCAAGAAAAGCCACCCTCGGTTTGTGTCTTGCTTCGTTATCTTTTCGACGCACTCCCAGCCACCTTCCAGGTCAATTCGCCCTAAGTATTTATTTACTATGCCCTTTAGGGCGCCTGTTCTATTTTATACAGCTTCACCAATTCAGTAAGCTCAAGTATTAGACAAATATAGCAGAATATAATCTAATATACATATAAACATTCATTTAACCTTTAAAGAATCAGTATATATATATATTTAATGAGCATTTTTTCGTTAATGTTTTTTTTTTTAATAATTAATATCATTAACTTTTCTTTATACTATTATATACTATATATATATATTTTAATAAATATATGTTATACATTATATTATATGGTGATAATAATTAAGATTTAATCAAATTTAATTCATTTATATAAATCATTACACATTACTTTTCTTATTTGTAAATTATTAAATATCAAATATTCTTTTCTGTTCACGGTTATTTATTCATAATTGAACCTCCCGCAAATTAGTTAGTTTAAAATTTTGGAAAACTCTAGGGGCGAAGGAGGCAAACAGTCATGTGACAAGGAACTAAGAATTTGAATATTTTTTATTTTCTTTGGATGCTTGTTTTCAAATCAGAAAATTAATTGAATTCGTTTTATTTAATAAATATTTTCTTGTTCCATTAAGAAATGCAGGTGAGTTGAATTAATTGTGGTTTGGAGAACTTCCAGTGTTTTTATTTCTTTCTTTAACTATAGAATAAAAACCACGTGTCTGTTTTCTTCAGATTAACCTAGCAACGATTTAAATATTTCTTATAATTGAAGAGGTATTTTAGTCAAATTAGTAAACTGGTAATAATTGATTCCTAATTATTTAGGTGGGTATTAAACGAATTCAAAGGTTAAGCTAATCTCATTAAAATAAAAAGATTGCTGGCGGCCGTGAATTACCAATCTTTGTATAATGAAAAATAGTTAATTCAAGTAGGGGATTTATTTATTTGCTTTAGCATAATTTCTTTTGGCGAAACTATAAAAGGACTAAATTGGTAAACCCCTTTGCGTTAACAACGGTTAATAATTTTATACAAGTATTTTATAATTTTCCTTCTTGACTATTTCATTATCGTTTAAATGATTTAAAATATAATTTTATATTTGTAGGCATATTACTAATTTGCTATTTGTTTAATGTTACAAATAGATCAATTACAAAAACCACTATTTCCCTGAAAATTTAAAGGTATGATAGACATGTTCATTAGAACATGAAGATATTTCTCTATATTTAGTTTCTTTTTTTAAAGAAATGTGTATCTATGTGACATTTCAGAATGTCGAAAACGGGTCTCTTTTCAAAATATACCAAGTCCTTATCGAACCTTCAGCTCTAATGAGCCTGAAGAAGAAGACATCTGATAGTTAAACTTGGTGCAAGTGAAACAAAAGAATTAAGGGTTGTTTATTAGATTGCTAGACACTCTGACAGAAACCGAGTAATGAGATGTCACTGTTTAAAAATGTATCCTTTTGCTCTTCTTTTTTTTTGTTTCCAACGTCTTTCGAACTTGATGACGTAAATGTAACAATCTAGCTTAGACGACAATATTTTTGTTGAGTGTTGTAACAAGGTAAAAAAACTAAATACACCTTTAATGGAAACAAATAACACTTTGTTGTCATTTTTATCAGATAGCTAGAATCAAATTCGATTAGGTGAACTAATAGGTCATTTATAATTTCAACAACAATCTAAAATCAAAACATTTTAAATTTAACCATCTAAAACACATTAATTTTAAAATAAATAAAATAACCAATAATAATCTTTTATTTTGTTTTTCAATTCGTCATTTAAATAGAATTTGTATTTTAGATTAGAGATTTACGATAGAAAAAAAAAATCAATTAAAATAATATTTAATTTCGTCTATGTAAATCTTTACAAATTAACCTCTACTTACTTGATATTCGAATCAATTTCATTTTAGGTTATTCTTAACGATTCCATCTTTGCAATTAGTGGCAAGTATCTAATACTTGCTTGGATGGAACGTTTACTTTAACAAAGTCTTTGCTTTGACGTCTTTGAACGATAATTAAAACAATTAGAGTGTATCATACAAAGCATAAACTTTAATTTTACAAGGACAACTTGCACCTCTTCGTAAACTCTTGTTATTATTGATGTTGATGTTGTTGATGTTATTGATATTAACTGATCATTCATATAAGTAAATAATTTTTTATGATCAAATTAAAAATACAATAAATAAAATTATAGTTATTGCAAGCATAATTTTGCTATATATTTATTTAATACTTGTATTTAATAAAACATCATTTGACTAAACAATTCTATATAAAAACTGAACAAGAAATAATTGCATGTTTGGAAAATAAAACAAAAATGTATTTTATTTTAATAAACAGAATGAAGATCTAATTAAATTAATTTTTAATTTTAATAATTAAACTAAAAGTTCAATGATACATCGCTTTAATCAACGATTAACCTTGTTGATTGGTGATCAAATTATATTGACAAATTATAATTATCTGATTGATTAAGGGATGAGATAAGGTTTGAATTTGAAAAGTGATTAGTGAAAATCGAATGATTAAAATAAATCTAAATCGATATTAGAGAACATGATTATTCATGGTTTATAAACATAATAGATCATTTACTAATTTATCTATAATTGATCTATTTAAAAAAAAAGAATGATTCAATTCATTTAAATAAGTATTCGAATTATGCTTAAATTATGTTGAAAATATTGATATTAGATTTGATCGGTTTCAATTATAATAACTACCCTTTTGTATTACAATGAGCAAGAGAAATTATTCATTTCTTACTATTGGATATGATTATATTTAAGAATTTTAATATTTTTTTTTCATTTAATAAGTTGTCTTCTTTTTATATGTAAATATTATTTTACTCCTTTTATCAAAGTAAAATGATTTAAATTTTAGATTTTATTAAATATACTTATTAAACAATATTTTTAAAATCATTCGAGAAAATGTGAAAAAATGTATTCTATCATTTATAAAAAAAAATAAAATAGAAGTTACTATCATTTAAAAAATGCATAAATCTCGACCATGTAAATAATTCAGAGGTACCACTGATGATAATTTGATGGTGGTACCTCCAGTACAGTTAATTTTAGTAACGAAATCATTTAATCATTTTATTGGTACCTGAACTTTTGGAAGTGTCTGTGGTACCAACTTTTAAAAAGTTTGAGAACCTCTGACTTAGTTCACGGAAGGAAAAGAAATTTGAAAAACTAAAAATGGAAAATAAACAATATTTGTTGGTAAGATAATTATTTACTTCTTCTGTTTTTATTTCATTTTATAAATTATTGAGAGATAGTAGAAAGATTTTGCTCGAATAAGAGAAGAAAGTGGAGTTTATTGAAAATAAACAATTAGTTAACATAATATAAAATTATATTAGCTGGAGTGTCTCCACTCGACTATCTCGCAATTTGAATTGGATTAAATAACATAATATATTATATTTAAATTAAATTTAATTAATTATAAATTATAAATAATAAATATTAAACCATCGCATGTTTGGCTTTTTGTTGATGGCAGCACGTCACGTGTTGACGCGTGAGATTTGCAGTGTTAAAAAATTAATTCTGGTACTTTCAGCTATTCAATCAAGCTGAATTTCTATATATAGGAGTTTTATACAATTATTAATCAGGTGAAAAATTATCAAACATACATCTTTATTTTTACGGTCACTTTAGAGGAAAAAATATCAAAACGTTGTAGGTAATGACCCTCTTCCGGTTGAGCTACATTTCTCAAAAGTTGATAGAAAACTATGAATTTTGAATAATGCCCATGTACCAAATTTCATGATTCTAGCTCAAACCGTTTTTGCGTAATCTTGGTTACATACACACACACACACACATACATACACACACACACAGACATTTTTCTCAACCTTAGTGAAAATGATTCAGGAACCTTCAAAACGTATGAAAACATCAAAATCTCAACATCGAAAATTTTCGTGATCGCAATACTAGCTCTTACGAGATAGTAATAAGAGAGGATTAGAAGAAAATAGGGTCGTTGGAGAAATACAAATTTTGGGTTCAGTTCTATAGTGATAGATAAATAAATATTGTCTTTTTTACAAAAAAAAGTGGTTGCTATGATTTGTTGGTTATAATTTTAATAAAAATGTTATGAAATTTCATTTTTTTTTTGTTTTTATAATTAAATGTCTAAAAATTTAAAAGATATATATATATATATACGGTAGATTTATATAGGTAATATATTCAATAAAAATTAATATAAATTGCAATGAATTTAAGTGGAAAAACTTAAAATCTATAGTTAGAATATATATATATATATATATATATATATATCCTCGAATGTGTTTGAATGACCCTAAACGTGTGAAGGATCATCTATTTCACCCTCCTTTCATCCCATACCATGACGAAATTGTGGTAATTCTCACTCAGGAGAGTTGACGCAAATATTTATCTTTAATTATCATTATTTACATTAATCTTGTTTAATTATTATAATTCACGATTGTTCCCTTTTATTTAATAAAATAATTTATTTCCCTTTCTCCTCCCCTCATTGCTTGCACTCATTTTACTCGGTGAATCATATTACATGCACTTTGCTCTTTGTAATATTATTTTTTTTTTACAAATATTTCATTTAATTCAATATAAATAAATCCCAATAAAAACCCTCCTCCCTTTCTACTAGCATATATTTTATAGAAGCTTGGAAATATTCGTACATTGAATATCTCATTTATAAATGAGTGAATATATTCATAATGTTTAAAACAGAGTTTTATAATTTCAATGAATATTTATTATCATTGCTATCAATGACAATTCTTGTTCATATTTTACAGAATCCACCCTAAAGAAGGCAAAAAATATAATATAATTTTAAATATATATATATAAAAATCTGAATCTTTAAAAAAATAAATAAAAAAAATACATTATTAGTAACTGAATAAAAAAAATATATGAAAAAATTTAAATTAATTTTCCTTCAAACAATTTTTTTAAATTTTATATTAAACAAGCTGCTCTGCCCCCTGTACCCCCGAAGTAATACAAAGTATTTGGTTGATAGTCTGTATGCAAAAGGTTTTTATCCATTTTGTTTCAATCAGTATATTACATAAAACATTCATTTCTTTTGGTGTTCTTATTTAAAATATATTTTAATTTAATCAGTAAATTAATTATAGATTATTATTGTATATGTTATATCTATCTATCTATCTCTGTGGCTCTACGATGCTCGAAAGTTATTTGTCGTAACATCCACATTTCTCCAAGTGTCCCTATCCTGAGCTAAAACCAACTCCTACTCTGTCCATTACTACATTATCCACCCACCGCGTCCTGGTCTTCCAATCGGACGTTTCCCAATCGGTTTCCTCAAAAATATATTTTTCGCCATTCTTTCATCTCCCATTCCAGCCACGTGCCCTGCCCATCGATTTTATAACCTTAATTTCAATTTGATCCTCTTTGATAATAGTTTTGATGAGATAAGCCTCTTTACTGTATGGTAACAGGCGTAACCCAATTGTAACCTCCTGGTAAAGCCAAAATGAGATATTGAAAATATCAATAGAACTACACCACAATGAGTAGCAAGGACACTACAAAAAATTCTTCAATCGGGCGACTACTAGAAGTAGCCTGCGAAGGAAGGTTCCAAAGATTCTTGCTTCTCTTTCGCACTCTTAATAATTTAAGGGACTTGAGGCAATTAACTAGTAGATTTTGATTAGAATTATTAGCCGCAGTAAAAAGATTTCTCTAACAATTTCTGTTCTGACCGACCTCTATCTATAACCTACCCTCACCCTATTTTTCAAATACCTTTCGTCTACCAAGTGATGGTTTCCCAATTGGTCTGATCATAACTAACCAAGTTTCTTGCTTGCCTTTCGCACTCTTTAATCTTGTGATCTATATTTAATTTTTATTTTTATTCATTATAAAAAATTTAAACATTCTCATTTTGTTAATTTATATAAATTTCAATTTAAACTGAGTCCTACGTTGCCAAGGCTCTGAATAATTATAATTAAGAAATATTTAATGTTCTTAGCGAGTTCAGATTTGATCTAATATTGTCCGATCTTACCCTAATCGGAATTAAAAGAAACTTATAAATTGTCTCCTCTTCAAGCCCAATTCATTTACCCATTCAAGTTGCATGAGGCATCTACATTTCTTAATTTAGCTAGAACACTTTCCGTTTTTTTTTAATTTTTAATATAGGGAGAGAGAGAGAGAGGTTCAAATTATATTAGAATAGTCTATATATTAAACTAAAAACAAAAACAAAGATAATGTTTTAATTGACGTTTTGGAAAGATTTTTGTCTTATAATTCTTTGTTTGGGAATTGCTAGAATTATTATATTTATATTCATTGTGTAAAATGAATCGACTACTTCAGGAAGCCACGAGAGGCTGAGACTGAACAACGCGGAGCATTAAACAAATTTTAAAAAAATAATTTCTATGCTTATTAATAAAAATAAAAATAAAATTAATAAAATTTATATATTCAAATAGAAGTATATAAGACTATTGTGATGTCATTTCATAGAAATCGATTCAGCCAATTTTGAGTCTATAACATCATTATTTGATAGACATAAGACACAGACATAAAAAATTCTAAAGTCACTTTTGGATTCTAAAGGCCATGAAACGCGAAGATACGCAAAAATTTTTAAATTCTGAGCAATGTGCAGACATAAATAGAAACAGATAATTGAATATATTATGAATTTATTTGTACCATTATCTAAATAGGGATTAAGAAATTGCTATTATATTAAATTTAGAATTAATATTGAACTTTATTTAAAACTATATATTTTATTTTATTTTTATTATATTTTTCTCACTCTTCTTTTTAATTCTTTATATTTTCTATTAAATTTTTTTTTATATTTTTTTCTTATGGATCTTTAACTTTTTCATCTATATGCATATTATTTCGATTTTTATTATAAAAACAAATTTTATTGGCAATAGCTTCCAATTTTCATCTGGCATCAGCTATCTTAGTCCCGTTTTTTTTTTCAAAACCGCCCTTATTTCCTCTTAAAGCGTTTGATCTTCACGAATATATCCGTCAATTTTGTTTACAATCTTCTTTCTTTATCTTTTCTCATCACCGTCTTTACCTCTATTCTTTCTTTCCCTGTCTTTTTCGCTTACGTTCAGTTACTCTTTCATTTACTGTCTTCAAAATCGCAAAGTATCATTTTTTTAACCTTCGGGGAATCGATCTTGGAATTTTTCTTTTTTAAAAAAATGTAAAATAAAATATATAAGGTATATTATAATTCGTAAAACAAAAAATTTATTGAATATATGTTTTATCGAATTTTAGAAAATCTATTAATCGAGAAATGATAATTTATAAATTAATTGATTAATTTGAATACAAAATTCTTTACCTTTGTGTTATTGTCAATAAATTAATATAAACGGATACATTGTATAGTAGATACTATCATTTTCGATTCTAGAAGCTTAATATCTTAGCCTCTCCAATTACTCCCCTCTTCAATCATCCCTAAATCACATACAATAATATAACCTCATTGGTTTATTAAATATGAACGAGATTTATTGTAATCAATTCCAATGCAAATGAATATATAATTATATGAAATTTATTATTATTATCTATTTGTACAAATTGTATGACAGGATATATAATAGCACTGAGAACCCAGCCCTCATAATTTATCACAATACCAAGTCAATCATATACAAATAAATCATTTAAAATAGATGATTTGTTGATGATGACTATTGTTTTAAAATAATGTTATATTTATTATTATTTATATACACATTTATTTTTAAATTTTAGAAATATTTTTTTAATATAAAAATTTATTTTAAAAAAGAGAAATTGTTGAAATATGTATGTTATATTATTATATTTATGATTTAATTCTTTTAGGTGTTGCAAGCATTTTAAGAGTATTTTATATTATTATTGAAGAGATTTCGAATATGTATAAATCTTCAAAAGATCAATAACATAGACACTATAGAATTTTATATATAAGATTTCGTCTAAAGAGACCATCTCTAATTTTATACATTTTTAAATCTATTTTAGGATTAGAATCTATCTATCTATCTATATATATTATAAAAGGCATTATAAAAGGCAATGTCTGTCTGTCTGTCTGTCTCTTATAGACTCAAAAACTACCCGTCCGATTACGGTGAAACTTTCAGGGATTGTTGTGGGCATACCAAGGAAGGTTTTAGTGTAGTTAAATCCAAAATTAATTTAATTAGTAATATTTTGGTAAAAGTCTGTAGTGTCACAAAACTATCGACAGATGGCGCTACATATAATCTTCCAAATTCAAATATTTTTAATTTTTTTTAAACTGTCAAAAATAACATACCCATAAAACAGTTGTAATAAAAATAGAAATATAAATCACAATGTAAGTAAAATATTGAATCGTTTTATTTATATTGTTTCAATTATTGTTTGAATATATATTAAATTTATATATAGATTTATTAAGTATAATAATTCCATTTACTTCAAATTTTTTTAATTTTTTATTTAAAAGTATATTCAGCATTGAAATTGCCATTAAATATGCAGGTAATTAGAACTCCAACATGTAATATTAGCAAATATTCTGGGATGGGAAAAATACTAAGATCATGTCATGTCCTATTAAATATTTTGAATTTTATTTTGAATCATACAATGGTAATGAAATATTGTAGGTAGACTTTTGAGACAAACAATAAAAATCTCTATAAAATAAGAGAATATACTTATTCCGAAAACTGTTAATTAAAATGTAATAACTATTAACAATTAATAAAGTTGAAATAATTTTCGAACAAATAAAAATGTAATAATTATTAACAAAAAAAATAAAAAATAAAAATAAATTATTAACAAAATAAGTTGACCTGTGGCCAGGTCCGAACCGACCGACGGTTTGAAGTAAATTAATTTCCAGCTACAGAAACAATTTCAAATAATTTTAATATATCTATTAATGTAATAAAAAAACAGATATGGACATAACATAAATATTTTGAATTTTATTTTATTTGTAATATATATGTAAGACCAGGCTGTGACGTCATGAATGGCTGGGTGACTTCATATAATTTTAAATTAAGAAATATTCGTGGAGATATGTAAAAATCTCCACATGTGAAATTTGGTGTGAAAACAATACCTCCCTTACTATCGTCGGTCGGTAAAAAATAAAAATAAAAAAATGTAATAATATAAAAAATAAAATTTCAATTATATTAATTTAATAAATTATTATTATTATTATTATTATTATTTTCACGTATTAAACGGTATATTATTATTATTATTATTATTATTTGTAATAATTCCAATAAAAATAAATAAAAATAAAAACCAAAAAAAAAGTGCAATTAAAACTAAAATTTCAATTATATTCATTTAATACATTATTATTATTATTATTCAGTTATCATATACGTAGATATGTATGCAGACACACATGCAAATATTGGGAAACATCCGGTGGAAGACCAAAGATCAAGGTGGGTGGACAATGAAGGAAGGGACATGGGAGAGATGGGACAGGGTAGGATTTGGTTGTAGCTCAGGATAGGGACTCTTAGAGAAAAGTGGATGCTGCGGCTAAGAACTTTCGAAAACTGTATAGACACAGAGTTAGATAGATATAACATATACAATAATAATAATAATATATAATTAATTTACTGATTAAATTAAAATATATATTTTCTAAGAAAACAAATATATGTCTTATCTACTTATACTGATTGAAACAAAATGGATGAAAACCTTTTACATACAGACTTTCAACCAAATACTATGTATCACTCGGGGGTACAGGGGGCGGAGCCCCCGTCTAGGTGTGAAGAGCGCCTGGAAGGCGCTCTGATCAGCTAGTATATATATATATCTTCACACCTAGACGGGAGCTCCGCCCCCTGTACCCCCGAGTGGTACATAGTATGTAGTTGAAAGTAGTAAAAGGTTTTCATCCATTTTGTTTCAATCAGTATAAGTATAACATAAAACATTCATTTCTTGTGCTCTTATTTAAAATATATTTTAATTTAATCAATAAATTAATTATATATTATTATTATTGTATATGTTATATCTATCTATCTCTGTGGCTCAACGGTACTCAAAAGTCCTTGGTCGCAACAATCACATTTCTCCAAGTGTCCCTATCCTGAGCCACATCCATCCAACTCCTACTCTCTCCCATCTCTCTTACGTCCCTTCCTACGCATCCTTAGTCTTCCAAGCGGATGTTTTCCCCACCAATGTCTTTTTCCTCTCTCATTCTAGCCACGTCCATTTCTTTATATCTAATCATCTAATGGTATATAGAACAATGTAATATTCGTTAATCGAAAATTAAGTAAATTTTGTAAATATAAGTATATTAATGTATTAATATTAATATTATGTGATCGTTTATAATTTTGTTCTAGTTCCGCCGAGAATCAATCAATTAATGAAAAGTGAAGTAGAATTCAAAAAAGGAGATACGGTGACTTTAGAATGTCGTGCAAGTGGCAATCCTGTGCCAAAAATTATCTGGACCAGAAAGGTAAACCTCATATATTTAAATGTTATTTATTATAATAATTATTATAATATATATTGATAATTTTTCCAAAATTAATTTATTTTAAATCTAAATTGTTATTGATATTTTTTTTTTGGTTTAGATACATATATTAATGTATATATACAAATTAATTAAATATCGATCAAATTTTTCATATATATTACTGTTTGATAAAGAGATAGGTTCAAGAATGGAAAGAATTATATATCTTTTTAAAGGGGATGGGCTCTAGAGCCCTAGAGGTAACCAAGTAAAGGAGTGTTCTTTTCAGTGCAGAGATTGATTTCCTCCCGGAAATAGTTCCCTTCTGTCTAGAGGAAAATGAAGAGCCTTTAAAAAATACAAACCTCAAACAGAATGTTTTATTAGATTTTCAAAAATTGTTTACTTAGCATATAACGAATAAAAAAATAATAATTCCATATCCTGTAGAATATTAAATGAACTATTTTTACGTAGTAGGAACTTTTTAGGAATTTTATTCCAAATGAAAATTAAAAAAAAAAAAAAAATAAAGATTCGAGATAGATTTTCAAAGATTAAAATTTTTACAGAATTGTATAGGAAATTCATCGAAGACAAACTTAATTAAGAAAGTTTTATTTTTTTTTTTATATTTAGTGTTTAGAAAATGTATACGTTAGGTTAGTAAGAGTTACAATCTAGTTTAAATTCTCTTGTAATTAAATGATTTTTTTTTTTCAATGGAATAAAATAAATCTAAATGGTTTAATTTGGGTTAATCAGATGGAAACTTGCCGGGTATTAAGCAACCCTTGCACCTATTGATTTATTAAAAGTTTAACCTTCGATTGGTGAAGCAGGGGAGTAGAAAGCAGCAGCGACTGAGGCGGATGGCCTCTGGGACCCCGCTTCTCTCGTCATTTATTCATGCCGGGTTGTCTCTGAATCGGATTCGGCTTGCGGCACCGCACAACTCGCAATACCACCTAAACTAATGCCAGAAAACCCCAGCTCCATCTATACATAAACAACGTCCCTTTCTCTACCACGTTCGATGTACCCATCAAAGTGTTTTTGGATTTGAACCCCCCCAGGTACTTGTCCCAACCCTCTGGGTGTCTTCTGTACAATCCGCTTTCGATCAATCGATAAGCCACAACCGATACAAACTGACACAAGCATTGGTAATCCAAACATTTTTAATCTCGTTAATTTACAATCAGAGATTAATTGAATTGTCTCTTTTGGGTAAATATCAGTTGAAGGCTATAGAAAATATAACGAATAGAAAGAAGATCGAGGGGCAGAGAGGACGGGAAAGAAATGGCTGTGACTGAAGGGTGGATTTTCGGGTGGCTCATAAAACTGCGTCAGGATTCAGCTGGGGTCTTCAGAGCTGTAAATTCTAGACCCCGTCCCACGAGTGAGAGCGAAATAGAGAATTGAGTCAGACGCACATACGGTTAACTCCCCAAAATAGTCCAGCCAAACTCCTGATAAGATCGGCTACACTTATTGAATAAATGTCACGATTAATTAATTGTTATCTAACAAAAAAAAAAAAATATATATTTTTTTGGTTAATAAATTATGATTTTTATCAATTTTATTATTTGAAATTGAATTGAACCTTTAAAGTTTCATTTCCATATTTGACTCATAACGGAAGTAGAAAAAGTCACTAGAATATATGTATCTATAAATGAATTATAGATGAACAGAACCTAAATGAAATATTTTTTTTTTTTATTTTTTATTAATTTCATTTATTAAAATAATTATTACAGAAAAAAAAAAATAATCTACATTCAGAAAAAAATATTAAACATAATTTCCTGGAACATTATTTATATCTTATAGAAATAATGAAAAAAAAATATATTTATATGATATTATATTTGTAGAAATAAATAAAAATAACTTTTTTGAAGTGTATGAATATATAATATACTTATGTACATGGGAACATAGAATATTCTTTACAAGTTGAGATATTTATTTCCATTAATTTGGATATTATTGAAATATTGATATTAATCGAGATAGATATAAAAGCTAAAAATAAAAAAAAAAAATTTGAATAGAATAAATTGAAACGAGAGGGAGAGAGAGAGAGGGAATGGTTGGATTGGGCCTGGGCTAGGTTATTTTATTTTTGCGATAGAAATATCTTCGGCGAGGAAGCCGTGAACATTTGAATGGAAATTTCGTCCATTCCAATGGGAGTTGATTCGGCAAATGGCGGCCAATCCATCCATTAAATAGCGACTGCGTGAGAGACCAGAATGAATCACTTAGGCCCTGGTGTGCTCTCACAAGTAAACAAGATAAGCCTCTCGATTACCAGCTGACGGACGGACACACATTTCGTTTCACTCTTCATCCTCTCCACCAACTCACTTCCTCCTCTTTTTCTAAGAAGAAAAAGAAAATAGAGGGAAGAAATTTTGCGTGAAAGTCACTGTAAGAAGAACAAATTCATCTCAATAAGATATTATTTTACTTTTTTTCTATAAAGGTAAACTTGAAAAATTACTTGTGTTTATTTTATCTGGAAGATATATTCGCTTTTTCCATTCATTGTTTCTCTTTTTTTTAAATTCAAACGAATGAGCGGTGAAATGAAAATAGAAAAAGATGAGTCAAGGGGAGGGTAAGGAGTTTCTTAACTTTTCTTAATGAATCAACAAATAAACAATAATAAACAAAGAAAGGAAGAACGAGAAGAGAAACTAAGAAATTGAGTGTTACTTGATCAAATATAAATAATAACCAGGAGAACTAATCATAAGAAAAAGAACATTAAAAAACATTAAAAAAAATAATTTTATCTAACCTATCATTTTTTATTTATAAAATAAATATCTGAATAATATTTAGTTGGTTAAGACTAAAAAATAAACAAAAAAATAATTAGAGGAATAAAAATTTATTTTATGCTAGAACTATTGTTCCAACGATCATATGCAGAAGAAATATTAGGAGAATATCAGTGCGGGTTCAGGCCAAACCGATCAACTGTAGATCAGATATTCAGATATTCTCATTAAGGCAGATATTAGAAAAAAAAACTGGAATTCAATATCTCTGTTCACCAATTGTTTGTAGACTTTACAAAAGCATATGACTCAATAGACCGGTAAAAACTTTTTCAAATCCGAATCTTAATGGGAATTCCAAAAAAACTCGTATGTATGATTCAAATTTGTCTTGTAGTTAGTAAAGAAAGAGTAAGATGTAGGAATCAACTATCAGAAACTTTCGAAATTCGGAATGGGTTAAAACAAGGAGACGCATTATCACCAATTTTATTTAATTTAGTTCTGGAAGTAGTCTATTAATTAGACAAATTGGGGAAAAAACAAACGGAATCGAATTAAACAAAAAAAATTCAAGTATTAGGTTACGCAGACGACTTAAATATAATAGGAGATTTGGCAATTGTAATTAAAGATTGGTGAACGTTGAAAAATTAATCGAAGCAGGAAAAGAGGTGGGGCTGGAAATACATATTGCTAAGACAAAGTATTTAGTAACGGAGACTAATAGTATTAACACACAAAGTCTTAACATACAAAATGTAGAGTATGAAAATGTAGAAAAATTTAAATACCTAGGTTCTGTGATAATAATATTCGAGAAGAATTTAAAGCGAGGTTACAATCGGGAAGCGCCTGTTATCATGCCGTAAAGGGGCTTATCGCGTCAAAATTATTATCAAAGGGGATAAAAATATATAAAACAATTATTTTACCGGTTGTATTATATGGGTGTGAGGCATGGTCTATGACCTTAGGTGTCGAGAGTAGATTTAGAGTATTTGAAAATAGGATTCTTCCCTGCATTTATTGGTCAAAGAAAGATGAGGTCACCTGGGAATCGCGAAGATTGCATAACGAGGAATTGCATGACCTCTACATCTCCAGATATAGTTAGAATTATAAAATCGAGAAGGCTGCGGTGGGCAGGACACGTGGCTAGAATGGGGGAGGAAAGAAGGGCGAAAAATATTTTATTTTGGGGGGGGGGAGACGCTTGGAAGACCAATGTCGCGGTGGGTGGATAATGTAGGAGGGGACGTGAGGGAGATGAGAGAGGAGAGAGATTGGAGGGTTGTGGCTCAGAATAGGGACACTTGGAGAAGTGTGGTTGCTGCGGCTAAGAACTTTAGAGTTCCCTAGAGTCACAGAGATAGAGAGAGATAGAGATAGAACTATTGTTCATGAATAAAAAACAATAAATTTATTATTCTATGAATTGAGCTATTTTATATATTTTTTATACTTCAATTTTTAGCCAATATTAAGGTTGCCATAAAGTAAATAATTATAAAAATTTTCAGATAAAATTGTATATTTTAAACCGGCTGTTTTACCTTTTCGAAATTTTTTTTTATATTGCAAATAAACTATGAAACAGATTATATTTTAAAAATAAAATATATTAAAGTAAACATATAAAACTAGAGAAACTAAAAAAGAGATGCTTTTTAAAATAAGAAAAAATATTTCACTTTGATATAATAAAGCGTATAGATTTCACTTGAATTCACTTTATATGTATAGTTATATGATGCAAAAGGTGAACTATCTATGATATATATCCCGACCACGTTAACCTTCGTGATTTCATTACCCTGATACGTAGGTAATATTCGATGCATAGAATATGTAGTTTCTCATTATAGAGTCATACTGGTTTGCATGCATTTTCAGATAATATTTCGAGATAGTCGAATTTTAGTAACTTTGCTCCCATTCTCTCTCTCTCTCTGTTTCTCTCTCATTTGAATCTCATAACAAAATTGTTGATATTGTATATATCCTATATTTATATATTGTTTTTTTTTTCATATTTCAAATAAAAAAAATGAATTATTTTACGTTTATAAACAATATAATTTACAAATTAAATATCCGATAATTCGCGTCATTTTATTCATTTAGCCCTCTATCTTTACAGAATTACAATTTACACTAGAAATTCAAAAATTACTATACTACTGTTATTAAAGAAAAATATATATTTAAGAAATGTATTAAACTTTTTTGATGACTTCTCTTTTGATTAGATCTTTTGAAAGATAGAAAACTTAAATTGAATATTGAATCTACATATACGAATATATATACATATATATATATGTATTGTATAGATATATATAAGTATTTGATGAAATTTTATTAAAAATAAGAAATTACCTTTGCAAGAAAGAAAGACCAAAGATATATTCTTTCATATAGTAAACTTTTTCTTAACAAGTTCAGAAAGTATGTTTTTTAATATCTTTTTTTTTTTTTTTGTTATTTGGTAAAAATATTTAATAAGAAGCATTGATAAAGAAATACTACAATATTTATATATGTTTTTTTTTTCATTTATTTTTATATAAGTTGAATTAAATTTAATTGAATAAAAGTTGAATTAAGAGTTAGTTACTAGTTAATTTTAAATTTCATTAAATAATGATAATAATAATAATAATAATAATGTTTTAATAATAACTCATGTTTTATATTTTTTTTTATTATAACGAAAAAACAAAATTAGGAAATTTTAGAGGTAGATTCTTTGTATATACACTTTGCTTATTTTGCAAAAATGTTTCTTATTCATTTTACTATTCTTTTTTGTAGTTGTTAAAAAGTAAAGAAATGACTCAGCAGAAGTTTACATTAGAAAAAAATATTAATTTATATAAAAGAATTAAATTAATTGATTATTATGTAAATACAATTAATTTAAAAGTTTGACATTTAAATTTAATACAATAATCAAAGATGTTTTAAATGATGTATATTGTATATTAATAAAACCAAGATAATCTTTAAGACGTTATCTTTATTTCCAATTACAATCTTCTTTTTAACTGTATGAAATATTTTTTATTTTATTTTTTAATATATCTGTATATTTTTAGAAGAAAAGTCATTTAAACTCAGCCAAATCACTTGAAATAGTTCAACTCACTCCTATGTAAAGAGTTAATTATGTTAAAAATAAAAAAAATTAAAAAATAGAAAAATCTCTTTATTTAGAATATTAGTGTTTTGTTTATATTGAAAATATATACTTGTGTTAAATATCAATCATTTGTATATATATATATATAGTTCTTAAACAAATAAATAATACTCTGTCAATTTATTTCTATTTATCTTATATTAATAAAATGATTTTTATAATGTTTTTATCAACTTCGCTTCATGTGTGTCTTTCTGTCTGTTCGCTCTTTTATACAACTTGAAATCTATTTTCCATCAACATTAAATTGAGCTAGACTTTTGAAATTTTTTATAGATATTTCAATGGATCCATAGAAGGTATGGAAGAAATATAATTGAATTATAATTAATTAATTGTAATGTAGTTAGCAATAAATTGCCTTTAGCATTTGAATTTTCATTCATTCCATCTGACGGAAAAATATTGAGTTGGTTTTCATTTTAAAAATAATTCACAATAATTTATAACATTAAAAGATGAATTTTTAATTAGTATAATAATTATAATCCGCCCAACTTTTTTCGTTGAATATGAAGCAAATCATCCATTAACTTTGTCAGGCTTATAGAAGAATTATTTTATTCTTTTTAGTCCATGTGAAAAAAGTTATTTTATAAAAGATCTTTTATATTTATATTTTACTATTAGATTTAATAATATTATCCCTATAAAACTAGTTTATCTGGAAAGATAAAAAAAAATTTAATCAACGGCAAAATAATCAAATTTATTATTTTCTTTATAGAAATATATACAAATATATGTTTTCCAATTCATAACCGTCGTATTGTGTGAATGATCCTTCGGGATCCATTATAATTTAATCGCATTCCCGACTTTTTATTAATAATATAAATCAGACAATATATGCCTTTAAAATGTTTATGATGATGAATTCAATGTTTATGAATAAGTTTAAGGACCACCATTGATTTCCAAGTACTTCATTAGCGATGTGGAGACGGCCCATCAACCTTTTAATTGGTAATTTTAAATTCATCTTCGGTATAGAAGATGCATATACATATAATAAAATAACGTCTCAGTCCTTGTTTGATGAACTTGAATAAATCGTTATGTATTAAAATTATACGTTGAAATTATATGTATATTTCGTTTTGATGTCTGTTCATGGGCGTTGTTTAATCTTAATTATCAACGACGATAATAAATCATCAGTTTATATGAGCAGACGATTATCAAATTATCTTCTTGTTGGTGGCAGCCGAGTAAATACAAAACAAGAAACACTTTGAAGTGCAAATTAATTTTGCAAGGTAGATCTTTCAACGATTAGGACAGGGTTTCTTAGTGAATTACGTGTTATTGATTTGAGAAGAAAATACAGCTTACAGAAATGAATGAAATATTCTCTACAATTCTATGTAGAATTTAATTTAAATTATATAATTAATATTTGAAAATTATATTAGCAATTAATACCTAGAATTACGAAATTATTATTAATATACAATATAGAAAAATTAAACATTAATATATTAGGTTGGAAAGAAAATTATTTCGTTTTTTGTATTCTTGATGTTTGCAACTTGAATAAATTATGTAATAAATGTGCTTGTGTTATATGTAGTACCGGGACCCCGAGCCTCGGCTCGGTACTTAAGTTAAAAAAAATGATTCATTATTATTGGGTTTGGCTGATAATATTAATACCTGAGATACCGAGCTGTCGCTCGAAAAAATGTTTAGACATTATTATAGACATTTTCATTCTGTAAATTAAATAATTTTATTTCATTTAAATAAATATCTATTTTTAAATAATTTTTTCTCTACATTATTTATCTAATTCTGACAATATATTAAGATCACACCGGGACCCCGAGCCTCGGCTAGGTAATTAAGTTAAAAAAAAATAATTCATTATTATATTGGGTTTGGCTGGTAATATTAATACTTGGGACACCGAGCTGATATACAATTCTTTAATTATTTATTACAATTATTAAATGTTGCATCATTGCATCAATCTGATTAAAATGTATTATTAGGTATGTTTCTAAGTGCATGAATATTTTTTTTTATTGGAAGAATGATAAATATATATCTTAATTTATAATTATAAAATATTATTAAAATATATATTTTTAATTTTATTTCGAAATTAAATAAACAATTTTAAAATATTTTTCTTTTAAAAAAAGGCGGAGTCAAATTTCAATATGAATGTCATATAAAAAAAATATTAATACAATATCCTTTAAAAAAAGGCGGGAGTAAAATTCCAAATTATATGTTTTTTTGTTTTTGTTTTTGTTTTTTTTGAGAGAGATTAATAAATATATATATATTTTATTAAAAATAAATATTTTTAATTTTATTTCGAAATTTATTTTATTTTAAAATATTTTAAATATAAAAAAAATATTAATACAATATCCTTTAAAAAAAGGCGGGAGTAAAATTCCAAATTATATGTTTTTTTTTTGAGAGAGATTAATAAATATATATATATATATATTTTATTAAAAATAAATATTTTTAATTTTATTTCGAAATTTATTTTATTTTAAAATATTTTAAATATAAAAAAAATATTAATACAATATCTTTAAAAAAAAGGCGGGAGTAAAATTGATGACGTCATCCATATATAATTTTTAATTAAGAAATTAATAATGAAGCTGTATGTTTCAAGAGATGTGATCAATAAAACTCAATTTTTCTTTATAAATACTATATCTAGTGTGAATTTGAAAAAAATCGTTAGAGCGGTTTTTGAGAACCAATAGATATATATAGAAATATAGATATATACAATTTTAGCTAGCATAATAAGATATGATATCATTTTAAAGCGCTAACCTCGCTCTGTATTTTGATAAAAAAAACTTTTAAGATTTTGATGATTTACGTTATTCTTCGGCTCGTCAATTGAAGATGGAGAAGAAATAAATCCGTACTATTTTCCTGTACGAGTTTAAGCGGCCGAAACAGCTCGAAAAATTAATGATGCCTTTGGGCCTGACATTGTTCAAGAACGTGTGGTGCACGACAACGCTCGGCTACACGTCGCAAAACAGACCCTACAGAAGTTGAACGAATTAGGCTACGAGACTCTACCTCATCCGCCATACTCGCCTACCCCTCGCCCACCGACTACCACTTTTTCAAACCTCTCGACAACTTCCTTCATAAGTAATGCTTCAAAAACCAAGACGCTGTCAAAAACGCCTTTAACGACTTCATCGCCTCCAGGACGCCGGAATTTTTCGCTACCGGCATAAATAAACTTGATTCTCGTTGGCAAAAGTGTATTGATTCGAATGGTTCTTACTATGATTAATAAAGTTTATTATAAGCTGAGATATACGTGTTTCAATATAACGGTTAAAAAACGAAATTATTTTCCTTCCAACTTAATATTATTATAATGTTCAAAAATTAAATAGAAAATAGGAATATATAATTTTGCAATTGTGTTAAATTTATCTTTAAGTTTTTTGTTATTTTTATTTTATCCTATCTATTATAGAGAGAGAGAGAGAGAGAGAGAGAATTGCTCAATTACATTAAATTTTTCAAATATAAGTATACTTTTTTTAACTTTTCTCACAGTTAAATAAATTAAACATAACAATCTTTTATTTTTTATTATCAATAAAATAAACTCTTGTAATAATAATAAAATTATTGTAGTCAATTTCAAAAATTTTCTAATCTATTTGCATATTTAGTTTATTGGTATTGTATATAAAAATGAAAATTATTGAGATAAAAATGTAAAACAAGTTGGAAAAAAAAATTCAGTGGATAACAAGAATAATTAATGTTTTTGTTTCCCTCCATTCATTCATTCATTCATTGAGAAAGGCAAACATTTACTGAGGGGAAAGGGTTAATAAAATATAGCCTAGATCTGTCACCCCATCTCAGAACCAACATCGCCCCACCTACAATTTCTCTCTCTCTCTCTCTCTCTTTCTAGAATCGAAGCATTCGTTGTCAAGCTTCTAATGAGTAGAAATGCAACAGATTGTCTGGTCATAAAATCAAAGCCAATGCAACAGCCAACCAGACTATCAAATCCAGGTTTTAGTTAGCAGGAGCGTAGAGGGAATGGACGTGAAAAAAGAGTCAGAATTAATGAATTTATATAACCATGATATTATTATATAATCATTCTATTGAATCTCTTTATAATAGAATGCTTTTATTTAATATCAAGAATATAATGAGATCTGTTTCAAACGTAGAAGATACAATATAATTAGAATCCTTGTTCAAATTAATTAATTGTATTTATTAATCCTAATTATTCGTTCATTTTACAATTTATTTTGTTATTTATTAATGAATTCAATGTAAAATTAAAGCGATTAAAAAAAAGCATTTTTCAATACGAGATTATATTCAGCAATTTAATTAATTAATTAATTAAAATAAGAATTCAAAACACATATTGAAAAATAAATAAAATGACTAAACATATGTACAAAAGAAATACAAGTATATATCTACTATAAAATAAATAAATAATTACCTCGATTTTTTTACTTGCCAGTCAAGTTTAACTTAAACTGAACTAGAACCGTTAGTTTTTTACTCTAAGAAAGAAAAGTCCAAATAAATAAATTACTAAGAAATATTGTATTATCAATGAAATATTTATTTTATTCTCTAGATCACAGTGTTTCCCAACCTTTTTTATGTCATGCCCCCCCTAATTCCTTCTAAAATACTTATGCCCCACATACATAATTTTTAATATTAAAAAATTAAATTGTTCAATTAGGAAACTTAAATGATAGGTTTTATGAAGAAATCACTAGAAAATTGTTAACGAAACCCAGTAAGTAAATTTTCAAAACTAATAATGAAAAACTAATATTCAAATTCGAAATAATTTAAATAAAGATTTTTCTATAATAATTTAATATTTCAATTTAGTGAGATTCTTGCGCTTGATGCTTGATGCACAGCACTTATTTAAATGACCCAGAGCAAAAGGGTTAAACTCGTATCCAGTCCATTTTCGAATTGCCCTCCTTTACAATCAAATTGCCCCTCTGTGAGGGCGTGGGCCCCGCGTTGGGAAAGAAGGCTCTAGGTGGCGATTTCATTTATTTACGCGGTTTACTAATGCCGGCTTCCTGTTATTATTGAAGAAATTTTACTATGTTAAACATAATATTTAGCGAAATTACAATAATGTTTCTTTAATAACAAAACTCACTCATATGAAAATTTATTTTCTTAAATTAAAAAATATATATTAACAATTTTATAATAGTCATTTTTGCATTTTTTTATTTTTTCTATTCGAATTTTATATAAATGTTTGTACATGTGAATAGCCTATTTCAAACACAAAAAGGTGTTGAATGCAATTTCGCATTTAAAATATTTGATGTTACAACTTTTTTATTAAAATCAAATGACCATAAGTGTCACTTTACATTATTGATTTTACAATTTTAAGTAATTTTCTCAGAAATAGAACTTATGGTTTTGATTAAACTCTCTAGATAGCAAATGAAATTATCTTTATTATCAGGAATTTTGAGATAAGGAATACTTAAACTGGCTCTCTCTAAAATAACTTAATTTAAAAAACTAACGCGCTTCCATTGTTAATAGTTATAAAAGTTAGTTAAATATAAACTAAATAAAAATTTACTATAAAATCAGGAGAAAATTGAAATATAATGGTGATAAGTGAAAGTTATATGATATTAATCTTTTTTACTTATATTTTATATCTTTTACTAATCATTTACAAATTTATTCTTTTTTTGTTTAAATAAAAATCATAACAATTTGAAATTGTACACTTTCAAAAAAAACTTATTGGATTATTTTATTATTTTATTCCTTTAATATAAAAAATTAAAGGGAAGAAGTATTAATTTTATTTACCTAGATGAAAAAAATACTATTCCTCTTAAATATATATAAAAATAATATAATCTATAAGAGGAAAATTGGTTTCGGATATATAATAGTTTCAAAGAATCATCCAATCGGTTAGTAATTTAATAGACTTGAATAGCCTTAGGATTTTTTTCTTTTTATTAAAGGAAGTAATTCCAATAACCCTCAAAAGTACTAAATTTCTATCATCGTAAAGGGTTAATAAAATGTAATCGTAAATTTACTTTTATTGCAATGTTTTTATATCTTATAATAATATTAGCGATTTATATATATATATATAGGGTATTTCTCAATAAAATCAATACTCAAAATGAACAATATTATTAACTTTCAATTGCATACACAACCATAGACAACATAAAATAAGCATAACATAAAAATTATCATAAAAATTATCAAAAGCAACAACAAACGAAGCCTGCGGGCATAGGTGGCACTGCGATAGTTTACATGTAGCGCTATCGGTAAATAATTTAAATTATTTCCTACAATATAAAGAAAAATAAAATAAATAAAATGAGAGGTAGTTATACTCCAATCAATGAATAATTTTCTATTTTATAAGCGGTTTATATACATATATATGAGAGAATATAATCGTAAAATTAATATGATGATATAGATATAAATTTTCTTCTAAAGAGGGAAAGTTGGGAGGAAAGTTAGTGTCTGTTGGTCGGGTGAGGTCATCCTTTGCTTAGAAACTTACAAGCAAACGATCAAAGTTACTTAATTAGCTCTTGGTTTGTCTGAATCAACAAAAACAATCACCGGAATAGATAGTTTATACGAAAATTACGAGTCTACTGGAAATAACAGTTATTAATTAACTCTCCTATAAGTCCAAGTTTGGTAAGGTAATGCCGAACTACTATTTAAAGGTTGACATGAGTGAAGAGTGAAACGTATCCTTTTGAATTATTTTACAAATTTCAATAGAAAATTAAGAGAATTATCGAGTTTGTATTTTTCTATTTAATTTTTTACCGACCGACGATAGTAAGGGAGGTATTGTTTTCACACCAAATTTCACATGAGGAGATTTTTTACATATGCACTTTGCACTTACACATGCACTTTGAATTGGTTTTATCCTCGAGAAAAATCATCTTTATTAGTTTTTTCTTAATTTAAAATTATATGACGTCATCCAGCCATTCATGACGTCAGAGCCTGGTCTTACATATATATTATTTTTTTTTTTTTTTTTTTTTTTTTTTTTTCCTTTATTTTATTTACAATCAGCTCAGTTTTGGAGCTATAAGTAAATTTGATAATAATTTATTTACATACACTCTCACACTCAGACACTCATACATTCATTCATTCATTCTCACATTCACACATCACTTGAAGAGAAAGTCGGCCATCGACGACGTCCCTATTTTAGTTTCACCCTCCAGTTTTTTGATATAGCACGCTCCTCAATATCGAGAACGTGGGTCTTCTTAAGTCTCCTGTAGACTTCACTGTTGTCTAGGAGAGCAATCGCTGATACATTTGGATGATTTTCTAGTTTTTTAATATGTTTGATGAATGACTGATGGATCACTTCTCTGACTGGTGGGACGAGAAGGTCATTGTGCAAGCTTGCATTTGAGACGTACCAGGGTGCATTTGCTATGCATCTAAGTATTTTGGATTGCACTCTTTGTATTTTATTTATATTGGACTCGCTGGCAGTTCCCCAGATTTGACATGAGTATTGCCAGATTGGCTTAAGCATTGACTTGTAAAGCAGTACTTTTGTTTTAAGTGTAAGTTGTGAGTTTTTTCCCAACAGCCAATACATTTTTTTATATTTGATGTTTAATTCATTCTTCTTTTTGTCTATGTGAATTTTCCAGTTTATTTTCGAATCAAGATACAGTCCAAGATACTTCACAGAGTTACTTTGGGGAATGATTTGGGAATTTAGGTAAACGGATGGACATATGATTTTTCTATTTGTGAAAGTGATGTGATTCGATTTGGTCTCGTTTACATGAATCCTCCACCTATGAAACCAATTTTGGATGGTGTCAAGTTTTTCTTGAAGTTTGTTCGAAGCAGTACCTGGATCTGAGCTGGTTACTAGTATGGAGGTATCATCAGCATAGGTAGCAATGAATGAGTCTTCACTTGTTGGTATGTCCGCAGTATACAGAGAATAAAGAAATGGTCCAAGAATGCTGCCTTGGGGAACTCCTGCACGTATTGGATGATATTGAGATAATTCATTTTCTACCCGAACTTGGAACCAACGATCTTGAAGGTATGATTTAAATATCCAATAGTAATGGTCAGGAAATATTTTTTTTATTTTATATAAAAGTCCTTGATGCCAAACTTTGTCAAATGCTTGTTTTACATCAAGAAACACGCCGGAGCATATCTTCTTTTCTTCCAGGGTTGTTTGGATAACGTTAACAATTCGATGAATTTGTTGAGAAGTAGAGTGTTGGCGTCTAAATCCATATTGATGATCGGGTAATATTTCGTCAATTTCGACATCAGCCTTTAGTCTCGTTAAAATAAGTTTTTCAAAGATTTTTGATGTTTGGGGAAGAAGACTAATTGGTCGATATGAGGAGACTTCCGACTCTTGTTTTCCTGATTTAAGAATCATGATAATATGAGCAATTTTCCATTGAATTGGGAAATTGCGAGTTCTTAAAATTGCATTGAATATTTGATTGAGTAGAAGTATTCCTTTTTTCGGGAGTTTTTTTAAGACCTCAACAGTGATTAGGTCATATCCGGGGGATTTTCTCCTGTTTGACTCGTGCTTAAGAATATTTTTGATTTCTTTTGAGGAGAATGATTGGATTTGAGGAGATAACTGTAATGGAGAATCCAGAAAGTTTTCTATTTCTAGATTCTCATGGTTTGGACAAGTTTGGGGAAAAGGATTGAAAGTATATTCCAAATGTTTAGAGAAAGTTTCAGCTTTTTCTATATTTGTTCTGGCCCAAGTATTTGTATCGGTTTTTAATGGGGATACAAATTGCTTGGGTCTTTTTAAATATTTAGTTGCATTCCAGAGAGAATGATCATTATTTCCTTGAGGAGATAAATTTGAAAGGAAGTCTTGCAAAGTATCGTTTTTGTTTTTTATAATTAGGTTCTTAAGTTCTTTTGAAACCCTATTGAATGCCAGTTTATCTGGTGGGTATTGACTCCTTTGCCATATTTTTCGAAGTATTCTTTTCTCTTTCAGTTTTTCTTTAATCTCCAGTGGGTAATTTATTCGATTTTCTTGATTGTCTATTTTTGGTGTAGATAGCCAAGCTGAATTATGTATATTTTTATTGAAATATTCAATTGCGTGTTCAATATCTTCTTCGGTTTTAAGGGGGATTTTAGTGTTAAGATTATCTTCAAGATTTTGTTTGAAAAGAGCCCAGTTAGTCTTTTTATTGCATATTGTAGGGGTTCTTTCTTTTTTTATAATCATGGAGCTTATAGTAGCAATCACTGGGGTGTGGTCAGAGCTAAGATCCAAACATTCTTCGATAGTGTAATATGAATTTGTCAAACCATTTGATACAAAGAAATCCAGTAGATCGGGCAATCTACTGGGATCTGAGGGCCAATAAGTTGGTTTACCAGTAGAAATAATATTGTAACCTCTCGACAAAATTGTTTTAAGCAGGTTTCTTCCTTTGGGTGTTATAACTCGAGAACCAAATGATGTGTGTTTTGAATTGAAGTCACCTCCAACTATGAATTTTGGACCAAGTGTTTCAAAGAAATTTTCAAAATTTTCTTTGGTGATGGAATGACGAGGAGGGCAATAGAGAGCGCTTATTACAAGATGTGTTCCATTTATGCCAGTAACTTGTATTGATGTGGCTTGAAGAAAGTTTTTTTCATATTTCTCCAATTCTAGGTGATATATTGTTCTTTTATTGAGAATTGCAGTCCCTGCATGGGCCGTACCATCAGGATGGAGTGTGGTGTAACAGTTATATCCAGGAATCGAGAAATAGCTTTTATTTGTGAAATGCGTTTCAGATATCAATAGTATGTCAATTTTTTCATTATGTAAGAAGATCTCTAATTCGAGACGTCGTTGTGCTAAACCATTAGCATTCCAGAGTGCTATTCTAAAAGAATCAGCCATTTTTAGTCATGTTATTTATAACTTTCGTTAGCAAGTTAAGGATGATGCTGTTTTGATTTAAAAGCTGATTAAACATAGATTTGAATTCGTTGATAAGAGTTGTTAACTGAATATTGATGTCATTTGGATGGTCGTTATAATTTTTATTTTGGACAACATTGGAATAAGATGCATGTGGATATCTGTGTTGAGTGTTTTGACTCGAGGAAGGAGGTGGTGGAGTAGGTGGTATTTGAGGATGAGGAGTTTTATGTTCTTGACTGTTTGTGATGTTGGAATGGTTTAAAGGTTTTCCCCTTCTTTTTTGAATGTCTGTGTATGTTTTACATCCTTTGTAGTTTGCCGGATGATTTCCTGAACAATTAGAGCAAGTCGCAGGGGTTTCTTTTGGTTTCGTGCACTTGGTAGATTCATGAGACCCACTACATCTAACACACCTAAAGGGCTTAAGGCAGTAAGATTTTGTATGGTTGAAGGACTGACACCTGGTGCATTGAGGAATTATTTTATTTTTTCTCGGAGGTTCAATTTTTATTTTAGTATTTAATAAATAACATATATTATAAATAAGTTTATTATCCTCATTTGGTTCAAGGTCAAGAAAAAATAGTGAAAGCGGCTCTTTGGAAATTCTATGTTTAACATTGGTTATATTTCTGACATCAAATCCTTTTTCAGTTAATTCGAATTTGATATCTTCAATATCAGCAGAATAATGTAGATTTTTGATAACAACACGAAATGAGCGATCTTCTTTGAGTTGATATGTGTGATGAGTAATATTGTTTTCCCTTAGAAATTTTGCAAGCTTTCTGAAGGCATCGCTTGTTAATACATTTATTTTCACATTAGAATTTGCCATGGCTTTGCAAATATATTCATCTTTAGTTAAAACTTTCGAAATGCATTTAATCATTTCGGAGAAATTTACGACGTCATATATAAAAATAGGTGGAGGTTTCGGAGTTTTCGGGGTATCATTATTTTTAGGATTTTCATTATTTAAATTGATATTTCTTTTTAGCTCGTGATTTGAGAGCGGGGCAAATCGATTTGATTGCTGAATGTCGAAAGATAATTGTGAGGTATTTTGAGTACCTGAACTTGATCTCCGCCTTTTAACTCGCTGCCACGATGTATCGTAGTCGTCAAGTCCAATCCTAATATCATTATTTGATGAATATTGAGGTGTTGGAGACGATGATGTTGTTTCTTGGGCATCAGTTGTCATCATGTTGGATGATAGATTATCATTATTTGATGATATTTGAACACTAGGAGGGACATTTCTTGATGTCATTTTGAGATGGGGGGCCCAGGCCCCTACTTATTGTTTTAAAACTATTCGAAAAAAAAAAAAAATTTATTTTTTTTTTAAATATTTATTCTAATGAATAAGTGAAATGAGAAAGAATTATATATATAAATATATATTAAACTATTTATAGACACTGATCCGCTTACTTCTAAGGTTCAATGAGAACTGACATATATATTATAAATAAAATAAAATTAAAAATATTTATGTTATATGCCTATCTGTTTTTTATTACATTAATAGATATATTAAAATTATTTGAAATTGTTTCTGTAGCTGGAAATTAATTTACTTCAAACCGTCGGTCGGGTCGGACCTGGCCACAGGTCAACTTATTTTATAAGAAAATTACTTTTAATACTTTATTGAATTTTTAATTTAAAAAAAAAACAATCTATTCATTTGAAACTTATTTAACCAAAAATTTATTTACGAAATAATATTAATTTTGGATAGCATGTAATTATTTTTTTAAGGTAGTATCTATTTTAATTATAATAATTATTATTCTCTGACACAATTCAGATGAAACAAGTTTCGTAAACTGATTACAAACTCATTATGATTTTAATTATAACTTGTTTATTTATGAGATAATGAAGCAAAGTTGACGAATTCGTCTTGCCTGTAATTCGAGCAGCCCTTAAGAATAAACGCACACGAAACAACTACCTTTCGACGAACATCACCACCATCAGTAAACAACAGCAACATTATATAAAAATAAATCGTTTTTATTCAACAGATGAATTTTAATGATTTTATCATTATAATAATTTAATTCCAAAATAATAAACAGAGGAATCTTTGATATCAGCAACACAACTTTCATTTAAAATATTTCATAATAAAGGAAATATTTTTGTTAAATACAAAACTGATGGTATAATATAATTATTATTTTTTTTTTCCTTAATGTTTTTGAGATATATTCATTAATGACTTTTTTCAATTACTGGCAAATTATCAAATTATGAATTTACCGATATATTTATCAAGTTTTTGTATTTAATTTTCCCATTACATGTAGATATATATTAAACTATTTTATAAGAATTTTAGAAAAATCCTTTATTACAATCTCTATAATAGAAAAAAGAATATTTTACAAACAACAATAAATCAGATATTTTGATTCAATAAACACACACAAAATATACTTTTCTTTATTTAATCCAATGTCTTCGAAGAGTTACAAGACAATCAACCTTCAATATGAAAATTCGTCCTGATTTTAATCTCGTGGCTATAACATTCAACAATCCTAAATATATCCAAGATTCCCGGTTAGTAGGAGTTGATAAGTATCTTCCTTTTTGTGTTTTAGTTTCTTCTACATATATGGCATCATTATAAAAGCCGAGTGTTACATAATATATCATCTCTCTTTCGACAATGGTTCGATTCCAAAAAATTTCATTTTAGATGAATAGAGCCATACAATAGAGAGAGTTTTTGACATTTTAGGAAATTAGGAGTAGTGCTGTTTTTGTATAGGAGTCCTTTTTAGACGAATAATATATAATAAATTTACCTTTGGTTTATTGAATTTAATTTGCGTTCCACTACCTTTTTTTCACAAAAACAGCACTGATTAGTAGTATTGAGAAAGACGATTAGATAGTATTAATGTTTTATATATGTTTTAAATACGAGACCATTAACAAATTTGTAAATCAATCATATATTAATAAAATTGGCAGTCATTACCGGTTTTATGATAAAATAAATTGTGATTAAATTAATAGATTTAGTAAATAATAAAATTATTTTATATTAAATTTCAATTTGTTGAGTTATTAAATAATAAAGATATTATTTATCGTAGTTGGGTGCGTGTGTGTGTGTGTATGTGTGCAGTATAATTTTATATAATGTATGTATGTAATGTAAAAGTAAAAAATATAATCAATAGAATATAATGAAAAATAATATTATGATAAAATACAATTATAGTATTAATTAATATAATATTTATATATATAAATGAGATATAATTCTTTTAATTTTAATTCAATAAAAATCCTACGTAAATTGTATAAGAAAAAGAATCTTTGTACAACCAATGGATTTTATATGTTCCTGCTACAATAATGTTATAATAAAAATTTATATATATAGTTTATAAAAGAAAAAAAGAATCGCAAAATCAATTTACGGCGAGAATATATATTATTAAATTAATTTATGGGAAAAGAAAATCCAAGAGACTAACGCCAAACTCTAAGCCTAAAGGTATCCATTGTACGGTTAGAGCAAAAATAATAAATTATCGCACTTGGCTTACTAATACTATTGTAAAAATGAATGTCTATATATAATATATATATATATATATATTTATGATCTATCCTTTTACACACAAATCAAAAATAATTCTAATCTAAAGAATAAACTAATATACCTAAAGTGTGTTACCTTTACAAAGTAAAATATATAACTATCTATACCCTATATTTGATTTGAATTAATTATAAAGTCGTGAAATTAGATTTATTAAAAATAGCAATATCTAATTAAATTTATAATAATTAATCTATATATATAAAGGAGAGTGTTTGTATGTATGTAATTTGTTTACTTTTTTGCTGTCATAGAAACAAAAAAATGAAATTTCTTACTTAACCGACACTTGGTAATTTAGAATTATAAACAAAAACAATTGAACATCAAAAAAAATTTCTCACTTAACCGACACTTATGTATACACGTAATGTATGATGGAATTGAGGCAGGAAATAAGATAGGGATTGAAATTAATAGGGATTAAACAAAATATTTAGTAAGAGAGAAATACATTGTTGACACACAAGTAAGATAAGAATTTAAATCGAGGTCGCAATCGGGTAACGCCTATTATCATACAGTAAAGAGGTCTATCTCATCAAAAGTTTTATCAAAATGGATGAAAATTGAAATATTTAAAACAATTATTTTGCCTGTTGTATTATATGGGTGGTCGATATTCTTGGGAGACGAAAGTAGATTTAGAGAATTTGATATTAGGATTGTTCGCAGCATTTAAGGACCAAAGAAAGATGAGATCACCGGGCTATGGCGGAGATGGCATAACGAGGAATTGCATGACCTCTATGCATCTCCACATATAGTTAAGGTTATTCAGGTTATAAAATAGAGAAGGCTGGGATGGGAAGGGGTCATGACTAGAATGGTAGATTAAAGATCGGCTTTAAAATTATTTCCAAATTTATAATTAATTCATTCTAATAAAATATCTGCCTTTATAATCAGTTGTATTTTTTTTAATGCAGATTAAAAATACTTTGAAACTGTTGTTAATCAATGTATCACATATTAATTTTTCGTTATTATAACTTTTAATGAAATAATAATATTTAGATATATTTCAAAGACATATAATAAATTTCTTGTTTAATAAATGAAAGTATTAAAAACTGACCTTTTCTATTATCTATAATTAAAAGAGAATGTTAAAATGATTTCTATTTAAATTTCAATTGATTTTTGATTTTGATAATCATGTAGAATTCTCAGAAAATAATTGATATTGAAAGAATAAATATTTATCAGAATTTATCATTTTTTTAGATAAATTAAACAGTAAATTACAAGATAAAAGACAAAAATAAAATAAATTATCCCTGCTGTTTGGGCGTCTCTAGAATAAATTTCACTTCAAATTGAAAATAAAAAAATTATATTTACTTAAATGAATAATAATATCCAAATATATATTAAAAAAATCAACTCATATTGAATAGAAAATATTAAAAAATAGAATAATAATAATAAATAGAAATATATATACCAATATATATGTATATATAGGTTACGATATATAATATATCCTATTATATTAAATGACATGAGAAAAATGAAATAGAAAAGAGATTAATTAGAAGAAAAGAAGATATATACATTTTCAAATTCTAATCAAATATGTAAATAATTTTAAATTAAATTTTGAGTAATGTGCAGATATATATATCACGTTAAATATATATATTAATAAATAAAATATCATTCATAATATGAATATGAAATAAAAAACAAATATGATATTTTTCTATTAAAATTATTATTAAAAAAAATCAGTAAATCGTTTGAGACTTTATTACAATGATGGTAGAGGTGATGTTAATTGTTCGCTTTATATTGGTGAATTATGATAATTTCAATAGAAAATACACTTACGCTTTTGATATAGTAGAAAGAGAAAGAGCGTCATCGCCGCCCGCCTGGTTTGAGTTGGCATGCGCACTTACACAACGAAATCGACTGACTGACTGAGCGAGCGTCCACTCGACTAGGAGCCCCTGGCATTTAGGCAACCTGCAATACAAGCCACCCAATTTAAACTTGAAATATTTAAATAGTATAAATACTCTATTATTAATTATTAATCGTATTAATTCTGCATCTAATATTTCCATAAAAATTTTTAATAAGCATGCAAAAATTTTAAAATAAAATTATATATTTGAATTATATTTTCATCAGATTCCTTTAGATAACTAAATTTTATGCTGATAATAAATTAAATTAATAAATAAATTAGGTTCATTCCCAATTTATAAACATTATTAAATTTATAATTTTATTTTATGAAATTAAATCAACAACAATTTATTATATTTAAATATCTTATTACTGAAAATAATAAATTTAATAAAATATATTTATTATTATATTAGTATGAATAATTATAATTATATTAAATTAATAATACTAAAATTTCCAATAAATTTTTTAAATTATATTTATGTCATTATCTTTATTATTTCGATTGCATTAACTGACCTTCTTTCTTGTTTAAAAACCGCGCGTTTAAATGGATAAGAATTGTAAATATATAGACACAAACTGTAAATATAAAGAATAATTAAAATAAATTATAAAAAATTATAAAAAATATTAATAAAACCAATCCTTAGTGCATTTTATTCCATTAATTTATTTTAAACCCCTTTTAGGTTGATGGTCCATTACTGGATCAAAAAGTTAAAACTTAAATCAATATGAATAATATTTTAATATTTAATATAATAAATATTTAAGAAAAACTTTAAATCAATTTATAATGTATAGAATAAAAATTTATTTAGAGAAAATAAAATATTTTATTTGTTAAAATAAAAATTTTAAAAATTTATCCATTTGATTAAATATAAGTAAATGATAAGTGAGGCAGTCAATTAATGTAATGTCATATACAATATATCTGATTATAATCATTTTAGTAGAGTAATATTTTACAATTTCATTAACCTGGCCTATTCAAATTACAAAATTTCAAATTCAAATGAGATTTTCAATATAAATTGGATAAATCATACCTGATTTGCTACTAAAATTTGAACGAAATATCTACATTGTTGAATATTATAAATGAGAGATTTCAGTCGTGTTTACAAATTCGTTTCCACGGCACTGATATTATCAACGCAAATAGAAACAAGATTACAAGATCACGACAAGAGAGATGCTTTCAAAAGCAAATGTATATCCATACAAATGGTTTGTGTTCTTACTGTCAAATACACCTGTAGCTTCATTTCTTCTTCACCTTGACTTATGAGAAATTATCCATTCGTTTCATGAAGAGGACCAGAAAGGGAATGATGTAAGAAAATGAAGGAGGATGCCATGAGAGGGTGAGAGTTAAAGATGAAGAAACGTTTCCATACTCTCAAGCAAGAAACCCAACAATATAATTAATACCTTGGCTTTGAACATTAAATATAATTCAAACATAAAACAAATCTATTTTGACTTTCTTTTTTATGAAATCTATAGAAAAAATAATCACTTCCCTTAATATAAAAATAAAAATTATTTTAGAGCAAGATCGTCATTTTTCATCTACTAGTATTGAATTTTTATTTATTTATTTATAGCCTTTTATTACGGTTCACTTATACATATTTTTACAATATTTACATTTATAATTTTTAAAATTCTGTAACCAGGCCCCTTCCAAATTAAAATACATAATAATTAGTAATTAAAGAATTTAATCAAAATGAAATTAACAAAACATTAATAAAAAGATATCAATGACAATCTAACAAAAGTTGATTTAAAGAAAAAATAAATTAAAATTAAAATTTGAAGTACTCGATTATGAGAAATTTCCATTTTTTGAAGTTATACTTCTTTAGGCGCGTTATGGAAAATTGATGGGGAGTGAAATTTTAAGATGTGTGACACGAAAAATTAACAGTTTTTTTGTTTTTCCAGAAAAATAAATTTTTATTTGCCTGAAGTAGGATTCGAACCTACCATGTCTCTCTTCGACTACGTCATAGCGCTCAAAGCAAGCGAGCGCTCTACCCACTAGGCTATGACGAATCCCCAACATTATTATCTTATTTTAACCATATATGCCATCCCATGGATAAATTATTAACAATTTTTTAATTAAACACAAAATATGAAGAATCTTGTTGAATTCTTGATGTCATATCTAATCTAAGGTGTGTAGAAAATTATAATAATTCCAAGAGTATATATATATATATATATATATATATATATATATTTCAATCTAATACCAGACCAAATAAATAGATAGATAGATAGATGTCAACATTTCGTTTCATTTGTGTTGTTTCTAATGGACCGCTTGAACATTTCATTTCGAATTATATATGTGTGCTAATAAATTATATTCAGTAGTGATTTAAATTGAATATTTTGATTGATATTACTTACTATTTGTGAATATTAGTGAAAACAAAAAATGTGCTTATATACTTTTGAGGTTAACTATCCGTATGTATTATTTATTGATATAAATTAATTATTTAATATAATTAACACTAAATATTATTAAATTATTAATGTTAAATACTTATTATTATATATTATTATTAATAATATATTATTATATTATTTAAATTTATATTAAATGTATATATTAAATATATTTTATTATATAAATATATTAATTTTCAATTTTTTTTTAATGATGCCAAAGAAGTATAACTTCTCACGCGCGTACATAAGTACACGCACCGCTTTTTTTTTAAATTAGTTCTTCTTTTTGGGATTAATTTGTTGTTTTGTTTGTTTTTTGATTTATATAAAATCTTCAAATGTAGCGAACCACTATAATAAATCAAAAAAAGTCCTTTGTGAATAAATTTTTGTCATTTAAAATTTCTATATTCAAGAAATTATTTTTATTCATAGATTTATTTATTTATTTTTACGTATGTCCTATGAATTGCTATTTTTAATTGAGTTTGCCGAATTATTATTAGAATTCTTGAATATATATTTATAATTTTTTATATTTTCAGACTTATTTTTATTTTTATCAAACTCATTTTTATTTTCATCAAAGTTTTTGTTAGAATTTTCGTTATATTTGGAAGGTTGTGGTCAAAATAAAGAGGTTCAGGAAAAAAAGGAACAAATTAATTCCCAAATTGTTAGAGGCTAGAAAAAAGGGAAAATATGCAGTAATAATATATGATGAGCTTATAATTAGAGACTTCAAAGGGAGTCAAATAAGAAACAAAAGACCTTTAACAACTTCACCAACAGATAAAGAATATATTATTATAATAAATATTAAGGGAAATAAGGAGAAACAGAAACAGACTAATATACAATCACAGGCCCCCAAAAAATCAGGGAAAAAGCTCCACTCACCACCCAGGAAGTCTGGTCAGCTCGGGTGATTTTGACTACTAAGTATTGAATAAATTATATTAATTAATTTTTATAAAAAATTCAATTCAAGTGTATATCAATTAATAATATTAATATTCCTAAATAAGGGTTAATAATTACTCCTTCTTCAATAGATAATGCAAATTTTTCTAATCTAGAATTTATATTTTTATTTTCACCCTTAAAAGTTAATTTTACTTAATTATAAATTAAATTTTTAATATATTTGAAAACATGAATTTAAAAGTGGTTTGTTCAACTGATTATTGCAACACACTACTACTAGTTACGTATATACTATTATATATATAATAATAAAGAAAAAATGGTATGAGAGGCATATTGGGTGAAGATTATCTAGTCAGTTTAATCGAAAATTTAATTGAGTCGGTTGTTGTGAACAATGTCATTTTGTTTATTATCAATTAATAAATTAATTAATCACATTGAACAGGAAGAATGCCTTTTCAATCACTCAATTATATTATCAGTTTAAATGGAACTGCACATTATCATATGTAATACATCGTAGAATGGAGTGGTTGGTTGAGTAAGAGTGAGTGAGAGAGGGGAGGGGTCAATTAGCTTCCATTATAAGTTATAAATTCTAACAAAAAGGGGACCCATCTCTCATTAAAATTTTCACTATCAAATAGTATACATTTATAATTAAAATATTCAACGATAAATATATTTAAAATAGAGGGAGTGTAATTTATATACAAACGATAAAGATATTAATAAAAGTAATAATATTAATAATGAGCTGTTTATACATAAATTATATTGTAATTTCTCGTGTTCATGAATTATCTATGAGATATTTTAAACGATCATGAAAACTAAAATATTTTTAGAGAGAATGCATTATTATTAATAAAAGTTATTCCAAAAAGTAATTTCACGTTCCAATTAAAGATTAATTCATGGAATTTAAATCTTTGGAATATCTGTGGGTAGTGCCTTTTAGAGAAAATGTGAGAAGAGCGCAACTTAATAATTTAAAGACAATTCAAAATTTAAAATTCGCTATTTAGAAATGAAGTCTAATGAAATCAGTGACAATTAATATTTATTCAATATTGAATAATTCATATACTTTAATATTACCAGATTCCATGTTTATTAAAATGTAATTATATTTCGTATTTAGCTTTCCCTTTACCTAAACAACTGAAGAGAAAAATCAAATAAGTATATAAATTTAAATAAAAATTAACTTGGATAAAAACTTTAATAAAAACATAGTTTTGTAAAACGATTTTTTTTTTAATAAAAATTGCAAAAGTAAAACTCATTATATCATAAAAAACATGATATTTAGTTTATTTAAGTGTGTTTAAAAGTTGAAAATTGTCATTTAACAAGAATGAAATGTAGGAATAATTTAAAATGTCAGTAGTGGTTTAAAACTTATTAATCTATAATGAACTATTAATAATAAGTAAATGGAATCCAGAAAGTTAGAGAAATAAAATATTAGATTATTAAAAATGCTTGACTAGAATTAGTTCTTTCTCATTCATTAATATTTTATAAAGAAAAGTTGGAGAAATTGTTTAAAATCGACTGATATAAAAATAAAAATAATGAAAATAAAATATAAAATATAAATAAAATATTTAATTGATACCTAAATTATATGTAAAACTACTACTTCGGCGCTCTTCACACCTAGACGGTATCTCCGCTCCCTGAACCCCCGAGTAGTACATAGTATTTGGTTGAAAGTAGTAAAAGGTTTTCATCCATTTTGTTTCAATCAGTATATTACATAAAACATTCATTTCTTATTTAAAATATATTTTAATTTAATCAGTATATTAATTGTATATGTTATATCTATCTATCTCTGTGGCTCAACGGTACTTCTTGGCCGCAACAACCACATTTCTCCAAGAGTCCCTATCCTGAGCCCCTGTCCCATCTCTCTTACGTCCCTTCCTACGCTTTCTTGATCATCCAAACGGACGTTTTCAAACGGTTTATTTATGGTATATTTCATAACAATGAATATTCTAAGCAAGCGGTAAATTCATTTTACAAAAACTAACCTATATACTTTTTTATTTATACTAAATTAATTAATTTATTATTTTAAAACGTTTCAAATAATATTAACTATATCATTATATGAATAAGAAAAGTAATATCTGATGTTATTTTTTTTTGTTTTTTGTAATGAGATTAAAAATTCAAATTTACTTTTATTATTTTTTGATATTTTAGGTGTTTTAATTTATTTCCTTCTAATAAAGGAATACCAAAGTTTAATCCTCTTTCTTTTCAATACAATATCCTATTTTTGTTAAGTTCATATTCGTAACGGTTTGAATAACTACAAAATTGGATATCCGGTTTCTTCCAATTAGTGTAGAATGTACCTCTCAATATACTATTATTCAGTTTATTTAATCACGTTGATCAACTTGCAAAGGGAGCAAAGAAATATATATTGAAAGAAGAAATTTAAGTACATACACTCTTCAAATTAGAATTTCTTCTTGTTGAATTTAATGACCATCTGAAAAAACCGCCCAAGTACTATTCCACTCACTCATTACTGAATTTCTAACGAACGAATGAACGACCAACCGTTCTTTGAAAAGAACGATCGACGTAACGTTTTCACTACAGCCGCGCTGCTTTCTTTAACTTTTTTTTCGCTTCATTCCTCTACGTTCTTGTTCTCATCGTTATCATTAATTAATTGTCTTGCTTTAAGAGAAACAACAAAGGCTTAAGAAGAGGAAGATCGAGATAGGAAGCGCCAGAAAGAGCCTACATTTTCGTAATAAACAGAATCAGTAAATCAATTCAATATGTCTTTTCTTTCCACTGTAAATCTTTTGTTTTTCTTCCTTTTTTTTATTTTTCTTTTTTCTTTTATAAGTATTTGCTCGCTAAATGTTTTTCTTTTGTTAAGCAAATTGTATAATTATAAAAACAACGTTGTAAGGAAAATCGCAATGCAAATTAATCTTATTCTTTTAGGACCTTTCGTCAAATTTAAATATTCGTAATGACTGCAATTCGATTCAAAGCGAGGCTTTTTATCTTTCAATTCCTCCAAACTGTCTCTTCCTCTTTCTTTTTTATTCTTTTTTTTTTTTTTTTTGCTTCCCATCATTCCTTTGCACGTCGATTTTTACCCTCTCACCCTCTTCGGCCGCCATTTTTTCTATGATTAGTTGGGAAATTATTATTGACGATTTAAGGGGTAGTTTCTCATGAAGTGAAATTGAATTTTGATATTTCTTTTGTGGTGTAAGTTTGGAAAAATTTTGCATTCTTTCAAATCAATTGATTAAAACAATTTGTGTATGATTCTGAATTCTGTTTATTGAATCAATTATCATTTTGTGAAAAAACAAAATTTATAATTCAATTATCTTTATAAGATATTAATAATAATAATAATTTTCTTTTTATTTTAATTAAAATAATGTATATTTATTATCTTGACATGAATTAGCTTTAAAATCAGGAATTAAATGTGTTTTACACTTTTTGAAAATCTATTTTTAAAAAAGTTCTGATAGTTTGTTTATTTAAAAAAAAAATCAATTTGAATATCAATCTTGACCTCATATTTATTTAATTGGATTATTTTGTTATATGAAGAAAGAAAGAAAGGTAAAGTTCTACCTGATCTATATTATTTGATTAATGATGAATTTATTACCCTAAATGAATGAACTATTTTTAAATAAACGAATACATAATTTCGTTGATTTGTATTATAAATATATATTCATACTTGAGGCTATGTACTAGTCACTATTTTATACTAAATAAGCAATCCAATTAAATATTTTTTTTATTTGCATTAACTTATAAATAATGAATAGCTAATAATTCATATCAAATAATATGAAGAATTTACTTAGTTATGTTTATTTCATAGTCATGCTGATTAAAATGTTTAATTGATAATATATCTATAGAGGGATTGAATGTTCCTTGTTTTTTTCCATACTGAAAATAGTTTAAATCATAAATCATTATTTGGTTTAATCGAAATCCCTCTTTAAATATGTGTTTATATCCATTCCCTCTCTTTTCCATAATTTTTTTCTACCATAAAACTGCTCAAACCGTCAAAATTTGTTTACTTATCATTAGTAGATAATTTGAAATATATCAAACATTTTGACCGGACAAACAGTCATAGATAGGCATTAATAAAAAAAAACATAAAAATGATAATAATATAAAAATTAAAAATAATTGATTAATAAATAAATATCTATAAATATTCGAATATATGAAGATCCATTTTCTGATTTAATCCCTTTTCTTTTAGAATCATTGAATTTTTTATCTTTCATAAATCTCTATTTCAGAAAATAATAATTAATAATTGTTATTTAAAGTAATTGATGTTACTATAGGGGAGGTGGGGTTTGTTTTCCTGCAACAAGATGAAAATTTTTTTCCAATATTTCACGTTTAACAATTATGACATTCCGTGTGAGAGTCAAGATTTTCCAACTCAACTTTAGTCTCAATTGTAAATTATATTGATCAGTATAAATATAATTCTATAGACTAAATTTCATGAGAAATTGAAATATATCAGTAATATATTATATTAATAATATTTTAATTATTAAATCAGATAAAATAAATAATATTTCAAATAAATATAAACTATGGCAATAGAATACGGTTAAATTTATGATAACTTTTAAATCTCAGTTTTTTTGTTTGTTAAACCTAACTATCTCTTTTTTTAGAACAATGTTCTTCCATCGGGAGATAAAACAATGGAGGGTCAACGGCTGGTCATCGAAAACATCAATCGCCATCAGGCAGGAGTCTATGTCTGTACAGCAAACAATGGAGTGGGCGAGTCGGTTAGCAGGAACTATACCCTTCGGGTCAAATGTGAGTAACTACCCCATTTTCAGAAATGGATCTTTAATCGTTCCAAAGAATTTGAATCAATTAAAGTGCAAATAGGTGAATTGAATTACATTCCCAACATCAAGTAAGAATGGATTTCCATTTTCAAATGTTTATACAAAATTGATACATAATTTTATTTTAACTATTATTTTTTATTAATTATATCAACTATTCTATTATACTAATAAATATTATTCATAGAAGAGTTATCAAAGCGATTTTTATTAATAAACCCATATTTATATATATTCACTTGTATAAGGAAGCAATGAGAAATGAATGAATTCAAATGTTGAATAGTGATACAATTTATTTTAATTTTAATTTCTATTAAATCAATGTTTACTATTATTTTGATTAATTATATCAACTATACTATTATACTAATAAATATTATTCATAGAAGAGTTATTAAAGAGACTTTTATTAATAAACACATAATTGTAGATTCACTTGAATAATGAAGGATAGGCGAGGTTTAGAAACAAAATCACAAATGAATAAGGATTTTTTACATTAAGTACTTCTTCGGCTTTTTATTAACTTTTATTAAAGTTTCGTTTCATTTGATATTAAACAATTTATTCTAGGGGATGGGGGCACAATTATATGATAAAATAACATAACCATGACATGACATGTCGTTCGTTCTTATGAAGCGAGATACACCTCCGGAAGATAATTGAAGTAATCTGCCATTCGAAGACAGAGAGCTGGTTTCTCGGAACTAATCTTTTTTATTTCATTTGCAAATTTTGAATTAAAAATATTTCATTCCTATTGTGTGTTTTGATTTTAAACTATTTCACTACAATCCCTTACTACTAAATTTTTATACCAAATATAAATAAATTCATTGATCTTGATAGTTATTATGTTAGGTCCTCTTATAGCATACTCAATAAAAGTCAATAAAATTTATATATGTATATATTTTAGGAAGAGAAAATACCGAATGTAACTATTATCGTTTATCTTCGAACTAAATTATATACCTTACATTATATTTTTTTAGTCCAAATCGAATATTGATAAGATATCAATGGAATAATTATAGAGTAAGATATTTTAATACTTGACCTTTATAAATATACCATAATATTAGTAAATTTCATAGAATAAAATAGTATTTTTATAAAATTAGGTCAACCTCACTCATATATGTATATAAGTACATGCATTGTCTTCATCAACTTTAATCTATTTGAATATAAATATTTGAAAATAAATTTATAACAATGATCCATTTTCATCTCACTCAGAATCTTACAAAAAAAAAAAAATTAAAATCACTTTTTGAGAATTTATATTTATAAAGTAATTGACAAAAAAAAAACGAGCTAGAGACAATTTTTTATTTAATTAACTTGGTTGTTATTAAATTTAAAAGTTTTGCAATATTAAAAATATTTATGAAGTAATTACATTTTTTTTTTTGTTTTGTTCAAATTAAACAAAATCAAATAATAAATTTTAATAATTTTTAATTTAATTCTAGTAATAACAACTCCTTGTGCTTTATTTAATATATTTTTTTTTACTCCGTTTTGAAATAAAAATGAATAACCGGGTCATTTGTGTTGTTTTATTATCAAACTGAATAGATCCATAAGAAGAAAGTCTTTTTAGTTCCATTCACCCACTATATTTATGATTATTGTTATTTCCATTTCGTCTTTTTAAGCTTAGCTTTTAAGTATTTTCCTTCCTCTAAAGATTGAGATCTTAAATGTTTTCTTAACTCTTTTTTTCCTCTCTCTAACATTTGTTCTTTAAGCTAAAATTATCAATACGGGAGATGCACATCCTGTTATTTAAGGATTTTATTTAGATTGGATATAGTTTTAGTTTTAGCAATTTATTTTAATAAAAAAAGGAATAGCTAGTATGTTTTTTATTCCTTTTCACTTCTAAAATTAAATGTTTGAAATCTTGAATTTAGTTAGTGTTGTGAGCTAAGAATGATTTTTTCCAATCCTCCCATAAATGTAAATTTTTTTCTAGATTTAATTCATATCAATTTTTAGCAACGTCTGCCAATGTCTGTACAAAAAATGTCTCGTATATAGAAAGTTAAATATTATTAAAGGGGCTATCGGTTATCGTGATTATAAGGGACAATCAATTCTCATTAAATGAGGATCAGCTTCAAATCAAATTAGCAAGTAATGATACACTTTTAATCGATATATTTTTTGTTAACGTCTGTTTTTTATAAATGTCGTTTTTTTTAAACAAACTAAGAAGATTCAATTATCACCAATAAGTGAAATAACCAATCAAGTCAATCTAATTACGATTCTTAAATTTTAATAACTCCTTTTTTTATTGGCTGCCTTTCAAAAACAGACAACCGAACTAATTAAAAGGCTTCCACCTTTATAAATATTACATTTCAGTTAAAAGTACAAAAAGAAAAAAAAATAATCCAAGTCATTTCGATCATTTTCTGGTTTAAAATGTATTTTTAAATAGTAAGTTAATAACTAACAAGAATTAATAAAATAAAAACATTATTATTTCTTATATAGGGTGTCCCAAAATTAACGCAAGATTTGAATTAAATAGAAAACACAGTTTTTAGTCTTTTGATTGTAATTTTTTTAATGATTCATAAAGTACATAGGATAGGGTTATTTATGGAATAACACATCGGGCAAATGGCCTCCGCGGCTTTGCATACACATACGCACTGAAACCACATAAATATGTGGTTTCAACAAGACGGTGCCACATGCCATACAGCCCGTGAAACACTTCAATTACTGCATGAGACATTTCCAGGTCGTGTACTCTCTCGTTTCGGTGATCAGAATTGGCCCCCTAGATCGTGTGATTTAACACCATTAGATTTCTTTTTATGGGGATATCTAAAATCACAGGTCAATAAGCCCACAACTACGCGTGCATTAAAGGAGGAGATTCAACGTTGCATCAACGAAATTCAGCCACATTTATGCAGAACGGTCATGGAAAATTTCGACAAACGAGTGCGTATGTGTATGCAAAGCCGCGGAGGCCATTTGCCCGATGTGTTATTCCATAAATAACCCTATCCTATGTACTTTATGAATCATTAAAAAAATTACAATCAAAAGACTAAAAACTGTGTTTTCTATTTAATTCAAATCTTGCGTTAATTTTGGGACACCCTTTATAAGACAGAGGTATACACAAAAATCGAAGTCCAAAATAATTAAAGTCGGATTTTCTAAATAATATAATAATAACATTGTCGTAGGTTATTAAACTTTTGAACAAGAATCATACAATTTTTAATCATTTTCGAAAAATTGAAAGGAAAAATAAGAATTATTATTAAACTTTGGAGATAGGTAATGGTTCCCAATGTATCAGAATATCAGGAATATACAGACACCATATGGAAACAAATAAATGAATAGTAAAAAATATTATAACCGAAACGAATGCAACTAACTCATTATTGATTGAAAATATTTTAATATATGTTCTCCTTTAATAATTAAATTTACCTTTTGTTCTGTCGATGACAAAACATTAATGAAGCTTCAAACACCTGTCACAATATTCAATATTAAATCTTAAAATCGACAACTCTCTCTCTTTCTCTCACTGAATGAGAATTATATAATCTCATAATAGGATTCAAGTTTATAGCTATTATAATTAAAGCTTTAAAGATTTTGATAATTTTGATATTGTTCAAATTCATTTAAATTAGAAAGAATATATCATTCAAGAGTGAAATATATTATAGTTATTTATTTTAATATACATTCCATCAATTTTTCATAAATAAACAAAAAATCAATTAATAAATATTTAATATTTAATATATATGAAGAATAAAAGAAATTTTTCATATATTTCTGTGATACCTATGTTATATAACTAATGCAGATATTTAATCATGAGTCTTATGACTGTTCATTAAAAGTAAATCATATAAACATTACTATTGTTTGGATTTAGAATTTAAATAAATCTTTAATGTATAGGTCAAAACTTTTAAAAATACAACTAAATTAGGATAAATCAATGACCATATGGAAACAAATAAACGAATCTAATGACACGGCGAGTCATAAAAAATTTTAACCACCCCATTTCTTGTCTCCTTGAGATTGGGGCTAAGTGTATTCCTTGGTTACGTCTCATGCCGGAAGTGGATGTAACGCGTGCTAATTATTTCACCAAGACAAAGCACGCTAATGCACGTACTTGTTATTTCCATGCCTAACTCCTCTCTTGTACACAACTAACATAACCAGCCAGCCATTGCTTCTTCAATTAATTTAATTTAATTAAATAAATCCATTCATTAAAGTTAAATAGGAAATTCAAAAGCAAATTACTACGATCACTAAAACTTGGGATTAATGTATAGATAGGTTTAATAAAGAAAAACAAGAAAACAATAATTTTTTTGAATACATGTTTGAATTGTACTATGAAATCAAATCATCTGTTATAATGAAATTAATTTAAAAATGAGTTAAAGTTGAATAAAAAATTATTTTTAAAATAAAAAAAAAAAAAATTATAAAATTATTAATTATTATCTTCTGTTTAATCTGTGCGTGTAGCATATTATCATTGTTAATAGATTGTGCTATTATCTTTGTGGAAAATTTTTGAATTAAATATATTGGAAAATTTAAACAAATAATATTTTGTAAATGAATTCCAATTCACAAATGAATAAGTTCTCTGTGAAATTATGAAAATTATTTCTTAATTTTATCAATATTTTGTGACACATATTTTAAAAATATTTAATTTAAATCTTTTTTTCTCTTCAATTACATATAGAAATTTATGATTGTCATAGAAAAGATTAGACCAAAGATCTAATAAATTTGCAAAAGACAATTCAGATAAAATAGATAGTAGCGGTCGCCAAACTTTTTGTCCTCAGGGACCAGTTAATTCATAATTTAAAATAGGAATTTTTAAGTGTTAAATATATTTATAAATAAAAATTGTGATCAAAGAACACATAAAATAACTTACCACGTATTGTTATGAATTGAATCATGTTTTAATGCATCTTAAAACATAACTTAACATGATGAGTAAGGATATTCCACATTTTTCTGCGGACCAGCGAAATTTTCTCGCGGACCACCACTTTGGCAACCGCTGATAGATAGTGTAACGGACAAAGTATTTATATTTTTATTTATTTTTTTTTGTTTTTCTATTTTTCTTATTATATCAACAAAGTTATTTTGATGCATTAATGTTAAAATGTAATTAATGTATATAGATATAATATTTCAACTAAGGGGAGGAACCATCTCCCTCCAAGTTTTTATATTTTTATCAGTTGAGAATTGGCAGTTGAAAAAGATATATCATCCTGATATGACCTTGTAACTATCACGTCCCGTGATATAATTATTTTTTTTATCATCACACCCTGTGATAACTATTCCTATTACTCCCTGTAATAATAATTCATTACATTATATTATTTTTTTTTATTTAAATGTCTTGTATTTAATCTGTTTAAACTTTTTTTTATTAATTAAAGTGTATTAGTGCGAACATTATTTATTTTCCTTTTCCCCTTAATTTTTTTTAACACCCTTTTGTATTTTGGGATAAAGACAATTTACCCAAAGTCTGGCGTCCATAATTTACTTATAATACAATTCACAGTCATCGTGGGTCATTACAAGTGCCCCATAGTTGGATTTTCTTACAATAGATAACTTTAGTATTATATTAATTTGTGAATTTTTATATTTTTATATTTTTATAATGCATCTTAAAACATAACTTAACATGATGAGTAAGGATATTCCACATTTTTCTGCGGACTATTTTACATTTTAACGGGTAATTATAGTTAACTTCTACCAAACATCATGCATTACTTATATAGAACAAATTATTTTTAAATATATTATTTCATATAATAAAAAGTGCTCTCTGACTGACTTTAAAAAAGATAAGAACTATTGGTTTAATCTGATTCAATGATGAGAAAGATATCTCGAAACAATAATAAATTATGATAAATATTATTTAGGTATAATAAAAATAAATTTCTTATTAAGGGTATAAAAAAGCTCATAAAATTTCGATGATATATGTTAGATGTAGAGTTTATAATTTAAATGTATAAACAAATAATATAAAGAAGAAAAGAACAAAGAATTTTTTAGTAATCTCCCCATAAACAATGCTAATCAAATAAAGCTCACTGATAACGTGGATAATGGAAAGGAGACAAATTCTCCAATCGTATATGTCTCCCTGGCCCAGAAAAAGGGTTTATATCCCAAGTGAGAGAGGAGGTTGAGTGTACGAATGAGACTCAACAACAACAACAACAACAACTACACTACGCAAACCACTGAAACAATAACAGACAATTTCGCGCTGAGCTAAACAATGTTTTTATCTTAACTCTGAGATTTCCTACTCTATGCATGGGTAAGAGAGAGAGAGAGAGAGAGGGGGGGGGCCGGGCTTATCTACTTCAGGAGGACAAGACAGTGAAATAACTTGATTCCAACACTGTGATTATGAACCAGAATAAAATTTCTAAAAAACAGTAAAGAGACAACGAGTCGTTTGTTTTTTAACTGGCTTATTTGCATGGCGGTGAAATTAACGCATCCCAGCTGCGAATTAACGCATCCGTTATGGTCACAATTTGGCAGGGTGGATAAAAAAAGATTTTTTATAGTGTGCAAAATAATAAAGTTATAGAGATGCCAGAGGGAGGAAAAAAATTACGTAAATGATACGCAAATCAAATAAATAAAATAATTATAAAATAAAAAAAAAAAAAATTGTAAATTTATATATTTTGGATTGAATTAAAAGAGAGAGAGAGAGAGAGAGGGAGCGGAGGGAGGGAGGAATTTCATGACCCGAAAGATTTATTAATATATATCTAGATAATTTTAATTGAAATGAGAACCAGGGGTAACTTTTTATTTTATTACCACCGTAGAAGAGAAATATGGTCAATCATGCACAGAAAAAAGTATATATATATATATATATATATATATATATATATATAGGTAGATATGTATATTGTATAAGGGTGAAAAAAATTTAATTTTGACTTTTGGCGTTGATCTTCCACTTGTATAAATATCCATAGTGGATATCATGTGGGAGAAATTGGAATGCTTATTAATATTCAGTCTTTTTTAGATGATTCGTCAATTAAGGTGACATCGAGATAGATAAAAGTTCATTCATGGATATTTACGTTAAAAAATAAAAATGAATATTTTAAAAAATTTTAAATAAAAAAACAAAACAAAATAAGTTTATATGAATTTTTTTAACTTTTATATTTTATTTGGAGAGTTTTTTTTAAAAATAATATAGATATATTATTGAAATAAGTTGACCTGTGGCGAGGTCCGAACCGACCGACGGTTTGAAGTAAATTAATTTCCAGCTACAGAAACAATTTCAAATAATTTTAATGTATGTATCTATTAATGTAATCAAAAACAGATTTTATTTATAATATATATGTAAGACCAGGCTATGATTTCTCGAGGATAAAACCAATACAATTTGTGGAGATATGTAAAAAAATCTCCTCATGTGAAATTTGGTGTGAAAATAACCCTTCCCCCTTCCTAACGTCGATCGCTAATACTACCACTTCCGGTTTCCGGATTTGCACCAAAAGTTGGTCAATTCATCATACTATGCATTAAGTAAATATACCAAATTTCATAAAAAATGTACCATAAATCATTTAAAATATTATTTTGAATAATTAATTTTAACAATAGTTGTTATATTTTTATTAGAAGTCCATTGTATGGGTGATATAATATTTGTAATATTAAATCTAAATTATTCATTCACTTCAAATTCTATTATTTCTTTAAAGTATGTATTTGAAATTTCATCCATCATTTTATTTCTGGAATTAATTCTTATTAAAAATAATGAAAAGTATAATTTTTTTTCTTTACTTTTCAAACTTGATTTTTGTTTCACTACATTTACTGGATGATATAATTAATGGATTTTCTTCTTGAGACATTCACATTATTCATTCCTTAAATATACAATCAGCCGCTGTTAAATATAGGGATTATTTTAATCTTAAGGGTAGTTTTGACTTGTAAGGGGTGGCGTGTGTAGGAGGCCAGCTGTAACTAATCACGTAACTTGCACACAACCCTCTCTCCTTACGAGTGATGAGTGTCTTTCACCCCTTCCCTATCATCTTAAAACTTACCCTCCGATAAATTGCCTCCGAAATGAATCTCCATGCATATATAGGAACTTGATATTACAATATCAGTGGCCTGGATGAAAATAATGCACCCAGCGACCTGCAATTTTCGTTAAATGCTATCATGCTTAAATAAATTGCTAGACGCGCGTAGAGTTTATATTTAAGTAATTACACTCTTAGGTTCAATTAAGGCCAATTTAGTCAACGAACGAGTCAAGCTATGAGGTAATAATTAGGAAAACATCCAGAATATCCTGTAATCGGCTTTATTACTATCAATTAATCTCTAATTACAATCAGGGAATTTCTGAATTTATTAAAAGAATAGATTAAAAATTATGGAAATTCACTCTTTCTGGTACTAGAATATATAATTATGATTAAAAAATTTGCATATTTTGATAAATATCATAAAATTTCGATAACTAAACACTACCTAATAATTCAATAAAATAATTTCTTTTAAATTCCAAAAGTATTTTTATAATCGACAATAATAGTAATTTGACCCCTAATTTTAATATTCATTATTATAAAATTGACAAGAAAATTTGAATATGGTATTGCACTAAAATACTTATATTAAAATTCACAGAATAAATAATATTTTAAGGAAAAACATGGTATGCAAGAAACTAGTCTATTTACCAATCGTGTAACGTACGATTATGTTATGAATACTGATTTGTTCATGGAAAAATTTTAGGCTTTTTTCCACTAAACTGTGGTTTAATTGGGTCTTAAAAATTCTAAAATCAGTCCTATGTATTGTGGCAATTCTTTGCCTCTCCTTATTTCACCAACGTTCTATTTTCAAAATACTGCGATTTTTCCCTATCAGTTTACTGGAAGAAATAATATATAGTCTTTTCTTCTATATATGTATACTAGCTGCTCAGAGCTCCTTCGTCGCTCTTCACATCTAGACGGGGGCTCCGCCCCCTGTACCCCCGAGTGGTACATAGTATTTGGTGGTTGAAAGTAGTAAAAGGTTTTCATCCATTTTGTTTCAAACAATGTATAACATAAAACATTCATTTCTTATTGTGTGATTATTTAAAATATATTTTAATTTATTTAGTAAATTATTTATATATATTATTATTGAATATGTTATATCTATCTACTCGAAAGTTCTTGGCAGCTACAACCACATTTCTCCAAGTGTCCCCGGTGACCTCATCTTTCTTTGGCCAATAAATGCTGGAAAGAATAATCTGAATCTACTCTCATCTCCCAGGGTCATAGACCATGCGTGGCTCAACGGTACTCGAAAGTTCTTGGCAGCTACAACCACATTTCTCCAAGTGTCCTTATCCTGAGCCTCTGTTCCATCTCTCGTACGTCATTCCCTGATGTACTCATCTTTCTTTGGCCCATAAATGCTGGGGAGAATCCTATTCTCAAATACTCTGAATCCACTCTCATCTCCTAAGATCATAGACCATGTCTCACACTCATATAATACAACAGACAAAATAATTGTTTTATATATTTTAATTTTCATTCCCTTTTATAATAATTTTGATGAGATAAGCCTCTTTACTGCATGATAACAGGGGTTTCCCGATTGCAACTTCGATTTAAATTCTTCCCAAATATTATTATCCTTCGTGATTACATTCAATTTTTCTACATATTCAAATTCTACATTTTAATACATGTTAATACTGCTCCTGTTTGTTTCTAAATATATTTATTTATCATTATTAATTTCAAACCTCATCTCTTTTCCTACCGCGATTAATTTTTAAGTCGTCTGAATCACCTAATATTTTACAATTGATTTCCGCATCTTACTCTTTCTTTACTACCTTCAAGATAAATTTTAAGATCAAAATTTGAAAAAGTTTATCCGGATCTATTGAGTCATGCGTGGGTTTTACTAAAGTCTACAAATAATTATTGAACAGAGATATTGAATTCGCGGTTTTTTTAATATCTGTCATAATGAAAATATCTTAATTAATGTTGATCGATTTGGCCTGAACCCGCAATGATATCGTCTAATATTTCCTCCGCCTATAGTTTATAAGTATTGTATATGTTATAATAGAGTATAATATTTCTTGATCATTTCATTTCGATATTTTAATTTCATTGCTTGATTTTTATTGAATATTTTTAATTATAATAAAATTTGAGAAAATGCAAAGTTAGAGACTTGAGACAATTTATAAAAATTAATTTATAAAAATTAACGGTATAAAAGTATTGATAAAACTAAAGATAAATTAACAATATATACATTCATTAATAGTATTAATTTAAATTAATGGATTTATTTGATTTTTTATTATTAAGTTCATTTATTAATTTTTTTAGATCATAGTTAATTCCCTCCCTTAAAATAAAAGAAGTACCTATTCAAATATGGAAAGAATAAATACAAAATAATTTAAGTTAAATGTGATTTAAATATTTTATTATATTAATTAAAATGAGAACTTTTAGAATAAATTATTTAATTGAAATGATATTTGAATATTAGAATTTAAAATAAAAAGTTAAATATTATAATTCTTTGATTGGGAATCCCTAGAGTTATACATTGTGTAAAATGAGTCCGCCAGTCAGTGGGCCACGCCTGGCTCACTGGCTCTTGAATGAACAACACGGAGAACTATATATAAACTTTAAATCTCTCTCTCTCCCGCTCACACACACTCCCACCTCTCTCCTCATCCCCTCCACCTTTCATTTCTTAGTTATTTCAATTTCCACAAATTGTCTTATTTTTAAAATATTCACTAATTTACTTTCTATTTTATGTTAAAATGTAAGTTATTTACATTTTAACATATTACACTATGACAGCAAAAAAGTAAACGAATTACATACATACATACATACAAACAGTCTCCTTTATATATATAGATTTATGGTTTCACACTGCTAACATGTAAACATTATAGAAGCAGTTATTAATTAAATAATAAATAACTTGAAAAATAATTAAATTTTAAAATGAAATTATAAAAGTGCAGCTGAATAAAAATAATATATATTATATAATTAATATTCAAATTTGTTGTGAAAAATGGGTCAATTTAAGCCCTTAGGTGAATGAGCTCAATTTCTCTAATTACATTTTTCCTTTTGGAAAAAAAATATTTCTTTATTCAATTTTCGTTATAATAAATATTCGAATAAGTAAACAATCACTTCCCTCTGATTCTATATACATATATATAATTATCAAATAATATCAATATTTTTAGTGTCAGTCAGTGATAGAGAACAGAAGTAAGTATGTTAGTTATTATTTTAAATATTTCGTAATATCTTTAGTAGGTAAATTCTAAAATAATATTTAACCCTATTATTTTAGAATGAATAATCCAAGTACAAGCCGGAAAAAAACGTATCATTATCAAAGTGAATGGGAAGAAGATTATTTCTTTACTATGATGAAAGATATGTAAATGTATCTGTTTTATTTGCAATGTATAACAGTAGTTTTGTCTAAGAAAGAAAACGTTAAAAGACATTATCTAACAAATTATAAAAATTACGAAGAAGATTATCCACGTGGCACTGCGTTAAGAAAAGCAAAAGTGTAACAACTGAAGGCACAAATAACTGCACAACAAAATAGTTTTTCAAAATACAATACAAATTCGAAGACAGCTACGATTGCTTCATTCAAAGTTGCTGAAACTTTGATTAAACACAACAAACCGTTTCAAGATGGGGAAATATGGAAAGAAGCATTCATTAAAGCTGAAGAAGAATTGTTTGAGAATTTTAAAAATAAATCTGAAATAATGACATCAATCACAAAAATATGTCGTTATCGCGAAATAGTTATGCGTAGAACAGAAGGAATGAGCCGAAATCTTGAAGACATTTTACATGAAAATATTAAAAATATTAAAATATTAATTATCATTGCAGTTTGACGAATCTATGGACTATATCGGTACTGCACAATTATGTGTTTTTATTCGAATGGTTTATATTATACCAATGCATGATGATGATAAAAAGTTAAAAATCTATATTTTATAAAATTAAATTTTTATTTGAATCTTTTCTAAAATTTATTATACTTCATTGAAATTAATAGGAATAAATAAATTTACAATTAATTCTTGATTGAGGGATGATTTTGGTGGTGACGCCGGTCAACGTCTTCGACTGGAAAGGGAATGCGAACTGAGCGCTCGAAGCTCACCTGCAGGCCAGGAGGGAGGGTGGGAGGGAGGTGAGAAGAGGTGGCGGAGGGGGTCAACATGGCGGCAAATCTTTTCAATCTGTCAAAATTCAATAATTAATATTTAATCAACGAAGCATCGTAAAATTATATAATAGTAGTGAAAATGAATCTACGTTTCATGATGAATCTATTCGTATAGGTTTTATCTGTTGTTATGAGGCAAGATTTTTGTTGAACTGTAAAAATAAACCAATATTAAAATTAATTAAAAATTTCCATTTAATGATACAAAAAATCAATTTTATTTAGAATCTGGCTAAAATTATGGTCAATGGATTGGTCTTGGTCACCATTTACAAGATTTAGTCAAAAATTTTAATAAAATGAAAAAGGTTGATTTGATTGGTTTTTCCTAATTCTCCAAAGCGTTCTATAAATATGAGTTCCAAGTTTTTTACTAATATGAAGCGTTGGAGAGGTGGGTCCTCTCAGAGGCACATAAGACATGTCTCACTCGTGAATATACAGGGTTTTGCTAGTGGGAGAATTGACGTAATCTGGATATTTTTGAATCAACCCCCGTAGGGGGTTGATTCAAATATATATAGGAGACTCTAAAGAGTCTCCTATAAGAGACAAGATTTCAATTTTTTTTCTTTTTAATGAAGCTATGCTGGGTATTCTCCTTCATCCAAATAAATTTGATTTTTGAATGATCAGGGGAGGGGGGGGGAGAGTAAGAGTAAGGGAATGGATGGAAAGGCGTCAATGGGTAAAGGACATGATTTCTCCAGGTAGAAGAGGGATTTAGAAGAAATTATGAGCTCACGTGAGGGCAGGGACGCCAATCCCTGAAATAGAATTCTTTTCTACCGGGATTATAGAAAAGAATCTACTCGCTACCCAGGATATTATTTTTAAATTTATTAAAAATTAATTTTAGTTCAAAATCATCCTATATGTTATTACATCTTTTATATACCATATATTTATATTTTATTTCCGAGGGCTTCCCTTTCTCAAAACACCGTTTAGTCCTAGACTACTCTACTCTACCCAAATTTCGCCTCTACCTCCCCTCCTCTCATATCCATTCCAAAATGAACTATTTATTTTAATTGAAGTTATAAATTTAAATGAAAAATAACAGCCCTTCCATTTACAATTTTTTTTTTATTAATATTATTATAATAATTAAAACTAACATATCTTTATGAAACTAATAAGCAAAGATAAATATCCAAATATTTGGACAATGGTTGCTCGTTTCAATTCCTTCTTTGGCTCCACATATTTATGTGCATCCGCATCTTCTTATATGAATGCGATCAAAACAAAACCTCGATCGCAAATAACGGATCTACATTTAGAGTCATGCTTAAGAATTGCTTTAAGTTCATAGGAGCCAAATTTTGAGAAACTTGCTGCTCTTATGCAATGCCAGGTTTCATCCAAATAAAAATTATATGCTTAAAATTTGTTTTGATCGTATTTATTTCATAACATTGTATTTTTTAAAATTTTAATAAATATTGTTAGAATCCATAAAATAAAAAATATATCGTCGGCTTAGATTGCAAACCTGCTAACTCATTTTCAGCATATTTTGCACCACTTTCTTAAAACGCATAAATTTTTTGCCTGTCAAGTGATTTCAATTAAATAGGTGCATAATAGCGGTGTTTCATAGCCAATGTAAGGTGTTTTTCTCTTTCTAATAGTGTGAAAATGTAATTTTTGACCAAAAGTGAAGATTTGCAATTAAAATCGGCGATATAATGACTTCTTTAATTATCTTCTAAAATTTTAAAATTATTTGCACATATCCATAGTCGGTCGCAGACTATATTTTATTGAAAAAGTAGCCCCTAAAAGCTAAAAGTTTGGCCACACCTGATATATGGGCACACTTAACATCAATACCCTTGCGTGATCCTAGATGGTCCAGACGCAAATAATAATAATAATAATGATATCATTATCTAATTAATATACTAATGCTAATAGAAAGAATATTTTCTTTCATTTGTTTAATATACAAGAAAATAACATAATTAATAATATTAAAAAGTACTAATTTTAAAATTTTAAGGTTTTATCAATAATAAAGATTAAGGATAAAATTAAAAAAAAATATAATATTAGTTCCCTTCTAATAATATAAATGTAAACATTTAATATTTAAAAATGCCTATATTTCAATAAATCAATTGTTTATTAGTTAAAAACTAATTATTGACAAATATTACTTATTTCAATGATTTAACATGAAAATTATATGTGATCGTTGCTTGTACTATTTTCTTTTCTTTATATCGAATAAAGAAAAAAGTAATTACAATCGATCAAAGTGGATGATTACTGAAAGGTTTACTTACCCAAAAACACGATGGCAGCAGGACACAATATTGACGTTTACTGTTAATTTGAAATCACGGTCAATCCATTCTCAATCTCTTTTCTTGGATAGAAGAATATCGAATAACGATCCATCAACGAACAGCAAAGATTGACTATCTTTGGAAAAATAGTATTTTAGTTTAAAAAAAGTGTAGAAATTAATATCAATCAAAAGCTCTGTAAAACTTATACACTATCAAAGGCATGATTATAAATATTTTAATTCACTGAATTTAATATATATAAACATAAATTTATAATGAATTTTTTTTTAAAATATAAAGTACATTTCAAAACACAGGTTAAATTCTTTTTTCTTGAACAAGAAAAAATATCTCAGCTCCAAGAGAATTTCCAAATTTCCTTTATTGGTTTTGCATAGGAATCGCGTTCAATATGGAGAGGTGAGAAGGAAAGTAAATCGAATCTTCATATATAAAGGATCAATATCTGAGGAATAGAAACTGGAAATTTAGAAAATGTGTGTTCGAATTGATAATTTTACCAACATGAAGAGAAAAAAAGTGAGAGTGGAAAAAAAAAATAAGAATGTGATGGAAAGAGGTAAAAAGTGGAAGGGGAAGGGTAGAAGAATGGAAATTTGTAAAATATCGTAAAATTCTTTTCAATAATTTTTTTATCTTTGGGAAATAAAATCGTATGATAAAAATATCTGGTTTGAAATGCGCTACAGACAATTTTCAAAACGACAAAAATATGTACCATTTATTTTATCATATCTCTAATTCAGTTTAGAAAATTAAAAATAAACCAAAATTAATAAACATTGAATGAAAATTTAAATACTCATTTTTCTTTGTCAAATATAATATTTAAAGAGAAATTTTTTTTTAAGCCATTGTCAGATCAGAAATTTTTAGATTAATATTTTTCATGAACAAAAATAATTCGATATCTATTATATATGCAACAAAAATTCCAGTGAACTTAACACAAACGAGAAGTCTTTGATTTATTATTATTTAATAGAAATTAATTCACAATGGAAATTCTATTTTTTTATTTAAATGAAATTCATTTAATTTTTCATATATTAAAATTATATATATATAGAATATCCTTGAAAATATGCATTGAATACCTGTAGAAATTCATTATATTGAAATTTTTTCTTTTATTAAAGAAATATATATATATATATAAAATTCCAAAAGTGTGTGAAAGCGATGGAAAGTGTGGGGATGAGTGAGGCCTTGTGGCATATTTATATGTATATTTTATTATATAGAAGAAAAAAAGATCTTTCATCTGTAGGGGGAAGGGTTTAGTAAAAGACAAGTGTATTGATTTTTAAAGCAGAATAAAGGCAGCATATCGGGCCATTTGAATTTCCTAGCGGTGGAAAGGAGGTGGTGGGGTGGGCATAATGGCAGTATTGTGCTTGATCGTTGCTGGTAAAGACGCTGGAAGGAAGCATTTCCGGCAGGGCTGTTGCTATTGCTCCTGTTGCCGAGATCGTAGCATTGTAAAAGAAACGCCGGGCAAAGTGGTGAGCCGTGAAAAATGAAACGCCTAAGCTGCAGGTTAGCGAGGCAAAAAGGGAATGAGGTGAAGGGATGGGGAAAAGGAGAGAGAGTGGGGAAGGGAGAGGAAAAAAAGAAGAAAGGTGGAAAATGTGATTGAGTGTGCGTGAAGTTAGCAGGAATAGCGAGCGAAAGCAGCTGGAAGCGCAGGTGTCGTCCGGCCTAATGAAATCGCCGGCCACAACGAAGCCGGCTGGCGCCTGAAATCTCCTTACTGGTCCATTTTGGTCCGCCACGATTATCTCCCTAAACCGAAAATAAGACATTGATTTAGTTACGCTCCAAGGAGCAAATATCCACTCGAATGATGATCCATCCATCCATTCTACCCATCATCAGCGTAAGGGAACAAAATCTCATTCCCAACAACAAATATTCAGCCAGGCTTAGCTTTCTCATAACGAATTTTTATCCCATCTCCTATCGAATATTATCTTATCTTATTATACTAGCAAAAATTGTATATATACATATATTTGTATTTTTGGAGATATTTTAAGGATTTTTTTGAAATTCACACAATAGATAATTTTTATAAAGAAAAATCGATCTGTATTGGTTTCAGCCTCGGGAAAATCATCTCTGTTAGTTTTTTCTTAATTTAAAATAGGAATTTTAATAATAAAAAATGGCGCCGGACAACGCTTCCTTAAATACAAAATATTGTAATTAAAATAAAATTAAAAATATTTATTTTAATAATACATTGTAATCAAATACGTACGTTTAAGGGCCGTATGTTTTATGACTATTTTTCTTTTAATTTATATTCTTTTTAATTATTTGTCGTTTATTTATTTTAATTAATAATCTTAATCTTAAATAGTCATAGATCATAAGGAATAATTTTTTTAAAGTACCGAGCAGTGGCTCGGTGAGCCAGGTACTATAAAATAATATTAGAAAATATTATTTATTTTATTTAATAGATCTTGATATTAATATGAAGTAAATATATTAGAATTGAATAATTATATATTTTATTACACTAAATTAATTGAAATTATAATTTTTAAAATTTTATAAATATATTTTAAAGACAGATCTTACATAGATATATAGAATATTTTTCATTGCTACAAAAATCTGGAGTGTCTCCACTCGACTATCTCGAAAATTTGAATTGGATTAAATAACATAGATTAATTTAAATTAAATTAAATTAATTAAATTTTAAATTAAAATTAATAAATAATATTTATTAAACCAGCGTATGTTTGGCTCTTTGTTGATGGCGAGTGAGATTTGCAGAGTTAAAAAATTCATTCTGGTACTTTCAGCGATTCAATCAAGCTGAAAGTCTATATATAGCAGTTTTATACAATTATTAATCATGTGAACAATTATCAAACCTATATCTTTATTTTTACGGTCACTTTAGCAGGAAAAAGACAAAACGTTGTAGGTAATGACCCTCTTCCGGTTGAGCTATATTTCTCAAAAGTTGATAGAAAACTATGAATTTTGAATAATGCCCATGTAGCAAATTTCATCATTTTAGCTCAAACCGTTTTTGCGTAATCTTGGATACATACATACACACAGACATTTTTCTCAACCTTAGTGAAATTGATTCAGGAACCTTCAAAACGTATAAAAACATCAAAATCGCAATACTATCTCTGGCGAGATAGTAAAAAGAAAAATTAATTTTTCCTATTGATATACAATTTTTAAATTTATTCTAATTTATTACACTTCCTTTAAAAATGAATAAAACTGGACCTATCTCTTTTTTTAAATAAAAAATTAATATGAATTGAATAAGGTTGTCATTATATGAAGCCATTTATTCATCTAGTCGTATTATATTTATCTCTTGCTTTTTCATTTCTATTCTCTCTCATTCACTCTCCCTCTCTCTCTCCCTCTTTCTCTTCTATCTTCCTCGTTCTCCTCCCCCAAAATGAATTTGATTCTTTAATAATTTCATATTTGTTCGTTTTAATTAAAAGTTAAAAATTAAAAGTTGTAACATATTTATCAGCCTAACAGCCTTCTCCTCCCCACCGTTCAATGTAATTGAATTTCGTTTAATCGTATCCAGTTTATAAATTAACAAAGAAATTAAAGAAACAATTGCTTGGTGAGAGTTGAGAAACGATTGAAAATTTGTAGACTAAATGGGTTGAATAGTGGGGAGAGGGATGTTAGGACTAAGGGTAAAAGAAGGGCATCGACTGTAGAGAAGGGCGACGATGTTGGACTCAGCATTCGAAATCGGGACAATAAAACCAACCCGAGGGGTTGCTGCGTTTTATGGTGCCTTCCAGGGTGTGCAAAACCAGTTGACGACATTTGAAAAATGCATCCATCAAGTGGCACCAGACGGCCTTCAACTCTTCACTCTTTGCACCCTCTCACCCATTTCCATTTGAACTCATCTCCCATCTCTTTCTCTCCCTCTCTCTCTCTCTCTCTTTCTCTCTCACACACACACATCACACTCTGAACACGCCTGGACATGAGGAACTCTCCTTTTGACAGCTAGACACTTTTCAAACAGCCACTCGGACCTTGATTTTACCCTTCAACAAATACAAAAATGTTTTAATCCACAAACATTTATTTCATTGTTATGTTCAACTATTCTATATTACCAATATTAGGAATATCCTTTTTTTTTTTAATAATTTAAAAAAAAATTATTAATATTAAAATAAGTATTATTTGAATTTATTGATAGTCATAATTTTATTTTATTTTTATAATTCTCCTTTCTTTAAAACATTAATAATAGTTTAATAAATTAGTAAATTCAAAAATTGTGTGGTAATTTTTAATCCCACATTAATAATAATATTAATTTCAATTTTAATATAAAATAATAATAAAAAAAAAATTTGCACAATGTATTAAATGTAAATAATGTTTAATTGTAAAATCTGTAAAAATGTTTGTAATTATTTAATCATGAACCAATAAACGCAATAATAATAATAATAATATAGCTAATTTTAGTTTTACTTAATTTAAAGTATTTTTTAAAATAAAAATAAATTATTCGTTTTTTTTTATCATTAACCACTCATCGAAGTTAAAACTACATGTAATAGTTGATATTAATCATCATTCCATCGACAGCAATTTATATATATATTTAGGCATTAATTAAATGATCTCTCAGGCCCTCCCCGAAAACTATCAAGGGCGGATCAGCTTATTTTGGCACAGGCCGCTGATTCCAATGGATCGTCACTTGCTAATTTGAATATTAATTTCATTATAAAAGGCAATGATGACTTGATTGGAAAAAAATGAAAACGCTCCATGGTAAATGGAAGTGGGATAAGGGGGGGTGGGGGGTGGTAACATGTACTTCGTCCTCCTTCCACCCACCTCTCTATCACCTCCCGTCCCTGCACCAAAAATGAAGGAGGGGGGATGATTAGAGCCTTGTCGTGTTTCACGCAATTCTGCGTTTCCATTAAATCAAAACGGAAATCCGATGCATGGATTGGCCAAAGATTGGCCAATCGCAATTGCATGTCCAAAATGGCTTAATATATATCTATATAGAATTTAATATGAGAGTACTCGACATGTTGACAAAACGTTTTTGAATAAGTTGCGAGACGAACGTGACATCCCTTAAAATTAAAACGGACGCACTAAAGGGAAGTTTATTACTCTAATTGAAGCCATTTATGTGTACGTTCATACCCCATGTCGTTATTCCTTTTTTTTTTTTTTTTTTTTTTTATTAGAGCTAATTAAAACGCACCAAGCAAAAGATTAAGATCCGGAAAAATAATAAATTAGTGTTCCATTTTAACATGCCATTTATAAATAAATATAAAATTAGTATAATTACATATATTAACTAATAGGAAAGCGATAGATTTAATATTTCTATTCAAATGGAATTAAGTTAATACGATATTCGATTATTTAATAATATAATTCAAAATCTTTTAATATTTATTAACTCATTAGAAAAAAAAATGAAATGAAATTTATTCTATACTTGTAAATTAACTGAAAAGAGGAATGGTGTTTTGTAAAATTGAATTTTTATTCAATTAACTTTTAACTTGGAAGATAAATTGTCTGATGAAAATCTTCACTATCTTGTAAAAGGGTGTATGAGTTATAGCCTACTTAAAATAGGCCCAGAGGATATTTGAGGATTTAACAAATAAATCATTATTAGAAGGGTCTATCTGCAATTTCAAATTGCGAAACTTCCCGGGAGTCGAGTCGATGACTAACAGAATAAATTCCTTTGTTTTATTGAAAATAAAGATAAAGTTAGTAAAACGAGGCTTATTAATACATATAGTAGGTAGTTTACAACTAAACGATAAAAAATATTATAAATATGTTATATTAAAAAAAAAAAAAAAAAAAAAATTGGAGTTAAAAATAAATGTAAAACCAATATGAAATTGTACAATTACCAAAGATCCTATGCAGATCTCCCTTTACAACTCATTTTCCAAAATTACATAAGCTAGTTCGAACTTTCTTAATTTTTATTATTTTATCCTTTAAACATAACACAAACCATTTAAAAATTAGATAATGTTTTACAAAATAGACTAAAAAGTTTCAAATAAATCAATTAACCTCATAAAAGTTATATTCAAAGATTTTAATTATTATAATGGAAATTATAAATTTATATATACATATAGATATACTTATATATAATAGCTGATATATAATAAATATAATACAAAAAAGTTAGGTTTATTTTATTTTGAAAGAAATGGCTTATGTATTATTTTATGACATATTCATAGCAAAGTCTATCCATTAAGATATTTTGGAGAGGTGAATTTTACTTAGAATAATATAGTAACGATCAATTTTTATTTAACAGCAACGAGGACATCAACAACAACAAACACAAAGACTAAGGGAAACTCCAACTAAGAGACATAAAATCTTCTTCCCAGTAGAAACAAATTCTTGAATGTTTCATTGGATCCAAGTGTTATTCAGGCGCCAATAAAAATAAAGCGTTTTTGTTTCATGAAGGGTGAGCGAGAGGGAGAGAGACTTTTAGGCTATATTTTTTAGGAAACTATGTGAGTGATGTCTCCCCGTCGTGTTGTTTGTGACAAAATTACATTTGGTCCATCTATCAACACAGCCAACAACGTTAAAGAGAAAAATCACGTATTCTAACAAAATGTTCATATAAAAACAATATTAGATCTTTTTATTATTTTATTTATATACATCTATGTATATTATATTAAAAATTATTTCTCATTATTAAGTTTCCATTATAAAATTTAAGTAAAATTAATTTTAAAATTATAAATCATCATTAGAAATTGATTTAAATAAATATTAATGTAAAAAAAGAATTAATTTTTCTTTTATGAATTAAAAAAACAAAATGATAAATTCTTATTGAGATCTTCTAATTTGGTTGTTTATCATTCTTTACTTTGTTTAAAAAAAAATATGATCATTAGAAAGAACATGGAAGAAAATTTTCTCATTTTGAACATTATCATGGTATACTTATAATAATGAAGTAAACATTAGGGTGGAATAATATTTCCACCTTTATGCTCTTTACCCCATTAACCTCACGACCATCTAGTGGGTATAATTTTATTTGTTCTGTTATGTGATCGAGCCGAATCAATTATAACGCTCGGTGGTAATAAAGGAAGATCATCAATATTAGGAAGTTGTTTACACATACATACATCTCAGGTAAACAAATTTAATCTATGTTGTTCATATTTGTGATTGATTGACTTGAATTGATGCCAACTCATTAAAATTAATTCACATTCATAAAAGTGATAGAGAATAAAAAATTGATTAAAAGAGAGAATTATCTAATTTTAAATGTATTTTTATTTAATCATGTTTGTGAAACAATTTGGTTTTTGAAAAAAGTAATTTATATCTTATTATTATATATAATGAAAAATTGAATTGTATCCTAAATTTTATGTTTTATGTTAAAAAATACATATTGATGAATTTTAATCAATTCTGAATTAGTGTTCCAATAAAATTCTGGATTGTCTTCGGTTTTTTTCTGAAATCATATATTTTTAATTAAAAAAAAATAATTTAATATTATATATATATATATATATATATATATTTAGAGAGAGAGAGAGATATTCATATGCAGAGTTGTAGTGCAATACAAACATAATTTAAATAAATATTATATGGTATTTTCTTTATTTTGTTATGTAGTAAGTCATTATTTTGTAAATAAAACCACATATTGATATTTGTTATTGTAAATTTATTCAAAAAATACAAAAATATACAAAAAATACACAACGTTTCGATTGCTACTTCTGCTACTTCTGCAATCGAAACGTTGTGTATATTTTTGTATTTTTTAAATAAATTTACAATAACAAATATCAATATGTGGTTTTATTTACAAAATTCCGATATAAATTATCTGTGTAATTTATCATTGATCGAAAGAAGAAATAATATTGTAATAATATAAACTTATTGGTGTTAATATTTAAAGTTTTTTTTATATATATTTTCTCCCACCTCTACCGTTTTTGTTTATTCAAATGTCCGGGTTTATGGTTGAAAATAGTGGATGGACGTTTCATTTCTTTGTGTAATTAGATACATTTTATAAGATTCTGAATAAGAATCTTTCGTTACTCATCAATGACCATTTCAGTCCTGTAAAAATTACTTCCTATACTTAACAAGCACACACTTTTCCTAAAAAAAATTATTGTTCAAGTTCTATTAAATTTAGAATAAAGATAAAGTAAAAGTCGAACACAAGACATCTCTAAACATATACTTATATATTGTTTCTTCTAAAAATAATGTTAAAATATTTTTTTTTTTATCAAACCAGTGTAAGAAAACAATACAAGTTTTCTCTCTCTCTCTCTCTCGCTTGTTCTTACACATGCATCCCCTCTCTTCCTTTTCGCTTTCTCTTTTAGGAAACTTCGCCAATATCAATATTTTTGTGCATGAATGAATTCTCAAGAATCTTTTCTAATAAATACGAAAACGAGAATATACAATATGAAACTTTGTTACATTCTTGTCTTTTGAACTCATGTTTATAAATAAAAATTAATTAAGAATCAATATCTAAAGGAAAACTTTTCTTATACATAAATATATATCTATAATATATATATATATATATATATATATATATATATATATATATATATATTTTCTCATTTGTTTTTATCATCATAAATTAATTTTTATAAAAATATTGATTAAAAAAAGACGATTTTTTAAAGAAATTATATATTTATATAATCAAATAAATAAAAAATCTGAATGAAAAATTACATTTATTATTTGTTACAACTATTTTTTTATTTATTTATTAAATTTATAATTTTTATAGATAATTTCTTCAATTCTTCAAATATCTGGAGAAATGAGTTAATCGTGAATAGGGTGTCCCGTTTTAGGTGTTCTGTCCCGGCGTCCCCAAAAATGCATTCAGGACAGCCTATTGTCCTCTTTTTAAAACATTTAGGACATTTCGTACTTTTTTTTCAAAATTTTTTTAATTTGGTTCTAAAAAAAAAGGAAAACCGTTTGTCCCGGTTTTCAAAATTAATTAAAATGGATTCTTTTTTTGTTTGATTATATATTTTATATAATTTACATTATTTAATAATGTATTTCTTCTGAAATAAGTGGAAATTATTTCTAAAATTTTAATTTTTTTAAACATCGTAAATTTCCTTATTTAAAAAATGTCTTAACATATTTGTTTAATACATTAACGTAATAATCCCAGCTTCAACGTCGAATGTCTCAGAAAGAGATTCTTATTGTCGTTGGAATTATTACAAGCTATTTTCTCTCGAAAATAGCCTGAAGAGAGATAGGGTTTTTGATTCTAAGCGATAGGTAATGGTTAGTGATGGTTGGTATAAGGGAAATACACTCAAATGTATTCTTTTCAGAGCTTTTATTTAAACTTATTCATATATTGATACAAACAGAAACTATACACCTAAACCGGATGGAATCAATCAAACCAGTCCCTCGTTAGGTGCGCCAAAATGAATAATACTAATATATACACATATACAGTATGAAATTGATACAACCAGGTAAATAGGGCCGGAATTTCAATGATGCCACGCGTCCAATGCACAGAACTGAGACGCTGCTTCTCTCGAAGACCCGTGTTCGCTCGTAGATGCAATATTCTCCAAATAAAACTCGATGTTCTTGTGAGATAGCCGTAGTCGATAAAAGATAGCTCTTGCAGGGAAGGAAGAAAGAAAGGAATAAAATATAGAAAGGAAGAGGTTGAAGGGATTCAGATGGTGGTATCTTCGGGCAAAAGGATCTAAAACACTTTTATCAAACAAACTCCTCAAACAAACACTCTTTGCCGTTGATCACTCCACCAAATGAAATCGAAGGAAAAAGCAGACTCAACGCTGCTCAGAAGAGTTAGAATGACTTGCTCAGTTCAAAGGCAGGTGAGCGAGTGACCAAAAAGGCCGGGAAAACAGCAAGACTCAGAACAGAACAGGAGGGGGAAAGTCAAGGAAGGGGAAAAGAGATAAGGCAGGTAGGTTGAAACAGAAAGACTGCCCTCTCGGAATAGCACTATTATCTTTGTGCACATGTGCTTCGAAATGGCTTGTTCACACTCCCCCCCAAAAATCCACAAAAGACTGGATTTTTCCAAACTAAATTAAAGGAAATGAAATCTAAATTAAATCGGGAACAATTATGAGTTTGTTAACGGGTCTGAGGTAAATCCCTTTAGCAGTTTTGACTTTGACAACTCTTACGACATTATCTTTGCCAGGCAGTGTCTCTACGACTCGTGCCATAGGCCAATGGGAAGGGGTCACGTTATTCTCTTTCAAAATCACTAATTGATTTTCGCTTATATTAGGAGTTAACGTGTTAGATTTATATCGGCTCTGAAGAGAAGAAAGATATTCCCGGGACCATTTGTTCCAAAAATGGTTGAACATATTCTTCTGTAGTTGGAATCGCCTTGATAAACTGATGTCTTTGGAGGGGATTTCCGATTCTAATGAGGGGAGTTGTTTCAAAGGAGCACCAATCAAAAAATGGCCGGGGGACAAATAGTCAAAACTATCGGGATCGGAAGTGAGAGGGGTCAGGGGGCGTGAATTTAATATTCCCTCAATTTGGCACAAAAGAGTTTCCATTTCAGATATCGTCAATATCTGATTTTTAACAACCCTTTTTAAATGAAACTTGGCGGATTTAACCCCCGCCTCCCATAATCCACCGAAATTAGGTGAGTAAGGGGGAATATATTTCCAAGTTACTTGATTTTCACTTAGAAAATCTCTTACAATTTTGGATTTAATATGAGACGTTAATGTGTTGAGCTCAGATTGAATTATTTTATCTGCGGATATAAAGGTAGTTCCGTTATCACTATAAATGAGAGAGGGGAGGCCCCGACGGGAAATAAATCTTTTAAAACAGTTCAAAAAGGTCTCGGTCGTAAGATCGACACATAACTCTAAATGCATGGCCTTAGAGAAACATACAAATACACAAGCATATGCCTTCACAGGTTTTGATCCGCTAGTGAGTTTGAGATGTATAAAACAGGGTCCGAAGCAATCAATTCCAGTGACGCTAAATGGTCTCGAAGGAGTCACTATAGGAAGAATTCTGATAACCCATAATGTACAATACAAACCCGTAGGCTTGTTCGCTAGCATCCGAAAAACCAAAAGTTTATAAGAATCGCATTTGTCACATGTAATTAGTCGAGGAAGAGTAAAATTTGAAATAAGGGGGATTGCTTGTCTGAAATGAAACCAAAGGCTTTGAAACGCATCGGGCACCTCATCGTCCCAATCTAGATTCAAACGCCAAAGTTTCTGGAAAATGATTTTAAATGAAATTAAACAAGGAGCAATCCATCCCAGAGGATGATACACTTTTGCCAGATCTGATAAAATTGATCTTTTTGTTAGCTTATTGGAAGTAGGGATTGTAAATTTATAACCAAAAGTGTCGGTGTCAGTGTCCCACGAAAGTCCCAATATGCAAGTGCTGTCTGCCATTTCCACACACTTTGAGTTATTTGTTAAAATATCTCTTTTTATAAGTGGATCTAAAACGAATTGTGAGTTGGAGGACCATTTATCTAAATAAAAGTGAGCGCTATTTAAAACCTGATTTAGCTGTGTAGTTAATTGTATTAAATCTTTTTCCATATAGGCGCCAAGTAAAAAATCATCCAAATAGGAATTTTCTTTAATAATTTTTGAAATTTGAGGGAATTGAGTTTCGTCTCGAGATGGAGGTGTCCTAATAGACGAAGGGATCGATTCTAATGCCCGAAGCTTTTGAAAATCATTGTAAATTTGAAGCTGATCGGAAGTGGTTTGTTTAGCATTTTCCTCTTTTAAAATAAAATTTCTACATTTCTCATCTGAAGATAAAGCATCTCCATATACCACCCAACCAAGTGTTGTGTTTTGTGCCAAAGAATTTCCATGAGGAGATTTCACAATACCTCCTTGCAATAGTTTCGTATAAAGAGACACTCCAATCAAAATATTAATATTTTTCGGGATATAAAAATTGGGATCAGACAAGGGGTAATTTTCTAAATAATCAAATTGTGATTTTTGCAACGGTTTAGCAGGAATTTTGAAATTAAGATTATCGATAATATTAAAATGTTCTTGAATTTTGTAATGATGATCGATTGGAGAACCCAACGTTAGTAAAACGGCATTGGTCGAATGAGCTAAACAAACATCATGAAGGCCACTAATTTTAGTATTACTTCTGATTGACTCTAATCCTAAAAATGAAACTAAATCCGAGGAAATAAGAGAGACTTCAGATCCAGAATCTATAAAGGCATTTAATGTAATGGGTCTGCTTTCTGAATCTCTAGCTATCAAAGTCACTCTGCCAAGCAGGGAAGTAAAACTACTATTTGATGGAAAGGAAGAAAGGGCGTTATTCGATTTAGAAACCTCTGGGATAATATTTTCTGACTCGCCAGCTTTCTTTCTTGGAGAGGGGGTGCTCAAGTGGTCATTATCGAAATGGAGTAAGGCATTGTGTGATCGTTGGCAAGAAGGGCAATTTTTATACGAACAGGTGGAGGCATGGTGAGCAGGGCTAAAGCACTTGAAGCACAGTTTGTTAGAGGATACCCAAGCGTACCTCTCTCTGACTGCTTTGTTAAGGAATTGGGTGCATGTGAAAAGCTTGTGGGGCTTTTGACACATGGGACATGGAACTGTTGAAGGCCGGGTGGAGGATAAATGGAAATTATTTCTTAGGCTATGCTGCCTGGGAATTCTAGGAACTATCTCACGCTTTCTCGAAGGTCCATCGATACTTCGAGGTGATGACTCGCTCATGGCATCACTGTGCAGTTGCAGAAAAGACAATATCGTCTCATATTCGGGAATGTCCTCATCATTCCCAATGGACAGGATCCACTTGTGTCTCAGCTCTGGCGTCATTTTCTGCGTGATAATTCGTGCAATGATTGGATTCCATTCCTTTACATTGCATCCCAGGTTGATCAATTGCATAATGTTTTCCTTAAAAATAATAAACAAATTATTTATATCACTCGCATTCTTATGCCTCATCGGCGTACAATTTAAAATTTTATCAAGTAAAGAAAATATTATGGTTCTCTTTTTAAAATATTTGGATTTCAACATTGTTATAGCTACCGTATAATTTTCCTTATTAATTGTAAGGTTTTTAATTAAATCTAATGGTTCGGAAATCAAGCAAGATTTTAAATATTGCAATTTGTCAATTTCGTTCAAAGATCCATTTTGATCTATTGCATTTTCAAATGCTGCCCAAAATGAACACCAATTTAAAATATCTCCAGAAAATGTGGGCAATTTGAATTTAGGTAACTCAATGTTACTTCTATAAGTTGAAATATTTTGTTCCTGCTTGATTTCCTTTGTACATGGCTCCATTGAATACATGAGATCATTGACTACATCAATATGTCCAGAGGCTTCTTTCAATAAACTATTGCAAACCGGATCATCTTTTAACCCATTCAATATGATCTCGGTTCGGAAAGCTACCAATTCTTTTACTAATGAAGTTCCTTGGTCCATTAATCGTTGAAAGTGGCATCCTTTCAATGAATCTTTCCGTCTCTGTGCAATTGAAGTAAAATCCTCTGATGATGCCTCCAGCACATACCATCTTGCAGTCAATGTCTCTGTTGTTAAATCCATCTTACTTTTCTTAAACAAAAAATCAAAAGAATCTTACAAATTTATAAATAAACAAAACAATTAAAAAGAAAGCAAGTTGAGTTAACTAATTTATATATAAATAGAATTTAAAATTTATGAGAAAGTAATTTTTGAATTAAATTAATTGAATTAAAACTAAAAATATATTACAAACAATTTTCAAGAACTATTAAACAATAAAAATTTATATATATAATAATTTAATGTTGTGGCTCTCTCGAAACCACGTGGACTCTTTTAAACAAAAAAATCAAATTTAAATTATAGAAAGAATTAAATTTTAAACAAATAATATTAAAAATCAATTAAAAAATTAATTTATTAGTGTGGTTCGAAAATAATTCAAAATTGAATTAAGTTATACTTGTATATATGCATAAAATTTCCGAAAAGCAATATGGCGCTGGTCACCTGATCACGTTGTTTACTTATGCCAGCAAGCGACTCGACGCTGTGTTTGCCAAGATGGCGGAGATCACGTGATGACGCTCAAATTATACCAACCAAAGAACACTAACCACCAACAAATCGCTCAAATCAGTCCTTGTTCGATGGCGCCAAATGTTTAATACATTAACGTAATAATCCCAGCTTCAACGTCGAATGTCTCAGAAAGAGATTCTTATTGTCGTTGGAATTATTACAAGCTATTTTCTCTCGAAAATAGCCTGAAGAGAGATAGGGTTTTTGATTCTAAGCGATAGGTAATGGTTAGTGATGGTTGGTATAAGGGAAATACACTCAAATGTATTCTTTTCAGAGCTTTTATTTAAACTTATTCATATATTGATACAAACAGAAACTATACACCTAAACCGGATGGAATCAATCAAACCAGTCCCTCGTTAGGTGCGCCAAAATGAATAATACTAATATATACACATATACAGTATGAAATTGATACAACCAGGTAAATAGGGCCGGAATTTCAATGATGCCACGCGTCCAATGCACAGAACTGAGACGCTGCTTCTCTCGAAGACCCGTGTTCGCTCGTAGATGCAATATTCTCCAAATAAAACTCGATGTTCTTGTGAGATAGCCGTAGTCGATAAAAGATAGCTCTTGCAGGGAAGGAAGAAAGAAAGGAATAAAATATAGAAAGGAAGAGGTTGAAGGGATTCAGATGGTGGTATCTTCGGGCAAAAGGATCTAAAACACTTTTATCAAACAAACTCCTCAAACAAACACTCTTTGCCGTTGATCACTCCACCAAATGAAATCGAAGGAAAAAGCAGACTCAACGCTGCTCAGAAGAGTTAGAATGACTTGCTCAGTTCAAAGGCAGGTGAGCGAGTGACCAAAAAGGCCGGGAAAACAGCAAGACTCAGAACAGAACAGGAGGGGGAAAGTCAAGGAAGGGGAAAAGAGATAAGGCAGGTAGGTTGAAACAGAAAGACTGCCCTCTCGGAATAGCACTATTATCTTTGTGCACATGTGCTTCGAAATGGCTTGTTCAATATTCCAATTCTTTCATTATAATTCCTCTCTTTCTCTCCCTCTCTTCATATTTTAAGTATATATTCTCCTCTTTTTTTTTAAACAAAGTTAATACATTTTCTTTAATATTTGATATTTATTTCAACATTATACTTTCTAGATGGCAATTTTTTTTTATAAAGTATAATGACTTTATATATAACATTAAATATTGTTTAATAATAACAGGAATAATAAAAAAATATATAAGATGTTAACCCTTCTTTAAAGCATAGTGATATATATTTATAGATTTTAATTAAAGCTTAATCCCTTATAATAATAGCCTTCGAGGGGATTGGGGCCATTTTTGGGATATGACGCCCACCCTTTCTTCTCTTTTTGGGTACTTAGCAAACCAGATGAAAGCAATATCTATTGTTAGTCTTATTATTTTTTCTTGATGAAATTTAATTAAGAATTCTATTTAAATACTACGATCTAAGGAGTAAAAGTATAACAGACGGCTCCCCTTTCCCCTCCATTTATATATACTTTCCGTAAAATGCTTATTTATTTCAAGTCTATATAAGATAACTTAACGTAATGACTTTACTACTCGGCAAAGTTGTAATGTAACGTAATTTAGGTTGGTAACAGGTGTGGGCTTGTGTATTTTAAACCAAGCTTTGAAAGTTTTCCTGCCTGCCCGTAGCTTCCACCCACCACTTGCTCTTGTTCCTTATTTTGAACCCAAAACCCTCTCCAATTCGTTCTCATTTGAAAATTGTTGCTTTTGTTCATCACATACACACATACACTCACACATGAATTCAACAGACTCAACTTTTCAGAAACTTTTCAATTTCCTATTAAACTTTTGGTTTTGTTTTTTTTCTCTTTTACTCTCTTTTTCCCTACTTTGTTAAAATTAATAATCAAAATCCAATCCTTTTTTTTGTGAATTGATGTCTTTGCTGGTTAAAAACTTGTATTTTCTTTAAGGACACAAACGTTTCCTTCCCGTCCAACCAGCTCTTTCAAACTTGGTTGGATCTGTGTTTTCAGGTAAATAAGTTGTCTTCTCATCACCAACCATCTATTTAGAAGCGTTTTTCTTTTAGCGCGGGAGGCCAAGGACAAAACCAAATATAACTTCCCACTCCAAGCCCTTTTCACAATTCAGTATGCCTTTCTAAGATCTATTTATTTAATATTATTTTATTATTCAAGTACGAACAATATTATAATATATACATATTTTAAATTCTAGTAATTTTAAATGTCGTAAAACGGAGATCCAATTTGATAAGAGCCTATGATAAAGAAACAAATGGGGCAATAGTTCATTTGGAAATCTCCTTCATCTAAAACAAACGGACATGTTTATAATATTCTCCATATTTCTATTTTAGTTCTTATGAATTTATAAATAGGACTTGTTTAATAAAATCAAAGGGTAAAGGAAATGAAAAAAAAAAAAACAATCTTGTCAAAAGATCAATAAATCAATGAATTAGAATGGGTGAGCTATTTAAAAAACAATTAAATTATTTGATTATCCTGATAATCAATAAAATATCTATATTCTAATCTAATTTCAATATGTAAGCAATCACCAATCAAAACATTAAACTTACAATCATTAAATAATTGTCTCATTCTTTTATTAAGTTTTATTAAAATTAACATTTTGAATAGGTACTAAAATTTTTCATTGGAAATTTAAATCATTGATTTTATGATGAATTTAGTTCCTTCCAGTTTCTTTTTGGGACTATAAATTGTTATGTCACATATAGAAAATTAATTGTTTAAACCAGCTATTCTCAAAGGGGTCCATGTGGACCCCCTGGGGGTCTATGGGACTTCATGGAAGGTCTATGATCACCAAGGGGTCTATTGGGGGTCTATGGATGTCTCTTTAGTAAAAGATAACTTAAAAGGGGAGATTTAAGAATAAAACTTAGTATTTTTAGGCCAAACATAAAAGAAATCGCACAAAAACGTCAAGTCCAATAATAATATAATTTTGTAAAATATTAATGTTTTTTTTTATTATGTGTTAAATTTAATCATTAAAAATAAGATATAATTATTGATATTTCAGTTTCTTTCTTCTATACAATTTCCCCTCATTTTCCTATTACTATGTGTTTTAAAATGAGTCGTCTGTGGTAGCTTTTGCACACACACAATTAGATGTATATATATATATATATATATATATATATATATATATTCCTTAGGTAGGGGTCTATGAAACAAATAAAATTCCTACAGGGGGTCTATGGAAGAAAAAGTTTGAGAACCCCTGATTTAAACCCTATATAACAGGAAGAAAATATTTTATTAATAGACATCCATTGCATATAGAAAGAAACAATATTATAGAAAGAAAACACATTGGTAAAAAAAATGAATTTTTTACCTTGATTATTAAAAAAAATATTCAATAAAAAAGTTAAGCCTAAATTTTAAAAACACAACTATTATTTTCAAACACTTTAACACTCTAAGTATTTTCAATATCTGAATATCCTTTACATGTTGTTAATGCTACTGGAGGAACCTCGTCAAATTAGATCGTATCTTATTATACTATCAAAAATTGTATAATAAAATTATTATATATATATATATATATATATATTTGTATATTTTTGAGAATTTAAACCGCTCTAAGGATTTTTTTGAAATTCGCACTATAGATAATATTTTTAAATAAAAATCGATCTTATTGGGTTCATATTCGAGAAAAATCAACTTTATTAGTATTTTCTTAATTGTAATAGTAAATTTAAATGGCGTCATAAATAACGTCATCCATATTGAAATTTGCATCCCGCCATTCTTTTTTAATTGATATTGTATTAATATTTTTTTATATTTAAAATATTTTAAAATTTTTTATTTAATTTCGAAATAAAATTAAAAATGGTTATTTTAGAATCAAATTACGAAATATATTTATCATTCCCCCCACCCAAAAAAAAAAAATATTCAATAAGTTATATACCCATATAATACATATGAAGAATTAATTATAAATGAAGGAATTTCAAATAAATTGTTGAATAGATTTAATCTAATAATATTAAATAAATTATATTATATTAATTAAAATGTTTTTTAGATTAAATTATAAATAATATAAATGATATTTGATTATTATAAATAAAAAGAAAAAAATTTAACCTCATTTTTTAATTAAAATTTAGACAAGTACAGGTGTTATATTATTTAATTTATAAAATTATCAGTAGTAATGCTGGGTCAAAACTCTATAAGCTATTGCTACATTGAAAAATATAAAACTGAAGCCATCTCTTTATAACATATCATATATATAATATAGGATCAAATATTTTGTCAAGAAAATTTGAATATATTTTTCATTTTGAAATGAAAATCAAGTTATTTTAATTAATTTGTACGATTTTAGGAAACAAATTTTTGATGGGTCATTTCTAGAAAACCCATTTAATAATTGTAATAAAAAAAAATAATTGAAAATTTGTAATATTTTAAAAGTTTATAATAATATAAATGTATAAATTTGTTAAAGAGTCGAGCGATAATTTGGTGTTCCAGGTACGGATAGAATGAATAACCGTCAAATATAAAAACCCCTGATATTTAGGCAATCCGCAATATTTCTTCAAAATTTACACTGGATTTTTAAATATTTTTATTTTTATTGATAAAATATATATTGTAATCTAAATATTTATCTATATTTATTATCAATTTCATTTTTCAATAAATCCATAAATAAATATAAAAGTTATATTAACAAATATATATTAAAAAATTATTCTTTTAATATTAATTCACTTTCGATAGCACTTTGTATGGAGTTAGTGCCAAAAGTATAACTAGGAATAATTTTTTGTTTTATAATTAAAAATATTAAAAATTTTCTTTCGAATCCATCTATAATTTTTATTTATTAATCTAACAGCTAATATATAATATATAAAATATGTATATATTGCATTTTAAATGAAAATTGTACATTAAAAAGAAATCAATGGATACTTTATTCAATAAGCATTTAAAAAGTTTCTCGTTTATATTCAATTTTCCACCTTTCTTTTCTTTTTTTTTTTATTTCTTCTTTTCCTTTTTCTCTCTCTCTCTTCTCCTCCAATTCCACTTAAAAACCTAACTATTAAGACATGTCAGTTTAAAGATTCAGTGAACCAATTTAGGCTTTTTCTATAATCGATTGGATCGAAATCGAATACAATATTTATAAACATACTATCGGAATTGTACCAATTTCCTACTTTACTTCGAAATCAATAAAAAGCCTTTTAATTTTCTTCTCAAGAAGCAAAAAAAAAACAAGTTTTCTGGCTATCATTTTAGATAGAGTGATTGATACTTGTAAATAAAGAAAAAGGTTATTTTTTTTTAACGCACACAAGACAAATTAAAGAATCGACAGAGTGGAAGTGGATGAGACAGGGACGTGCACGCTTCGTTTTTCTATTGTATTTATCTTTATTGAGATCCGTGCGATTATTTACTTGTCCTGTAATTTGATAATAAAAATGACCTGATAATTAAAAACAAACAATCTGAATGCTTTTTGTTTGTTTATTACTTAAAAAGAAAGGTTCAAACTAATAAAAATATGAATTCAATGTAAGAAAATTTTCATAAAAATATTTTTTTTTTTATTTTTTTATAATAAATGTACTAATTTACTTATCTATCAAATCAGAAAACATTAAAAAAAAAAAAAATTAATAATTTAATTTCTTTAAAGAAAATAATTGATGTATTATTCAATTTACATATTATATATTATATAACTCCTTTTATCTATATATAAACCAGGAATTTAAATTATATTAAATAATTAATTGTCTACATTACTTATTTTCCTAGTAACCACTAATCTTTTTTTTTCTCCCTCTCATACACTTTTTTCTCGCAGTGGCAACATTTTCATTTCTTTTTAAATCTTCGTTTCAATTTAGATTATATTCATTTAAAAATTTAAATTAACAATTAAGATACACGCAGTATAAAAATTTTTTTTTTTTTTTTTTGTTAATTTTATTCATTTACTCGTAATACGCAAGTGCAGCGTAAAGATTAGCTGGAAATATTAAGACATTATGCTAATTCGTAACCCTCTTGACTATGCTGACGTTATGGGAAAAATTTAGAATTCATTTTTCACTAATAAAAGATCATAAGAGAGAGACTCTGGTATAAAAACAAAAAATTCCTACAATGGGTAGTATTTTATAGTTATAAAGCAATCTGCTCAGCCTGCATTCGGTGACCTTATTACAAAAGATAATTAGGAGAAAATAAGATGAAAATATTATAATATTTGAGTATAAAGATGTCAATTCTAAAAAAACTTTGATTAAAATTCCATTAGTGATATTTTTTAGATTAATCATGCATATCAATTTTTTTTTTCAAATGAATGAATTTATTTCTATCTTTTAATCAAATGTTTGTGGATATTTTCATTTATGTATATATATAAAAAAATAATTGATTTAATTGAAATTCTATTTGATTATTCTATAATATTTTAATAAATACCTCACGAATAAGCCGACTTTTTCCTCCCTATCTCATTGATCCATCTATCTCTTTCTCTAAATTTACATAGAAATTTGATGCCATTCATTCAGCCAACAAATTATAAATTCCCATATAATTATCATCCCCTTGTTTCATGAATTATGCAACCATTTATATATATATATATATAAAGTTATTCAATCATTCGCTTTTTAATGATCTCGATTAATCGGTAGCTTTGTTACGATTGAAAATTGTTAAGGGAAATGCAATAAATTATGTTTAGGTCTATTGATATGAAATGATTTCGTCACGTCTCTTTGATTAACGAATTTAATAAGTTTCTGAATGTTGTAGTCCCTATTGTGTTTATATTATTATATTATATTATATATTTGTGGAAAATATAATAATAACTTTTATTATTTTTAATAGTTCGTCAAACTTATAGTATTAGAAAACTAAATATTTATAATTTGATCCAAAACAATAGGACAATTTCATTTCAATTATACTATAAAAAATAATCTTCAATCTAAATAATACATTTTAATGGGGAATCTCAAAAAATGATTTGAAATTGTCTTAAAGAGCATAGGATGAGTTAGAAGCGGGGATTATGTATCAGCAACATTTGAAATATCAAATTGGTTAAAACAAGGAGACACGCTTTTCACAAATTTAATTAATTAAGTATTGGAAGTCATGAAAGACGCCATTGGGTGAGAGGCTAGCCTCGCTGTCTCACATTCACATGGTCCCGGGTTCAAGTCCCCCCTAGCTGGGGTCTATGAGACGGAGTCAACCCAGCCTCCGGGATCAACATTGGGGAATAGCTACTTGATAAAAAGTAGCGCCTCCGATCAAGAAAATCAAGGTAAAGGTTGATAGAACTCGTTCTACTGATCATAGGACACCTCATCATTTATATAATCGACTTGATAAAGGCCTATCAAATACGTACAAAAGTCAGAGGTTTTTTTTGGAAGACATGAGATTAAAATGAGAGAAAATCGAATGAAATTCAATTAGTCAAAAACGTATTATATTACGTGAAAAATTTAAATATACATATATGGAGATTTGGTACAAATTAAATTGGTGATGGCATACGCAGAATTGCATGCATCGCAAAACATAGTTAGGGTTACAAAATAAGGGGGTCGCGATGGTCGGGAAATTTGTTTGCGGGGGACCAAATCGGAAGCTACCTATTGCTAAACCAAAGACGCGTTGGTCTGTCACTATAAAAGAATTTGGGAAAGAATAAAAGTTCGATGGAGATAACTCAGAACGGTTGGAGGAATGTGGTTGCTTGTGTAAAATGAATCTTGCATAGTTCTTTTAAAAATGAATTATTGTGATATCATATGATTTACTTTATAAAAGTTATTTTGTATCCATTCACTTGATTATTCCTTTCTTTAAAATATAATTTGAATGTTAACATGATTATTTCCTACAGAATTTACAATGATTAATTATAATTAGGTTTGATTGCAATTTATTTGAATTTCCTTATACTCAGCTTCTAATCAAATTAGGACTAAATAAATTTAATTATAATTATTAAACTTAATTATTTTATTTTTATCTTGTTATTTACTGTTGTGTACTTTTAATTGTAGCTTTCAATTTGGACCGTAACATTCAGTAAAAATATATGTAGAAACTTTTTCCGTAAAATATAATTACTATAAATAAAAATACTATATATATATATAATTCCGGAAAAGTAAATTCATAATTATCAGATTGTTTTGAAGAAGAGAAGGGGTGTTTAACAATCATATATTCTGAAAAAAGAAACATGCGTTTTTTCGTTTTTTTTTAAGCAGAATAAATAATTAATGGTTCTTAATAAATATATAAAAAAATATTTAAAAATTACGTTTGTTTTAGTTTAAATATTCATTGCTTTATTCATATATTTCATTAATCATTTTTACTATCTCGCCAGTGTATGTATGTATGTATGTATGTATGTACGCAAAAACGGTTTGAGCTAGAATGATGAAATTTCCTACATGGGCATTATTCAAAATTCATAGGATTCTATCAACTTTTGAGAAGAGGGTCATTACCTACAACGTTTTGATTTTTTTTCCTCTAAAGTGACCGTAAAAATAAAGATATCTGTTTGATAATTTTTCACATGATTAATGATTGTATAAAACTGCTATATATAGAATTTCAGCTTGATTGAATCCCTGAAAGTACCAGAATTAATTTTTTAACACTGCAAATCTTACGTGACGTGGTGCCATCAACAAAGAGCCAAACTTGCGCTGGTTTAATAAATATTATTTATTAATTTTAATTTATAATTTAATTAATTAAATTTAATTTAAATATAATATATTATGTTATTTAATCCAATTCAAATTTGCGAGATAGTCGAGTGGAGACACTCCAGATTTTTTATATTTAAATCTTTCCACCATTCTCAACATAGAACTGTTTTTAATTCAATATTTTTATAATTTTATTATTCTATTTTCTATTATTCTTATTAATAGGAGATGTAGTATTAGTTCTTTAAATTTCAAGTTGAGAGGCTGTGAATTTTATTAAGATTTTCCGAAAACGGAAATTAGATTATCGCCCGACCTCCATATTTGCTTGCACATTTTGTTAGTTAGCCTAGCTCTCTTTGGCCATTTAAAATAACAAGCCTTGGTGGGTTTTGAAGCGGTTCGCTTCTCTCCGCTTTCAGAAGTGTTTGTTTACTTATTGAATTAGATTAGTCAAGTGTACCCCTCCGCTCACTCTCACACATACACTCTCTTTTCTCGAGCACCTACTAACCAAAAAGAGCTTAAAATTTCGTCCTAAAGAAAATACTAACAAAATCTGACAACATCTATTTACACACAACTCAGTCATATGAGCAAAAAAAAAAAAATAAAAAAAATCTTAATGGACTAAAAAAACATCGCTTAGAAAGTGTCATTCGGTCTATTAATTTTTTAAAATTGACAAATTCAAATATATTTTTTTAAAAAAGTAAAAATTAAACCTTATCATTAAAGTATAGTTAGTTTTATATATATATATATATAATTTATTCATTTATGAAAAAGTCATTATATAAATTAATTGCTAAAAAATTTAAAACCACGAGTTTTAAGGATAAATCTTTTAATCAGCGATTGGTATTAAATCCACTTGGTTTTTTTGTGTTTCTTTCAACAGATCAATCATGAAACAAGAGTTGAATTGTTGGATTGTGGGTTTCAAATAGAGTTCTCCCTCGAGAGCAACAAATTTGCTTCTTCATACAACCCACAGCTAATTCAGACCCTCTACTATTCATTTCAAGTTGATTTTGATTCACATTCTATACAATTTTATCCAATCCTATAATAAGAAAAAAGAATAAATAATTAAATTCAAACAATCAACGGTATCACTTCTTTTATTTATTCCCAATTAAATAAATATAATATTTGTAGGGAATTTCGTTGTCTAGGGGTTGTTTAGCAAAAAATATCTGTTTTGTTTAAATGGTTGCAAAAATATCGTTTTATTGAATAAAGATGAACAAGATAAAAATACAGTGTAAAGATAAATGAAATCGTAACTTCTTCGTTTCTTGAATACTTCTTGCGATGTACAAAAGACTGAATAAACTCTTAACTGTAAACTGACTGAAATCTGACTATATACTAAACTCGAATCGTGCCGGTGTCCCTTTTAAAAGGAAGTCCAAACAGCTGGAACTCGGTTGCTATTGGTCGGTGGCGTGGAGTGGGAGAACGGCGGCGACGGTGATGGTAGCGCATGGTGGGGAGGCGGCGACGGCGTCTGGGGCGCTCGCTGCTTGGAGCGGCGTTGAGAGGAAGCAACAACTCCGATGATATTGTGGTTGAGAATGGCCGACATCGAGGCAGTAAGATGCGCCAGGCGTTTTCCGAATTCGTCGGTCTGTCGCTCGAGTTGCTTTGGGCTTGTTGATGAGCCAAAAAGCTCCATTCCCACATATTTAACTGACTTAGTATTCAAATAGAGAATATTGGATCTAATATATAATCTAGATGAATTTACTTATAAAATATTTTAAATTTATTTTAATTTATTCAACGTAAATTACATATAATTCAAGGTACATTCGAATAGAATGTATGTACTTTAATAAATTTTTTAATGATCTACGTATAATTACATATTTATTTATGGGTTGTAAAATTTTTAACATTTTTTACCGACCGACGATAGTAAGGGAGGTATTGTTTTTACACCAAATTTCACATACGGAGATTTTTACATATCTTCACGAATCATGCATTTTCTTAACAGAAAAAAGTATTTTTAGCATGATGTCTGTCTGTCTGTCCGTATAGATGTGTACAGCCTGAACGGCTCAACGGATTTTGATGAAATTTGGTATATTTACTTAATGCATCAGTATGATGAATGGATCAACGATAGGAGAAGCGAAGGGTTATTTTCAAACCAAATTTCACATGAGGAGATTTTTTACATATCACTACGAATCATGCACTTTGTATTGGTTTTATCCTCGGGAAAATCATCTTTATTAGTTTTTTCTTAATTTAAAATTATATGACGTTATCCTGCCATTCATGACGTCACAGCCTGGCCTTACATATATATTATAAATAAAATAAAATTAAAAATATTTATGTTCTATCCATATCTGTTTTTTATTACATTAATAGATATATTAAAATTATTTGAAATTGTTTCTGTAGCTGGAAATTAATTTCCTTCAAACCGTCGGTCGGTTCGGACCTGGCCACAGGTCAACTTATTTTTGTCCATTATTGAGCTTGAGGATATTCATAAATATATTATTAGAAAAGAACCATTAAAATCTTACATTATTATATTTAAGTAATTATTATTATTATTATGTATTTTTTAATGTATTAAAATGTTTTAAACGACATGTTACTCTTACTATATATATATTTAAATAAGCTTTCTGAACATATTAAAAAGGGTTGAAAAAATGGTTGTCTGATTATATTTTCATTATGATAAATAATATCAAAGTTGAAAAGTGTTTTAAAATAATTCATCTGAAAAAAAAAAATACTTTAAATGTTCAAGGATATTTTTTTTGGAATAAATTAATAATAAATAAATAGAAATTAATATATTTTATACGAGTGTCACTTGCACATTTCTTTCCGATTCAAAGAATGACAAATGACATTTGCAAGAAGACTTTCTTTCTGGTCATTATATTCTCATTCATGTCATGTGGATGTTTCATTGAAGTTGTTTAGTGAAAAAAATAGAGTAAAATATGAAGAAGTTACATTTAGAGGTAGGTTTATAATCCAATAAATTTGATTATAAACTTATATAAACTTTAAAAAATAAATTATTTTTTTAATATCTTTCGATTTGTATATACATATGTACATTGTATACAGTGCCGGATCTAGAGATTTGAGCGCCGCGGATAAAACAAAATTTGAGGTCCTTTAATACAAATTATCTTTTATAAAATGTTTTATTTTTTTATCGGCGCCGCTCAGTATTTGGCGCCCCGGGTAGTCCCGGTGCCCATTTATCCGGCACTGATTGTATATACTATTTAAGGATCTAGAGATTTGAGCGCCGCGGATAAAACAAAATTTGAGGTCCTTTAATACAAATTATCTTTTAAAAAATGTTTTATTTTTTTATCGGCGCCGCTCAGTATTTGGCGCCCCGGGTAGTCCCGGTGCCCATTTATCCGGCACTGATTGTATATACTATTTAAAGATTTTTGCAATTCTTTAGCTAAATATAAAAAAAACATTTTTATTTTATTTTAAACAAAAAAAAAATGTTTGTTTATTGTTTTAAGTAAAATTATGTTTTATATGAGATTTCATTTTTAGAATATTTTTTTTTTTTGCTTGTTTGTTTAGAAACGTTTATTGGTTCTTGATATGTTTTTATGATACTTTTTTTGATGTTTGGTTGAAAAGATCAGCTGATGGGATTTGTTCATTCTATATTAACCCCCACCCCCACGCTGCCTCATCCCTTTACTATTACGCACGTGGGCAGTCTGTCTGTGACATTCGAGGTCCCATTATCAATGAATGGCGGCTCTTTTGGTTGGCTCAGGTACCTAAAGACGACCTGGGGCTCTCTCTCTCTCTCTCTGCTTATTGATCATATCAAGAGCACCTTTGTTATATCAATAGGACGAGAGTAACTCTCTGTGCTGCTCCGGTGCTCTTCCCCAGACCAATAATAAGGAATGTAGGGCGCTGTCAATTTCAGAACATCGCGTGCAAAAGACGAGTCCTCTCCCCCTTGAGTACAAACCCCATCCACCCACGTACACAAATCCTGCTGCCTTCGTCTTTCAATGGTCCTGAAGCCCATCGAAATCCTTCCTTCCTTCCACCTTCTTCTTTCAGGATTTCAATTCCCAAGCAGGATATTATTTTTATATCGATTCTTTCACTCTCTTACTAAAGATCTTTAATATATATATATATACTATGTGTTGGTATATATATAATATATAATATTTAGATTGTTTATGACTTAAAAAATAGATAGCATATAATAAATAAACTTCTTTTTAATAATTTATTAAAGGTTAAAATTATGTAATAGACAATATATAATCTATATCTAATCTTATTTATTTATTGCCTTTTTTTGGTTTATTTACATTAATTATACAATTGTTTAAAATATATAATACTTGGGGTGTCCCATAAGTTTCTTTCCTTTTTTTGATGCGAAATGAATACACGATATTTGTTGTTTAAGGTTGATTTATTATATTATATACATATTAACCATTCTGTTCTATAATCTTCTTCCATCTCCCAGAAAGCCTCATTATGCCCTCTTTCCAAAATAGTTGAAGCTTACTTTCAAAATATTCATTTAGGTGCGTTTTTATTTCGATTATGGATTTGAAAGATTTACCACGCAAAGATTTAAGGAGAGGAACAGGTAATAATCGGATGGAGGAAGGTATGGGGAATATGGAGTATGAAGTAGAACGTCCCAATCAAACTGTAATAATTTTTGCCTTACGATCAACGCAATAAGCGGCCTTGTGTTGTTGTGATGGAATACTACACCTCGTCGGTTCGCCAATTCTGGCCGTTTTTCTGCTATGGTGGCTTTTAGTTGATTCAGTTGATTGCAATATTTGTCAGCATGGATCATATCACCTTCAGGAAGAAGCTCGTAGTACACAGTACACCCTTCCAGTCCCATCAAATGCACAAAAGAACCTTCTTCGGATGAAGCCCAGGCTTCGCAACAGTTGAAGGTCTATTTTCTTTAGACCAAATTCGTTTTCGATCCACATTTTGATACAAAATCCAAGTCTCGTCTCCAGTGACAAGACTCTTTAAGAAAGGATTTCTTTCGTGTCGCTGAAGAAGCAAATCGCACGTAGAGACGCGCTTTATAAGGCCGGTCTCCGTCAATTGGTGTGGAACTCAAACTTCATATCGATTCGCATATCCCATCTTGATTAAATGCTTATGTACCGTTGTTTTGGGAATGTTAGTGGCATCCGCTATCTCGCGCACACTGTATCGCGGATTTTCAGCAAGCACAGTCTTAATAATGTCCGTATCCGTCGTTGCTGGGCGGCCGCTGCAGTCTTCATCTTTCAACTCGAAATTGCCAGCGCTAAATTTCATTAAACCAATTGAGGACGGTCCTAATAGCCCCGTAAACGGTGCAAATTTCGTCTGCAGTGTCCTTTTGCACTATTGGGTTATTTAAGGCAATGAAGCATAACATGCCGCAAATGCTTATTTTGGCTCTCCAAATTGTACGGTGTAGCAAAAATTTTAAAAGAGACTTTGTCACCAACGAAACATTTCATTGATTTATTGAACAGGGAAATTAAGAAAAATAGCGCACTTTATTATATTATTCTGATTTATAAAAATATGATTGATCTTTCTTTTTAATTTTATCAAGTTATTGACATTATTTTAATTTTTTTTTTCTATTTGAGATATTTCTTTAAGATCTTATCCAAATTTGAATTATTTATTCATTTGTGTAGACTTTGGAATAAATAAGAAAATATTTTGATAGACAAGACAGCTCGTATAGTATAATAGACAGTCTGAACATTTCATGATATCGTTCACCTATTTAATGGATTTCATGTCTCAAAGTATCAATTCCTGTCAAAATGTGAAATTTAAATTTTTTGAATATATAAAAATAACTCACATATCTACATTGTATACATGTATTATGACTTATATTTAAGGAAGTAATAAAAACTCAAGAATGATGAAAAAGGGATAAATAATGCATATCGAAATGACATGATACTTTTATTTTCTATTGTATTTTAACTGAATCAAATTATGGTTTTTATATAATAATATACTAGATGTTATTATGTTATTATTATAATCATATTTGTATTTAGGACATTGAAATAAATATCAATTTAATGCTAATCCTTTACATTTGGTATTAATTTATTAATTAAATTATATTAGATCAAATAGGATTTTCGAATATAAGTCAATAATGACTTTCGAATAATTATATTATATTTAAAACAAAATAAATAAATATAATTATATAATAAATAAATTTCCAATACACATACGTATTTAAAAATATCTAATGAGAAAACGATAATTTTTTTTTATAAAAAATAAAATAAAATAAATTACCTTGTATTATCTTAAAATATTATTATATAAACATATTTAAAACAAAAAATATTACTATTAATGATTAAAAATTGTAAGAAAATATTTTTCTTATGACATTACCTATAAGTATATAAAATAAATAAATAAATAAATTATCTACAATAAAGCGATGAGAACAATTATCAGATATTTTCTTAGATGATATCCAAAACCATAATTTCACCAAATCTTTTTAAATAAATCACTTAAGTTAAAACAAACAAAAAAAAGCAAAAATGAGTAATTTATTGATCAAAAAATCTAAAATAATATAAATTGAATCAAGTATCTTCGGAGATTTACTTTAAAAAACAAAACGTGGCTTAAATTGAAAGGTCACTGCAATAAATTATACCAAACAAACGGCATTGAGTTTTATTAACTAAATTTTAATTGAAACAAACTTTTATTACATCTTGGAACATTTATAGGCCAACAATTACAGGGTGGGGTTGAATGAATAGAAGAGCGCAAGGGAGGGTGGAAAATTTCCTTTTTTTTTCCTTCGCCGATTAATCTTAGAGCTAATTGGACTGCATTAATCAATCCGAATGGGTTACCGGAGAGCGTGAGCCTTCTAGCTACCTCACCCGCCACAAGTTCATGTGCTTAATTCTTGCCTTGAAATGGATCGATTACGTTTCCAGGTGAAATGAGATGCAGAAAGCAGTTGTGTAGGTGGGGGTGGTGGTCTAGAGAGTTTGGTTTTTGACCAGACATGCCCATGACTAATACCTGTTGAACACGGCAACAAAATACACAGACTGATTAATATCCGACAATTGGTCTGATGAAGATGGTGAAACGAGACGATTTAAAGCCTTCATCAGTTCTGGTTTTACACAATGACTTTTTGATATACATGAATTTATATTCAATTTCAATTTAACCTCTTCGTTCTTAGCATTAATTAATCAGCCTGCTGAAATTACATTGAGTACTACACCATTCTAAAAATTTATAGAAAACACTAAATTAAGTTTTAAAATAAAAAAATTTTTGGAAAATTGAGATATTAAAGTTAATTTAGAAATATTTTATTAATAATTATATTGTGTCTAGAGAAATATAGAAAGTATTCATTCTAATCTAGTCTTTTATTTAAAAAAAAGGTGAAATAAGTTGACCTGTGGCCAGGTCCGAACCGACGGTTTGAAGTAAATTAATTTCCAGCTACAGAAACAATTTCAAATAATTTTAAGATATCTATTAATGTAATAAAAAACAAATATGGATACAAAATAAATATTTTTAATTTTATTTTATTTATAATATATATGTAAGACCAGGCTGTGACGTCATGAATGGCTGGATGAGGTCATATAATTTTAAATTAAGAAAAAACTAATAAAGATGATTTTTCTCGAGGATAAAACCAATATGTTAAAAATCTCCTCATGTGAAATTTGGTGTGAAAATAACCCTTCCCTTCCCATCGTCGATCGCTAATACTACCACTTCCGGTTTCCGGATTTGCATCAAAAGTTGATGAATTCATGCTACTGATGCATTAAGTCAATATATACCAAATTTCATCAAAATCCGTTCAGCCGTACAAGCTGTAGACATCTATACGGACGGACAGACATCATGTTAAAAATACTTTTTTCTGTTAATAAAATGCATGATTTGTGGAGATATGTAAAAATCTCCCCCATGTGAAATTTGGTGTGAAAACAATACCTCCCTTACTATCGTCGGTCGACTGGTTGTTTGTTGTCTATTTTGCAGGGGCACTTTTTGACGATTAATTTCAATTTTTTTTAAAAATTAAATTAAAGTGATGTTAATTTAGTACAATAAATATCTGGAAAATACAACTATTATTCATATTTTACAAGGGACTATCTTTATATTTATTTATTATTCATCTTTTAAGATTTTATCAATATTTCTGATTTAAAGGGATTAAATTAATAATTCTATAAATCATAGTGTAATATACAATTTTCAGAAATCCCTATAACTTTTGATATTAAATAATAATTCAATGCCTCCTTGTAAATTTGATATTTGTCAGTTGCTCTATTTCATCGAGAGAGAGAGAGACTGAAATTATCTGCCGCCTTTGAAAACGTATTTGTGATTTTCAACCATTTAAAATCCAATTAAATCAATCCTCAAGACACACCAACAGAACGTCTAGCATTTAAATAACTTATCCATATTTATCAATGTAATATTAAATGTTTAATATGATTAGATAGAAATGAGAAGATATTCTGTTGAGAGAATTTGTCATATACACTTTGAATCTTTAGATTGAAATTAAATATGGATTTAATTAATTTAATCATTTATTTATTAAATAATACATCTTTTTCTTGAAATTTACACAGGCAGGGAAGTGCTACACTTTTCAAAACATTCTGATGCATTTAGTTTTTTGTTAAAAAATTTAAAAAAATGTAATATTTCTATTTCTGAAAAAAAACAAAAACAAATACATATCCAATTTACATAAATATATAAATAACTAAAAATGCATTTCCAAACAAAGATAAATGTTTATTAAATAAGATTTGAGAAATTTAATAAAAAAATAAATTATATTTAAGTATTATTTATATATTTATATTATAATTTATTTAGAAATTTCTTTCGTTTAGAGACTCTTTAAAATTTTTTTTGTAAAATAAAAACTACAAATTAAAAATAATAATAAAAAAGATTTAAATTTCATTTAATTAACAAAGTTTTTATATATTTTATATGTTGTCCATTTTAAATATAAGTTGAGAAAACCGTGTGAGTGTATAAACTGAGAATAAAAAAATTGTAGACGAATAGAAGTTGTACTAAAACAAAAAGAGGTAAACTCATTTAAATGGCCAGCAATATAATATTGCCTTAAGTATTTTAATATTTTAATACATAATTGTGTGATTAACTAAAAACGTGGTTATGGCCTTCATACGAATATTTAACAAACACTTCACATAAATGTAGATGGCGTACAAAAAGGTCTTCATTTATCTTACTAACAAACAGTGGACTAATTGCTCAGTGACACAACGACGACATAGTCGACAATTAAAACCAACCGGAAGCGAAGTGGCTAGTGGGGTGGGTCGATGGATATATATGTGCCTGTGGGTGGGTGAGAGGTGAGGGTGAGGGAATGTTTGGAGGGATCTGAAGTCCGTCCATTTCATTCATTCGTTAGCCAGCTGTTGGTGGCCCACCCCCGGTTTGTGGAGGAATGGCTGATCATTTTTCTTCGTGCTTCAGTCTAGGAATGTTCACGTTGCGTCAACATCCAAAATGCTGCTCATTTTGTTTGACTAAGCCAGTTTATCAGAAAGACAAGCCAGATTTCAATCTTCCTCTCAAGAGTGGAAACAAACAATTACAATAATAATGGAAAGCAACCACCAATCATTATTTAACGATTTCTTCAAAGAATAAGAATTTTTAAATTAAAGTAATATCATAATGATTATTATTTATATATTTAATTATTTAAAAAAAAAAACATTTTCAATTAGATAATGTTGGAATAAGGAAATGTTTCAACAAATTTTTTAACATAAAATGAAAAGTCAAAGACATTTTTGTAAAAAAAATTATATTAAAATTTTCTAGTTTATAAAATTAAGAAATTATAATCTATATATATATATAAATAATATAAATATAAAAAAAATTTATAAAATAACGTTTTACTTTATGGACTAAAAAGAATAAAATAATTTTTCTATAAGCCTGACAAAGTTTATGGATGAATTTCTTCATATACAACGAAAAACATTTGGCGCATTTCGTTTTATTTATTTATATGAAACATCAAGGCACAAATTTTTGTAATAATAATTTTATTGAACACATAAACTGACAATTTTTTTATTATGCAATAAAATTGATAGATTAAGATTTGAGAAATCAATATTTTATTATTTTTCAATGTAATATTTTTATAGCAAAGTATGTATCAAATTTTAAAAGAATGTAATCACGAAGGATAATAATATTTGAAAAGAATTTAATTGCAATCGGGAAACGCCTGTTATCATGCAGTAAAGAGGCTTATCTCACATCAAAATTATTATCAAAGAAGAAAATCATAATTAAAATATATAAAACAATTATTTTGTCTATTGTATTATATGGGCGTGAGGCATGGTCTATGACCCTGGGAGATGAGAGTAGATTCAGAGTATTTGAGAATAGGATTCTTCCCAGCATTTATGAGCCAAAGAAAGATGAGGCCAGGGAATGGCGGGACAGCATAACGAGGAATTGTATGACCTCTATGCATCTCCAGAAATAGTTAGGGTTATAAAAGCGAGAAGGCTGCGATAGGAAGGGCACGTGGCTAGAATGGGAGAGGAAAAAGATATTGGTGGGGAGACCGATTGGAAAACGTCCGCTTGGAAGACCAAGGACGAGTAGGAAGGGACGTAAGAGAGATGGAACAGGGGCTCAGGATATGGACACTTGGAGAAATGTGGTTATTGCGGCCAAGAACTTTCGAGTATCTTTGAGCCCCATAGATAGATAGATATAACATATACAATAATATATATATAATTAATTTACTGATTAAATTAAAATATATTTTAAATAAGAACACAAAAAGAAATGAATGTTTTATGTAATATACTGATTGAAACAAAATGGAAGAAAACCTTTTACTACTTTCAACCAAATACTAATAATTATTATTAATACAAAAACATTCTTTAAAAATTAAAAAAAAAAAAATTTTAAAAACTTTAAAAATATGATATACGTTTTTTCATATAATTAGATTAAGTAAAGTTTTCTTTTTCTTTTCTCTTATTAAATAATTTATTTGGTGATTCACATATTTCTTGAATTTTAAGTAAATGATTTTTTTTTTCATTAATAAAATCAAAGGCGAAAGATGTGATGTTCAAAGGGGTCGAGGTGTGGGTGTCTATGTTTCATTATCTGTTCATGCTTGATGTCTTTTACAGATCCTCCCGAGATCGAAGTCGAGCGCGGCTGGGTGCATTCGGGCGAAGGAAAGGAGGCGCAGCTGGTGTGCATAGTCCACGGCGAGCCCAGTCCTGATGTAAGTCCAGTACAATCGTTACAACCCATTCTCTCTCACTTTCCTGATTCCTTCCTCTCAATTTCCAATTCAAAAGTTGTATCATCAATTTTGTTACTCCTTTTGTTATAAACTTTTCTTTAATAAAGAAATTGAAACAAATAAGAAGATGCTTTGTTTTCTCACCAGACCAATTAAATTCTTATATTTTCAATTCTCATTTACATTCAACTTCTAAATTAGTATTTAAAGTATTATAATAAAACTCATTTTATTTTTAATTTGAGTATATGTACATACCGTTGATAGGGTAAATAAAATGATAAATAAAATCTTATAAATAAATAATATAAATATAAATTTTTTTTATAAAATAACGTTTTTCCAATGGACTAAAAGAATAAAATAATTTCTCTATAAGCCTGACAAAGTTTATGGATGAATTGCTTCATATTCAACGTAAAACGTTCGGCGCATTTAGTTTAATTTATTTATCAAGTCATTTTTGTAATAATAAAAATTTTATTAAACACATAAACTGACATATTTTTTTATAATGCAATAAATTGATAGTAAGAGCTAAGAAATTAATTATTAATTTTATTATTTTTCACTGTAAAATACCTACTTATATCAAGTATGTATCAAAATTTAAAAGAATTTTTATTAAATTTACATTTTATCAATCAAATGCAAAATGGTTGATTATATTTGAAGAAATAGTGTTACTTGTTCATTAAGTGTTTTAGTGTGGTTTTTATCTTAGTATATACAGTGCCGTAACCAGGATTCGATCCTGAGGGGAGGGGGGCGTTTGACTAGCCGCTCCACCTTCCTTTGACGGGTGCCCCCCCCCCCCCCCCCCCGGCAAAAAAAATTAAATTTTGTATTTTACTTGTATTTACAGTTTTAGAAAGAAAATACTTTTTTGCAGCTATAAGTAGATATCATTTTAGCTTTCCTCATGGATAGCTTGTTCCGAGATTTTTTGAAATCTCCACTTTTCAGGCCAAACTTGCAAAAAAAAAATTTTTGATCCGGTCGGTCGATTCTAGAGTTCATGAAACGCGAAGATATGCAAAAATTTTTAAATTCTGAGCAATGTGCAGACAAAAACCTTTTTTTATATATATAGATTGTATAAATCTATAAATATATATATAAAATATATAAAAATTTTTTTACATTCATGGACCTTAGCTTAGTAGTTTATATTTTTTAATACGTTACTACAATGCTAATTGAAAGAAGTACAAAATTATATAAGAAAAAAATATCTTTTTAATATTAAAAATAAAATCTTAGTATAATTTAAATAGATCTGTAAATAAAATCAATAATATATTTCTTTTGAAATAAGCCAAAAAATTTGTCAATATTTTATAATAATAAATAATAAATAATTTTCATTTTATTATGAAAATGTAGCAAAAGTATTTTTAAGTGATAATTTATTAATCGTTAATCCATTATAAATAATAGTATAAATTGAAATATGAATTAGCATATATTATGAGAATATATTAATAAATGAATATAGGCTTTAAAATCATAATTTGATTTATATTTATTTCCTTTATATGACAGGTATATTATTATAAAATAAAGCAATCGCACATCAATAATTTATCTAATATTTTATTTGAGGGTAAGTAAAATTCCGAATTAAAAAACATATTCTTAAGACTTAAAGACTAAATAAATAATAATAATAATAATAATAATCATAAATGATCATAGACTGTTAAACATGACTAAATACACATATATAATATAATACATTTATTTTATCATATAAATAATGTGTAAATTGATTATTTTGTTTATTAACACTTGAATGAATTACATATTAATTGAAAACGAAATTCACCTCCGTAAATCAAAGTAGGTAACTTGATTATTGAATTTATTTTCTTAATTAATCACATTTATTCATATTCCAATTATAATGATATCAAAATTTGAATCACTCGAATATTGAGGTTGCAACCGGTTACCAGGGGATTATAAGCTAAACACAGTAAACATCCGAGTAATCTCTGTTTAACATTCGATATCTAGATTAATAAGATTAACTTTTAATGGATCAATATAAGAGGGGACAAGAAAAGCCTGGCTGCCAACCACCCGCATCCTTCTTATTTCTTTTAATTAATCTAATATTTACTTTCGCGTCTTATATTTAATAGAAATTAACACTTTCATCCTTTTTTTTTTTTTTTTTTTTAATTTTCTTTCATCATAATCATTTTTGCTAAACTTATCCTTTTCCTTCTTTTTCGCTCTCTCTCTCTCTTTCTTCCTCTGCCTAACCCACTTTATTATATCAGTAAAAATTAACTCCTTTTGTAGGGTGAGTTAAGGATGTTTTCTTTTCTTTTTTTTTTTTTTTTTTTTTTTTTTTTTTTTTTTGAAAAATAAAAATAAATTATGGGGAATAAAAAAGTTGTGTCATTTGTTTTGTTTCTTTTTATTAAAAACGCCTTGCCATCATTCCATTTTCATTTAGTTGATGAATAAATAAAATAATTCATTTTAGAAAATTGTAAATATTAAATTAGTCATTTTTCTTGCTTTATGTAAGAATAATTCAAATAAATAAAAAAAAAAAAATCATCTTGATTAATATATTTTTATATTATGCTGAATTGCATTTGTAGTTAGACTTTAAAGTTAGAAATTTAAAGGACGAAATATTATAAATAATTATTATCACTCAATAAGGAAACTAATGCAGAATCTTATTCAATTAATTAAATAGACAACGAATAATCTCCTTAGAAATAGCCTCGAGCCAATTAGCCCCGAGTCTATTTATTCCTTTGAGTTCATTTAATAGGCGTTTCCGAATGTCTCCGCTATTAGAGATGGCAGACAATTCACCCGCTATCCCGTCCATCTTAAGATAATTTGATTCATCTCTTCAAGTGGACATCAACACCATTGCTAATTGATCAAATAGGAAAACGACAAACGCACAAGCAGCTAGAGTTGCGAAATCAACACCAAAATATCTCAGGGAATTCGGATGTTTAACATCCGTTGACAAATTGGAATTGCGCTAACGAACACAGCCCACAGAAAGGCCTATGACAAAGCGATTCTTGTCTTCGTTCACTGCCACTCATCCCACCTTCCTTGGGCCTTATTTCAACTCCTTGTGTCAGCTTCCTCCATCTTTCTACTCCCCTTCCCTGCCAATGCTTTTGGGCTGTGGTCAAAACAAACCAGGAACAGAAACGCGAAGACAATTGATGAAGAAAAGGATTTCTTGTCAGAAGATAAATTTATACTACTACTAGTAAAATTAAATGAAAATTTAAATTATTCTATTATATTTATTGAAATTCTTAATATTCGGTTGAATAAATTAATAAAATCTTATTTACTTTTTTTTACCGACCGACGATAGGCAGGGAAACAATTGTTTTCACACCAAATTTCACATAAGGAGATTTGTACATATCTCCACGAATCATGCATTTTGTTAACAGAAAAAAGTATTTTTAGCATAATGTCTGTCCATCCGTCCATTGTGTGTCCTTATATACGTATACAGCTTGAATGGCTGAACGGATTTTGATAAAATTTGATATATTTACTTAATGCATCAGTAGCATGAATTCATCAACTTTTGGTGTATATCTGGAAACCGTAAGTCGTAGTTTACAAAGGCATTCATTTTAAATTCATTGTCGGAAATTTTTCACTTAAAATATAAAATATAGTAGTAATTAATAATTGAGTAATTAATCTAAAAATAAAGTTAGTCATGTTAATTCAAGTTTTAAAAATATTTTTTTTTATACTTTATATATATATCGGGTCATTTCGAAGAATAATAAAAACCGTAATACATATGTTAGAATATTTATTTATACATCAAAAGACACAGAAAATCTTAAACTTTTTTATGTACTCTTAAAAAGTTTGGATGTGTGCTCTCCTCGTCCCACGACAGACATCTAGCCGATAATCAATCTCCAGCCATGTGTTTTGAAGCATTGCAGGAGTCACAGTTGCAATGACTGCGTAAATTCTTTCTTTCAGATGCTGAAGATCACAATTTTTTTCAGCATAAAAGAAAAAAATCCAAATGAAGATTTCTAGGCGGCCACAAAACAGGACATTCATTGTTGAGAACATCTTGGACGATTAAGCTATAGTGACATGGAGACCACTGACTTCGAGTAAATGTTACTCAAAATATTTATAATGCTACTCAAAATATGTATATTGCTACTCAATCTCATGTTAATTTATTGAATAGTTGAACAACAAATTCGATGACCCTATATATATAAATTGTTTGGAAATTAATTTATTCCAAATCGGCAGTCTGTTCTGTGCCTGGCCACAGCCCATTTATTAAATTTATTTTTATGATATTCATAAATAAATATTTACTTTTAATGCTACTTAGTTAGTGAAATGGATTATTATTATAAATTATAATCTTGATTAAGAATGAATTGTCTATGTTTCAATGCTCTGCCATTATCCGAACAAATATAATTTGATTTACAAATTTTAATTATCGCAACACTATGATATAATGAAATTGTTGTAGTGTTTAGAAAAATGTTTTAATGACCATCCTTTTATCATTACAAAAATATTGATTGTAAAGATTTTAGTAAAATGTAAATTGAATCAAAGACAACATCCAAATAGAGATAATAAAAGAATTTCAACATCTGTGTAACAAAAATATTACAAGAAAACCATTTATTAGTATAAGTAATTAAAAAAATAATAAAATGTTATTTTAAATACTAGTCTATAATTTTAAAAGAGATAAGATAAGCCAATAATTAAATGATTTTATTATTTTCTAACTCCTTCTCTCAGGTTCAATTATAATAAAAACTCAGTATTAACCTTAATTTCAATATATTAATTGAAAAAGATTTAAATATTGTACTCTAGAAATAGACAAAAAATTCTTAACTTAACTTTCCAATAATGAATACGTTTAGAATTATTTGAGAAAGATTGATTTTAAAATTCAAACAAAAAAATCAAATTAAATCTTTTCATAACGCAATTTTGTAAATAAAACCACATATTGATATTTGCTATTATAAATTTATTCAAAAAATACAAAAATATACACAACGTTTCGATTACTACTTCTGCAATCGTTATCAAGCAACTGCACTGTTCGAGTGTCCAGTGACGAGTGACGAATGATACTTAATATAAGACTTAGGTCACCAACCAGATGGCGCTCGGAACGTGCTTACAAATTCAAAATTACAGGAGAAAAAATAATTATTCTTAAAGAATTAATTATAAACAAAACGTGATCAACAATTATTTTATGAATAAATTGAGTTCTTTAATTTTACATTATTTGTAATATTAATATTAAACTTAAGCAAGAATATATTTTTGTATTTTTTGAATAAATTTACAATAACAAATATCAATATGTGGTTCTATTTACAAAATTCCGTTATAAATAAAAACAACCACCAAAGCTTTAATAATTAAATCTTTTCACTATACTAGACGAACATACATATAATATCATGAATCTGTAAAAATGTTTAAAAACTAAAAATCAAGTTAAAGTAAAATATGTTTTCTTTTAAAATTAAAAGATAAAAAAAAATTAGAAATCAAAATATAAAGGGGAATTTCATCATTTGTAGAATTTTATCTTATATTATTAGTTACATTGGTGTTTTGCTGCTGACTACAAAATTATTTAATTATTGTTAAAAATTGAAATATAAAATGACAAAATTAATAATAATTTATAAGATACAAACGAAATGAAAATACTTACACTTAAATAATGAATAGGAGCATATGAATTAGAAATCGTTTTTTAAGAATGAAATTCGTTCAAATAAATTAATCAACAAATCGTTCATTGAACAGATGGTGGTGTTTTCAATCATTAAAAACGAAAAAAAAATTCTATAAAATTTTTAACTAGATCATTTGAGTTAATTAGATTGTTAAAAGGGGCTATCGATCTATATAGAAAATATATAATGTATTTGAGGAATTAAAAAATAATATCATTTTTATTACTGAGAAATTAACTTGCTAGTAAAGGAGTGTGATTTCTATTTTTAATATAAATTTTTCATTTGTTATTAATTTTTAACCCAGGGTATTTAATCATATATTAGACTTGGAACTTTGAAATTTTGTATGTTTATTTACATTAAGTTAAAATTAAAAAAATAATTATCTAATGAAAATACTATTTTAAGATCTTATATACGTTTAATTTATTGTGGATATTAAAGGAAAAGATTTGAATAAAAACCTAATTCAGGTCAGTTGTGTTGATTGAATTTGTTCAAGACAGATAACCATACTTTATACTCTTCTAGGGTACTTGACTACTCGATTTCGTTATAAATCTTTTTGTTTTCTTGGCAATATTTTCTTTTAATAGACGTTGAACAATTTCATATGATGGTTATCAGATTGATTTGTTGAAAAAACTTTGTCTTAAATTAAATTTAAATTTAAATTCAAAAGGAAATGTTTATAATAATGTTGATTTGAGGATATCCGAGATATGTTCAAATCAGATTGTTCTTTTGCAATAATAATTGAAGAAAATTTAATCAATTTTTTAAATATTTTTCTAGTGAAGAGACATGTATGTGTGTGTGTGGGATAGAAAGTTTTCAAATTCTTCAGATAATTAGAATTATTAAATTGAGTAGATTATGGTGATCAAGTCACATGTCACAATCTCCATTACCCATGAGAGAGGAAAGATTATGTAAGGAAGAGGAGGAGGTATTCTCCAAATGATATTGTATAGGGAGAGGGATTATATCAAATTGGACATTGAGGGGATTCTCAGAGAGAGGGGTTAGATAACCAAGAATAGAAATGCTTCAAGTTATATGTATATTTCCTTTAAAAATTTTAGAAAAGTAAATTCAATTAATAAAAGCTATTCAAAATATTGAAATAATGTTCTAAAAATAAACTTTACCGAAAATAAAATTAAAGAAAGGGGCTTATCTCATCAAAGAGGATCAAAATTAAAATATATAAAACAATTATTTTTCATGTTGATCGATGACTAGGGTGACCATATTTCGAAAACATCAAACCGGGACAAACGGTATACCTTTTTTTTAGAACTAAATTGAAAAAATTTAGAAAAAAATTTACGAAATGTCCTTAATATTAAAAAAACGGGACAATATAGGCTGTCCCGAAGACATTTTTGGGACAGAGCACCTAAAGACGGGACGTTTGGTCACGCCGAAGGCTCTCGGAGCAGCTAGTTTAGAATAAAATGAAAAATAAGATAATTCAAAATTCATTAAATTATTTTATTTGACATTAGACAAATATGTAATCATTTAAAAAAAAACAAATGATTAGCAGAAGACTATATTTGTATTATATTACTTATGGGAAAATTAAAATTTATTTAATATTTTCCATTATAAATAGATTTTAAAAGGTTGATGATAAAAAGAATGAAAGCGTTGATTAATTGTCAAAGAAATTCAATGAGAAATTAATAGAGGTGTTTTAAGAAAATAAGTCGGAAATGTTCGAAGGAACAGGTGCTAATTGCACGCGTATTAAACGATTGATGGAACCTCGAGATTAAAAGTGGCGTCAAGAGTGGAGATACACTTATTAGGCCATTAGTCACGCAGGGATCGAAGGGCCTCCCCGATGGTGTTCGATGGATAGATCGTGGGGGAAGTCAAGGGCCTAACCTTGCCCTCCCAGTTACCTTTCGAAAATAAATAGGTTCAAGTCAATCGAGCAACCAATTAAAAGAGGATTTGAAATTGGTTCCACCTTTCGGGGTACTTGGCCAAAGGATTAAACCCTCCTTATTACTTCAAAAGTTTCTCTATTTGCATTGAATGTGCCTCGTTCTTCTTCTCCTCGTCTTCTCTCGTCTGCTCCATTCAAGAAGACCAATAACTTGAAAGTTTATTGCTTTGCAAAGGAATCAGCGAAGAACGGCAGAGCCAAGGAGAAGGAGATTCAAATTGAAAACAATTTTTATTTTCAAACAAAATACATTTATCTTAATTGAAATAATTATCAAAATGGATTGATTTATCCATTTATACAATTAGCAATAACTAAATATTGCTAATTAATTAGAAATATTTTCTATAGGTTAAAAGTCATTATGGAACTTTTAATATTTACCCAACATTTTGAATTTAATTTTATTAAAATGAAGAAATATAAACTATCCACACCATTAAAAAATCTTATCATAATAAAAGAGTCCCAAATAAGAACAGTTAGTACAGGGTGGACCAAAAGTCCGGTAACATTTCAAATGTTTATAAAAATACAAAAAGAGATATGAGAGAAAATATGTTTATTTATTATAAAAGTACAAAAATCAGAGTTTTATTTTTTAAAAATAACGTCGTCCAAATGTGCCCCTTGTTTAGTTTGGCACCCCCGTAACCTAGTGCGGAAATTTTCCATCACCGTCCGACAAGTGTTTGGAGAAATGTTCTGATTTTCTCGCGTATATTTTCTTTTAATTCTTCAATAGACTGAGGGTTGTTATTAAAAACTTTACTTTTGAGGTATCCCCAAAGGAAAAAGTCCATTGGTGACAAATCCGGGCTGCGGGTTGGCCAGTTAATGTCACCTCTTTTGGATATTACTTTTGCCCAAAAATGTAGTCATTTGCTGTACAATTTGAATTTTATACGGGTGTAAATGTAAATCCTTGTGAAGAATACGATTTAAAGATGTCCTGGACACATTGAAAACAAACACTAGACCGCTTTCGAGTAGAGAGGCCAGGTTGTTCTCTAACAGATGCTCGTACGCGCTCTATGTTTACGGGTCGGCCGGATCGTGGTTGATTTAATGTTGAACCCGTCTCCTCGAACTTCTGTACCCAATTTTTAATTGCACGAGTTGATGGAGCTTGATTTTTATTTCGTATGGGGTACTGTGAACAAAATTTCCGTCGCGCTTCAGTCGCAGAATCGTTGTTGCGATAGTACTCGCGTACGCAAAACGCGCGTTGTGCTCCGCTGAACGACGCCATGGCACTGAATTCCAACTAGCCGCTCTCGCGTTTAGTAACCACCCGCTCCCCCCGTCTCCCCCGCAAATCGAAGCAGCGCTCGATTCAAATGTTACCGGACTTTTGGTCCACCCTGTATTTCCTGTTAATACAGTTATTCATTTTTTCTTTCCGATAGCTATTAACTATATCACCAATCAAAAATTACAACTTTATTGATTAAATTTTCCCTTCATTTAGAATGATAAATGATATTCATTGATCCTGGTTGATTTTTTATTTAATATGACATTCATTCCTGGGTGTGCGTTGTGTTTTCATTCATCAAACTTCAATCACGTTCTAATAATGAAATCAATCTTAAAAAAAAATAAATTCAAGATTGTTATGATCCCTTTAAGTGTCAGGTGTTCAAAGTTGCATCCAATCGGGAAAAGACACGGTGAACAAAAAAGAAAAAAAAAAAAGAAAAAACATCTTACAAATTGTATTTACATCTTCAATTTGGACCATTTCTTGTTCGATCGTAAAAACGAATAAGAAGAATAATGCGGAAAATTTATAGATTACATTTTTTAGAGGCTATAAACCCATAACTATAATATATTCTCTTTTATTATTTTAAGCCTTTTATTCACATCATTTAAATAAAATGATTGATTGAAAAATAATACGAACATATTTTATTCTTCAATTACATTTTATTAATCAAATTCATTAATGATTAAACGGTTATTAAATTTTATTAAATTATATAGGTGTTACATATAAAGTTTCCAAAACCAATACCCACTTGGCTCCCATAGGATCATTATATGTAATTTTTCATAATGTCAACTAATTAATATAATCTTATATTAATAATTACAGTTGAGTTGAAAGCAGCCGCAAAAATAAATAATTATTTTTTGTCAACCGGTATTAACATATGATTTTCCTTGCCCTTATCAGGATCAACAATATTTTATTCATCACACTTCATTCACCAAATTCAATTAAGTTATTCAGTTTCTAATTAAGTTATTCACGAAGTAAAATTATCGTTCATTATAATACCAATAAAACTTTAGAAAAAAATATATAATAACTTAAACACACATTATAAAATATAGAAAGAGATCACTATTCAAAAATATACTATTTAAAATATTATATAATTATATAATTTAAAATATGTTGTTTTGTTTTTCTATATTAATATTGAAATGAATTATTATTAGAAAGGTTGTTTTGTGTAAACAGTATTAAATGTAATTCATGCCATGGCTTAAGCTCTCTCTTTCCATCTCTTTCTGTTAATCAAGTGAATTTGTGTAGTTACAACAAAGTTTCCATCTCGAAATCACAACCCACTTGTCGTCAACCTGAAACATTTCCACTATTTCACTGAATGCGGTTGCAACTCGGGCGCAAGCTACACATAAAATAGCCGCCATGTCCAAATTGCCGGCCGAGAATGCCTTCAATAATGCGAGTTGTTGCTTAAGTACACTGATGGACTCTACTTTAGGGTTGTCCCTATTTCCCCTCTTTTTCCGAAGAGAGGAAGAGGATGGAATATGGTGATAGAAATGGGGTGGAGGTCAGAGTCCCTCTGGTGTAATTTGCATTGCGCTGCTCTGCATCCCCAAATGCTGACGGAGAAGGAGAAATCGCTTTACAGACCCTGGCGTTGGATTACCGTCCTCTCCATCTTCCATTCTCTTTGTCTTACTCATTAGAATTAATTCAGTTAAATGTAAATAACAAAGCTATTGCATTTTTACTAATACCATTTAATAAACTTCTAATCAATACAAGAAATTGTTGAAATGAAGAGAAATGAAATTAAAAGAAACTTTGCCCTGAGATCGTAGTTAGTTAAAAAAAATTTCAGTTTCAAATAATTTGTTTGCCTGGCTGTAATTTTCATATAAAACATTTCCTTTCAAACATCCAAGCCAAATTGAATATTTTAAATTTGTTCAAAATGTTATTATCTCTTAAACATCTAATAAAAACTTTGTATTGTATTGTCTGATGGAATTAAAAAAAAATACATTCAATTAGAAATTATACAAGCAATTAGTTTCAATTCCAAATTAGTTTTACAAATTCCATATTCCCATCACATTTCCAGAATACTAATCAATTTATATATTTGTATTCTTTTTTGATTTTTATTGAAATTAACAGATCCCTGAATAATGATAATAGAATTTTACTGTGTTTAATAGAAATATGAAATTAATAGTACACTTTTTGAAAATTTAAATTCATTTATAATATTTTCATTAAGTAAATATGATCAGCACACACACACACACACACATAATAACAGAACATGGTTCTTTGCTTAGGACTTACAAAAATAGAAAAATACAACAATAATATTCAAAGTTTCTTTCCTAAATTATTAAGTATTTAATTACACTTTTCGTGTTAAATGAGAATATAGTATAGTATAGAATAAGAAATCTTAATATAATAAAAAGTGTAACTTAATTTTAAAGATAATTATCATAAGCTGCTTTATTGAGATATAAATAATAAAATTTGCTTATTCAAACAAGTTAAATGACCATTTTCATGAAATTTAATGGAACTTAATAAAAATGTTATGAAAACAGTATTACTACTACGATTAAATTTTATTTATTTCTTAATACAATATATAACTACATGTAAATTTAATTTTATAATTTAATAATCTAAAACAAAAATAATTTTTCAAAAATTGTTTTCCACAATCAAGAAAAATTTTAAATCAATAAAAAAAATGAATCAAACCCTGATTTTTACCGACAGTAAGGAAGGTATTGTTTTCCCACCAAATTTCACATATGGAGATTTTTACATATCTCCACGAATCATGCATTTTCTTAACAGAAAAAAGTATTTTTAGCATGATGTCTGTCCGTGTGTCCGTCCGTATAGATGTGTACAGCTTAAACAGCTCAACGGATTTTGATGAAATTTGGTATATTTACTTAATGGGATGAATTGATCAACTTTTGGTGCAAATCCGGAAACCGGAAGTGGTAGTATTAGCGATCGACGATAGAAAGGGATGGGTTATTTTCACAACAAATTTCACATGAGGAGATTTTTTTACATATCTCCACAAATCATGCACTTTGTATTGGTTTTATCCTCGAGAAAAATCATATTTATTAGTTTTTTCTTAACTTAAAATTATATGACGTCATCCAGCCATTCATGACGTCACAGCCTGGTCTTACATATATATTATAAATAAAATAAAATTAAAAATATTTATGTTATATCCAAATCTGTTTTTTATTACATTAATAGATATATTAAAATTATTTGAAATTGTTTCTGTAGCTGGAAATTAATTTATTTCAAACCGTCTGTCGATTCTGTGCCTGGCCACAGTTCAACTTATTTTTAATGAATTTCATACAGAATTTTTTAAATCTCAAATTGAAGGGGAAAAAATAGAATATATATTATATATATTATATACTCTTGTATGTGGTTCAATAACTTATTCCCGAGGATTTTAACTAATGTATTAATAAATCTTTATCATTCATAAAATGTTAATTAAGTATTCCAAGTAGGCTTCTTAGTGGAAATACATAACGCCAGTGATAAATGTAAAAGGGCCTTCTTGGCTGCTTGTAATCCTCGCTCATAGTCAAATTTTGCATGATTTTGTGGTGTTATGATACAATCAAATCTTAAGAACGACAGCTAGGCTCAATCCCTTAGGAATGACAACGCCTTGCTTGCAGCTGATAAAATGCAAGAACACCTCTTGGATTTCCATAATAATAGATTGCCAGCTTAGTGCGGACAATATTACTCTAATCTCACCCTCTTCTCCTCCAACTTTACTCTCTCACTCCTCCACTTCTCCTACTCGTTTTCCTTTCAAATGCACCTCAAAATATTACGTATACGCCAGATCCTATTAAGGGTATGCTTTTTTCTTTTAAATATCACGGATATAAATATGAATGAAGTTTTGGAACATATACATCGATTCTATTCCCTTGGATATTAATCCTATCAAAAAAGGCGTTGATTCATTTCATCTATAAGCGAGTGAAAAGATTTTTATAACCATCCAAAATCTTTGTCAAATAATTTTTCTTATATATAAACCAAATATTGACATTTTAAGGAAAAAATTACTTTATGAATAGAAATTGCCAAATGCATATTAACAAGAATACCTATAAGCTGACTATTTAATATTATAAAGATATATTTTCTTCAGAATTTATAATATCAAATGAGAATCTACCATATATTTTTATATAAATTCTTTAATGTTACAATAAATGTTATATATGTGTATCTAATAATTATTAGAAGAAACATATTTGCATTATTTGCATTTTTTTGCATTAATAAAAAAACAAAATTGGTTTTTTGGTTTTAAAAATAATGCTTTATATGTAGATATATTTAAATAAATATTTTTTTATAATAAAATAAATGCATTACAGTCTATTAACACGTTGACGGACACTTGCGTCTATAGCCGTCAAAGCGAAATTCACAATGTGACATGACGGCTATAGCCGTCCAAAAGGAAAGGGTCATTTTTAGACCCTGCGATTATAGCACCACAAATTTGCATTTACCTACATAAAAGTATCAACCTAGTGGCACATTTTTGAAAAAAACTTTTTAAAAATTTTTTTGGATATGTATGCTCGTGATTGTTAAAGTAACGCGATCTCATGAATTTATATAATAGTTGTTATTGATACATTTAACAATATTTATTGTTTATAATGGTAAGTATTTGTTTATTATTGATTTTACAATGTAATGAGAAAATAAAAAAATGAAAATTTTGCATTTTTTGATATATTAGTGATAAAAAGTAAACAGTATAACCTTAACTGTTTATTTTTTTTTTTATAATTTTACATTTGAAATATAAATAAATAATAATAATGTGTTAATAATAAATATATATATAATATACAATAATTAATAATATAAAATAAAATTTAAATGTTTATTCAATATTTAAAGAAAATGGCCAGTTGGGAAGGAGAAGCTAGGCTGCTGAGGCTTTTTGAAGAAATAGATAGTAGGTCACGCAGCAGTGCATCTGATTCTGATGCTGACAGTGCTGAATATGATAGTTCGAGTTGTGAAGATAATGAATCAACTACAGATGAGGAATATGAAGAACTAGAAGCACCAGAAAATGATTAAACATGGCATACCAATACAATACCTATAAGAAACTTTTCTTTTGATGCAGACGCCGTTGGGATTCTTTTGGACATAGACGAAAATGTTTCTCCAATTCAGGTTTTTGATAAAATATGGGATGGTCAAGTAATGGAAATGATTATCAACTCTACAAATGATTACGGCATAAAACTTTGCAATCAAACACGGCCACATACAAGGCATAGTATGAAGGCAAATTTCAAAAATACTGATAGGATTGAAATGAGAAAGTTTTTAGGTTTGTGTTTGCTTCAGTCCCAGCTAAAATTATCCAGCATTAGAAACATCGTATTGCTGCAAGAATTGCAAGTCAAAACCTACACTGTGTCCTGCACCATGCTTTGAAACATGGCATAACGAAACTAATGTATAAAATTATAATAATTTTTTTTGTCATTTATTTATTTTTGTTTGATTATGAACTAACATTTCGTGTAAAACCCCAAAAAATACTTTGTTGAACACAAAAAAATGTTTATTTGAGTCATTAAACCTATCATTTACGTTTTTAAATGTTTGCTGCTATAGCCGTCATCGTCCCATTACTTAGTGTCGAGAGTCCGCTGGCGCCATGACGGTTATAGACGCAACCTAATTAAGAGTAGTAAATTAATAAAAATTAAGTTTATTTAAGCAGAAACAGTAAAACTATACTTCTACTATTCTAAAAATTGAAAAATCATATAGTGTCAATTTTTGAACTTCACTTGTTCCAACTGTCCGTCAACGTGTTAAATATATTTGAGGGAAAACCTATATTATTATAAATAAAGTCCTTTGTTGCTATATACACTTTATTTTTGACAAAAATCCAAATGAGAGAGAAAAAAAAATATTTTTGAGTGAATACACATTTCCAAATAAACATTCAATTTAAACTTTAATTTATGTTTAAATTCACTGCTGTACAAAAAAAAAAAAAAAAAAAAAAATTGAGCCACCAATAAAAACATTATTAAATAGTAAATTAATTTAAAATATTTATTTTTTTTACAGATAACCGAATAATTTGTTTTATTAACTTTTAAAAAACATTTTCAATAAATATTCTTGTTAATTTTTATTACTATCTCGCCAGAGATAGTATTGCGATCACGAAGTGGAGACACTCCAGATTTTTTAATTTAATAAAACAACAATTTTCCGAGAATAATCTTCAAATTAGTAATTTTAAAATTATACATAGAAAAAAGAAATTCAAATGGATGTACACTGAAATTTTAATATTTTTTAATATCGGAAGATCATGTCCTTATTTCTTAAAACTTATTTTTAAGTAATTTATTTTTTAACCATTAAACTTACTAATTATTCGTTGTTTCTTGGCACGGATGTTATACATGTACAATATGTAATATATATATCTAATTGTGTTCTGAAAAATAAGAAAGTGAAAAATTAATAAACCTTTATTATAATTTTTTTTTAAAACATATTTTTAATTATTACCTAAACTCGATATAAATAATAAATAAAATCTCTTGTATGGATCCAATGTTTTCTCTTTGAATACATTTAAACTAATCAAACTTCCAACTGTCAAGATGTTCTCAATAGGAGAGAACCACGTGGCTTTTAGGGATTAATTAATCGAGAAGGGAGGTGTGTGGGGGGGGGGTGTAAAGACAAGAGAGAACGCTGACGAATCCCTGTGATAAGTTTGTTTCTGTGGTTAAGTGAAAGAGATTCCTACAATCCTGAAACTGTCTTGAACGGATGTCCAGGGAGCTGTCCATTCTCTTGTCCTTGTTCCTTTACAAATCATTCTCCCCGGCCTCATTATATACAAGACACGCGGAATTTGCACCCTTTCCGACCTTTTGTATCGCACCCCTTTCTATTGAGTTTATGACAAATCAGCTAAACAAAGTTAAAGTCACCCTAAGGTGTCAAATTAACTAAAATATTACCATGGCCAATGAGATTTTACTATTTACTGAACATGAAAAGATTTTTAAACACCACCCAGTGATATTTATAGTCTTCTAAGACATTGAATATGAATATCAATTTGTCTCTTTTGAATAACCCCATCAAAATCTGAATAGAATCCAAACTAATGGGGGAGATCATTATTTATTTGTTATTCTTTTCATACATTATCTCCTGAGTGTACGAATAATAAAAATAATAAACGATTTGACATTTGTTAAAAATGATACAAAAATGAGTGTTCAAATTTCCAAATGAATTTAACACGACCTTTTTTTTTTATTGCTAATATTTAAATTATTAAATTAATATTCTCGAAAGTATTATTAAGAGAATAAAAATGATAGAATAATGCAAAAAAATATATTATGGTTTTTACCCCAACATATAAAATATAGGATTAATTAAAAATGAATAGAAAGAGGAGTAAAAAAAAGAATGAAATTAAATGTAAAATGAATTCAATTACATTATAGTAATAGATGGGATGCCATAAAATATTTTAAATTGCACGATTTTTAATATTTATTTAAAAATTTGAAAATAATTTTTACAAGAATTGAAACATAAAATACAAAAAAAAAAAAATAACTACGTATTTCATTGTATGAAATAATTTGGAATTGGATATGAAATCCGATTTTCTGAAAGTAAAAAGAGATTGTCTAAATCTCTAAATAATATTTTTGGATATAGTATCTATATTGTATTTATATACCTATAGATTTAGTAAATAGAAAGACTAATTTATTTAAAAGTCATTTTATGTATTCAAAATGGCAAAAGATGTTGAATTTTAACATTTCATTCACGTTTATTATAATATTAATTTTACCTTTGAATTAGTCATATATAAAACGCTTGGGATAAATATAAACATTCGCTTTTAAAGTTAAGACTATACGCGCAAAAGAGAGGTATATAATCGCAGAGTCTTTCACCCTAATAATTCCTCTATATTATATTTTAATGATTGTCATATCAAACGGTAAAGATAGATTACTTTTTAGTATCCAACAGATTCATTGTCTTAATTAAAGCCCCCCAAATATTCATAAACCATTATCTATTCCCTTTTGTTTTTATTTATATCGTTCTGAAAGGAATGTTGATAAAATCTTTTTAATCAGAAAAGATACAGTCATGTTCATCGTCGGACGGTTTAAAAATAAATTCTAATTACGGGCCTAAAGAATCAACCCACTCTCTCTATCCTCATTCTACCATTTTAATTAAACACTAAAACAAAAGAAACCAAATTTGATTTAATGTAATTTTACTTTTTTGCATTTATTCCCATTTATCTCCGCTTCCTTAAAAGATTCTCTGTTTTGCTCCGTCTTTTTGTTTTTGTTTGAAATTACTTTCTCTTAACTTTTCTAAGTATATTCCTTTAAGATAAAGGAACAATAAAAAATATTTGCAAAATATTTTTCTTTTTTTAATATTATTATTGTTATTATTATTTCTCTCTTGATATTAATTTCATGATGGTGGAAACGATTAGTCCTCATTACTCGGTTGGTATTTTCAGGGGGATTCAAATGACGTCTATTTATTAAAAGTAATATGTGTCGGGAGTGCCAGATGTTGGCCACTCAAGATAAACAGGGCATTTTGAAAGCAAGACAATCAGTTAAGGCTAGCTGAGTGACCATCGAGGAATGCTCGCGATTCTCCTGAGCCATTCCTTTGTTTAGTGCCTGGCATTTGTTTCTCTCCCCGAGCACTAAATCCTTAGTGAGTAAACATTTTACCCACAAAAACAAGAGCCAGCAATATAGTTTCATTTTTATTTGCATTTACTTAGAAATTTACCAACATTGGAATCAAAATTAGTTTTTATATTCATAGGCACACAGTTATATTTCTTAATGTAATAAACAATCACCTATTGTATTATATATATTATTATTATTATTATTATTATTTGCGTCTGGACCATCTAGGATCACACAAAGCTCCCATATACAAGGGTATTGATGTTAAGTGTGCCCATATATGAATGTTCTTTTTAGGTGTTAACTTTTATTCTTCTTTTTGAGTGCTCGTGAAGATCCGGATCCTTCAGGTGACGGGTGGATTGGGTACCAACTGGGGTTATTCTCATCACGGATCCATTGTTGCTTATGGTTGCTTGTTTTTCAAGTAGTCTTACTGGTAGAGGGTTGTATAGAACCAGGGCTTGTCCGTTCCTGGAGCCGGAGGCAGCTGATGTTAAATTGAATTTATTAGAAAAATCCGTTCTTGGTGAGAATCGAACGCCGACTTCTTGTGTAGAAGATTGCCACGCTACACTCTCGGTCAAGCCCTCCCATTATATATATATATATGGTTGCATAAACTATCATATATCTAGGGATCTTTCTATATCTGTGAATATATCCTATGATCATTTGGAGAGAAATATTCTACCATATAAACTCTGTAATTAAGGGATTACTATTGAATAATTAATCGTAATTTCTGTTGAAGGACTCAAATAATCACTTTTAATAAAAGTTATCTATCTATTTATTATATATAAAGATTACAATACTAAATATTATTACAAATAAGAAATTTTCAAAACTTGCAAAAATCATAAATATGTCTGTTTAGTCCTTTCTTGAAGGTCATAGATTAACAATAGGCACTCGTTGAAATAAATAAATTTTTAGATTTTTTTTTGGTAAAATAAAATTAAATATTTAGAAAAATCATTTCAAATTTATACCTAATTGGTCAGTACACTACTAAAAGCAGAAGTTTTTATTGGATTGTAAATTCAAAATATATTTATAAATGTTTCTTCCTTAAGTTTACAATAGAAAACTAATTATGAAAATAATAAGAAGCCGTATAAGAATAGAAGAAAATAATAAATAATAAATTAGCCTTGGCAGAGATGAAAAACAGAAAAAAAAAATAAAATTCATCTATATATATATATATATATATTTGATTGCTTTTCCAGCTGAATGGTTGATTTCAATTCCCGTTTATTCTTTATCGAACAAATTGAAAATTTACATACTTGCCGAGTAATAAACTTAAGTGTACAAGGTTCATGAATTAATTCAATGAAACAGAACAGAAATAAAAGAGATGTGTCGGTGGTGATTTGAAAGACGTAGCGTTTGCTTATGGGTAGGAGAAGGGAGAATGAAAGGATTTTAGGTCCTAGTCGTTGAGCGACAAGGGAATGCCAACCGAGGTGGTCCCGAGCCGGATATTAATGCAATTTTAAAGAGGCTGGCGTATTAATTGGTTTCATTGGGGAACAAATTTTCAGAGAGGGTTTACCGAAGAAGAAATTTCCATTAGATTTGTCTTCCTATGAACAGGAATTCAATATTTATGAAAACCAAATGAATCGAGGATTTCAACCGTATTGGTACATCAGAGAGACTTTCACTTTTCCCTTTTCCTTTTAATTATTTTTGAATTTGAAAAAATGTATTAAATATTTTCTACTTTTTAATTAAAATATTTTTTTTTTAATTATAATACGAGTAAAGACTAGAAAATTTCAATTTATTTCTATTTCTATTATTTTCTATTAAAAACCAGAAAGAGAAAAATTGTTTGCTATTGGTGGTGGTATACAGGGAGTCTTCGGGAGGGAAATAGGAAGAAAGACTGGAGAGTGAGGATCGATGTTTGAGAGATTCGAGTTCTTTCCTGACTAAGGATAGTACAACGTTTTTTTGATTGTGGGAAGATAATTAAGTTGTTCTGAAGAAGTTGCAATATTTTTATATTAATTTTAACATTATTAAATATTTTATATATAAACGAGTCAATACCATTTGATTATTCTAATTCTTATCCTACATAGCAATGAACAAATTTAGTAATAATTATCATAATTATTACTAAATTTGTTTATTGCGTGATCATCATCTAATTAAACGTGTATGACTATCATTTTAATTTACTATATTATTGATTTTTTTTTTTTCTAAAATATAAACAAATAATTACAAATTAGATAATTGATCTCACAAAAGACAAAAGATAATTTATTTAAATACAATCAAAATAAAATTAATATAGATAAAATTATTCATAATATATTTTATTAGATTGCTTTTGAGTAGGGTGCATATTATATTGCCATTATAATGTTTAAATGATATTAATTAATTAATAATCTTGATATATTCTCGTCCCCTATCTATATTTGGTTAGTTGACATAACAGAAGCTCTCTAAATGACAATCCTACAAATTAATTATGCAATATAAGTATAGACGTGTTAGGTTTTCATTAGTAAAAAGTTTTTCAATTAATTATACATAGTTTTGAAAGGAATTAATTGATTCAAAGTCAAACAGAACTAATAAAACAATTTTAAATAAAGAAAGAAAAAAGAGGTTGAAAGAAAGAGTCTACTTTGATTGAATGTTATTGATCAGACAAATATTCTTATAATAACTTTTTTTTTACCTCATCTCAATGAGAGAATTCTACAAGGTAAGAAGAACAGAATAAATAATCACTGGTACGCCAATGAAAAAACATCGATAATGAGAGAAGTTAAAACATCGATTACTCAAATATGTTTTGTTCATAAATAATATTTCTTCACAAATACACCCAACCATATGTAATCGATAGTTTTGGTCAAGTTTAATTTTTTCTTCTTATATAGTCAGAAAAATGCTGTCAAATTTTACTATCTCGTAAGAGATAGTATTGCGATCACGAAAATTTTCGATGTTGAGATTTTGATGTTTTTATACGTTTTGAAGGTTCCTGAATCATTTTCACTAAGGTTGAGAAAAATGTCTGTGTGTGTGTATGTGTGTGTGTGTGTGTGTATGTATGTAGACAAGATTACGCAAAAACGGTTTGAGCTAGAATGATGAAATTTGGTACATGGACATTATTCAAAATTCATAGTTTTCTATCAACTTTTGAGAAATGTAGCTCAACCGGAAGAGGGTCATTACCTACAACGTTTTGATTTTTTTTCCTCTAAAGTGACCGTAAAAATAAAAATATATGTTTGATAATTTTTCACATGATTAATAATTGTATAAAACTGCTATATATAGAATTTCAGCTTGATTGAATTAATTTTTTAATACTGCAAATCTCACGCGCCAACACGTGCCATGGTGCCATCAATAAAAAGCCAAACATGCGCTGGTTTAATATTTATTATTTATAATTTATAATTAATTAAATTTAATTTAAATATAATATATTATGTTATTTAATCCAATTCAAATTGCGAGATAGTCGAGTGGAGACACTCCAGCTTATTATTTAGAACATTCATTAAGTGTAAAATTATACAAAATGTTTAAATAATATTATTATATTTTTTTGAATCTTCTACTAGGGTGGTTTGAAAAGTGTGTGCAAAGTCAGAGATAGGGCACTACTGGTGCGTATTTAAGTTATTTTCAATTAGTAGCATCTTTTGGAAGAACGCATAACGAGTTTCAGCCAGATTGGTTTATTTCTTCGTGTTTGTTTAAATTGAACAAAACTTGGACAAACCACTGTTTGGACTATTTTTTAGTCTGGAGTGTAGTAGTGTATCCATGTTTTATTCACAATCACGAAAAATCACCTAAAGCCCTACGGATGAAACATGGATACCCTCGTATTTGTGATCATATGCTCATCAGGAAAATTCCATTTTTTCTCTCTAATTTTTATATTCCTATTTTATTTTCTAACTCCATATATCAATATAATTAAATTTATTTAAATGATAAAAAACAATCTAGATTAAGAATTACAAGAAATACCTACATTTTTCAAGATTATAATTCAATATTGACAACTTTTACTTTTTCAATAATACATCGGTTGGTAATTTATTAAAAATTAATGTTTTCTGATAATATTATCAAATTCTAAGCTTAATTATCCATTGAATAGATTTAATGATTGAATCATTTCACGTTGATGAAGCATATAAATGGATATTACGAATCTGGTTTAATATTTCTATATCATTTCTCTCTCTCTCTCTCTCTCTCTCTCTCTCCCACTGATCTACGCCTATATAATAATATGTATTTCCATCCCAGAGATTATATCATTTGGGTGGCTGAACAATATCCGATCCTAATAAAATCTCAGTAATAAATAACACCAATACCCTTGGTAATTAGGTGCGATTGGGTGAGAGGATATGGAAGGGGCTGGGCAGCTCCCTGCTTTTAATTGCCAACCCAGTTAAGTTCATTTAGTAATAAATATCTCTCGAATAATAGACCGATTGAACGAAACATAACCGAGTTTTTGTGCAGCTGCTTTAAAAATATACCATTTTTTTTTTATTATTATTATTCTAATTTTTTTAACAGAAATTCTATTTAGATAGAAATGATTATTGCACCATGTTGCAGTTTCATGCAGCTTTAATTGGATATGGAAAAAATTTATCAATTGTCTAAGCAAGAACCAATGGGACAATTATTAAGGATTATCGATTTGAAATTATATTATTTTCGTTCTCATAATCCATAAATGTTTTTTTTATTTCCTAATCTATTTTACTACTTTTTCCCTCTTTCAATTTATCTATTTAAAAAAGATAAATTTCTTTCTCATATTTACATTATATAACCAATTCTCTTGAGATTTTTTTTTATTTTTTTTTAATTTAATTTTCCAGCTGGATAATTGAAGCTCTTAGTTGTTTCTGCTATCCTCTATGGATCCTCTGACTTAAACTCAAGAGTTTGAACATATCTACTGGAAATGGACTAACTTCAGGAACATTTCTCTGCGGCTTTTCTTAAAAGGAGGCGGAAGTACACTTCTCTTCTCCTTTTACGTTTGTACATTGAAAGCTATAATCCTTCGTTCACGTGCCCATTTCACTTCTTGTGATGTCAACCTTTCATTGTCCATTTTAGGTTCTAATGAAAGAATTTTAATGATATTAGATTGTATTTTGATATTTATTAATTTTTTATATATTAAAAAATGATTAACTAATATTATATGTGAATATATATTATTATTAATGAACATTTTTGGTCTTGGGTGTCAATTTGTGTCATAATGCTTCCTACCCATCCTAGAAGTTTTTCGCAATATTTCTGGGCTATCATTTTAATAATTATACATACATATATATATATATATTTATCAATATATATATATTTATCAATTGTCTAAGCAAGAACCATATATACGTATATTTTGTTTTGGCGGCATCTGTCAAATCTGTTTTTACTGATTAAGTCACTGATGTCAAATCACCATGGAAAGTTAGACAGTTGAGCAGCATGTGCAAATGATAAAAATGTATTAACAAAATGAGTGTTCGTTAATGCGAACGTTGCGCGCATTGCGCCCATTTTACGGCAGACGCGGTGGCCCTTCAAAGTCTACTCTCCAACGATGTGACCAAATTTGAGACGACCGGTTCAGTAAACAACCAATCAACACCTTTTCGTCAAAGGAACGCCAGATCGGCCGAGAACATCGCCGCTGTACGTGAGTGTTCAGGAGACTCCAAGGCAGTCGATTTCTCGCTGTGCACAAGAACTCGGCCTTTCGCAGACTTGCACTTGGAGAATTTTGCGTCGGGACTTGGGCTTGCATCCGTACAAGATCCAACTGACACAGCGAACGACACAATAGACATTCTGCATGAACGGTTTGAGTAGGGTTATCTCTCGCAGAGGTAACGTGAATTGGCCAACAAGATCGTGTGATTTAACCCCACTAGACTTTTTCTTGTGGGGTTTTCTGAAGTCGCAGTTCTATACCAATAAGCCACAATTGACCGTTGCCGTAAAAGCCAACATAACGCAGGCCATCGCTCAGATACAGCCGGATCTATGCAGCAGAGTCATTAAAAATTGGACCTCTCGGATTCGTGCCACCATACGAAGCCGCGGCGGACATTTGGACGATATCATATTCCATGCATAATGGCATAAATGGGTCTTTCAAATAAAAAATAAATTTCGTTAATATCTCACACACATCTTGTTTTATTCAATTTTATCATCGACCCTTCCTTGTTTACTTAGTGAATAATTGTAATTTATAAGATTATACTCACATACACACACACACATAATCGTGAATCATTAAATAGGCTAATTTATATCTTAATGTTCTAAGATTTGACTTTCACACTTTAAAGCATTAGGTTTCAATATATTTTCTTCATATCCAACATTTCTGTTCATTTTTAAATTAGAAAGTTCGAATACAAAGAAAAAACTAATATTTTCCTCCAATTTAGAGTAAATCACTACTCTGATGAAGGAAAACTTATTAAAACTAATTTAATTTTCACCATTCTTTTTTTTTATCAGAAATTGATTTATTTAAAGTGTATATACGATAAAAGAAGATAACATAAAACAATTTACTCACATTTGTTTCTGAAATTTTCCTAAAACAAACATAATTTTACAGTTGGTTCAAAAACAAATTAAACAATATGGGTTAATGTTTGAAATTAAATTGCTAAAAATGAATTTGCAGAGCTGGGAATCGTGGAGCGGACAATTTCGTCAGCATGCAATAATTTCTAAATATTTAAATTGTGCCTAGTCAAAATGGCATCCCATTCTGCTATTAAATTCGCTGGGCCGTTGTAATCCGAGCATTAGCACATTGTCTGATAAATAACATCCCTCTCCCCGCCTTTCAATGTCCGTAGATTGGTTTGTGCGCCCCCTGAAAAACCCCTTCGAGGAGAGGGGGCATCGTTCATTAGATGCTTTGTATGGTGCTTATTGGCTGTTAATAACCTGGCTGGCCACCATCATTAGACCTGGCCAATATTAAACAGAAATAAACTACTACGATCAGCTAGGAGGGCAAACAGGGACCGTAATTTAATTGGTCAATATGTTTATATATTGACTCGACAACAATTTTAATTACAATTAAATAGCGTATTTGCCTAGAAGGGCTATTGATTTTGGAGGAAAAAGAATTGACAAGTAAACAATTAAAGAATTCAAGACATTATTCAATATGTAGGTATCTTTTTATGATGATAATTAAATCTTATATATTCTAACAGATTGTTATATACATATGGTCTCTATTTCTCTCTCTCTCTCTCTCTCTATATATATATATATATAATTATAATATACTCTAGCAGACCCGGCAAAGCTTCGCTTTTGCATGTGTGTCTGTATACATACATATATACGTATGTGATAACTGAACACTTAATAATAATAATAATAATAATGTATTAAATGAATATAATTGAAATTTTAGTTTTTATTATTACATTTTATTTTTATTTTTTATTTTTTGTTAATAATTATTACATTTTTATTTGTTGGAAAATTATTTCTACTTTATTAATTGTTAATCTATATATATAAAGGAGACTGTTTGTATGTATGTATGTAATTCGTTTACTTTTTTGCTGTCATAGTTTAATATGTTAAAATGTAAGTTATTTACATTTTAACATAAAATAGAAAATATATTATTTAAGGATTAAAGAATAAAAATAGAAAGTAAATTAGTGAATATTTTAAAAATTAGACAATTTGTGGAAATTGAAATAACTAAGAAATGAGAGGTGGAGGGGATGAGGAGAGAGGTGAGAGTGTGTGTGAGCGGGAGAGAGAGAGATTTAAAGTTTATATATAGTTCTCCATGTTGTTCATTCAAGAGCCAGGCGTGGCCCACTGACTGGCGGACTCATTTTACACAATGTATATAACTAGCAATCAAAGAATTATTATAAATTTTAACTTTTTATTTTAAATTCTAATATTCAAATATCATTTCAATTAAATAATTTATTCTAAAAGTTCTCATTTTAATTAATATAATAAAATATTTAAATCATATTTAACTTAAATTATTTTGTATTTATTCTTTCCATATTTGAATAGGTACTTCTTTTATTTTAAGGGAGGGAATTAACTATGATCTAAAAAAATTAATAAATGAACTTAATAATAAAAAATCAAATAAATCCATTAATTTAAATTAATACTATTAATGAATGTATATATTGTTAATTTATCTTTAGTTTTATCAATACTTTTATACCGTTAATTTTTATAAATTAATTTTTATAAATTGTCTCAAGTCTCTAACTTTGCATTTTCTCTAATTTTATTATAATTAAAAATATTCAATAAAAATCAAACAATGAAATTAAAATATCGAAATGAAATGATCAAGAAATATTATACTCTATTATAACATATACAATACTTATAAACTATAGGCGGAGGAAATATTAGACGATATCATTGAGGGTTCATGCCAAATCGATCAACATTAATTAAGATATTTTCATTATGACAGATATTAAAAAAACCGCGAATTCAATATCTCTGTTCACTAATTATTTGTAGACTTTAGTAAAACCTACGCATGACTCAATAGATCCGGATAAACTTTTTCAAATTTTGATCTTAAAATTTATCTTGAAGGTAGTAAAGAAAGAGTAAGATGTGGAAATCAATTGTAAAATATTAGGTGACCCAGACGACTTAAATATAATAGGAGATTCGGCAATTGCAATTACAGATAGCGAGGAAAAATTAATCGAGGTAGGAAAAGAGATGAGGTTTGAAATTAATAATGATAAATAAATATATTTAGAAACAAACAGGAGCAGTATTAACATACAAAATGTAGAATTTGAATATGTAGAAAAATTGAATGTAATCACGAAGGATAATAATATTTGAGAAGAATTGAAATCGAAGTTGCAATCGGAAAACACGCCTGTTATCATGCAGTAAAGAGGCTTATCTCATCAAAATTATTATAAAAGGGAATGAAAATTAAAATATATAAAACAATTATTTTGTCTGTTGTATTATATGAGTGTTAGACATGGTCTATGATCTTTGGAGATGAGAGTGGATTCAGAGAATAGGATTCTCCCCAGCATTTATGGGCCAAAGAAAGATGAGTACATCAGGGAATGACGTACGAGAGATGGAACAGAGGCTCAGGATAAGGACACTTGGAGAAATGTGGTTGTAGCTGCCAAGAACTTTCGAGTACCGTTGAGCCACGCATGGTCTATGACCCTGGGAGATGAGAGTAGATTCAGATTATTCTTTCCAGCATTTATTGGCCAAAGAAAGATGAGGTCACCGGGGACACTTGGAGAAATGTGGTTGTAGCTGCCAAGAACTTTCGAGTAGATAGATATAACATATTCAATAATAATATATATAATTAATTTACTAAATAAATTAAAATATATTTTAAATAATCACACAATAAGAAATGAATGTTTTATGTTATACATTGTTTGAAACAAAATGGATGAAAACCTTTTACTACTTTCAACCAAATACTATGTACCACTCGGGGGTACAGGGGGCGGAGCCCCCGTCTAGATGTGAAGAGCGACGAAGGAGCTCTGAGCAGCTAGTAGTTATTACATTTGAATTAACAGTTTTCGGAATAAGCATATTCTCTTATTATAGAGATTCTTATTGTTTGTCTCACAAGTCTATCTACATTATTTCATTACCATTGTATGATTCAAAATTAAATTCAAAATATTTAATAGGACATGACATGCATGATCTTAGTATTTTTCCCATCCCAGAATATTTGCTAATATTATATGTTGGAGTTCCATTCCTGCATATTTAATGGCAATTTCAATGCTGAATATGCTTTTAAATAAAAAAAAAATTTGAAGAAAATAATTGGAATTATTATTATTAAGAATCATTAAATAAATTTATTAAATATACATTTAAATATGTAAATAAATCTATATATAAATTTAATAAATATTCAAACAATAATTGAAACAATATCAATAAAACGATTCAATATTTTACTTACATTGTGATTTATATTTTTATTTTTATTACAACTGTTATTATGGGTATGTTATTTTTGACAGTTTAAAAAAATATTAATAAAATTTATCAAAATAAAAAGATTTCCAATTATTTTTATTTATTTATTGTAAATTTTTCAATGTAACTATGGTAACCATGAATAGACTTTTACCAATATATTACTAATTAAATTAATTTTGGATAAATTAATTTTGGATTTAACTACACTAAAACCTTCCTTGGTATGCCCACAACAATCTCTGAAAGTTTCATCGCAATCGGAGGGGTAGTTTTTGAGTTTAGGCGAGGCAGACATACAGACATTCCCTTTTATATACTCGTATATAGATAGATATTCAAATTACAGACACAACTATTTTCACATTAATACAAAATAAATTAATACATATTAAAAATGAAATAAAACTATTATATTACTCTTTAGGAAGATTAAGAATTTGAAACAGGTTTAACGAATATTTTTTTTTTTTTAATTTTTAATGGTATCTTAATTATGGTTTTTTGTAAAGACAAATGGCCAAAAATAAAATTCGGTCAGTCAGCTTAGTTTTGATATATTCTTTACCCACCTGTGCTACTGATTCGATCCACTCCACCCGCCGCCTTTTCCTCCCTTTCCTCCCCACCGTGATTCTTTTTACTTCCCACTATCACCCACCTACCCATTCGGCTCTGTATGTCAATATATGCCGCAAAGGGCATCCATCTCTTGTGGGGAGAATATGGCACATAGCCCTTTCTCTGCTGCATTATACAACTGGGCGCTAAATCACAATCCTCTACCCAACTAGGCAGGAGAGGGTACCCATTAGCAGGCATACATGCTTTGATTTAGCATTTTGAGGGAGAGTTGGGGGCTAAGAGGAGGAGTAGCTCCCGTCTTTTCACATGAATGCATCGCTATGGCATGCACAGTTGGTGACCTATCATTATTCTCGACTCTTCCTACATTTAAATTGGCTCCCGTTTCCCGTTTTGTATCATCCGTAAAGCCATGAATTTCGTTTCATATACACAAAGTCTACGCTGATATACAATTATTATTATTATTATTATTATTAATTTTGTTTATATATATATATATCCCTTTGAGTTCTGTTCTTTTCAAAAGACAAAATATTTTAATATATAATGCTATATTTCCGAAAAATATTATTTAATTCTATAAATTATTTTAAATGCGAATAAATTAGTCTATATCCACTTACGGTATAATATTTCGATCAATTAAAAATTATATATACACTTTCTAAGCTACTAATATCACTAACTACTAATGTTTTTTTAAAAAAATAGAATTATTTTACTAGAGAAGTGAGGATATTTTTCAATAAATCGCTGAAATTTTTTTGGAAAATGACTTAAATTATACATATATTATGAGGTGTTAAAATATAATTTAATAAAAGGAAAACTTGCATTATTCTAGAAAACATTCATAGAATCCAATTTTTTTGATTTATAGTTTATTTTAAGAAAATTTATAAAGATTTTTTTTCCTTTTTACTAGAAGATCATAGGGAAGTTAGGCACAAGTTGGGATTTATATGAATAGAAGCATTTTAAAATGATCAGAAATATATTATATTAGGAAATTGTTAACGCAAAGGGGTAACCAAAAGAAATTATAAATAATAAATTTACTTTTTCTATGTTTTTATTTTTTTTAATTATTAATTATAAATTATAAAGCATATAAACAAATCCCCTACTTGCCCTAACGATTTTTAATTATACAAATACTAGTAATCCACTGCCGCCAGCAATCTTTTTTTTTTTGAAAAGGAGATTAGCTTAACCTTTTAAATTAATTTAATACCTACCTAAATAATTAGGAATCAATTATTACCAGTTTACTAGTTGGACTTAAATACTTCTTCAATTATAAGAAATCGTCGCTAGGTTGATCCGAAAAAAACAGACACGTTTTTATTCTCTATTTAAAGAAATAAATAAAAAAACTGGAAGCTCTCAAAAACACAATTAATTCAACTCACCTGCGTTTCTTAAAGAAACAATAAAATGTAATAATAATATTAATAAAAAAATAATAAAAATAAAAATAATAGAAAAAGAAAATTACTAATGATGTAACTTCTCATATCTAATCAGAAGGTTATCTTATCTTATTTCTAACTTTGTCTTAAGAAGAAAGAAGAAGAGAAAAAAAATTGAAGAGAGATTTATAAGGGATATAATATAGTAATATATAGATATATATGAATTTTTTTAACGATCAATTATTTTTTTTTTACTTTTTTCTTTTTAATGAGAATAACACAAAAGTCGAAAAGTTAACAAATTTTTTTATGTAAAATGATGAAAAGTTTATATTACAATTATATATAATATATAATTATATAAATATAAATAATTAAATATATAAAACAATATATACGATGGTATAAAATAGTCGATTAGTTAAATAAAGACTTGAAATGAAAATAATCATAAAATCATCAGAGATTTTTTAAAAGCCCCTTTAGAAAAACCCGATCTCCATTTTTATACCGAGTGGGAACATGTCTAATGTCTTCCCGTGTAGGTTTCGCCTGTGAGGAAAATTTGTTTCTTTAACACACAAATTTGATGATAAAACTAAATTATGAATATAAATATGTAATAGGTGAATATACAAAATTTCCAATACACTAAAGGCGCAAAGCGACAAGGAGAGTCTTTGGACAAGCGACCAGTCGCCATTTATCGATAAAAAATAACCTCATGTTAAAGTGGTATGCAAAACACGTGTTGAAACGTTGTTAAATACTAGCTTAAACACCAACATTGTAACTTGTAACTAATATAAACATAAATATATAATACTTTTTTTCATTATCGTTTAGGTTTCTAACCTTAAAAATTAGCAGAAAAGGGGCAAAAATCAGTTTTTGTTATTTTCTTCGAAAGTTTTTAGAGAATATCCGCCACTTACACTATTCGAAATGTTCATTGGTCATATGATCATATGTCAAAATTATTTTAGTTAGAAAATTCAAAAAGGGGTAGAGAAAATCCGGCTGTTCATTGATTCCACTTGTCCAGAGTTTCTGGTCTCGCCTAACTATCAAGAAATTTTTAAAAAGTGAAAAAGTCTAACAAATATCTAATTAAATTGTTTGAATTTTAACAAAGTAAAGGAGGGGTAATATATAAAGATTTTTCACAAAAGACAAAGAAAAGAGAAAAAAAAACGAATAGCATGTCGACTAAGGGTAGGATAAAAATTTCGACAAGAAAGAAAAACAATAAAAGTGAACTGTTTAATTTTAATTATTCCCTCCCTTGTTCTTAACTAATCCCCGCACATTTAATGAGAGCCATAAACCCATTTCATCTACAAACGAAGGAAAGGAAGTACCGAGTAAATAAAGAAGCTTTAGGGGGAAAAATTTGATGACCATGACACAAATGCGCCCGAGTAATTTCATCTAATTCCATTTAAGTTGACCATGAAGGGCATTAAGGTCCATGCGAATGATAAGTAAATAAACGGATAATAATTAATGAATCAAATAGAGCTTGATAATGCATTCTAAGGGAATGAAGAAATTCTATTAATTTATCTATTTTAGATAATTTTAAGTAGAAAATTATTTGCAAATTAATGAGTAAATAATTAACTATTAAATTATGTCTGGTCTAATAATTTGCAATTTATGTTTTCTATTGCATGATTAGTCATGATTAGGAATATATAAAAAGAAGAGTAGGTCAATTTCTTTTTCTGATTTTTTTTTAAATTTCATGATCTCTACAATTCTCCTTTTAAATTATAAGTTGTAATAAGTCTCTGTCCATTTATTTCATTAAATGTGTATATAAACTATTATATATTTTTATATGTATTTTCATCAATTATGAGTATTATATTTATTGGATTGAAATCTTTTGTAGGGGCTAGAATTGTCCAATATAGAAAACTATGTGTTTTTTCTGCATCTTTCACACTTGTAAACCTTGAAACACCATAACTATTAATACTTTGTGGTCAACCTCAAATACTGACTTATGTTTTCTGACGATAAAACGCACCATTTTGGCCATATGGTGGCTTTTAATACATTCATAAAACCACGAAATGGAGTTTTCTTAAATTCACTTGAGATGTCCGTTTTAACAGCAAAATAAACGTAAGGCTTCTGAAATAATGAATAAAAATAGAGAATAAAATTCTTATTATTAAGATAAAGAAAGGGAAAAGATTGATAAAAGGGAGACAGTATAGGTAATATATATTTTGTTATATATATTAACTGCCAGTATGTTTAGTTTGATTACACACATCTGGAAGCAATATTAAACTAAATAGGACTTTAACTACGACAGTTCTTGCTGAGGATATTAACCAATGACTTTGCTTTTTTTATTATTTATCTCAACTCATGTTGCCTACTATATATATATATATATAATTGAAGTGTCACCTTAGTTTATTTAAAATATACGTTTTATATTAATATTCATGATCTATGTATATATTCTTATACTACCCAAAATTGTATATATAACTACGACAGTTCCTGCTGAATATATATATATATATATGTATTTACGAAATATTAAACTGCTCGATGGATATTTTTGAAATTCACACCATAGATAATATTTATGAAGAAAAATCAATCTGTAAAAGTTTCAGCCGCCGAACAGCGCTTCCTTAAATATATTGTAAATAAAATGAAATTAAAAATATTTATTTTAATAATATTTTGTATTCAAATTATGAAATATATATTATGTAATATCCACAGGCCATACTCTTTTATATAAGCGGAGGATTAGAAATTTAAAAGATCCAATCCAATGCTGAATACAATTACTCAATAAACATTGAACAAAAAACACCCTTTATATATAAAATCGAGAAGGTTGAGATGGCCAGGACACGTGGCAAGAATGAGGAAAGAAAAGATTCGCGAAAAGTTCCGTAGAGCTATATACTATATATATATTGTTAAATATTACTTATTAGATAGATTTATAAAATTGTGTGACTTTACGTGAACACATTATTTGAGTTGAAATGATTTTAAAATTTTAAATATTGGAGATTTTATATGAAATGAATGGATTAAATTTATTAAGAATAGCATATAATAAATTATCAAATTTAATTTATTTTTATTTATTTATATAAAAAATTGTTAATATTATCTTCGTTTATTTAATTCAATTTTTTTTTATTTTAATATATTTGCCTGGTAAATAATAATAAATAAAGTTTATAAAAGATTTTAATCAAAGGAAAACAATAATTTCATTAAACAATATCTACTTTTCATTTAAAGATTATTTTAATGATTAATTTTAAACGAAATGTAAAAGAAAAAAATTATAAATAATGACAGAGATTATATAGAATTGATAAAATTTTTCAGGGATCAAAATATAAACAAAATTGATATTCAAAAGAGACTCTATCACTCTTAGGTAAATGAAAAATATATTAATTCATTTCGCTCGATGACGTTTATCCATAATTCCAAATAAATAAGGTCATCAGGAGATCTCAGCCATTCATCATAGCTGGCTTCACTTCCCCCCCCCCCTCGCTTCCATTTGATCCAGCCTAAATGCCTAATCAAAGATTTATTTCCGTTGACTGGTGTTAATTTTAATACGTATCGACAACACGCCAATGGATATCTATATATTCCAATGTATTATCTCTATTTATCAATCATTAATGACTGTTTTTTTTATTTGAAAATGTATGATTCGATAATGTATATCTATCTCACTAAAGTTAATTTTGATTATTCTTTATATCAACGAATATAAATTATGCAAAGAGATCGTGTATCAAGATTAGTATTTCAAATATTGTAGTATACAGGGTAAACAGTGGAGGGGAAGGGACGCTGCATCCGCTGGCAAATCGTCATCTGCTTTGGTTGAATTCATTTATTATAGATTGCAGAAGATAATATATATCAGCAAAGAAATAAATTTAAAATTATTATATAATTAATATCAATAATCTAAATTCAAACTCACAGCAAGAATATACGGATATTACGATTTTTCAAAAAGACTTTTTGGATTAATTTTAATAATTATTTTCATTATTTATAATATTAAAGGAATATTTAACATTATTATTGGGTTTCCAAAGACACTGCAAGAGCCATTAGTGTCATCAATCATCATATATCATAGATTGTACTTGGAAAAATTTACCACAAGGTGCATAAAGTCACTTTCACCGAGATACAATAAACCGTATTCTGTAACCATATTTAAAACCGTATTGTAAAGGGTGTTTTTTTTCGAGGTATAGGACTTTAAGTTGGCATTACTGTTCAAGTTGACGACCGATTTAACAGCTTTCAAGTGATTTATTCTCAGTTTGGTTTGGCAATTCATCATGAATAGACTCACGCCTGAACAACGCTTGCAAATAGTGCAATTTTATTTCGAAAATAATGGTTCTGTGTATCGTGCACTACGTTCATTTTATCGTCGACAAAATCGTCCATCAGAGCAGTTAATTCAATTAACCATGGAACGTTTTCGCACCACGTTTACTCTTATTGATAACTCGCATCCCCAGAGACGCCGTACGGTGCGTACAGAAGAAGCTATTGCTACTGTAGAGCGTAGCATTGAGAAAGATGGTCAGAACGTTACAGTCAATGGTGATCGATATAGAGCCATGATTACTAACTTTTTCATTCCTGAATTGAACAACCATGATGTCCAGGAGCTGTGGTTCGTCATATGCCAGAAATCATATATAAAATGTAATGCCACAAGATTATCTTTCGTATAAATAAAATTCATGTCAATCGAATAATCCATCGTTGTTTTATTGCAATTTAAAGTTCTATACCTCTAAAAGAAACACCCTTTATGAGGCTTTACGCTCCTCTGGTGGACCCTTCAGATAGAAAACAAAAAATTATTTTCCTAAATAATAAAGTAAATAGTATCGTGAACATTATATTTTTAATTTAGAACTACATATTATCAAATGAATGTTTTTAATTTCTCATTTATGAAAAAACAGAATTCTATTTAATGAAAAACAAAACGGAATAACATATTATAAATTTATCTAAAATTAACTACCTAAATAGTTGTTTGAAATTTAATTTTATTTCAATTCAATAGGTATAACTTTTTAATTTATCTTTTATAGATGTAACATTTAGATAAATGTTTACAAAAAATGTATAAAGAAATTGAATAGTAAATAGTAAAAAAATATATAATATTTAATGAAAAGTGTTTAATTGAGTTAAAAAAACAAAACAAAATAAAATCCAGTAAAATCAATTACTTATTTAATCAGTAAATTTAATTAAATTTATCGTAGAATATAGAATAATATAATATTCGATTTTAATTTTCATCTCTTTTATTATTATATGTTTTGATTAAAATTAAATATAATAAACAAATAATCAAGATAAAAAGAAAAAAAGATATAAAGGGTAAAAAGTGATAAATTTTAATTAAAATAAATTTTTAACCAAAGAAAATAAATAATATTTAATTATTAATTAAATCAATATACGAATAGGTATATAAATATAGATACCAATCTACTATTAAGTATGTAAAAAAAGAAAAATACTTTAGTAAATTAAATTAAAATTCAATTAAATTTACGCTTTTAAAAAAATTGTCTTTAAAATTGAAATTTTCTTAAAATTAATTAAGTAATATATCATAGAAGAGGGTTGAGCAACCTTTTTTTTAACACACTTTACTTAACTCACAGTGTCAGGTTGTCCGTGTGTTGTTTGTCCGCGGCATTTTATAATCGATATTTCAACAACTTCCCGTCATTAAATCTACTTGAAAATTTTGCATACGCGCTTGCTCCTGCTAATAATACACGAATCAATTGAAAAATCCACTGAATTATTTATCTGTTAGTGGTAATTAATTAACTAAACTTTCATATGCGGAATATAGAATAGTTCACTATTTCAATCATAGATGGCGATAGCAGTTCTACACACGCTGAAGTCCTGCGATATGCCGCAGTATTATTATTAAGTAATAATACTGTATTATCTGACCGGCAAAGTTTTAATCACGCTAACTAATAAAATCTGGCCCGAATAAATTCCAACAAATATTTTCATACCGGCAAATTTGTCTCCGTTATACTCACAAGGAGAACCTTTCATCGTGAATTCGAGTTTTGTAACGAATTATACATCAATCGAAAGCTCTCGGTGTGTGAGCACATTAACACAATATAATATCTCTTGCAAATGGGCCTTGTTTCCAGAGAAAACGAAGTTTTTAATTTTAACTGTTAGAGAATAAAAAATAAATTCTTCACTACATTTATTTACGTACGACTAAAAAGTATAAAATAAATTTAAGTAAAAATAATTTTTTTTAAAAAACACACTTTACTTAAAATTGCACTAAAAAGTAAAAAATAAAATCACTGTAAAGTGTGTGCGCCCAATAGTGGAAGCAAATGTTTTACGGTGTTATTATAATTTGAGCTCACACACTTTACAGTGATTTTATTTTTTACTTTTTAGTGCAATTTTAAGTAAAGTGTGTTTTTTAAAAAGATTTCTTTTTACTTAAATTTATTTTGTCAAGTTCGACATATCTTGCCGGGCTGCAACATTTCTTGACGGGTCGTAGACAAAAACAAAACAACTTAATACATTATTAAAATTGAAATAAATAATCAACAATACTCATAATTCATGAAATACCCGCAAATACACAGTAATTCTATTGAACAATTATGTTTTTGGTTAGATTATTATAAAAAACTAGCTGCTCAGAGCTCCTTCGTCGCTCTTCACATCTAGACGGGGGCTCCGCCCCCTGTACCCCCGAGTGGTACATAGTATTTGGTTGAAAGTAGTAAAAGGTTTTCATCCATTTTGTTTCAAACAATGTATAACATAAAACATTCATTTCTTATTGTGTGATTATTTAAAATATATTTTAATTTATTTAGTAAAATAATTATATATATTATTATTGAATATGTTATATCTATCTACTCGAAAGTTCTTGGCAGCTACAACCACATTTCTCCAAGTGTCCTTATCCTGAGCCTCTGTTCCATCTCTCGTACGTCATTCCCTAATGTACTCATCTTTCTTTGGCCCATAAATGCTGGGGAGAATCCTATTCTCTGAATCCACTCTCATCTCCAAAGATCATAGACCATGTCTAACACTCATATAATACAACAGACAAAATAATTGTTTTATATATTTTAATTTTCATTCCCTTTTATAATAATTTTGATGAGATAAGCCTCTTTACTGCATGATAAAAAGCGTTTCCCGATTGCAACTTCGATTTCAATTCTTCTCAAATATTATTATCCTTCGTGATTACATTCAATTTTTCTACATATTCAAATTCTACATTTTGTATGTTAATACTGCTCCTGTTTGTTTCTAAATATATTTATTTATCATTATTAATTTCAAACCTCATCTCTTTTCCTACCTCGATTAATTTTTCCTCGCTATCTGTAATTGCAATTGCCGAATCTCCTATTATATTTAAGTCGTCTGGGTCACCTAATATTTTACAATTGATTTCCACATCTTACTCTTTCTTTACTACCTTCAAGATAAATTTTAAGATCAAAATTTGAAAAAGTTTATCCGGATCTATTGAGTCATGCGTAGGTTTTACTAAAGTCTACAAATAATTAGTGAACAGAGATATTGAATTCGCGGTTTTTTTAATATCTGTCATAATGAAAATATCTTAATTAATGTTGATCGATTTGGCATGAACCCGCAATGATATCGTCTAATATTTCCTCCGCCTATAGTTTATAAGTATTGTATATGTTATAATAGAGTATAATATTTCTTGATCATTTCAATTCGATATTTTAATTTCATTGCTTGATTTTTATTGAATATTTTTAATTATAATAAAATTTGAGAAAATGCAAAGTTAGAGACTTGAGACAATTTATAAAAATTAATTTATAAAAATTAACGGTATAAAAGTATTGATAAAACTAAAGATAAATTAACAATATATACATTCATTAATAGTATTAATTTAAATTAATGGATTTATTTGATTTTTTATTATTAAGTTCATTTATTAATTTTTTTAGATCATAGTTAATTCCCTCCCTTAAAATAAAAGAAGTACCTATTCAAATATGGAAAAAATAAATACAAAATAATTTAAGTTAAATATGATTTAAATATTTTATTATATTAATTAAAATGAGAACTTTTAGAATAAATTATTTAATTGAAATGATATTTGAATATTAGAATTTAAAATAAAAAGTTAAAATTTATAATAATTCTTTGATTGCTAGTTATATACATTGTGTAAAATGAGTCCGCCAGTCAGTGGGCCACGCCTGGCTCTTGAATGAACAACACGGAGAACTATATATAAACTTTAAATCTCTCTCTCTCCCGCTCACACACACTCCCACCTCTCTCCTCATCCCCTCCACCTCTCATTTCTTAGTTATTTCAATTTCCACAAATTGTCTTATTTTTAAAATATTCACTAATTTACTTTCTATTTTTATTCTTTAATCCTTAAATAATATATTTTCTATTTTATGTTAAAATGTAAATAACTTACATTTTAACATATTAAACTATGACAGCAAAAAAGTAAACGAATTACATACATACATACAAACAGTCTCCTTTATATCTATATATATAAAGGAGACTGTTTGTATGTATGTATGTATGTAATTCGTTTACTTTTTTGCTGTCATAGTGTAATATGTTAAAATGTAAATAACTTACATTTTAACATAAAATAGAAAGTAAATTAGTGAATATTTTAAAAATAAGACAATTTGTGGAAATTGAAATAACTAAGAAATGAGAGGTGGAGGGGATGAGGAGAGAGGTGGGAGTGTGTGTGAGCGGGAGAGAGAGAGATTTAAAGTTTATATATAGTTCTCCGTGTTCATTCAAGAGCCAGGCGTGGCCCACTGACTGGCGGACTCATTTTACACAATGTATATAACTCTAGCGATTCCCAATCAAAGAATTATTATAATATTTAACTTTTTATTTTAAATTCTAATATTCAAATATCATTTCAATTAAATAATTTATTCTAAAAGTTCTCATTTTAATTAATATAATAAAATATTTAAATCATATTTAACTTAAATTATTTTGTATTTATTCTTTCCATATTTGAATAGGTACTTCTTTTATTTTAAGGGAGGGAATTAACTATGATCTAAAAAAATTAATAAATGAACTTAATAATAAAAAATCAAATAAATCCATTAATTTAAATTAATACTATTAATGAATGTATATATTGTTAATTTATCTTTAGTTTTATCAATACTTTTATACCGTTAATTTTTATAAATTAATATTTATAAATTGTCTCAAGTCTCTAACTTTGCATTTTCTCAAATTTTATTATAATTAAAAATATTCAATAAAAATCAAGCAATGAAATTAAAATATCGAAATGAAATGATCAAGAAATATTATACTCTATTATAACATATACAATACTTATAAACTATAGGCGGAGGAAATATTAGACGATATCATTGCGGGTTCATGCCAAATCGATCAACATTAATTAAGATATTTTCATTATGACAGATATTAAAAAAACCGCGAATTCAATATCTCTGTTCACTAATTATTTGTAGACTTTAGTAAAACCTACGCATGACTCAATAGATCCGGATAAACTTTTTCAAATTTTGATCTTAAAATTTATCTTGAAGGTAGTAAAGAAAGAGTAAGATGCGGAAATCAATTGTAAAATATTAGGTGATTCAGACGACTTAAAAATTAATCGCGGTAGGAAAAGAGATGAGGTTTGAAATTAATAATGATAAATAAATATATTTAGAAACAAACAGGAGCAGTATTAACATACAAAATGTAGAATTTGAATATGTAGAAAAATTGAATGTAATCACGAAGGATAATAATATTTGAGAAGAATTTAAATCGAGGTATTAATCGGGAAACGCCTGTTATCATGCAGTAAAGAGGCTTATCTCATCAAAATTATTATAAAAGGGAATGAAAATTAAAATATATAAAACAATTATTTTGTCTGTTGTATTATATGAGTGTGAGACATGGTCTATGATCTTAGGAGATGAGAGTGGATTCAGAGTATTTGAGAATATAGGATTCTCGCTAGCATTTATGGGCCAAAGAAAGATGAGTACATCAGGGAATGACGTACGAAAGATGGAACAGAGGCTCAGGATAAGGACACTTGGAGAAATGTGGTTGTAGCTGCCAAGAACTTTCGAGTACCGTTGAGCCACGCATGGTCTATGAACCTGGGAGATGAGAGTAGATTCAGATTATTCTTTCCAGCATTTATTGGCCAAAGAAAGATGAGGTCACCGGGGACACTTGGAGAAATGTGGTTGTAGCTGCCAAGAACTTTCGAGTAGATAGATATAACATATTCAATAATAATATATATAATTAATTTACTAAATAAATTAAAATATATTTTAAATAATCACACAATAAGAAATGAATGTTTTATGTTATACATTGTTTGAAACAAAATGGATGAAAACCTTTTACTACTTTCAACCACCAAATACTATGTACCACTCGGGGGTACAGGGGGCGGAGCCCCCGTCTAGATGTGAAGAGCGACGAAGGAGCTCTGAGCAGCTAGTATATAGATAAGCTGGAGTGTCTTGACTCAACTATCTCGCAAATTTGAATTCGATTAAATAACTTATATTATATTTAAATTAAATTTAATTAATTAAATTATAAATTAAAACTAATAAATAGTATTTATTAGAACACCGCGTATTCGGCTCTTTGTTAATGGCACCACGTCACGTGCTGGCGCGTTATTTGGAGTCGTGTTAAAAAATTAATTTCGGTACTTTCAGCCATTCAATCAAGCTGAAATTCTATATATAGCAGTTTTATACAATTTTTAATCATGTGAATAACTATCAAACATATATCTTTATTTTTACGGTCACTTTAGAGGAAAAAAACAAACAAAACGTTGTAGGTAATGACCCTCTTCCGGTTGAGCTACATATCTCAAAAGTTGATAGAAAATTACCAATGTTGAATAATGCCCGTATAACAAATTTCATTATTCTAGCTCAAGCCGTTTTAATCTTATCTACATACACACACACATACAGTCATTTTTTTTAACCTTATTAGTGAAAATGACTCAGGGACATTCAAAACATATAAAGACATTAAAATCTCGACATCGAAATACTATCTCTGGCGAGATAGTAAACATTATGAAATTAGAAATAATAATTACTTACTTAAAAATTTCATCTTTAAACCTAAAAATGATTTTTCAAAATTGTTTAATTTCTCAATATTTCAATTATTTGTTATTTTATGCATTATCTATGAGATTATGATTTAATCGGATTTTTTTAAAATTTTTTTTATCTTTTAAATATTTTAATATTAAATTTTATATGAATGGATTATTCATAAAATATTATAATATCTTATAAAGTTATAAAATATATCTATTTCCGTCGATTACCATAAAACATTTATAATTTCTACAATAGTATAATATGTTTGATATTTCTTCAATATGAATTACTATATATATATATATATATATATATATAAATGGATTGACGTATAAAATATTGCTATTAGAAATATAAATATTTTCATTGAATATCATTATTTTATCATGTATTAGCATTATTATATTATATTCTTAAACTACTAAAAAATTGCTAATATTGTCACATTAAAATGAAATATTAAATATGATATTTATTTATTCACTTTGTCATGAATATTTCAAATTATTATCTATCAAAATAAGTGTTTTTTTTAAATTAATATCATATTTTTTAAAATGATACATATATGAATATAAATTATTAAAAACTTAGTATTATTATTTAATCAATTTCTACATTTATATAATCAATCTCTATTTTATATTATTATATTATTTATTTATTATATTATTATATTATAATTTAATATATTTTAAATACATTCGATTGTCTATAATTTCACAATATTATAATTTCAATATAGTATTTTTTATTTAACTAAATATAAATGCTATATAAATTCATTCTTTTACCTTATTTTACCTTATTAATTTTAAATAAATATATATCATATTAAAACTAAATAACACCCAATATAAAATACATTAAATCTTTTAATATAATGAGTTGTTATACAATGATTATTAAATTTATTGATTCATTATATTTATATTGAAATATTATGAAAATTTATTACAAAACATAAATCCTAAATATAAACATCATTTATTATTGCACATTACAAATTGAAAAACTTAAGTTAATGTCTATACATTACATATATAGGTACAATAATAGTTGTCAAAGTATAAAGCAGGTAATTTTTATTTTATTATTTTCATTTTAATTTAATTTTTTCTTTTCGTTGATTATAATGCAAAGGACATTCGTCTTAAGTTAATTATATTATGTTTTTACGAAATTCATATTTTACATATATAGGGTAGTCGGAAAAAGTCTTTTCGTATTTCTAATCATGTGGTACCCACACATCAAGCTTCTTTTTGTAGCCAGCCTTTTTTTAAATGGTTCAAAACCGTTTGATGATGAATGTTTAGTTCCTTGGCAATGTCAAGGCTGCTTATGTCAAGGTCCTTGTCAATCTTTTCCATAATTTCATCGACTTTTTCAACGATAGATCGACCAGAACGAGGTGCATCTTTCACATCGAAATTTACAGAACGAAAGCGAGCGAACCATTGTGCTACACAAACTGATGATATAGCATCGTCTCCGTGAACTTGACAAATTTCATTGGTGGCTTGCGTGGCATTCTTCCCTTTTTTATACAAAAATTTCAAAATATAGGGAATTTCTTCATTATTTTCACTCATTTTTGAAAAGCTCTAACTTTTGTTCAGCTTCACCAAATTTAATTTTCTTTAAGGTTAAATGAAGCTTGAAATTTCACCTTTGCAACATTATATGGTATGACACAATGTGATTGGTAGCACTGGAGATATACGATTCCAACGACATCTATGGACAAAATACGAAAGGCTTTTCGACCACCCTATAATAGAAATGTTTACGACTTGTGTGGTTGTTTCACCTTCCAGGGGCTATCTATTTATCATTCATTTATTAATTGTTTTTTTTAATATTTTAACTAAAATCCTTAGAAATACTTAAAACTAAGGACTAAACTACTAAAAGCTTAAAACTAATAATAAATAACCTTGAAATTGAAAGGAATGAGTTTAATATTTGTTTTTGAAATTGGATAAGAATATAGAATATCTCTAACGGAGTACAGATCAAACAATTTCTCTAACTGGTATATAAAATGATAATTACAACAAGGTAATTGTTGCTTATTTGAGCCAACAGAAGAGGAAATTTTGCAACGAAAGAAGATTGAATTTGGAATAAGAGAGGATAGAACCGATTTAGGAAAAAATAAGAATATTTAATGAAATCGATAATTGAAGGAATTATGAAAGGAATATATTTGCCTAGAAGCATTCAAATGAAGAGAAGAGAGAGAGAGATTTGTATTGCTTTTTGCAATGATAATTGAAGAAGAGGAAGAATAGAACTATAATGGCGGTCCCTTGATCTCAAAGAAAACAAAAAATGAAAATGGATCCCTCTTTGAAGAAAAATCAAATTAAATTGATTTTATTCTATTCTACTATACATATGCCTCAGCGCTCAAACGAGAATATTATCATATACTCTATATTTGAATCTAACTTTTTATTTATTTCATATTTTTAATTTTAGTTTAATTGTATGACTATTTCATTTGATGCTCTCTATTTTATATATTATTATATGTTGGATAATTCAAACTAATAAAAAGTTTTTAACTAGAAGACCCAGGAGGGTGAAAATGTATTATTAATAAGTAGGTGCAATAGAATTTAACTAATTTAACTAATTTTGTTATAACTCTACAGATATGATATGCTTCATTTTTAAATTTATTTTTTAAAATAAGCTAAATTAAAATAAATTATATTAAATTATCTGAACTATGAATTTTCAATTGTTTCTTTATACAAAATTCAAATCAGTCGTTTTCAAATACCAATCCTAGACTATGAATATTTAATCATAAATATGTTTTTTATTTCTCTCTCCATAATATCTATTTCCCATTGCAAATGTAGAAAAATTTCTTTATTTTATTAATATTATATACCTAAAAATCTAATTATGCAATTTGAATAGGAAAAAGAAATTGTGATAGAACGATGGGTGTGAGATTTGGTCTTTTTGCGCGGCATTCGCCATCTAAGAGAGGGATACTGTTCCGTTGAGAATTAGGTGGATTCATTAAATGTTTTAGGCGATGAATCGAAATATTTGAGTGGTAAAGGGGAATGGGGTAGGCCTATGGAGGGAGAATTATTCGTTGGTAGGAAAAAAATGGGAGGGAGCAGTAGGGTGAAAGAACGAGCATTCGGGAGAGGGTGGTTTGAATATGCAAATTGTTCCATTATCACAAAAATTATATTTTTTTTTTATACTTGAATGGAGGATAAAAATTTGTACTCACTTTCTCTCTCTCTCCCTCTCTCTCTACATATATATATATATTTTCATCCCCAATTCATTAATCCAAGGAAGTGAAGTTAAATTTGAAAACAATATAGGAGACTATTTTTAAGTTTAATCAAATCAAATCTAATATATACTATATTATCAACTATTATATTATGTTTTATTAAATATCGTATAATACCAAAATTCCCTCTGAGGTTGGGTTCGGAATGAAATTTTATTTTATTTAAAAATTAAGCAAATTAAGAATACATTTAATAAAATAAGATAAATAAGTATAATCACTCAAAATGATAAATAAATTGTTTAATCATTCTTTTTTTATTAAATTAAAACTAAAAATATTCTGCCATCTTTTATTGCTTAATTTTTTTTAAGTAAAGATATTCAATATAAATATAATATATATGTGGGTATGTTTAGGTTTTCCTTATTATAAAAAGGTTATTTACGGGTTATGTTCACGTTGAATTAAAACAATTCACCCATATCATTCTTTTTTATTAAATATATTCTTAATTCATTCATTCCGAGCCCCAACCTCAGAGGGAATTTTGGTAGAGGGAATTGGTAGAGGTTGGCCCGGAATTAAATTTTATTTTATTTAATAATTAATCAAATTAAGAATACATTTAATAAAAAAGATAAATATAATCAATCAAAATGATAAATAAATAAATAATAAATGGGTGAATTGTTTTAATTCAACGTGAAAATAACCCGTAAATAACCTTTTATAATAAAGAAACCTAAACATACCCACATATAGGTATATATTATATTTATATTGAATATCTTTACTTAAAAAAAATTAAGCAATAAAAGATGGCAGAATATTTTTAGTTTTAATTTAATAAAAAAGAATGATTAAACAATTTATTTATCATTTCAAGTGATTATACTTATTTATCTTATTTTATTAAATGTATTCTTAATTTGCTTAATTTTTAAATAAAATAAAATTTAATTCCGAACCCAACCTCAGAGGGAATTTTGGTTCGGAGGGGATTTTCGAATGTATTCATTAAAAATATTTTATAAAACCTAATATGTTAAAATGAGAAAAATTCATTACTAAAGATAAACATTTTTTAAGAAATTAATGCAATTTTAAATGGATTTAATTTCAATTATAGAGAGGCGCGGATTATTATTGTTTTTTTTTTATTTTTATTAATAATGAGGTAAAATATTTTCCTTACGTGTAATTATATGTAATTATGTTCTCTTATATATTTATTTATGAATAAATAAAAAAGAAAATTAAATATAAAATTCCATTAGAAATAACGATATAAAATTCTTAGAATATATTAAATCAGCATATGTCTATTAGGAATAAAATGAAGGGTGATAAATCGAAGTAAATCTTATTCCTCTTGTGGTCCTACTGTATTAATATTCATTCTTGTTCTCGGCTGAATCGATCGATAGATTCAAGAGCAAGTGAAACGTTTTTGTAATTCAAATTTTAAATATATAAATAAATAAAAAAAAATGTCCGAAAGCGACGGCCAAGAGGTTAAGAAAAGTGAAGGGTCGGATGGAAGATTTTTTTTGAAAGCAAGAATGGCTGAGCCTTATTGGCGTTCCAATAACGAGGGAACCCTTCTTGCTTGTGGCCCCTTTTTTGGGTCGATATTTTAAATATTTGCCAGCACCCGGTCCACCCACTCTCATTCCTGTACTTGGGACTTTTAGGAGATGAAATCTTGGCTTGAACTCAGCATTGGACAAACGGCTTATGATCTACCATTCCCTTTGCAGCCCATTGCAATCATCTTCGCTTTATTATTCCGCAGGAAATTACACTTGCTCCTTTCTCATAAATAAATAAACGAGAATGGGAGGGGAAAAAAAGGCAAAGAAATCTTGCCAAATTCGCCGGTGAACATTGCATATATATTTTATTTTGCTTATACTAACTGAAAAGGATATGTATTCAATGATATACAATAAATCCAGAATCCAGAATTGAAAGTGAATAGAAAACTTTTAAATTCTCTTTACTACCAGAACTAACAATTAATGTTAAGATAGCTAAATATTTATTTTGAATTGTTAGATTCAAAGTTAGATCAAAATTATTATTGTCCTTTAAGGAAAAAAAATCTGGAATGTCTCCACTCGACTATCTCGCAAATTTGAATTGGATTAAATAACATATATCAATTTAAATTAAATTAAATTAATTAAATTATAAATTAAAATTAATAAATAATATTTATTAAACCAGCGCAAGTTTGGCTCTTTGTTGATGGCACCACGTGTTAAAAAATTAATTCTGGTACTTTCAACGATTCAATCAAGCTGAAATTCTATATATAGCAGTTTTATACAATTATTAATCATGTGAAAAATTATCAAACATATATCTTTATTTTTACGGTCACTTTAGAAGAAAAAAAATTAAAACGTTGTAGGTAATGACCCTCTTCCGGGTGAGCTACATTTCCCAAAAGTTGATAGAAAACTATGAATTTTGAATAATGCCCATGGACCAAATTTCATCATTCTAGTTCAAACCGTTGTCTACATACACACACACACACACACATTTTTCTCAACCTTAGTGAAAATGATTGAGGAACCTTCAAAGCGTATAAAAACATCAAAATCTCAACATCGAAAATTTTCGTGATCGCAATACTATCTCTGGCGAGATAGTAAAAATGAAATTTCATTGTTTAGAGAATTAGGAAGTATGGGCAACAATTCTATTCTAAATCAAATTTCATAAAGATTTTAAAACAAGTATAAAAGCTGGAATAATATTTTTTGATTTGATTCACTACAATAAAAATAATTATTGCTTGGATAAAGATAATATTTAGGTATAAGAAAAACAGAATAATTTAGAATAATAAATAGATGTTTGAGAAAATTCTTTTTTTTTGACCATCTGTTATCTGCCCTGAGGGAAAGAAGGGTGAATCCCAGCAAATTAGGAAGTTGGACGAAGTGGAATATAGAAAGAGGGTGGGAATGGGGGGTATGGTCCGTTTCAGGACTGTGGGGGTGAAATTCGAAACCTGATTACATTCTCCGTGGCGTGATTAGTAGTCACGCCTGGAAGCTCATTTCGCCCCAGGGGTACCCAAAAAAAACCAAATTGGGTGTAAGCTCAACGGCGATCAGCTACAAACAGCAACTTAATAGAGCGTGATATTTTTCTGCCTGCGGAGTTTCAATTCGGATCAGATGGAACCCCTCATCGCCTCTCCGAGGAGGCGCCTAATTGGAAACGACGCTCGTTATGATGACATCGAATTTTGGCTTTACTCCAATATAGTGGAAAGAAGATTACTCTCTTTCTCTCTCTTATTCTCTTCCATTTGTCAAAGACGAACAAATGAACTACTTTTCAACTAGGGAGTATGATCATGAAATTTTATACATCCCCTCGATTCAGCCCCTCACCCGACCAACTTTGGAAAACGACACCATCCATGCGTTCTTAAGCTGTCGTAAAGTTACTCCCGCTTTTCGCAAGTCATTCTCGCTTCCAGTGTATCGTTGGATTTAAATTCAACATTTATGGAATGGGTCAAACTTTAATCGGCCCTTGTGTATGGCAATGTCGTTATTACATCACTTTATTCACCATTCCACTTCTACCCCAATCCGCCGAGTCATTCTCAAAATCGGGGATCAGTTCAGTTCAAGCACATTGACCTCATAGTTTCTTAAAAATAGTAAAAAGAAATGATATCTATATAAATGATTTTATTCTTAATAAAAATACTTTTCAAAAATAAAAATATTATCATTTATCCTTTATTATCTGTCATTTAATAAAATTTTTAGAATTATTATATTTAAAATTTGATATTATGATGATATTATTTATATTTAAACTAGCAGATCCGGCAAAGCTTTGCTTTTGCAGTGTGCTGTATACATTGTATATACGTATGTGATAACTGAACACTTAATAATAATAATAATAATAATAATGTATTAAATGAATATAATTGAAATTTTAGTTTTAATTGGGCTTTTTTTTTGTTTTTTATTTTTATTTATTTTTATTGGAATTATTACAAATAGTTAATAATTAATAATATTAATAATAATAATAATATAGCGATTAATACGTGAAAATAATAATAATAATAATAATAATAATAATTTATTAATTGAATATAATTGAAATTTTATTTTTGATTATTACATTTTTATTTGTTGGAAAATTATTTCTACTTTATTAATTGTTAATAGTTATTACATTTTAATTAACAGTTTTCGGAATAAGTATATTCTCTTATTATAGAGATTCTTATTGTTTGTCTCACAAGTCTACCTACAATATTTCATTACCATTGTATGATTCAAAATAAAATTCAAAATATTTGATAGGACATGACATGATCTTAGTATTTTTCCCATCCCAGAATATTTGCTAATATTACATGTTGGAGTTCCAATTACCTGCATATTTAATGGCAATTTCAATACTGAATATGCTTTTAAATAAAAAAAAATTTGAAGAAAGTAATTGGAATTATTATTATTAAGAATCATTAAATAAATTTATTAAATATACATTTAAATATGTAAATAAATCTATATATAAATTTAATAAATATTCAAACAATAATTGAAACAATATCAATAAAACGATTCAATATTTTACTTACATTGTGATTTATATTTTTATTTTTATTACAACTGTTATTATGGGTATGTTATTTTTGACAGTTTAAAAAAAATTAAAAATATTAATAAAATTTATCAAAATAATAAGTTGAAATGATTTCCAATTATTTTTATTTATTTATTGTAAATTTTTCAATGTAACCATGGTAACCATGAATAGACTTTCACCAAAATATTACTAATTAAATTAATTTTGGATTAATTAATTTTTGATTTAACTACACTAAAACCTTCTTGGTATGCCCGCAACAATCCCTGAAAGTTTCATCGCAATCGGACGGGTAGTTTTTGAGTTTAGGTGAGACACACACACAAACTGACATTCCCTTATATATAAATATAGATTATATTTTAGATATTATAACCTCTAAACTATGAATACTTTTTTTTTAATTTTAACTGTTAATTGATTAATATTTTGTTTTTAATATCAAGTATATAATAATATTACCTTGATCAAGCATTATGATAATATTGTGATTTTCATCAATCATTCCATAGCTTTTGTTTGTAGAAGAAAAATAAACCTTTAATCTCATAAAATTTAGATCAATTGTTATTTTAGGGAGAAAATTGTAGTTGTTTTATTACAAAAACATGTCAACAAATGGAGTAGCCTCTATTTTTTCTTCTTCTTTATTTTATTATGCAAATAAAGTTCTTTTGTGATTGTTTTTCAAAAGACAATTTATTACTATTTTCTCAAAGACGAGAAACGAGTTTAACCCTTGTTTTCAATTTCATTGAGAAAGTAAATAAATAAATAAATATTATTATAGAGATAGAATCATAAATTGTGATTAATGAAACTATTAAAATTTTATTTGTAGAATTGTTGTAGTGTTTTGCCAAGAATGGGTTATTATACGAGTATGTCATTTTTGGATATTTGATAGGGTATAAAGTCATTAAACTACCAATCATATAGGAAATATAATCTTTTCTTATACATTTGATATTTTATAGTTTATATAGATTTTCACTTCTACAAATCTTTCTTTAGATATAATACAATTAATTAATTATTTATATATTATTTTTAAAATTTTATTGGATGTGGTCAAGAAAAGTACTTCGTTTGATATTCCCAAAACAATGTATATTATAATAGATTGAAAATTAAAATTAGTAAATAAAAATTAATCAATTTATTATCAAATATAAATTTGAATGAAAAGCGCAATAATCATGATTTTGCTTTAACCTATTTCGAAATCCTTCTGTTTTCCATATGAGTGCATTCCTTTGAGTAAATATAGTTAAGTTAGTGTCTTCCAAGATCGAAACGCACATCGACTAAAGTTGATTCCAGTTGCCTGGTTTATTCATGCTTTCATTATGGAAATTGCAAAGAAATGTTAAAAAATATCATCCACTCCACTCTTCAAGTTTTATTAACTGTTAAATTACTAAATACTTGACTTGATAAATCGTATCTCTAAATTTATATATATATATATATACATATATATATTCAATTTTTTTTTTCTTTTATAGAAATAGAATAAGAAAATAGAAGACGAACAAAAAAATATAAAGAAACACATCAAAAACAAAACAAAAGAATAATAATAAAAAGCATGAATGGCGTTTTCTTCGAATGTAATGTCTTCTGAGTTCTAGAATATATTTTAGCATGTTAGAAAATGTCTTTGTGTGAAATGACCGTAAGGCCCATTTCCATATAAAGTTCTATTCTACGGCTGTGAATTCGGCACAATGCGAGGCTAACGAGTCCCGTGGGTTAGAGCTTCCTCGCCCAAACCGTCCCGAATATACCCCACCAGTAGTGATCTCTCTCTCCATACTTGTGGAAACTTTCCTTTTTTTCCACTAATTACCTATGTGTCTGTTTTTATTTTTATTTATAATAATAAAATGAATGAATTCATATACTACTACTATATCAATGCATCTCAAAAATACATTTATCCTTCAACTCACCAGTGTATTTCCCAAATTCTTCTTCAAATACAATTCATCAAAATATGTTTTGTTTCAATTTATAATTATAAAAATATTAAAAGGAATTTATATAGAAAAATATATCTCTATCAAACAAACGAAATTTTTGTCTGATGTATATTTTTATTATTATTATTATTATTATTATTTATAAATCTTGAAAAATAGTGTTCATAAAATAAAAGTTAGTTAGATTTTAGGGGAAAGTAAATTTATATGAGATTTCCTTTGTCGGATTTGTGTTAAAATATATTCGCCCTCAATGGGTATTGTATTAAAGCCCCGGGTTTCGATATATAGATGTAAAGGTTATAACACCCCTATCTCGTCGGATCTCTCCATTATTTTAATGGCGAAATTTCCCTCTTCACGGTTATTTTTATTGGGGATCTCTCAATCCAATATTTTAGTTTATATTAGATGAAAGATTGGTGGGTGTGTAATGTGAGTTTCGGATAATTAAGTGTTCTCCATTCACCCCTTCGAAGTATGATTTGTTTCACTAACAACCTTTATACAATATAGGTATATATAATCTAGACACATGACTCTTTTTTTGGTCAATAGAGAATGTTATGTGACCTCTCCCATGGGCACAATAGCAGATAAAATTGATGGAAAAAATTTAAAATTAATATTATTTATTATTGGAAATTTTTCAATTTTAATAAAACTGAATTGATTATTAAAGATTCAATTACCATTAAGTTTTGTGCATAATCCAGTAATTGTCTGCATTTATTTATATATATTGCTTAGATTATAAAATAATTTCAAAAATTTCAAATTTTTATGGTAAAATTCTGCACTAAAACAACAAATATAATAAATATATATTTATTAAAATATTTATAGATCTCTTTCTATCTCTAAGGTTCTAAGGAGCTTGTAGCAACCACACATTTCTCCAAATGTCCTCGTGAGCCACTCGAACTTCTATTTTCTCTTTTACGTATATTAAAAGATTAAGTAATAATATTACAGTTCTCATAAAAATAATTTCAAGTAAATGCTTCATGAATAAAAAGAACTTTAATTTATCGATTTTTAACGATGATTAAGTCTCTATAATCTTCAATTTCATTTTTCGATTTATATTTTTTTTTTTAGTATTTTGCGGGTTTTCATCTTCTATTTTTTTAGTAGGAAAAAAAAATAAACTAATTCAATTTCTCTGCACGATGAGATTGAAAGTTTTTTATACTTGGAAATTTTTCACGAGACTTAATTCTCTTCGTCGCCACCCTTTCTAGCCATTATTTTGATTCTTTTCTAAATGTGTCCATAGTTCCTTCTCTTATGGTTATATGTTAGCGTTAGCTCGCCTCTTTCGCCCTTGAAAGGTGACGCAAGCAATTTTGAACCGCCCCCCCCCCTCCGCCATTTTCCCAACCGCCCACTTGGGCTCTTCTCTCCCCGCGAAATACTTTTATGAAGTGGAAAACTTTCTGTGTGTCTATAGTCTTAAGAAGGGTAATAAGGGCCGATGGGAGCTTTTCAGTTTACCATCCACCTCCCTCGCGTTCTCATTTTTAAACCTCATTTGATACGCACAGGAAAAGTGAAATGAAAACATTTTTCTGTTTGCTTTTCTTGATCTTGGGAATTATTCGCTCAGACGCGCCCTTCTTTGGAAAATTGAAAATAAAATATAAAAAAAAAGAGAGAGCGCTCCTGATCTTAGATTTTTCCGAGGTTATTTGAAACGTATTGGGATTGCTAGATAAACACTGTGTTAGTCAAGGGAGTTATTTTCCAAAGGCAAGCTAATAAGGGCGGCTTGGCATTTGCCTGTGCCCCTTTCCCATTCACATCATCCTCTCCTCCTCCCTAATACTCCCTTGTCGATGGCGTGAGATTGCCTTCAAGGCTCTCACAAGTCCGCTAAATTAACAGAGAACTTGGTCTCAATATGCGGTTTGGATTCAGAAAGAGGAGGAAAAACAGACAAGAGGATAGGGTGAGAGATAAAGGGACTTTCGGGGATATGGCAATATATTCATCTTACATGTCCTCATATTGAAATCGGAGAATCAAATCTTACCTTTATGTAGAGAAGAATATTTAAATTCAAAAAATTTTACTAAGAAAATATCATTTCCGGTTTAGGTCTTAGAAAATTAAATATTAAATCTTAATACTGTTTCCAGAAAATAAAAGAAATAAAAATTTAAACGGCAAAATAAATTTAACATAGATAAATAAATTATAATTTATTTTATTCCAAGTGTAGTTCAGTAGTAGTAGAACTAACTATCTATCTAATATTTATTGTTATTATTATTATTTGCGTCTGGACCATCTAGGATCACGCAAAGCTCCCATATACGGAGGCAGCTGATGTTAAATTGAATTTATTAGAAAAATCCGTTCTTGATGAGAATCGAACGCCGACTTCTTGTGTAGAAGGTTGCCACGCTACACTCTCGGCCAAGCCACCTCCTATCTAATATTTAGTATTAAGAATTCAAAATTTAAAAATAGTTAATAAGAAAGGATAAATTCAGAAAACCAATTAAAAAAAATTATATTACCTAAGAAAAAACTTTTTTAGTTAAATCAATTTAATCTTTAACTTTGAAGTTAATATTTAGTTCTGAAACAAATTTGTCATTAATTTAATAATAAACGAATTTTTTAGTAGGTTAAAAAGCAATTTAAATTGATATTAAATAGAATATTGTAGTCAACGTGTATATATATATAGTTTCTATATATTAATAAGAATTTTTTTGTATTTTTCTCAATTCGTAAATAGATGAAAATGAACGAAGTGATATAATGCTTTACTTTACTTTACTATATACTCAATCTCGATAATTAAAGAGGATTCGGTGTGTTATTTAGGCTTTAGTCATTGTCGATGTCATTTTTGACCCGTCCCTTCTATCCTCTCGAATTAATCACACTTGACTTGACCTCCTATTTCGTTACCTTTAAGTCAAAAGCCCTTTGAAACAGAAACATGCCTCTTCCTGGAGGTTTATTACAAAACCATTTCACTTCAATATTTAAATATGAAATTTATAAGATTTTCAATTAAAATAATAAGTTAGAGATGAGATATTTATATTCAGATCTATTATTTATATTTCCTTATGGATAAAAAATATAAATTTAAACTAATTTAATATTACATTTCTTTTCGTAGGTTTAAATGTATGAGCTAAATAACATCACATCAGATTATTAATTATTTTATTTTACTATTTTTGGATAACATGTAATGAAAAAACTGTATCTAACTTAAATAATAGAATAAAAGAAATACATTCAAAAAAGATTAATTAATTGCACGATTTTTTTAATATTTGAATGATATCTAGGTATATATAATTATAAATTATAATAAATATAATATTTCCCTAGAGAATAAAATAAATCATTTTATGTAAATTGAAGCAATGAGATTAATTATTTCCAGTGAACAAAAAAAAAAGAAAAAAAGAATTTCTCATTAAAAAAGTAATTTAAAAGAAAGTGCAAATGAAAGATATAAAAATAAAATCATTTTTAATCTTGTCGGCTTAGACAGAGAATATAAGAATAAATTTAAAGTAAAAAAATTTTCAAAAAAACGAAAAAAAAAAAAAAACAAAGCGGAAATTTATTTTTGATTTTTATTTTAATATATAATGAATTTTTTATTCGTTATTAATTCATATATATTAGTTGTTATATATATTTCATAAGAGATAAAAAATCGGTATTATCTCATGTTATTTATTTATAAATAATTTAATTACTTAAATATTGAAAACTACAAAAAAAAAAAAACATAAAAAAATATATAAATAAAATTTTTTTACTATTTTTATACAATTTTATATTGATCTCTTCTTCGATTTGATTAAATTTTTTTTTTTTGTCAGGTTGTTTGGTACCGTGATACTCTTCGACTGGACACCACTGAGCATCGTATTACAGAAGTTCGTGGAAGTCGACATACAATGATTCTAAGAAAAGTTTCTGGATCGGACTTTGGCAATTACAGTTGCGTCGCCGACAACGCACTTGGACGTCAGGGGAAATTTTTGGAACTTTCTGGTAAATTTAACTTTTTATATTTTCACAATCTAATGATCAGATTAAATAGATATTTAAATATAGTCTTATAAATTTAATCTTATATAATCTTTTAAATCTTTAAGATACAGTTTTGAACTTTAATAGTACAAGCAAAAAATTTCAAATATATTTTGTTTTTTTCTTAACATTATCTATTTTCTATATTCTATCTATAAGTATCTATAAATAAATTTATATTTGGTAATATAAAATCAATAATAATAACTAAAAATGGTCGCTAGCTTCTATAACTATAAATGCATTTATATCAAAATGTATTAACAAAATAACTAAAGTTAGAAATGAAGTTTAAATAGTCGATGTCAAGAATAGTCCAGGTAAATCTGCGATTATAAGTTTATCTAAAATATTTCGAGAACAGATCATAAAATTCTAATTATTAAAATCAGACATTAGATTAGTTTATTAATTCATAAATATTTTAAATCTAATTTAGGATGTATTCAATTGCAATTCAATTTATTAAAATATTTAATTGAATGATAAGGGCAGGCAAAATAGATATTTGTAAATTGAATCGTATATTCTAATAATATATATGCAATGTATGTCTATTTATAATAATATAAATATACATACACAATATAAATATATATGAATATCTCTTTGGGGAACTTTAACGACATCTATTGTTAAAACTCATAAAATATTTAAGATTTTAATACTAAACTATTTATAACGGCTTACCTCAAGGATATAATAATTTTGTGGAAAAGCGATACTCATTTTTGTTTATATGATAATGAGAATATGGGGTGTGTCTAGGTACAGAACCAACCGACGATTTGAAATAAATTAATTTCCAAACATCATTATATATATATATAAAGTACAGGGTGGACCAAAAGTCCGGTAACATTTCAAATGGTTATATAAAATACAAAAAGAGATATGAGAGAAAATATGTTTATTTATTATAAAAGTACTAAAATCAGAGTTTTATTTTTTAAAAATAACGTCGTCCAAATGTGCCCCTTGTTTAGTTTGGCACCCCCGTAACCTAGTGCGGAAATTTTCCATCACTGCCCGACAAGTGTTTGGAGAAATGTTCTGAATTTCTTCGCGTATATTTTCTTTTAATTCTTCAATAGACTGAGGGTTGTTATTAAAAACTTTACTTTTGAGGTATCCCCAAAGGAAAAAGTCCATTGGTGACAAATCCGGGCTGCGGGGTGGCCAGTTAATGTCACCTCTTTTGGATATTACTTTTGCCCAAAAATGTAGTCATTTGCTGTACAATTTGAATTTTATATGGGTGTAAATGTAAATCCTTGTGAAGAATACGATTTAAAGATGTCCTGGACACATTGAAAACACTAGACCGCTTTCGAGTAGAGAGGCCAGGTTGTTCTCTAACAGATGCTCGTAGCGCTCTATGTTTACGGGTCGGCCGGATCGTGGTTGATTTATTGTTGAACCCGTCTTCTCGAACTTCTGTACCCAATTTTTAATTGCACGAGTTGATGGAGCTTGATTTTTATTTCGTATGGGGTACTGTGAACAAAATTTTCGTCGCGCTTCAGTCGCAGAATCGTTGTTGCGATAGTACTCGCGTACGCAAAACGCGCGTTGTGCTCCGCTGAACGACGCCATGGCACTGAATTCCAACTAGCCGCCCTCGCGTTTAGTAACGCCCCGCTCCCCCCGTATCCCCCGCAATTCGAAGCAGCGCTCGATTCAAATGTTACCGGACTTTTGGAAAATAACAATATAAATCATGATACAATGAGTGAGAGGACAATTTTTTAAAAACTTTCCCATAAATAAATAAAAACCAATAGAAGTTAATATTAGTTATATTAGTATAAATACTTCTACTTATATTATTAAAAAAATGTATTAATACATTTATGTTATTAATATATTTTTGTAGAAATAATCGCCTTGTGGTTGACTACTAGAAAAACGTTAAGAGAAACCAATTGTTCCGATTTAAATAAATAAACGAGCAATCAATAGCATTTTATATGTTATTTATGTTAATCAGTGGTCATGTAAGCGACTATTGAGTTACTGTTCGGCCCCCACTCCCCAAACGACGTGAGCTGGTTGTTATTCCAATGTCGACTATTCAATCATCAATCTCTATTTGTCTTTTAATTCGAGATCACGATTGATTCTCTGGCTGTCCCCAATTCAAACACATCAACAAACTGGCGAGTAACAATTAATTTAGACCCGCGACGTACCAAACCGAATGACCGTTAACGTTATCAATAGAACAAGAGGGATGGGGGATGAACGAGGAACAGAATGGGGATGATGGAATCGCCAACGATTGACTCGAATAAAAAAGGCTCTTACCCAGAAATACAAAAAAAAAAAAAGAAATACAAATAAAAAAATAAAAAAAAAAAATATATCGGATTTCGTTATTTTGTATTCGAGATTTCACATCAAGCAACCCAATGAAGAAAATTCATTCGTGAATATTTTACAGATTCCTGCTTATTGGAAATTCTCAGATAAATGCAATTTAATGCGTATATTTCAAATGGATTTTTAATTGAATGCATTATTTAATTAAAAAAAAAGAGAAATCAATTGAAAAATTGTCTATATTTGCATTTAATTTGCAAAATTCATTAATAAAAAATTAAACATAAACATATACCTACTAAGCAAACATTTATATATATATTTATAAATATATTTCAATTGAACTGAACCCGAATGATCTTAACTCTTTACAAATAGTAAATATTTGCCAATTAAAAAGAATTATTATAAAAATGTAATTTTAACTTTTACTTTTTAATAAATTTTTATTTGAATCAATCAAATCAAAGATAAATAAATACCAGTCACTCAACACATATATATATACTTATATGTATATATAATAGAGAGAGAGAGAAATAGGAAATTTTTTTCAATTTTTATTCAGAGTTGTTATTTTAGGATATTTGACATACACTTTGTCATTTGAGTCGACTCGTGTGACTATTAGCGTAAGTTTAAGTGAGGAGAAAGAGTAAAATTATAATTATTTTATTAATAAAAAATAATAAACTAATAATTTTAAAAAATTGTAAAAATCTATAGGAAGGTATATGGAGGGATGAATATATTAACACACATGTAAGTTTATATGTAAGCCTGATATGATCTTGAAAACATCCATAGTATTTTTATAAAATATATAAAGAATTTTCTAATAAAGGTCTCATTTATGATCAAAATACATTTTGATTGTTTGTTTTTTTTTGTTAATGAATTAATAAATAACAGATATATTTAAATAAGTAACATCAACAACAAAACTTTACAATGATCAATACACATTTTATAAAATATTTATATTTAAACGTGTACATGATCTTTTATTAAAAATAATCTCTCTAATTTTGATTTTCATTTATAATCGAAATTAAAGAAACATTAAATAAATCCGATTTCTATTAAAATATTAAATAAATATTATCTAATAATTTGATTAAATGAATTAAAAAGATAACTTTTGAAATGGTATTTGATTATCAGAATTAAAATAAAAATTTATATGTTAATATATATATATATATATATATAAACTGCTGTGCAAAATTATCGCGCGCGCTTCACTATTAATTTTACTAATAAATACAATAAATTTGTATTGTATTTCATATTAATTTAATAAATCTTAATAAAAAATAATAAATATTCAAATTAAAAACAGTATCTTTATCTTTTAATAATTAAAAATGAAAATAAAAGGAAAACTTAAAATTACATTTGGTGAAAAAGAAGGAAATTAAAAAAATGAAATTTAATTAACTCTATTAAATGTTTTGATCAACAAACAGTTTCGTAATAACTTGTAACTCCTCCTTTTGTTCTTATTACTTCTTTGATTCTTTTTGAAATTGATAGAATTAAATTTTTTATTTCTTCTTGGGAGATGTTGTCCAATTCCTCAATTCGCCTTTTTAGATTTCTCCCCATTATGCCCCATAAATGTTCAATAGGATTGAGTTCAGGACTTCTTGCAGGAAATGACAGAACAGATATTTCGACTTCTTTCAAGTATTCTTTTACTGTATGACCAGCATTATCTTTCTCCAATTACAAAAGCAAAAGGTATTACATAATGATTTAGGATTTCTCTTATGTACCTGTCAGCATTCAGAGAATTTATTGTTATTAAAAACTTTACTTTTGAGGTATCCCCAAAGGAAAAAGTCCATTGGTGACAAATCCGGGCTGCGGGGTGGCCAGTTAATGTCACCTCTTTTGGATATTACTTTTGCCCAAAAATGTAGTCATTTGCTGTACAATTTGAATTTTATACGGGTGTAAAAGTAAATCCTTGTGAAGAATACGATTTAAAGATGTCCTGTACACATTGAAAACACTACACCGCTTTCGAGTAGAGGCCAGGTTGTTCTCTAACTCTAATTATTTGCTCTGTGAAGTTCTGTACAAGCATCGAAATTTAACGCTACCCATACCATGATAGAACCTCCCCCAAAACTTATTCTTGGTGATATGTTGCACTCTGCATATCTTTCTGCTGGTCTTGTCCATACTCTTTCCCTCCTATCAGGAAAGTGTAGGGCAAATCTAGACTCATCTGAAAACAAAACTCGCCTCCAATCATCCAATGTCCAACTTGCATGTTGTTGAGCAAATCTCAGTCTCAAAATTCGATGAGCCCTGGTTAAAAGAGGGCCTGTTGCTGGTCTCCTTGATTTCAAGCCACCTTCATGCAGACGTCTTCTTACTGTGGATCCAGAAATTTTAATGTTCCGAGCATTTTTCAACATGCTAATCAACTGGTTGTTTGAGAAAAAGCGATTTCTTAGAGCAGTAAGATGAATAAATCGGTCATCCCACTAATTTATACTTCTTGGACGGCCTTGACCCGGTCTTCTTGAATGATTTCTAGTCTCTCTAAACCTTTGAAGAACTCTGGATACTGTTGATTAGGCGTCTTGCAATTTTCTTTTGGCTCAATCCTTCTTCAGAAATGTTATGATCCTAACGGAGTCATTTTCCGATAAAAGGTAATTTCGATTCATTTTTATTTAGTAGAAATCAATATGTAATTATTTTATGAAAATTAAAGTAATTAATAATGAAAAAAAAAATTTTAAAGAAAAATAATTGTTTTTAAAATTATGCTTAAAATAAATTTTAGAGAACTGATTAGTTTAAAGGATTTTATTTCAATAAAAGATAACATTTAATTTAATTTATTTTTGTTATTTGAGTATTTTATTATTATTTTGTAATTATTTTGTAATATAAAGTTAATTTATTTCATATTTTAATAAAATTAATAGTGATGCGATAATTTTGTACAGCATATATATTAATTATTATGGGAATTATTACAATTAAAATTAATTTTGTATTCATTATCTAACGAGTTCGGATATTTCTCCAAATCAAAGTAGTTATAAGATGAAGAGCCTGAACTAAATTCAATAATAAAGGTTAACTAAAGTTAAGTTATTATTATCAACTCGGGTTTTTGTTTTCAAAATAAATTTTAAAAACAATGTTAAAATTCTTAAAATTAAATACTTGGATTTTTTAACCCTTAAAACCCTTAATTTTACACGAGATATTATAAATCTAGATTATTTTAGAACAGTTGCAGCAAGCATTAATTATAAAAAACGGTTATTTGGTAAAAAATTTTATTGGTAAATTCAATAAAGGAATGATAAAAATATAATATATATTCCAATCTAATATTTTAAACTTTTTTTTTTATATAAATTATTCTATCAAAATTAATTAATTAAAATAATAAAAAATAGAAAAAAAAACAAAAACAAAAATGATATTATGTTATTATTAATAAAAATTAATTGTTTTTAATTTTTTTAACCCTCTCCATTCCTCTCATAAATACTATTAGTGATTGAGTAGAAAGTTGAGAAATGGAGTGATTTGTGTGTTTCACAGGAAAACCTTGCCCAGCACAATTTGAAAGTATGCGCAACGGCCGTTTGAAGGAAAGCTACAACATTTCGTGGTCTGTCAACTCATTCACTCCGATTGAGGAGTACAAGCTCTATTACCGACGAGTGCCCACAGCCACCCCACAGCAACTGACCCACGGCAACGGAGGACTTCTCACTCACCCCCAACCAGTGCAGGGTCCCAAGAGGCCCGCCCGGAGGGTATGTACTCATCAGTTAATAACAAAACCACTGGAGAACTACTCTCTTGAATAGATATTTATGTTGATTGGAAGAAAATGAAAACGACAGTTGGTCAATATTATTCTGCCAAACAAATCAAAAGAATAATAACAACCCCATTAAACAAAATAGAAAAAAAAGAAAGAAAAAAATAGTTATTAGTCTGATTAAAAAATATGGCTGACCAATTGTAGAACACGAAAATTCTAAATCATATACCACTTCGAACAATACCTCCCTTACCATCGTCGGTCAGTAAAAAAACAATAGAGAAGACACACACACAAACTCACTTATACATTTTTTTATTCAAAATACTTTTTCATCATACTAATCGACAAATATGAAAATGTTATAATATAAACTCAACCAATAATACTTTGATCTCATTAATTAAATTAAAATTGTTCTTTGCATTTGTCTAAGGGTAAAAAATGAAAAATTTCTAAAATTATACTTCTTAATAGATTTATATAATTTATAATTTTGAGTCCTAAAAACTTTTAAATTACTTTATTTCCCATTTCTAATAATTCAATTTATTACTGTTAATTATTAAATTAACAGAAATTAATCTATGAAAATGCACTTTTACTAAATTAAATAATTAATTTTTTCAAATATTTCATTATGATTTTTTTTTTAAATTAAATAATCATTACTATTTTGCGCTCTAGGGGTTAATTTGAGAATAAATTTCAAATACTCATAAAATTTACCTAGTAATCAATTAGAATATTAAATGTTTAATTAAATTCATTTTGAAGTTTTCAAATATTGAAAAATCATCTAAATACTCCTATGACTTGTTAAATAAAAAAAGTAAATTAAATTAACGTTTTTATAAAATATTTGAAAGTTTTTTTATTTTATTCGTTACTTGACTTTCCCCATCACGTGATAAATTATTTAGATTTCACAAAGGTTGTACTATATATGTCCACATCCCCTTGGTCTTATTATTAGTCCCTCCTACCTCTAACGCCTATAACACATTTAGCTCGCTTTTAAAACAAATGGTAGAAAATTTACAGCGTCATTTCACGACAGGTTCATTAAGATTTGCCCAAAGACGAGGTCGCGTGTCTCACCATTCATTTGATAACACCCACTCTCAATGATATCTATATCTATAAAAATAAATGTATATATGTGTTAAGTCTGTTTATTGGATATACAAATCTATATGTAGAATCAGATTTCAATAAAATTTCGCTCATATATGGAATTTGACGAGAACTGGTACATTTTTATTTTGAAAATTACAAGGGAAACCAAAAAAAGATCGGACTAACATTTTTTTTTCAAATTATATATAAATCTCTCGAGCAGATCTAAAAATGTAATTTAATTAATTCATTTAATATTTATATCTTTTTTTTATCATTTTAATTATCTATTTTTATTATTATTTAGAAATTAATATTTTCTCTTAAAATAGTAATTTTTATTCATTAATATAGACTCTTCCATTACGTATGAATTCGGATTGATAAAGAATTGATAAACATCGATTATTATATGTGATACTTAATAAACCTTAGCTAGAAGTGAGACTGAGTATGTGTTCATTTATATATTAGTCACTTATTATTTATATTTAGAATGAATTCATAAATCTATCATTTAGAAGTCATTAAGCAGTACTAAGGTGATTGCATATTCATAAGAAATATTGTTAGACTCGATTTAATTCAACTGAGATAATTGAATATTCAAAGAGTGGAACGAGAGGTGAAAAGAAAATAGACAAATGAAATTTCATTGGTATAAAATTAAAGTCACAATAAAAATATAATCTCTATTTGTGCGAGATTAATAAAGTTATATTTAAAATATATTATATAATAGTTTTACTATTTATATCAATTAATTAAGGTTTTCCATATAACAGAAATGAATGAATATAATTTGATCATGAGCTTGAAAAAGAATGATAATTACCAATAAAATAAATAAAGATACATAATTAAAATTAGTCCGTACACCAGGGATGGCAATTACATGGCACGCGAAAACAAATTTCAGGCATATCAAAAAATTTAAAAAATTAAGTAAAAAAATTCCTTATTTTAAAATAGTTTCTGTTTTTTTTCACAAGTTTTTTTTCTAGCTGCCTTTGCATACGTACATATATATATATAATTGTAATATAATTCTTAAATATTCTTTAATGAGTATTTAGTTTTACTTTAAATGTGTGTGTGTGTGAAAATTTTTTTTGAATTAAAATGGTACCAAAAAAACAAAAACTTGAAGATATTCGAAGCTTTGTATCTTCTTGGACGGTTGATTACGGTTTTTTTAAACTCGGTGGGGCCTGTGCTCTGAAATTATTTTATGTCAAACATCTTCTATTAAGCGACACTTTGAAACGAACCATAAAAACATCGCCGAAAAACATATTGAAGAAAGAAAAGAACTAATTTCTCAACGGTTAAAGATAGCTGAAAATCAATCGAATTTATTATCAAAATTTGTAAAAATCAACAGCAATGTTACGGAAGCTAGTTTTGAAATTTCTTATTTGATTGATAAGAAATCAAAATCATTTTCTGAAGGGGAGTTTATAAAAACGGTTATGTTAAGGGCGACTGATAGTTTGTTTCAGGATTTTAATAATAAAGAACAAACAAATTGTAAGAATTTTCTATGATCGTTATTAATAAAATTTATATAATTTATATAAAATCTTTATATTTAATTAATGTTATCACATGATCTCTAATATTACAATTTATTTCCTTTTTTTTATTGTTTTTTTTATCAATTATTATAATCCATTAAAAAATGCATATAAATAAAAGGTAAACGGGCACGCGAAAAAAATTGCATTTAAATTTAGTTTATTTTGGCACTTTGACCAAATCCTATTTGCCATCCCTGTCGTACACCATAATGAAATAAATAATAATTCTCAAAAACAAATTGGTGAAGTTCATATATGTAACATGAACAATATATAAGAACAAATTTTATTAAACATTATTATTGATTATGAGTTAAACTCTTTACATTTTCTCTCTTGAATCAATTAATTAGAGAAATTTTTAATAATTTATATTAATTTGTATGTCTAAAGCTGTATTGTTTCAAAATATATCCAAAAAATAACTAAACCAATATGGATTTCCTGCTCTAAATCACTAAAAGAATAATTTGATTACATATTCATTAATTTAATTAATTATATTAATTTTTGCTAATTATTATTGCGAACGATGAAAATTTATTTCTAACTTTCGTTAATATAATTTAGAAGCTTAATAAATAAACAACAATAAATCTAAAAATATTATCTCGGAAAAACCCTAATTATATATATTAGCTATCAATTTGATGCTTAATGAAAAATAGACATTGTTATATATAGAACCAATAAATTCAATTGAAATATAAAAAAAAATCATCTCAATTAGTTTATATGATTTTGATTTGTATATTGTTTTTGTCATATTGTATCTGGTTAGTTGGATTTATAATAAATGTTACAAACTCATCGAGATATTAGAATTGTTTTTTTTTCTAATTTAAAATGAATGAATTTCAACATAAATTAAATTAGGTTTTTTATATATAATTTATTAACGTTCTACCTTTTGATGGATGGTTATTGATTTTCTCTTGTCATCATTTGGAATTTAATTCTATCAGTTAGTATGTATTGGTCTCGTTTATGGTATATTGAATGAAGAGGAAGTACATAGAATACTAGGAATTTTTAAAACAGAAACAAATTTTCTATCAATTAGTTATAATAAATTAATTATTAATATTGTAGGAAATTTTAATAAAAATGAATGTTTTTGTTGATATTAAATAAAGGTTTGTTCTGATAAGAACAATTGTGTTGAAAAGATGGCGCTCACATCCGAGCAGCATTCCGTTCAATTGTCAAAGAACGGAACAAGTCCCTTGCGGAGGTTTTTATAACCTTACTCAGACATAGTGATTCCAGTTGAGCCAATCACAGAGGAGAACGCACTTAGGTTAAATATTTAATTAGTAGAACTTATATTTAGATTAAGATTAATATATTATAAGTTAACTAATATTATAATATATGTTAATAAATAAAGCCTATTGTAATAACATTTATGTATTAATTAGTATAATAGAAAATGTAAAAGCTATGATTGGCGGTAAAACCAGCCAATGAGCGACAAGATTGAATTTGCCTAGCTACTATTTAAAAACGGACATGTATCGATATTCAATCAGTTATAACCAAGCCTTGATTAAGTTATGACCAGTTATGCTATCGGTTATGCTCACGTTATGTTATGCAAGCATTTTATGTTTATATGAATTTGCTACATTTATGTAATATTTTATTAAAAGGATTTATGCATCCAATTTATTGAATTATAATTTATGAAGATCTACCTTTAAAGAAGATAAAAGAAGAAAGAAGAAAAAGAAAAATATTATCCTACAATATAGTAAAGCAAATTCATTTAATTATTCAAATATCGCAAAATTTCTTAATTCTGATATAAAATGAATTTTAAAATTAAATAATTAGAGTTGTATAATGATATTAGCTATTTTATAAAATGGATTAAGAGTCAGCGGTCAGCTCTCAGGAAGAGAGATAGTAAAAAATTAAACTCTCTAACTTCTTTTTCAACAAATGTGCCGACGTTTCGATCCAGAATCAAAGATCTCTTCAGGACTTTGGTTTTGTTATTAATTGTATATGGAGAGCGATAAAATATCTTATATATATATTCATTATAGAAATATGTATAGATATATCGTATATATAATTTAATTGACACGAAGTTTGATCTTCCTCACTCACGAGATACACTCATGATCTATAATTAAATTTAGACTAACAAAAAATCAAAATTATTAGGATGTAATAAATTATAATAAAGTTTCAATTTTACAGTAAAAAAAAATTAATTTGAATTATTTTTTTTTTATTTCCTATAAAAAAATTATTTGCTGAAATACCCTTTTGATAAATGTTTTTAATGTTCAAATGAAATATATGATCTTATTTACGTTTATATTAAACTTCATTTAATTTCAAATCCCTCTTGATGGATTAAAATTAAATCTAAATAATTTTTAGTTGAAAGTGACACTCGTATCTTGACTTTTACACCTTGTTCTAAACACAATTAAAAAGAAAAATTTCCTTGACCCAATTGTGTTAAAAGATTATTTTGATTACAAAAAAAATAAATCTCCCTGTATGCTTTGCATTTATTATATATATATATATATATGAAGAGTATAAAGGGCGGAAGGAGAAAGAGGATTTAATTATCCTATAAATAGAGGGTTAATGATTAGTTCAAATCAAAATGTTATTGTTTAATATGAAATATCATTTATTATTTGAATATATAATATATACAATGTTTTATTAAATAGTTATTAAATATTAAGTGTCATATTCTAGGTTAGTATATTTAAATCTATAATTTATTACATATTCACACTTAAAAGTTACTGTATAATGGTAGTAGTCTGACTTAGTTTTTGAGCGGTTTAAAATTTAAATAGATGTGAAAGCAAGTGTATAATTTTAATTCAATTTATTTAATAAAATAAATTAATATCAATTATTTTAAATTCAACTATATATTTTTAACTAATTATTATAAAATTAACTCGGAAAAAGAAAGCACGAAGTGCTAACGTCTATTTGTATAAATGAAAAAATTGGATAGGATTAAAAGTCAATTTACTTGGTATAGTAAAAAATAAAGGAACTATTCTCATTATCCAGAACCAATAGAAAAGCCAGTATAAAGTTCGTTACTGGCTATTTATTGACCATTAAGATAGCTTAAACACCCTCTCAAAGATTAATCCACCCATTTATTCTCATCCTCCCCTCACACAAACAGGAAATGAACCAATGATGACGTCATTTCCAAAAGATCTGGGATTTGTAAATTTATATATGATTTATTTTTACTATCTCGCCAGAGATAGTATTGCGATCGCGAAAATTTTCGATATTTAGATTTTGATGTTTTTATATGTCTTGAAGGTTCCTGAATCATTTTCACTAAGGTTGAGAAAAATCTCTCTTTCTGTGTGTGTGTGTGTGTGTGTATGTAGACAAGATTACTCAAAAACGGTTTGAGCTAGAATGATCAAATTTGGTACATGGGCATTATTCAAAATTCATAGTTTTCTATCAACTTTTGAGAAATGTAGCTCAACCGGAAGAGGGTCATTATCCACAACGTTTTAATTTTTTTTCTTCTAAAGTGACCGTAAAAATAAAGATATATGTTTGATAATTTTTCACATGATTAATAATTGTATAAAACAGCTATATATAGAATTTCAGCTTGATTGAATCGCTGAAAGTACCAGAATTAATTTTTTAACACTGCAAATCTCACGCGCCAGCACGTGACGTGGTGCCATCAACAAAGAGCCAAACATGCACTGGTTTATTAAATATTATTTATTAATTTTAATTTATAATTTATTTAATTAAATTTAATTTAAATATAATATAATATATATGATATTTCATCCAATTCAAATTTGCGAGATAGTCGAGTGGAGACACTCCAGCTAATTATTTTATTTTTGTGGATCAATAAAAGAATGCAATTTCAATTTCATATAATTTCTTTGTTAGAAAATGTAATATTGAAAACTAATCGAAAATATTTGGTTCCCTTTCCTCATTCAGAGAAAAACTACCATATCTAACTTACTTCTATAAAGAGAGAAATTAATCATTTTTTTTTAATTTTAGTAAAAGATGGTTGCGTGGAATCAGGCACCAATAATATAATAAAATTATTCTTTTTTAAATAAAATTCCCAATTTTTTTTTTTCTTTTTTTTTACTCTTTTTTTTTCTTTTCTATTTTATTATAATAACTTAGGGAATGCTTTTACTCGGATTAAGCGGTTCTCTATATCTGTCTCCCTGGCTGGCCAATCACCCCCTTCTCTTCCTCTTCCCATTGGGAAAGCTCAACAGTCTCCATTAGTTGAATTAATGTTGCCGAGATTCAACCCAATGGAAATTTGTTCCCATGAAATGAAGAAGTAGATGACACACACACAAACAAGAGAAAAGATTTGACGGAGACACAATTCTATATCCTTGGTGAAAAATGTTGACTTAAGAGTTTCGATCCTCTGTTTATTTAAAAAAATAATACTTTATATAAAAAAAAAACTTTTTTAAAAAACCACGTTTTTAACGCACTAAAAAGAAGAAAATAATTTTTCTGAAACCCCATAGGTACTGACATTACAAACAAGAGATATGATTTGAAGAAAATTTTCTATAACGTAAAACGTGGGGCGCAACTATGGCTAAAATATTCTGTATCGTATAAAAATTTATAAATAAATGTTATTAGGTACAAATTAATAGGATAAATGAATTCATATTTTAATTAGCTTCAAAAAGTAAAGCTTATAACTTATCGAAATTTTTAAAAGAGGTAAATTTAATTTATGAAAAGATTACCTTTAGATTACTAATAATATTCACTTTTAAAAAATTCTGATAAAAAATGACATCCTAACAATATTCTGGTAAATAATATAAGAAATTTAACTTGAAGAAATCTAAAACTAAATTTTGCTACTGCAAAACTTCTAGCAAATATTTAATATTTATGTTAATAAAATTTCTAAAGTGTAAATTGAAGATGTTTATTTAATATTAAGGAATTAATTTTCCAAAAAAAATTTACATTAATAAAAGTATTCTGTTGGATTACTAATAATATTCCCTTTTACAAAAAGTCTGGTAAAAAATATAAAACTTAAAATATAAATCCATGGATATTGAAATAAATTAATCAAAGAAATTATATTGCATTTAAAAAATTTATTATTATTTGCGCCCCACGTTTTACGTTATAGAAAATTTTCTTCAAATCATATCTCTTGTTTGTAATGTCAGTACCTATGGGGTTTCAGAAAAATTATTTTCTTCTTTTTAGTGCGTTAAAAACGTGGTTTTTTAAAAAAGTTTTTTTTTTATATAAAGTATTATTTTCTACTTTTTAGTCTTCATATATTGCAATCGATTTCACTTGACCTATACTACTTTTAAGTTTTTTGATTGACTTTAATAGTCATGAAATACTATTATCCTGAAAGTAATAAATTTAAATTGAATTATAAAGAGAAATTTTTAAATTTGTCATATTTTAATTCTTTATTGCCTAAAACTCATCATAAATTTAAATTTTGTTTTCTAAATTACAGTACAAAACATTAATATACCTTCTTTCAAATTTATTTACATTTTAAATATTATACATATTATATTATTCTTTTAACGGGTTTTTAACGGTTTTTTTCAAATTTAAATATTTACACTTTTTGTTTTGATTTTCCCATACAAAATTATATTCATTAATTATGCTCTAATTAAACACTTGCAAGCTACGAATTATTATTGTATTATTGTATTGTCATCCAGAATACATTACTCTGAAAAGTTTCAGAGCGATTGGATGACTGGAAGTGGTCGAAATTTCGATTGCAAGATTTGACCCGAACAGATAAATAAACAAACAAACAAACAAGAAAGCAAGCTAAGAAAAACGTGGTAAAATACACTCAGTTAGCAAGAGTGCTAATGATGACTTGGTGAGATGCAGAGAGCAAATGATAGCTGAAAGAAATTGAGGGTGGCGTTTAAGTCGAAAAAAGGTGTGTCGAAACAGGCAACCAATCAGAAGACCCGTTAAGTAAAAATAAGAAGAGGGGAGTTTGAACCTTTTTTCTACCTCCCTATTATATTTTTTCAATATTTTGATTTTATTAATTTTTTATCTCTCTTTGTAAAGACGAAATTATAACTTTAAAATGATTTTAAATGTAATCAATCAAAAGTCAGAAATTATAATTTAAAAAAATCAAAATTCTTCATAAAAAAAAAATGGCTTTTTATTTTTTCTAATACATTTACCGTGTATATAATATATAGAGATTCTTTATTTCATTAGATTGAATATTATTTATTAGTAATTCATTTAATAAATATCTAATCGTTATTTGAAATTTATTTAATTATTATTTTAGAATTTATGATGCTTAATCCAAATTTAATTCGCAGCATGGAACATACGATCAGGACTGTCATTTAGTTGGAGGGGAGCGACCTGAACATTTTTTCAAACTTCTTATTTAAACGGATTTTAATATTTTGATTATTATTATTAATTAATGTATTATATTTGCATCCCGTCTCGTTTTTGTATTAGATATTGTATCAATATTTTTTATATTTAAAATATTTTAAAATTTTTTAATTAATTTCGAAAGAAAATTAAAAATATATTTATACAATTTTTGCTAGTATAATAAAATAAGATCTAATGAAATATATTTATTTTTATCGTCAATTCACAATGTGTCATTTATTATATTATTAATTTGTGAAATGATTACAAATTTTATGTAAAATCCATTCTCTATTCGTTTAGATCAAAAATAATATATTTAATATTTAATATATTGAATATATTTAATACATACTAGAATCAACTCTTGAATATTTTTTTAAACAAGCGGACTATGGACATCTGTATTATTTATTTTTAATGTTTTGACAAAGTCCCTTTTGTTGTTTTCTTCTTTTGTATTATGTATTGAGAAAGGTAAGTTTTGGAAAGGGCCTTTTGTTGTATTATTATTGTTTCTCCTTTTTAAGTTAACAAAATACAAATATTCATTAATTATGCTCTAATTAAACACTTGCAAGCTACGAATGTGTTATTTTATTGTATTGTCATCCAGAATACATAACTCTGAAAAGTTTCAGAGCGATTGGATGACTGGAAGTGGTCGAAATTTCGATTGCAAGATTTGACGCGAACAGATAAACAAGAAAGCAAGCTAAGAAAAACGTGGTAAAAAAGAAAGAGAGTTCGAAAAAGGATCTGAAGAAATTGAGTTTATTCATGCGCGGCATAAAAACAACGAATATTTAAAAAAAAATGAATGGAAGTGGAAAAAAAACAAATATTCTTCACCAAATTGTTTTTTTTTTCGTTCTTTGATTAAAAGAAAGATAAGAAATTTTTATTATAATGACTGTTTTAGAATATATTATTATTACAATTATAAAAAAAAACGAAAGACTTTTAACCCTTAGGATGATTTGTTTTTCATAATAAAAACGAGTGCTAAAATAATAAGTGAAGAATAGAACATATATTTTATTAGTTAAATACTAAAATTATTATTAATAGTGATAGAGTAATTATTATATAGAAGGGTCTTGTCATCTTGGTGAAGGCAATGTGTATAAAGTTATTAAGTTAGAAAAATATTTATGAATTATTAAATAAAAGGAAATTAATAAAACTATTTTAAGAAAAATAATAGAATAAAAAAAGCATACTTTAAAATAAATATAAAAATGATACTTTCCTTCTGACTATATATATATTTCCACACAATATACATTATACACCCTCCATTCCAAAAGAAACCGAACTTTTTTAAAAAACAAAAAAAACCAATGTACATTTTGGAACAAATCATTTTTATTAATCAATGTATTCCCCTTCTGCATCGATACACAAACAAATTTGCACACTCCAACAAGTTGTCAAACGACTTCTCCATGTCCTTTATTGGAATGGTCTTTAGGACGTCGGTCGTCGCCTTCTCAATGACTTCAATCGATGCGTGCCACTTTCCTTTCATCGCCAAATGCAGTTTAGGGAACAGATAGAAGTCGAACGGAGCCAGATCTGGTGAATATGGCGAATGATGCAAAGGAATAACGTGATTTTTTACCAAAAATTCAGTTACAAGTCGCGAACGATGAGATGGTGCATTATCGTGCAAAAGAGTCCAACTGCCGATTTCTCGATATTCTGGCCGAATACGACGAATTCTTGCCAGCAAACGCTTCATGACGCCCAAGAAATCTCTCCAGTGACTGTCTGGCCGGGTGGAACAAATTCTTTGTGGATAATTCCTTTTGAATCGTAAAAACAAATCAGCATAACCTTAACTTTTGACTTCTTTAAGCGACTTTTTTTTGGGTGTTCCTTCATCCGGCGCTCTCCATTCAGCATTTTCGGGCTCATATTCAAAACACCACGTCTCGTCACCAGTTATCGATTTCAAGAAGTTTCGATCCTTCCGAACACTTTTAACGATGTCTTTGCAATGCTCAATTCGATGAACTTTTTGGTCTTCGGTGAGTTTGTGTGGTACAAACCGCGAATTAAACTTCTTATGGCCCAAAACTTTGGTTAAAATGCTTTATGGGGTTGTTTGAGGAATGTCTAATTCCATTTCAATAGCATTCATCGACGATTTTTTGTTATTTTTGATGAATTCACGCACTTTTTCGATATTTTCTTCCGATAATCTGGTTCTGGGACGGCCTGATCTTTCGTCATCATCCAGCGTTTCCTGACGAATGAAATTCTTAAGGTCATCGAGTGTGCGAGGCTTGTTGATGTACACTTTTGATTTCAAATATCCCCACAAAAAGAAGTCACATATCGACAGGTCGGGTGAGCGAGGGGGCCAGTAAACAACAACAAATCTAGAAATCACATGTCCTGGGAACATTTGTTGAACCACTTCCATGGATGCTCTCGCCGTGTGAGCTGTGGCACCATCCTGTTGAAACCAGATGTCTCTCATGTTCACTTGACGCCTTTCAAGTTCTGGATGAAGGAAGTTGTTTAACATTTCAACGTAGCGAGCTGAGGTAACAGTAACTGCAATTCCTTCCTCTTCAACAAAATAGGGTCGAACAATCCCCAACTTTGAAATGCAGCACCACACTGTTACTGCAGAGGTCTTTGATGTAATTCTTGTGGATTCCCCGATGCTCAATACCGGCAGTTTTGAACATTGACGTAACCGTCAAGATGAACATGTGCTTCATCACTCAAAGCCTGAAGCATCGGGATCTTCCGTAAATATTTAATCCATTATGCGACAGAAACGCATTGTATGGGCCGTCTGACAACATTCGTTCAAGGTCAACACCCCCTCCCGTCGCCGCGTACTAGCGGTTCGAAAAACATGCGTTTCTTCTGCACCACCCTATATATATATATATATATATATATATATATATATGCAAAGCTTTAAATATCAGTAGTGTTTTTATTATTATTTTAAAATAATGTCCTATTCATTCATTACGGATGAGTGTTTATAAAAAAACTTTTATTTTTAAAAGTTATTCTCCATTCCACAACAATAATTTTATATTTATTTTAATATTAAATGTTTACAAGTTCATTATAATTAATCGTTGGAATTATTTTGTTTATTTTTGTTTTAAAATATATAAATTAAATGTTTAATTATATTCATATGATTGCATTTGTTGTGATAGAGTTTAATATTGTTAAGAAAAATATTTTTTTTAAAAAAAATAAAGAAATTTTAGATATTTTTATCAATTTTTTAATCACGTACAATTAACGTTGTGGTTACCAAAATAATTAATTAAAATGAAGTATTTAATTTATTTTGGTTTATTTTTAATCTTATAATGTAATAATAATAATTATATTAATAATATTTAATATCTAATAATAATGTTATTATAATCAAAAATCGGAAAATTAATATCAAGATATAATAAATATTAGGTAAAAAATATATTTTATATAATAAAACATAAATAAAAAAATGTCTCGATTGAAGATTTAAGTTAATAATATTTTTTTGAGGTTTTTATTGTGATTGTTTTCAAATTACAAATTTTTTGAATCATTTTTGATCAAAAATTATTATTCAAAATGATATTATCAACTTTACAAACATTATTAATAACTATAGGACTTTAAAATAAAAGTAAAAAATTAATGTTTTTTTCATTTTTTTTTATTCAAGTCAATATCTATTAGTATCATAGTGTTTCCATCATCTGCAAATGGACCCTTCATTTACCTTTGATCAAATTAACGATCCTCGACTAATAAGGAAATAAAGAGGTCTAGAAATTAGAAAGTTTAAATAAGTTAAACTTATTCAAGTTGAAAATTAGATCTAACTTCCCATTAGAATCTAATATATGTATTTTAACATCAAAATAATTTCATCTCTCTTTCTCTCCTACACCTATTATAAATTTTATAAAATATGAATTAAATTCTACAGGTAGAGAAAGAGACAATATAAAGAGGAGGGGAGGAAACGGGAAAGGGATCTAAAGAGAAACTTTTCAGTTTGAAAATAAAATAATAAAAGTGAACAATTTATCCATTCAATCAAAACCAAATTTGACGTAAATTAAACTTTTTTTATAATGAAAGAAAATAAATATTTTCTTCTTTTTTTACATATGAAAATGACAAAAAATTATTTAAAAATTGATTTTTACTAATAAAAATTGTATAATATTTAATAATTATTATATTTTATGTCAATTTTTGGATAATTTGTTTTTTATTTTGTATAATAAAATTATATTTTTAAAATTGTGTTTTAAAATCATTTTTGTAAAATTATTAGGTAACAGGGCGCCCCTTCGACAACCCAAGAGCCTTCGTCTTACATAATCCATTACTGATTATGTATAGTGATTTCCAGAATATCCATATGAAAATTAGTCAAATTATTAAAAATATGATTTTTCAACGATAATACTTGTTTAGTTACGTTTGTATTTCAAATATTAATTTTTTAAAACAATTATTAGCATATTTAAAATAATTTCATACTTGTGAGTTTTCATTTAAAAAAATTAATTAGAATTATATAATAATAATAATAGTAATATAACTCAAAATTAAACAAATTATAAAAAGCATAAATAAAGAATAAAGTGGAAAATGTTTAATTTGAAATTGCCTTGGGCTGATGTGTTGCTAGTACAAAAGTGAGTAGATGAGTGAAAGGGGTTGAGTGAGGGAAAAGGTTATTATTTACGATTGCAAAATCCACCCACAGTTTCAAAGCTGACTAAAGATAATTAACCTCTTTGAGAGAAAATGTATGGATTAGAAGTCATTTTCGGTTGACATAGATTCAAAATGTCGTCAAAACACAGAACTGAATAATTAGAAATCTTCATCAAGTGATTGCTATAAATCAGGCACCAGCCAAACTGGGATGGATGAATACTGTATTAGGCATCTAGCTGAGTGAATCCTTTCAACCAGCTTAACAAGTTTCCTGTCATTTCGTAAAGGAAATGAAATACAATCCCTTCCCTCTTTCACTCCTGGTGAGCTTTTTTTAATTATCCATTTTTCTTTAAATAACCTATAAATGATAAATCGATAAATAATCATTTCATCTATCAAATTCTCTCTACCCTAGTTCAATTAAATATTAATAAAGAGGTATATATATATATAAATATGTGTGTTTAGTTTTTACTCTCTCGCCAGAGATAGTATTGCGATCACGAAAATTTTCGATTTTGAGATTTTGATGTTTTTATACGTTTTGAAGGTTCCTGAATAATTTTCACTAAGGTTGAGAAAAAGAGCCAAACATGAGCTGTTTAATAAACATTATTTATTAATTTTAATTTATAATTTAATTAATTTAATTTAATTTAAATTAATAAATGTTATTTAATCCAATTCAAATTTTGAGATAGTCGAGTGAAGACACTCCAGATTTTTTTTTCATTAAACTGTTCCTATATACCAGGGATGTCCAACCTTTTAATTTAATGGGCCACATCGCAAACTTAAATATTTAACTGGGCCGCAAAATTACCAGAATAAGTATGTTAAGCCTAGCTAGTGAATGTCTCAAAACTTAGTCGATAGTGGGCCGCATCAAAACTTTGAGACGGCCGCGAGTTGGACATCCCTGCTATATACAATATATACATATTTATTTAGAAAAACCATTATATGTATTTATTTATTTGGAATAAATATAAAATAATGGAAAATTAAAAATAGTAATATTATAATTGTATTGTTTTTGATATTGTGATGATTTGATCTTTGCGCCAAATACTTACTCATTTTATTAGTGTTGCTAATATAACTTTTATTATGATTTTACTTATGTGATATATATTTACTTTCCCGCATACTTCGTATAAGGGAAGTATTGGAATCGTCAAAAATTTCGACTTCGAGATTTCGATAGATCTTGACGTTTTAGACCTCCCTGAGTCTGAAAATACCATTTTTCGAATTATGTCTGTGTGTGTGTATGTATGTATGTATGTATGTATGTATGTAATGTCTGTGAGCAAATTTACTCAAAAACTAATCAAGCTAGGACTTCGAAATTTGGTACACCGATATTATTCACAGTTTGTAGATTTGTATCAAAATTTCGTCAAAATCGGTTAACCGGAAGTGGTACTTTACCTACACTGGTTGCGTTTACCTTTCAAGTAAAGTACCAGTTTGCTTCGAGATATTTGCTTCCTATTTTGTATATAGATTTAAAAATATGAAAAAAATTCAGATACCAAATTTCATCATGATCTGACTACCGGAAGTGACATTTTACCTATACAAGTAGCGTTAGGTGTAAATTATAAATATAGCTATATAATAGTGTTAAACCATTTTACTTTATAATTTAAATTAATTAGTTTGTTTATTTTTATTGTTGTTAAAACATAATAATAATAACCTAATTACCTATTTATATGCGGGAAAGTCTACGGGAGGACACTCCCGAATTTTTTTCCTTTGTCATCATTGCAATGAACTTGTTACTTTTATTCTTTTAAAACTTTATAACTCCACATATATTAATTTTATAGATTTCAATAAAAATCTCAACAGATATGAAAACTTCAAGTATATCAAGTTAATATTAAACTTACCAAATTAAATTAAAAATTAATTTAATTAATCTTATATATATTTTCTTCTTTTTTATATTTTTTCTAGGAATATATAGCTTTAAATCTAGATTCTGAGTTAATTAAATTTGATACTGTTATTAAATGAATTTTTAGAAATCCTCTTTTATTAAGATCAATGAATGAAACAAAAGTGTGAAGCTGTTTTATATCTTTTTATTTTAATTATATTAAATTTTGTGTAGAATAAAAAAAAATACTTAGAAATCGATTAACATAGCTGCACATAATTGTTATAAATATGTGAGAATAAAAAAAGTATCACTATCGTGCGTAATTCAAGGGTGCGTGTCTTTTCCAATAAAAAAAAGACCCCACCTTTATTTATCCCTGCCGACTTCTATGCAACGAAACAATGCGTTCATTCGAAATAAATTAATCTCTCCTTTTTCATTTGAAAATTGCTTAATTTATCATAAAGCGGCCATTAGGTTGAAATCTTGGGTCGCATGCTGTCCGGTAGTTAAAATCCTACGAAACGCGGGGTTCGGTGGGTTGAAGAGGTGGTGAATGTTTGCCCAAATGGTGGGAGTAAGCACAAACCACCCTGGAGTTTCTGACCTCAGGCCCCTAAACCAAATTGCTTACAATTATAATTACAGTCCCCTCCAAATAATACAAATTATAAATATTTACTTTTCATCTGTTTAATGAGGCTTTTTTTTTCAAAAAAAAAAAAAAAAAACGGTTAAAGTTTATATAAATACTAAACGTATACGAATAAAAAAAATTCTTACTTTTTTAACTTTTCTCTTTAAGCTGGCATGAGGAATCTTAACATCTTTCATTACAAAATGTTACAAAAATAAAACATAAAAAAAAATTAAATTAGAGTAGCTAAAGCCTTTACAAATATTTAATTTTTAAGTTTAATTTATTAATTAATAATTAATTCATATATACAGCTTTTGGACTATGCTTTTAATAAGAATACCTAACATTGTTCAAAAAAAGAAAATATATAAAAAAATATAATTTTGTTTTTGTATCTTTTTATTTTATCGGTAATAAACCTTAATAGAACAATATCTTTGATTTAAAAAAATAAATTAAATATACAATATACTTATTAATTTTGCAATATTATGGTAATTCATTAGAATAATATTAGATTATATACTAACTGCTATTCTTAAAATAATATAAAAATAAAAAATTCAAAATCTAAAAAAAAGATACAAAATCTAATCCAACATTAACTTAATCATAGTAAACTGATTTTTTTAATTTGTTTATTTTGTACTCTAGTCTTGAAAGTTAGAAGATTAGATCTGATTTAAGACTTTTATGTTTTTTTGTTCTTCCCTTTGCTAGAATAAAAATGAATGATACAGCAAATAAGAAAGATTTAGATGAGAGTGAATAAAGCGTTGTGGTATGATGAAAGAGAGAATCTACACTGATTGTTTTGTATGAAAGAAAAAAAAAAGTTGGAAACAAATATAAACTCCCATATATAGTAGAATAGAATAGTAGAAGGCAGTCATTATCTAAATATCATTAAAATTATGTGATAGATAAAGTCAACGAGAAATGATAGCAAAAACAACCAAAATGTATACAAAAAAGTCATGCATACGGGCTGTGTGGTAATTAAATGTTTATTTATTTTTTTAATTTGAATACACTACTTTAACTGTAAAAATAACATCTACATTAAGTGGTCATCAACTGGACCACATAGACAGAATATTAATGAAACTTTCGACTTTTTTACTATCTCGTGAAATTTGATACATGGGCATTATTCAAAATTCATAGTTTTCTATCAACTTTTGGGAAATGTAGCTCACCCGGAAGAGGGTCATTACCTACAACGTTTTAATTTTTTTTCTTCTAAAGTGACCGTAAAAATAAAGATATATGTTTGATAATTTTTCACATGATTAATAATTGTATAAAACTGCTATATATAAAATTTCAGCTTGATTGAATCGCTGAAAGTACCAGAATTAATTTTTTAACACTACAAATCTCACGCGCCAACATGTGACGTGGTGCCATCAACAAAGAGCCAAATAAATAAATATTATTTATTAATTTTAATTTATAATTTATAATTAATTAAATTTTTAATTTAAATATAATATAATATATATGATATTTAATCCAATTCAAATTGGGGGATAGTCGAGTGGAGACATTCCAGATTTTTTTTATTTTAGTTTTTCCTTCATTATTCAAAGAATATAAAATACAAATCATTTGTAATTCACCTTAGAAAAAGTAATTGAGGTATATAAAGTATTTATATAACTTTACGAGTTTATGAATATGAAAAATAATATTATAATCATAATTAATAAATCTATTCATAGAGGAAGTTTATTAAACGAATAGCTATTATTAATTAATAATATATTTATAATTAAAAAGGGATTATTAGTGTGTATATACAATATAACAGTTGTTAATTACCTGTTCGAACGTTCACTCAGCCATTTTGGTGGCATCTTTTCCGATTCACTGTTCAATAAATACTAAAAATCAAATTCTTTTATTTTATTCTAATTTATTTTATTTTATTTTAATATTTTTTAATATTCTTTTTCAAAGAATTGGCCGAGTCGCTTATCGCTTTTCAATGCAATCATATAAACAATCGAATTATTCTGGCTGTGCCCGTTTGCCTCCTGCATTTATAAAATAAAGAATATCATTTATTTTTTATATATTAATAATTAAATTGATAAAAAGAAAATAATTTAAGGAATGTTTTTCATTAGAAAAAGATAATCTATATATTTATTTATTTATATATATATATATATATAATTTATAAATGAATACATATTTTCTTTTGCAATTTTTTATTTTATATTATTTTGTTATATATTATATATTATTATATTTTATAGCCTAAGTTTTTAATTATATATATATTAAATTTCATTATTTATATAAGTGATAAAGTCATGAGGGCCTCGGACCCTCTCCATATATCTTATTACTTATTATACTACCAAAAATAGTATATATATATTTGTATTTTTGAAATATTAAATTAATTTTTTGCAAATCACGCGCCAGCACGTGACGTGGTGTTATCAACAAAGATCCAAATACACGCTGGGGTTTAATAAATATTATTTATTAATTTATAATTTATAATTAATTTAATTTAATTTAAATATAATATATGTGATAATTAATTCAATTCAAATCTGCGAGATAGTCGAGTGGAGACACTCCAGATTTTTTAAAAATATTTTCACTATTTATAATTCATAATTAATCAAATATACAATGCTTATTTTAACAAAGGCAATTTTTTTACAAATAGTAAATCAATATATATTAAATGAGAGATTCAACTTTAAGAATCCAATAATTTTATTTAATATTTTAATCAATTAATTTAAATTTAATTTAAATATTAATTTTCTTCGCCTCCCCTTCTCCCCACCACTCGTCACGTAGAATTCTAGTATACGTAATTCTCAGTTATTTAATATGCTTCTTGTTTCGCACAGATTCTTTCCTTGTTCAATTTCATTTTATAGCAAAAACATACAATTAGAGGACAAGATAACGAAAAATATTGCGAACATGGAGAGAGTCGTCATTAAAAGATGACCTCATCGATAAGCCATCACATATATGTACCTCTCTCATGAACCATTCCCGTGTACCACCCACCAACTAAAAACAGCCAAATCCATCATAAATTACTAATAGAGATCAGGATCCTAATTTACATTTATTTCTAGACATGTTTATGGGCGTAATTTTGATTAGTGAACCCACGTAATGGTTGGTCCTCATGTTGCCGGTATAACCAGTTGACCACAACACTAAATTGATAAAACAAGGAATATAAGAATAATATCATAAAAAAAAGAAACAATTAATATGAATTGTTATGAATCTATATTTAAAATGATTCAATAAATTTAAAAAAATGTTGTTTTAATTAATTTTAAAAATAAACATTTAAAATTAAAAGTAGAACATAATTAAAAAAAATAAATAAAGTAAACCTTATCTATATATATATATTTGTAACTTAAAATATCCGTTTTTACTATCTCGTTCCTGAATCATTTCCACTAAGGTTGAGAAAAATGCCTCTGTGTGTGTGTGTGTGTAACCAAGATTACGCAAAAACGATTTGAGCTAGAATGATGAAATTTGGTTAATGGGCATTATTCAAAATTCATAGTTTTCTATCAACTTTTGAAAAATATAGCTCAACCGGAAGAGGGTCATTACCTACAAAGTTTTGATATTTTTTCTTCTAAAGTGACCGTAACAATAAACATATATGTTTGATAGTTTTTCACATGATTACTAATTGTATAAAACTGCTATATATACAATTTCAGCTTGATTGAATCGCTGAAAGTACCAGAATTAATTTTTTAACACGCGCCAGCACGTGACGTGGTGTCATCAACAAAGAGCCAAACATGCGCTGGTTTAATAAATGTTATTTATTAATTTTAATTTATAATTTAATTAATTAAATTTAATTTAAATATAATATATGTTATTTAATCCAATTCAAATTTGCGAGATAGTCGAGTGGAGACACTCCAGATTTTTTATTATATTTTTATAATTTTTTTAATTCATGATTATCTATTAAATACCTACATTAAAAGTAAAAATAAAAATATCATATGATTATATTATAAATATTACAATTACTTACTCGATGTATTTATTTATATCAATATTTGATTTATTTTTATAGTTAGGAATAAAAGGGAAGAATTTATAACCAAGTGAAAAACGACTGTGCTTTATTATTTTTTTATATTTAAATGCCAGGGTTGATTACTGCTGCCAGTCTATCACTGTCCAAAGATAATCTGTTAATACACATTTGTAATCTTGTTAACAGGCAAATACAACAGTATTTGTACAAGATCATTTTTTATTCTTCAGGCTGCATTTTAAAAGGATTAATAGTTATAAATGATCTCTTCTCAGTCCATATATACTATACTAGGCTATATATATGTAATTTCTAAGTAACAATTAAAACTCATTAACATTAAACTAAAAAAATATCAATAATCGAAAATTCAAATGAAATCACTTATTAGATGGATTATTAATTAAGCGTTAACATAAATAATTTAAAAAATATTCAAAAAAATTCATTGGTCGTTTAGTAGTAAAAATTAGAAAGGATTAATTTCATGAAAATCATCAACTTGGTATAAAACATACAATAATTTCTCTATTTGAACTCGAAACTTCTTAGCCACAACAACCGACCCACAATTTTGTGATCCACTTTATATTCTTTCCTAATTCTTTCATATCTGATTTATCTGATATACTCTTCCTATCGTATTCTTGGCCTAAGCTACCCATATTAAGGGTAAATAATGTGTGTATGTTGTGAATTACTTTATAAAATAAAATCTTTTTTTTTAGTAAACTTAATTTGATATTGGATAATTAATTACCGGACTGTTGTTAGAGAAGAAAAATAAATTTTATTTTTATCTGAGAATCTAAATTAGAATTTTTTTTAAAAAAAAGATTATTTATTATAGTATTATAAAAACGGGTATCAAAAATTTAAAGAGAAAACGATAAGCGGAAGTTTATTTATAAAAAAGTCATAAGAAATAAATTCATAAACTTCTATAAATTGGTTTTGATAATAGTTAAGTCTTTAATTTTAACTAAGAATAGATTTTTGTAATGTGTCTTAAACCATTGTTATATAAGGTTTAAATAAATTTATATGCCACTCACACTAAGGCAACATGAGACTATCAAATGCTCGAATTTATCTCGAATTAGCCATCTTTTAAATGATTTGTGTTAAAATCGATCAGACGATTAGTTTGTGAGACTTGGCATTTATAGGGAAGTAACATTTCTTATTTTCAAAACTAAGAAATTGCATGAATGGAATGAATTGGTTCCCCATCCACCATACTCTCCAGGCATGATTCCCAGTCACTATTTCCTATTAGCAGATCTCAAGAAAATGCTCAGTAGAATTTTACATTTACAGGCAACCATGTTAGATAATAAAATGGATTTTATCAAAAAAACAATTTTTCTTACTTATAATACTAATTTAAGAAATTTTAATTAAACGTTATAATATAAAAATGTAACTAATATTTATTGATAAAATAAATAAATTCAAATCTCATTAAGTTATTTATTTTTTTATTTTAAATTTATAAAATAAGAACATTAGCACACGTGTAGTAGCAATTAATCAACGTAAAAATAAATGGGATTGTTATCTTGAAATAAGATTATAAATGTAATTAGTATAAAAATATGTATATTTATATCATCGTAAATTAAAAAAATTGAAGTTTTTCACCGGGTTGACTTATATCTTCTAATATATCTTTCATGCATAATTTTAGTGATAAGAACTAAGAAGTATTATGTGCCTACTCTTAAAGGTAATTTTTTTTATATTATAAAAATAAGAGTAATATGTATAATTTTCGTTTATATTTGTATACATATATGTCTGTGTGTCTGCCGCCAAAAATTTTCGATTTTTTAAATTTTGATTTTGGATTCGAATAGAGCTTAAAAAAGTGTAATTGTAAAGTGGTCTTGGTTTTTTAAAATTCGGTTGGGAACATGGTCAAATCGGCGGTCAAAGTTGAAAATTTCCCATATTTTCAGCCCATAATTATAAATAAGCGATGTTTTCAGCGCATCTTCGATCGTATCATTATAATTATAATTATAAATTATATTAATTATTATTAATTATTATTTATTATAAATTATAATAAATATTAATTAATTACTTACGTTATTTTTTTAGTGTTTTGAATATATTTTCAATATGGGGAAAGATTCCGATTCCGAATACCGTAATCAAGAACGCTATAAAGATCAAGTTTATAAAACTGAAAAAAGAACTGATCCCGAATATTGCAGACAAGAACGTGAAAACACTGAAAAATATATGGCTATAAAACGAACTGACCCAGAATATTGCAGCCAAGAACGAGAAAACTCTCAAATGGCTATAAAACGATCTGATTCAGAGTTTCGTAGTGAAGAACGCAAAAAAGATCAACTTTATAAGACTGAAAAACGAACGAATCCCGAATATTGCAGTCAAGAACGAATAAACACTCAAAAGTATATGGCTTAAAAACTAGGTGACCCAGAATATCGAAATCAAGAAAAAATCCAAGATAAAAAACAAAAAGAAAGATCTACGTATATCGATTAACTTAAAAGAAGATAAAAATATTGCGTTATTTGAAAAAGCAAAGCTAGATGGACCCACCCAAATTTGTTCATGTTGTCCATGTCTTTGGTTTCCATCACAAATTCGAAAAATTTCAAAAAATGATCTTATGGCTAGAGCTGAAGTTAAAAAGATGAACTCTAACTGCAATTATAAATACAGAAAAAAATAATGTGAAATTTTGTAATCAAAACATTCTTAAAGGAAAAGTTCCTTGACTTGCATTATCAAATGGACTTGAATTTCCGACAATTCCTGAATGTCTACAAGATTTGAATGATTTAGAAGAATGTATGGTTTCGGCAAGAATAATATTTGAATCAATTTTGTCGTTACCAAGAGGTGGACAATATCAGTTAAAAGGAAATGTCGTAAATGTGCCAATAGATCAAAACGATACAATTCAAATTTTGCCAAGACAAACAGAAAAAGAAATTGTGATGATATTTTTTAAAACTTAAAGAAAAATTAAAATTTTATTAACTCCTAACACTAAAATCAACAATTTTAATAAAAGAAAAATATTTTTTTAACTTTATAAATTGTGTTTATAAATTTTTAATTACAACATTATAATTTTTTATGACAAATGGCAATCAATATATTTATATGCATGTAGTAATGCATAAAAAATAACTCATATATTTCTATTCCTAATTTCTCAATTGATCTTAACATACCTACTCATTAGATTTGTTAGCCAAATAAAATAAAGTTTCTTTTCTTTCGCCTTAAGTATGAATTAATGTATTTCATTTCGACTCAAATAACAGTATTTAGAATATTATCAATGGATAACGACCATATATTATTTTTATTTATTATTTTATTTATTATGCGAATTGAACCGTTTAACTTTTTTTGACCGTGTTGGCTTGTATATTCTAATGCGCCTGCCATGTTAGGGACTCATTCTAGATAAGTGCATGAACTCATAAAGGTAAAAGGGCGAATGGCCGTGTGCAGTCCCCTTTCAAAAAAAAAAAAATAAATAAATATAAATAAAAACACCCCCAGCTGTTTGCTGTTGCCTTTCACCCTGTTTCTTGTTCGTTTCCAACACCAAGCAGCACATGTCGGATCAAAAATATGAGTCTCGCAATAGGATAATGCCTTGGGAGGGGTACGGGTAGGGTAGAAGGAGAAGTGTGACAGATCACGCAAACGTTACCTCCACGAACAAGTTTTATAATAGTTAAAGGTAGAAAAGCAAGAATAAGATGGATCACGGTCAAGAAGCTACAAATCTCTCTGCTCTTTCATTGTAAACCGACTAGCCATCCATCCATCTTTTTACTTCTTTTATTTATTCAAGGATTCATTAAATAATCGACTACAAAATGCTAAAGTATTTTTTTTTTATATCCCAATCTATCGTAAATATCCTAAACAAGAAAAAAATATCCACTTCCTCCTCCCCCCTCGTCACAAAGTTGAGTTTGTTATTTCCTTTACATGTTGTTGGTTTTGTTACATGTTTCTTATCATGCAATTTCTCTAATATCACCACACCCTTAATTTCATTAAAATGTAATTTAATAGAAAAATTGAAATGCAAATATAGTGGGGATTGTCAACTTGTTCCAAATGATTATTAACTTTTAATTAAATCCACTGAACTTGTTGATGATTTGTTTTTTTTAATTATAATTTAATAATAGAAAAATTTATAAATATTAAACTACGAGGTTACAAAAACTAAAAAAAATTCATTAAGGTGAATATTTCTGTAAAAAATTTAAATACTTAGATTTTATAATTATGTAGTAAATATAATAATATTCGAGAAGAGAGAATTTAAATCGAGGTTGCAATCGGGTGACGCCTGTTTTTATGCAGTAATTGGGGTTACCTCGTCAAAATTATTAAAAATTAAAATATATAAAACAATTATTTTGGCAGTTGTATTATGTGGTTGTGAGGCATGATCTATGACTCTGAGAGGCGAGCGTAGATTTAAACTATTGAGGTTAGAATTCTTCTGGGCTACCATGGAATGACGGAGACTACATAGCAAGAAATTGCATGAACTCTATGCATTTTCAGACTATTTATTAGAGTAACTATATCAAAAAGGTTTCGATGGGCAGGACACATAACAAGAATGGGTGATGATAGACTTGCGAAAAATTTATGGGGGAGATGCTTGCTGAGGTTTTGAGTTCCGTAGAGCCACAGAGATAGAATAGGTAGAGAATATTTTAGTAAAATGATGAGACTAAATTCTTGTTAACGCGCGATTAAGATTTCGTTTTATTAAAAAATATCTCAAATCTTAAACATTTCATCAAATTTTTATGATGATAGCAAAATTAATTGATTAGAGTAATTAAAATTTTTTTAAATTAAAAATTAAACTTCTTGGGAAATAATATGTCACGCAAAATACAATAAGAATTTAAAAGTAAAATCTGTATAATTAGTGAATTAATATACTAAATATTATATATTTATATTTTATATAGGATATGTTTAATTTGATAAGAATGATAAAGACTAAATGACCAAGGCAACTTATCTAAAAAGTTCGTTAGAATCTAAAGCTTAATTTATTTAAGGTGAAAAGTTCATTAACTATAATAATTGCCTTAAAAAGAAAGAATCGAAAATTACCAAGATTTTGGTGATAATTTCCTTCATAAGAATAGTATTAAAATTAGCTGGAGTGTCTCCACTCGACTATCTCGCAATTTGAATTGGATTAAATAACATAATATATTATATTTAAATTAAATTTAATTAATTATAAATTATAAATAATAAATAATAAATATTAAACCAGCGCATGTTTGGCTTTTTGTTGATGGCACCACGTCACGTGTTGGCGCGTGAGATTTGCAGTGTTAAAAAATTAATTCTGGTAATTTCAGCGAATCAATCAAGCTGAAATTCTATATATAGCAGTTTTATACAATTATTAATCATGTGAAAAATTATCAAACATATATCTTTATTTTTACGGTCACTTTAGAGGAAAAAAAATCAAAACGTTGTAGGTAATGACCCTCTTCCGGTTGAGCTATATTTCTCAAAAGTTGATAGAAAACTATGAATTTTGAATAATGTCCATGTACCAAATTTCATCATTCTAGCTCAAACCGTTTTTGCGTAATCTTGCCTACATACATACACACATACATACACACACACACACAGACATTTTTCTCAACCTTAGTGAAAATGATTCAGGAACCTTCAAAACGTATAAAAACATCAAAATCTCAACATCGAAAATTTTCGTGATCGCAATACTATCTCTGGCGAGATAGTATAAAAAAGAATAAAATCAACAAAAAAAAATTAAAAATTATAGAATCATTATCAAATTTTAATACACATTATTTATTTATTTTTATGTGGAATTAAATATTATTTCAATTACTAAGAAGTTATATGTATTTATTTATTTTATTTTAAAAATTCAAAAAATTAATTTATTTTATAACATTATTCAGAAATTTGTTAAGAAATGAAAAGAAAAAGCCTTTTATAAACAATTTCAAAATTAAAAAATATATATAATAAATTTTAATTTATTTTATTATCTTTTTTTTTTTGTTTATGAATAATATTATTTTTTAATTAATAGAATAATGAAATAAAAATAATTTTCTCTTATAAAAAAAAATTCATCAAAATAATTAATATAAAGAATTGAATGTTAAGGGAGTAATTTTAATTAATAATTAGATAACTACTAATAAATTTGAACAAGGTCGGTAAACTTTAATCATTAGAGGGACATGCCAATGGCTACTGTTACTTTCCATTCGAAAAAAGTACTGTTATTTGTTCACAAAATATATTTAATTAATTTTCATAAGAAATATTTACTCTCTATTTTACTACGCTACAAGTAGATGTGAATTGGGTTAGGAGTTAGTACTAATGGCAAGAACTAACCCCGTGAAAACTAGGCTTTAGGAAATAGCATCTGTGAAGCCGTAGAGCAAACCCATTCTAGAGCATAAATTTCAATTCAATCCTAAATTGTGTCTCTACTCTATTAGTATAATTTCTCTAATGGGAATATAATGTATAAAATACATGAATAATGAATTAAAATAAATTTAATATGAATAAACTAAAAAGCGAAAGCTATTATAAATTTATTAAAATTTTTATTTAAATCAAACTCAAATAGATTTTTCAATCATTTAAAGTGATTAAAAATAAGTTTATTTTCATCTAATTCAGTGTTTCTCAACCTTTTTGGACCAAACGCCCCCTTTATAAGACCCGCTTCTTAATTCGCCCCCCCTATAAATTTTTACAGATAAAAATTGCATGATAATCCCTAATATAAGGTAGGTACACTAGGTGATACTTAGAGCCATATTGAAAAATCGAGTTTCAGAACCTCATTGCAAAATCATCTGACCTTTTGTTAGAACCATATTGAAAAAAATTGAAAAAAAGAGGAAATGTTTAAAAAGCCTGTTCGCAAAATCATCTTACCTTTTTTTAGAGTTGAAAATGATTTCGCCCCCCAAAATCGTATAGTCGAATAATCGCCCCCTTTAAAATGTCGATCGCCCAGGTTGAGGATCACTGATCTAATTTGACACCTATTTTAAATTTAAATACAAAATCAATTGTAAAATTTTTGCCATGGTCATTTAAAATAAAAACTTAATCAAATATTTACATATTCCTCAAAAAGATTAGTTTGTATTGTAACTTTATAAAAACGAATTTTTTTTTAATATTTTTTTTAATTCTCATTACTTTTAAGCATTCTATAAGTATAAAATAAATGATTGTTATCATTTTTCCCAAGAATTTGTTTCGCTATTCTAGTTATATGTTTTAAATTCATAACATTTGTTTATAATAATCTTTGCAATTAATCCAAATGACAAAGGTCAAATTGCATAAGGGCCATGCAATATTACTTATTTTCATTTCAAAATTATACTCACATTTCATGAATATGAAATTGTTATTAAACATAAAACAAATATCAATATTTATAATATATATTCTTTTGTTATTAAAAAAATTTAAAACTTTTAAAAAATAAGTTGACCTGTGGCCAGGTCCGAACCGACCGACGGTTTGAAGTAAATTAATTTCCAGCTACAGAAACAATTTCAAATAATTTTAATATATCTATTAATGCAATAAAAAACAGATTTGGATATAACATAATTATTTTTAATTTTATTTTATTTATAATATATAAGACCAGGCTGTGACGTCATGAATGGCTGGATGACGTCATATATTTTTATATTAAGAAAAAACTAATAAAGATGATTTTTCTCGAGGATAAAACCAATACAAAGTGCACGATTCGTGGAGATATGTAAAAATCTCCACTTGTGAAATTTGGAGTGAAAACAATACCTCCCTTAATATCGTCGGTCGGTAAAAATATTAATTCTAAGAATAATGTAAAGATTACTTAATTAATCAGTTATTTTAATTGAGAAATAAATAAATTCCAAAAGATGTATTTTCTCTCTTCAGGTTATTTAATAATTTAAATAATATAATAATAAATATTTTACAAATAATAATTTATGCTTATTAAAATATTTGTATTATGGGGGACTGAGTATTTCAAAGGAGTTCTGATAAATAAATGATATCCATATTATATGTACTTATATGAATACAAAATAAATTTTAATTCTATTTTCATTGGTTAAAATGATAAGCTGATTAACCGGGAATATTTGCTTTGATCTGTTAGCAGCAACAACAAGATGAAAACGGCCCGAATCATTCCCGTGGTGGCGACTGGCTGTACGTGATTATTCCAGCTGTTCCGAACAGTCAACCCCAACATCGGATGTCTTATTTAATCCGGAATTTGGATCCAGGCACACATTATCAGGCGGAAGTAGCAAGCAAGAATCGTTTCGGCTGGAGCGCCGTTTCGGAACGTTTTCAATTCACAACCCGCGACCCGGGTAGGTAACATTTTAGTCATTATCAATGTAATAAGAAACACACAAATATGCATATCTAAATACATTCATAGATTTTAGCCTCCTTCTATTGTTTAGCGCTAGATTTTTAGTAACTCTACATTGCAAATTATAATTTAAATTTCAGGAATGTGCCATGGAAATTTTTTTAATTCTATTAATATAAAAAATAAATCTAACATCTAATTAATCCTAACATGAATCAATATTAACTGATCATCACCATTATACATAATTCTTATAGCATTCTTGATATACTACTAATTCCAAAATTATATTGAATGTAAGTCTATTAATTTAATTTACCTTTCGTTTCCAAATTAAAAAAAACAATTCATCCTTTTTTAAAAACAATACATATTTTACATATTTTATACACTAAGTATATATATATATATATATTATATTTATTTATGTGTATAAATTGAAGCAGATAATTAAAAATAAAAAAAAAAACAAGATTTTTATTTATAAGGGAATTTTGTAAATAAAACCACATATTGATATTTGTTATTGTAAATTTATTAAAAAAAAAGTCAGTGATCAGTCGTCACTCGTCACTGGAAGCTCGAACAGTGCAGTCGCTTGATAACGATTGCAGAAGTAGTAATCGAAACGTTATGTATATTTTTTGTATTTTTTGAATAAATTTACAATAACAAATATCAATATGTGGTTTTATTTACAAAATTCCCTTATAAATAAAAACAACCACCAAAGCTTTAATAATTTAATATCTACAAGATTTTTATTCATTATACTAAATACTGTATAGTTAAATTAATAATATAAATTTAAAATAATTTCTAATAAATTAGTTTTTGATAAGATTTTTATATTATGTAAAATGTTTAATCATAATATAATTTTATTATAAATTTAAATTTTAGGATTAATGTGCTTATCCCTTAATAAATCACCTCCTTAACTATTTCAAGAAAAATAGAATTGTTAAAAAAAAAAAACAATTATTTGTGATTTCTATTTCTATGAAATCAACTTAACGTAAAGAACTTGTTTTAAAAGTATTCTTCCCTTTTGATATTGTTTTAAAATTATATTTATATTAATAGATTCTATAAAAATAAATTTAAAATTATAAAAACGATTTAACATATTTAAAAGGAAAATCTAATTTTAATAGTGATAGATGAGATCTAAATAAACATTTTATTTACGATAATAATAATTTATTGCATTTATTTTATTTTTCCACACATTCAAATAGAAAAAAATAACATACACTATCTTATCTTCACCAGAAACTTTTTCTAACAATCCCTTAACGATTGTCTGTTCTCTTTCTTTCTTTCTCTCTCTCTCTCTATATATATATATATATATATTATCCTTTTTAACGAATGAATTGGTCTTGTTAGTCTATCTATCTTTCACTTTACCCATTTAGTGACAGTTTCAATGACTTTTTAGTGATAGTTAACTTAATTCATTTCCTATTTTCGGTCATTTTTTTTCTCCATAGTATAAATATTCCATTGATATATATATATATATTTTAAATAATTTAGTCATGATAAAAATAAGTTTGATAAATATTTATTAATGTAAAGAAAATAAATTTTGTTGTTTTTGTAGCTTCCTTGAAAGAAAAGTTTTTGATGCAATTCAAACATTTATAATAAAATATAAATGAAATTAGAGCCGAATATATTTAAATCATATAACTTGTACCTCTCCTTTTTCATTCCTCAATTTAATTATAAAAGAATAATTAGAAAGGAATAAGAGAAAATAGAAGGAATCGAAATAGACAATTTTACTAAAATAAGAGATTTGATCATATTATGTAGTATTTGAAAAATTTTAATAAGTTTTATAAATTAAATTTAATCTTAAAATAGATTAAATAATAATAATTTTTAAGATTATTGATTTATTTACTTTATGCTCAAAAGTGTAAAGAAGAATATTTCTGATGATGAAACAATCAAAAAGCGCATAAAGTAAATATAACAATTTCACCGAATGTTTAATTATAAATTATTCTTATTATATTTTATATTTTGTAGTTTAATTTTAATTAGGTTACTATTACTATTACTATGGCATATACTTAAGAATAGGTTCTTTTAATTTATAATCGTATTAAAGGTGTAAATATTAAAACAGTATAATTCCATTTAAGAAATAAAATAAGTTGAATCAAAATATTTTCTGAATCTTATTTTTGATCACTATAAAATATTAAATAATTTGTATATGTATTTCCAGATTTAAACTAAAGATGATCGTAATTTATATTTATTTTTATACAATTTGTTATTTTTTAATTTAATATGTTTGTCGATTGAATGAGCCATAAAATTAATTTAAGTTAAATAAATTTATAATTAATAGTCGGCTCATTTGAATTTGAGCTGAATTTGATTGAACAAACCTTTAATGACTTTTATTTTATTTTTTTTTTTTATTTTGAAGGAGTGAAATGAATAATTAAAATTTTTTTATGAAAAAATAGAATAATTTCAATCTTAATAAAACTCTTTTTAGATATATTATTAATTATATATATATAATAAAAAAAAACAACAATTTTATCATATTTTTTCCGTATTTCTTCCCCATCCTTTACGATTTCTTTTTTTTTTTTAAATTAAAGCTCAAGACATAGATATATATCTTGTTTCCTATGAACGTGCCCATGGAATCGGCCACGTAGTAGTATTACTACTATTAAAGATATCCGATGAGAATTGGATCGTAAACATACCTTTATACCCTTTGCCCTTTAAATCATTTCAATATGTAACACTATCTCTTGAGTAGGATTATTTGATGCTATTCTTCCACCCCCTTCTCAATTATCTTCAATTGAACAAGATTAATTTATACAATGCAAATTTCATTAATTGATAATTAATTTAAACATTATTAATTTTCTAAATTTCTCACTCAAACAATTTCACCTGCATAAATGTCTTAAAAATAATATTTGCATTACCTTAGAATTAATTTAAAGGGATGATATTATCATTTTTATTTATTAAAGGGATAAATTTATATTAATTATCACTCCCATTCCTTCTTCATTTAATTATGGCTTTCTTTATAACAAAACCCTGTTCTTGATTAATCTTTTGAACTATTGTCGTCTTTTATTAATTAATTAATAAACAGATAATTTAATTAATAAAAAACACGATTAAGTTTGAATAGGCATATTTTCATTTGACTATTAGGGAAATAAATATTTAAGAAAATTTAATTCAAAGAATATATATATATATATAACAGATAGACTAAATATATATATATATATATATATATCCATTTGTATATATATATATAAAACAACTTTCCAAATAATAAGATAATCAGCTTATTGTGTGCTTGTTTTTTTTTATTCTTTGTTTTGTTTGTTTGCAAAATATTTGAATTGTTTGTTCTCTGTTCTCTTGTCTCCCTGGCACTGCAGAGAACTCCCTGTATGAACCTTCACCCGAACCGGCCGTGTTCGCAGGTTAGTCCGCAAATCTTTCATTCTATCTCTTTTATTTATTTATTTATATGTTTTTATTATTTTCTCTTTCTATATCGCTTTTTTATTTTTATTTTATATCTGAGTGTTTTTATTTTACAAATATAAATATTGGGGTATGATCCAAGATAGTTTAATAAGATATTTTTGATATTAATAGTGTACTTTTACAAAAATAATTTTTAGGGTGTGTAATACATATATACTCTGAGTATTTTATTTTAAAATCCAAAAAATCAATAACAAAATAGATAATTAGATTATAGAGTAATGAACAATGAGCAAACATAATGAAATAATAAATATGAATAAGTAATTATAATTATTATTTTTTTTTACAATTAATGATTTAAAATCATTGGCAAACAAATTATATTTTTCGCAATTTTCAATTTTTAACCTTTAATTTGGATATTATTATTATTATAAAAAAAGAGAACAAAAATGAAAAATTAAAATAGTTATTTGATTTAAAATAAAATGTAGTATTATTTCAATAAAACGAGAGGAAGAAAAAAAGAACATTTTAATCATAGAAATAGGGTTTGTCAAAATAGCTAAGAATCCCAGAAGGGAAACTTTAGAAAAGACTAGTAGAGAGGTTGCCTGCATTGCAGGGAGAGCTTTTTTACTCTGGTTCCACACTTTCCTCTCCTACCTCAATTGAAAAATTTATTTTTTCTAAAGTTTTCATAAAAAATAAATTCTTTAACTTTATTTAATCAAAATACACAAAAGATTTTTTTATCAAATTTTAATTGTAAATTAATTTCATAAATTACATTAAGAATATAACATCCACTCTTTATTTACTATAACTATTTTAATATTTTCTATGTTCATTATATTGTATAAAATACGATATTTATTTTCACGTTTGAAATTTGTGATGCTTAATTGCTTGGCTATTTTGATCCTGCTTGTATATAAATATTGATGTACATAATATATGCATGAATATATATATATATTTAGATAAATGTTGACTATTAAAAATTAATCTCATAGTTTGAATATGAGAAGCAAAAGGTATTGAATCAATTTAGGCGAAATGCTAATCATATTACTAGATAAAGGTATATTTAAATGATTATAATTCATTTAAACCCTCATTATTATTATTTAATATGAATATATAATAATTCTTTATGTTTTTTTTTAAATTTAAATTGTTATTAAAAATATTTATCTATCATCCCATCTGTTTAAAGATATTTTTCTGTAATTTTTTTTTTTTTTTTTTTTTTGAGATTTATCTAAGTATGTGTCACATGTATTAAGAGAATTGTAGTGTCATGTTAGAAATTCTATGACTTTTATTGAAAATTATTTAAAAATAATTATAATTAATTTAATTTTAAGAAGATAGTATATAAATAAACTAAAACCCCCCTAAAGAGTTGATATAAAATGGTCAGAAAGCTTATCTTTTCTACTAAAGTATTTCAAATAAATGGGAGGATTCTTAACTAATTCTATAATTTGTTTCTAATGAGGGAAAGTTGTAAGTTTGAAACGAGAAGAGAATTACATTTTCTGAGGAAGGGTTTGTCGGAGGAGAGGGGTAAAGTACGAACGAAGGATTCCTGCAAAAGTGAAAATTTATTAGTACGATTTGTAACTAATTTGACAGCAGGCAAAGAGAAGGAAAGAGGGATGACTGGTAGTAAATAGAGAGTGAAACAAGACTAGAATCTTCAATTAAGTTTTATGTTTAATATATATTTTTAATTCTATTCTTTGTCAATTTTGTGATACGATTAATTTAAATAATAATAATAATAATCTAATGAAAGTGGCCATTCGGTTTGAGAAATGATTTAATTAATATAAATTAGGATACAAAAGAAAGAAATAATATAAAGATGTAACAGATAGGTTAGACCAATCCCCACCTTGTAACTTGGAATAAGGGTCAAGGAGACGATGGATACCCTGAATGAAGAGACTCCGAGATTGGTTGTAAATCTAATTTTCAACAGCAGCTTGGATCTCATTATCGTGGGCAAATCTAGAACTTGCAAAGTCATGTTATTATATTATATATTATCTTTAACTTAAATTCTATAATTTAATTTCAATTCATTTTAGTTAGAAATTCAAAATTTTTTACTTATAACTTTATATACAGGATGGACCAAAAGTCCGGTAACACTTCAAATGGTTATAAAAAATACAAAAAGACATATGAGAGAAAATATGTTTATTTATTATAAAAGTACAAAAATCAGGGTTTTATTTTTTAAAAATAACGTCGTCCAAATGTGCCCCTTGTTTAGTTTGGCACCCCCGTAACCTAGTGCGGAAATTTTCAATCACCGCCCGACAAGTGTTTGGAGAAATGTTCTGAATTTCCTCGCGTATATTTTCTTTTAATTCTTCAATAGACTGAAACTTTACTTTTGAGGTATCCCCAAAGGAAAAGTCAATTGGTGACAAATCCGGACTGCGGGGTGGCCAGTTAATGTCACCACTTTTGGATATGACTTTTTGCCCAAAAATGTAGTCATTTGGCCTTAATTGCTGTACAATTTGAATTTTATACGAGTGTAAATGTAAATCCTTGTGAAGAATACAATTTAAAGATGTCCAGGACACATTGAAAACACTAGACCGCTTTCGAGTAGAGAGGCCAGGTTGTTCTCTAACAGATGCTCGTGGTTGATTTAATGTTGAATCCGTCTCCTCAAACTTCTGTACCCCCAATTTTTAATTGCACGAGTTGATGGAGCTTGATTTTTATTTTTACCGACCGACGATAGTAAGGGAGGTATTGTTTTCACACCAAATTTCACATGTGGAGATTTTTACATATCTCCACGAATCATGCATTTTCTAAACAGAAAAAAGTATTTTTAGCATGATGTCTGTCCGTCCGTCTGTCCGTCCGTCCGTCCGTCCGTATAGATGTGTACAGCCTGAACGGCTCAACCGATTTTGATGAAATTTGGTATATTTACTTAATGCATCAGTGGGATGAATTGATCAACTTTTGGTGCAATTCCGGAAACCGGAAGTGGTAGTATTAGCGATCGACGATAGGAAGGAAAGGGTTATTTTCACACCAAAGGAGATTTTTTTATATATCACCACGAATCATGCACTTTGTATTGGTTTTATCCTCGAGAAAAATCATATTTATTAGTTTTTTCTTGATTTAAAATTATATGACGTCATCCAGCCATTCATGACGTCACAGCCTGGTCTTGCATATATATATTATAAATAAAATAAAATTAAAAATGTTTATATTTATTATTTATGTATGCCTATCTGTTTTTTATTACATTAATAGATATATTAAAATTATTTGAAATTGTTTCTGTAGCTGGAAATTAATTTATTTCAAACCGTCGGTCGGTTCGGACCTGGCCACAGGTCAACTTATTTATGTTCTACTGTGTACAAAATTTTCGTCGCGCTTCAGTCGCAGAATCGTTGTTGCGATAATACTCGCTTACGCAAAACGCGCGTTGTGCTTCGCTTAACGATGCCATGGCACTGAATTCCAACTAGCCGCTCTCGCGATTAGTAACGCCCCGCTCCCCCCTATCCCCCGCAATTCGAAGCAGCGCTCGATTCAAATGTTACCGGACTTTTGGTCCACCCTGTATATACCCATATTTAATAAGAAAATAAAAATTGAACTAATTTTATTTAGAATCATTAAAAATAATCTTTATTCGAAAATTGATAATATTTCTCTTGTGAAAATACCGGGGAACATTTGAATTATATTCATAATTATTTTGATAAGGAAATATTAATAGAGAGCTGGGAAATTATTTTTTAAAATATTAACATTGCATGTGTATATATTGTTTTTTATATATAAGTTGTTGATAAAAAAAAGTGTAATTCTATTTCACATGCATATTGAAATAATTTTTCAAAATAATACTTCTACTCCTTTTACTAATACTCCAATTTTTTCTTCACATTAGGACCTGAAGTTCGAGATTTAACAGCTCCAGCACAAACATCTTCATCAGCGTGTAATTTTCATCCGATAACATTGCTTCTAGTAACATTAACTGTTGCTGTTCGTTTGCTTGCGGTGTAAGCAACACATGTATGTATCAATTAATAAGTTAATATTACTAGATATATTAAATTAATTAGATAACTATTTGACTAGATTTACAATATTACCATAACAATTAAAATTGAAAAAAAAAATAATTATTTAATTTATAGATAAATCGATTATTTAATAATATTTTAAAAAGATAGAATTTTTAATTTATTTCATTATTTCGTTAGTTTTGTTAATCGTATTTTGTGTCTTCAAAACTAGACGACGGATAACGGCAGCAGTCTTCAGATCGCCAGCCTGCTAAAAAAGTAAACACAAATAAAAACCTAATTAAATGAAAAAAATAATTAAGGGGAGAAAAATAAAACGAGGGCGTGTAGACCCATGCATTTTATTTCAATTTTTTCAAATTTTCCGGACAATCTTCGCATTCCCGTCGTCAATGGCATCTCCCACACAATTAGCCTCTTCTCAACTGTTGCAGCCGCCCGTTAAAAACATTTATAAAACTACATTATCATCAACAACAACAACCACATCAACAGTGTATCAATGTTTGTGCGTTTCTGTATCTGGCGTAACTGAATCCTTTTATGCATGAATGTGGAAATATATGTTAAGTACGAATTGTCGAATATATGCAACTCTCTTGAATGGATACCTGAAAATGTTTGAATGAAAGAAGAGAGGCTAAAATTGAATGCCAATATTTGCTGAGACTTTTTCAATGTGATGTATATAGATCATTTAGTTTATAAATAAAATAAATACATATTTAAGACATTTATAGAGGGAGGAACGAATCAATGTGGTGAATGTTCAACAAAAGAAAAAAAAAATAATATAATTTTTAGACGTGATAAGTTTATTTACAGTATGAAAACGGATTGCTTGGCTGGTTCTTTCTCTCATCTCTATTTAGGCTCGATGTAACATTCAATGTCAGTTTTACTCTAATCTATTTCTATCTTTCTCTTTTCCACTCAAAATTTCATACTAATAATAAATAAATATATATATTTATTTTTTTCTGCAAAAGTGGATTGTAAGTGAAGTGAAGTGAATGAATGGTTCTAATCAATTTTATTAATTTATTTTAATTGATTTTTAATAAAATATTTTATACCTAATATTACATTTTATAATAAATAATATATATCTTTTAATGGCATTCCAAATTCACGGGTCCAAAACGTGACAAATCTTTGTTTTATTTCAAATAATAAAAGGGTAGGGAATGGATGAGGATAATTTAATAATTTCATTTTTGTTACGATAAAAATTGGACGTTCACAATTTTGTTAAAAATATTCTTATTAAAATTTTGTTTTATTATATGTTGTGCTAATTTTTTACCGACCGACGATAGTAAGGGAGGTATTGTTTTTTACCGGAACGCGTTCCGGACTCCGGTTCACGGTTCGAAAAAACAAGCCGGTTCGTTCCGGTTCGGGTTCGGTTCAAACCCTTGTTTATAATAATACATATAAAAATTCGTCAAAAATTAGAAAAAAAAAAAAATCAGCAATTCCTTTTAATTTTTTTTTCAATACGTCAGCCAATTCTTGTTATCAGGAATCATATTTAGTTCCGGAACGCATTCCTGTCCACACATAAAGGAAGTACCGGAACGACGTTCCGGAGCGTTCCGGCTCGACAACACCACTGTATATAAAAGTTCAATTTATAAGTATGAATAAAAAACAACACATTTCATTAATTCAATTATATTACCTATAATTAATACCTTTTCAATCTTTCATTCATAAATTCCACGAATATTAAATAGTATTTATATTAAAACTAATCCAGACTTAAGGATAAATGAGAAATGTTTAATTATTCCATTTATAATCCAAATATCTGCTGTAATTTGACAACTCATTCTAAAATCACGAAAATAGTATACCATAATATATATTTAAAAAGATAAAGTTTTCAATTGAAGTGGTCATTTAATATGAATTTATATTTAAATAATATAAAACACTTTATATAGGAATACTAGCTACTACATCCTATAATACAATCATAAATAAAGTATCGAAGAAGATTAGTGAAGAATGAAAGGGATTCAATCTCAAAACAGAGAAGGGTTAGTGATATTATCCAAATAAGAGTTGGTGTGTTATTTAAATTATAGGTAATGACAAAATTAGAAAGATCAGAATGGCATATTGAGATAAAAGCGGGTATTCTTAAATTTGTTCTATATTTATATATTTATTATTTTTAAAAAAATAAAGTTTTTAATTGAATAACTTTTTGTTTATTTTTGTTTCCACATAAATAGAAGGAGGTTTATTTATAGTATTTTATGCTCGTGACATAAAGATAATATGAAAGCAAGAGACACCCGTTGACTAATCATCTTTCAACGTTCCTCTCTTCCTCTTACACTTTTTTTATAATATATGGGAGATTAATGTCTGTTTTGAACAGTTTGATTATTTAAAAAAAAAAATTTATGTTCTTTAATCTCTTCTTATATGTAAAATCATCTGTGATTTTTATACATCGAATTCATAATTTTAAATATAATTTTAGATTTAATAGGAATTATTTGGAGGGAAATGTAACTAAAAACAAGTTAAAAAAATACGTTAAAATTTACTAGGAACTAATTAAAAAGTTTTATATTAAGATACAAATCATTCAGTCATATCATTCTAAACAATTTTAGATATTCGATTATAATTTTATTAATAAAAGAAATCTTAAAAAAACCTTGATATTAATCAAAGTTGAATTATTCCTGGTCTTAGTGATAAAAAAATAAGTTCGAAATGAATTGATTTTAAAAGGATCGGAATTTGTGTAACTATAAGAAAAATATGCTATAAGTTTCTTATAAAGTTTTTGCGAAATAAATTAATAAAAAAAAAAATTATATTTTATTATTATTTATATAAAATTAAATAATGTAAGCTAATAATTTCAAATTTTCTGAAAATAACATATTATAAATATTTTCTCTTTTTTCTACTTTCTTATTTCTAGATAAACTATTTTTTTAAGAATCATTATTGTGAACGTCCATTTTTTTTTTTATCTCGATCTAAATCAATACATTAAATATAAATTCCAAATAAAAACCAAATATAATAAACAGACCCTTATATTAAAAACAAATATAAACGCTTATAAACTATTAGTCTTTGTTTCCATGTGTTTAGATGCTTTATTCGGATTTTTGTGTCTTGAGCTTTTATATATACTACTTACAAATGAATTTATAAAAGATCACAAGTCGAATTCATCACTGAAATCCAAACACTACCATATTTTTAGTTTTTAAAAATAAAATAATATTTCGTGTATTTGGTGATCGAAATGTATTTATTTTTTTGAATTCTAAATAGTAAATGTGAATGTTTGTAATAAAAAAAAAAAAAACCATTAAAATACAAAAAAAAAAATCATAAAAGATAAATTTTGAAGTTACCTTACATATAGATTCTATATAATGTGATAAATTAAATTCGAATTAAAAAAAAAATTTATGAATAAAATTATTCATATAATAAATATAAGTTTTGGCGCAAATTTTTATACTTTCTCCTATAATAGATAAGAAAAATGTGTTTAGGAAAAAATCTTGATGAGCACATTATGCTATAATGTATTTAATATAAAATAAATATATGTATATTATATAAAGGTTTGTTAAGAGTTAAACTTTATCTATTATAATAAAATGCAATATATTCTAAAGTAAGAATGTCAAACTCAAGAAATCTATCATTTTGTAAATTGAGTATTCAAGAATAAGAGACTAAGAGTAAAAGTATCACTGTATGCTAACGTTAAGGTGCTATTAAACCAATTTTGGTTAAAGAATATTTAATTAAATTAATTTATTTCTCTATTTTTTTTTTAATAATTTAAGAACATTATTTTGTGATTATTTTTGAAATTTTATTTTCATTGCCTACTGAATTGAAAATATAATACGATATATATCTATATATGATCTTCTGACAATTGGCACATTGGTAATTGAGTATAAAAAGCTTTACCAGGATATAACTTATCACAGGGACGTGAGTTTGACATGCTTTATTTAGAGAATTATTATTATTATTATATTTAATGTTTCCTACATATACTTTTTTTTGTTAATTCCTCTATAATAATTTTTATTTAAAGATTAATTTATTTGTTATTTTTTATATACCAAAAAAATGTAGTCCAGAATTTATGAATATAAACAATTAATTTTTGTAAATTTTCTTTTATAAAGAAAGATGATAATTACAACTATTCTCTTTTATTTTTAATTATAATGTTCTTAAAAATGAAATACTTTACTGTTTACAATCCTTTATATAAATATATATAATATGTAGAATGAATGTTCAATTATGCGCGATTCTTATATAATTGTATCATAGCTGTATGAATGGACAATGGGTTGTGTGTACACTTTGCGTCTGGGGAGTAATTTTTTCCAACACCCAAAATGAAAAAAGAGAAGAAAAACTGGAAAAGTAGTAAATGAAATTCACCACAAAGCCCCGTTAATATATTACTATTCTATTATAATTGTATAATTGATGTTATAATATATATATATATATATATGAAAGTTTTTGTATATAAATATATTATATATATATATAAATATAATTAATCTAAATGGAAAAGAGAATGCGATCCAAAAAAAAAAAGTAACACGCTTATAGTTAGTTTACTATTAAAATTTAAAAAAGGAAGGGTTTTAATTCAAAACAGTAAAATAACAATATTCATGATTTATTGATAATTGAATTTTTATTCCAATCAAAAAGAATTATTGATAGAAAAATCACAATCAATTTTCATAGCAAATCTAATTTTGTTGTATTAATTAAATATTACAATTTAAAGACAAGTTAATTATAATTTATAAAATAAAAAAATTCAATCGTAAACAGAAAATGAATAAAATAGTTTTATGAAAATTTTGAATACCCTGCTTATACATAAAGCAAAATAACTTATTTTATATGGATATGATTCAATAGAAATAAATTTAATTTAATTATGGATGGGTTACTAAAAATTTTATTTGTTTAATTTATATCATTTAATTAAATTGAATATTTAAATTTGTTTCAATTTTAACGTTTCTATTTTTTTTTTTAAAGGCTAAAGGATAATTTAATACATATAAAAGATTTCTTTCAGAAATATACATAAATATAAAAAATTCTTATCATAGCACATGAATGACATCAATAAGTCATATCTCTTCATTCAGTTTAAATATGAGTGTTTTTTGATTTATTTTAATATACTGTTTTTAGTTTAAAACTCTTTCTTTGTTTATATTCCATGTATAAAATAATCTTAGGAATATTTGTTTTCTAGTTGTTTATTTTTATTTCTATTCGTTTTATATAGATTTTAAAAAAAGATTGTTATTTAGCGTAGTGTTTCTCAAACAGGAATACGCGACCATTCTTAAATATTAAAAAAAAAGAACAAAAATATTATTAAAAAAAAAACAAACAAATTGCAAATAGCGTTAGTAAACAGAACTAAAACATCAAAAACAAATTATGTATATCTTTAACTGTTTATAAATATGAGACAGCTTTTAATGTTTATGTATTAAAATTAATAATAATAATAATAATAATAATACTATTTTAAAAAACTCCTCATTAGAATTTCATCCACAAATCATGAAAAGGAAAAACTTGTCCTATATATAAATATAAATATAATACGTATAAATAACTATATATTAAACATTAAATATTATGGTCTTTGTGTTGAGTTTGAGGATCGCTTAAAAAAAAAAATGAAAATATATAAATAGAATAATTATTTATTTATATGTATTAAAAAAATAAAATCGTTGTATAAATAAGTATCTACTTTATTTAAAATGAAGCTTTAACGGGGCTATAAAATAAAATAAAACCAAATATACGTACTATTTGTGTATACAAAAAACAACCTCTATTTACTCTTCTTACTAATACAACTACTCACTAATAAAAATTACCACCTTTCTAACCACTTTAAACATCAATTCAATATTCATAATGTATATCAATGAATATGAAGACTTAAACAATTCTTTACAAGTCCAAAATTTTTGAAAAAAATAAAAGAATTCTAAAATATTTTATTGATTTATCAATAATAACATTTACTGATACTTAGCTGAAAAAAAATTCTATAAATTTGAAAATATTTTAAAATAAAACTTGATTTTAATTTTTTTTTTTTTTTAAAAACATTTTCTAGTCAATGTATAAATAAATACAGAAGTGTTTTATTTTCTAAATTTAATGTTTTTTTATTAATAAATGACTTCGGAAAACGTAAATAATTTTATTGTCATTGTATTACCATCAAAATCAGGTAATTATTTAAAATTAACAAACAAAAATAAGTTGTTAATTATATTAAAATTTTTATATAAGCATGTTTAAATCATTCTCAAAGAAAAATACATCCTGATGATGATGATTATTTAATTCTGAGTTATTTTCTTTGAGATTAATTTGAACATCTCATCATTTTATATTAGTCTTCATATACATCTTATATATAAATAATATACACACCCCTATGCATCACGTGACTCGAATATCTGGTATTTTAGGAATAATCGTTATAGACTCTATTTTACCACCTAAACCAAAAATTAAAAAAAAAAAAATTAGATAATGTAATAACAGTTTTTAATATTAAATAATAATCTATAATTCTGAGTGTATTACAAAAAAAATATATCAAAATAAAACTTAAAAAAAACTGTAAAAATTTTAAAATAAAAAAAAATTAATTAAATTAATAAATTATAAATAATTATCACAAAATCCCTTTTATTGTAGTTTTTTCACAATTATTGTGAAACAATTTTTTGGTAATATCCCTATGTTGTGTGTTTGTCTATATAATATAAATATAATTAAAAATTTTAAGGAGTTCTCAAGTAAATATAAATATAAATATATTATATTTAAATGATGGATATAAAAACCTGGAGAGAAAATAATATCGAGGACTCGAATATTTATTTAGACTGAGACTTGTAAACGCCAAAAGAGCATTAACAACAACAACAACAACAAAAATCTTATTTCTTATTGTCATGTTGTTTTTGCTATAAAAATACCCTTGTAAATATTATATATTGTCAAATTGCCCTGATAATTTTTAAATGGTGTACTCCCACGTCCAATGGAAAGACCACAAGCTTAGAATGAAATCTTTGATTTGGACTTTGTGAATTAATAATATAATAATTATAATAATAATAATAATAATATATATTTATAACTGTTTGTGACTATATTTAAACAACCAAAAAAAAATAAATAAATAAAAATAAAAAAATGATGAAATAAAAAAATAAATCTAGACAATGTGTGTTATTATTTATCCTTTATTCTCTTTGTTTATGTTATTTTCAACAAAATATTCATTTTTTATTTATTATTTAATTTATTTGTAAGTAAGTAAATTTCTCAGTAAGTAAATGTCAATGAGAATATATATCTAAACAATTTTTTGTTTGTTTTTTTTTGTTTTTAGATATTTTTCTTTTCATTTAATTTATCTTTAGAAAGATTAAATCCAATCATTATTTATATATATTTATAAATCATAATAAATTCAACTTTTTTTCAGAAATATAATCCTTTCAATGAAAGTGTTGTTTAACTATAAATAAAATTATTCAATAGGTTACATGCCCTTGTGGCTTCAGTTCATGTTGTATCCAAGCACCGTATGGAGGACTCAATTATTTACAGGAGCACAACATGTGTAATTGTAAATATACAACATGCAATGTTCAATGAAGAAAGAGGTGAGTGGTAGAGGATGTATTTGGATTTATTTTAAATGGAATTATATTAAATTAAATATATAATCAATTCAATTAAAAAATAAATATATATTTGACTATTACTAATTACCATTATAAGATGATGAAGGTATTGATATATTTTCAGGGAAATAATAATAAATTGTATTTTTTATGAAATAAAATTATCTGAAATTATTACAATTTTTACTATCTCACCAGAGATAGTATTGCGATCACGAAAATTTTCGATTTTGAGATTTTGATGTTTTTATACGTTTTGAAGGTTGGTTCCTGAATCATTTTCACTAAGGTTGAGAAAAATGTCTGTGTGTGTGTGACAAGAATACTCAAAAACAGTTTGAGCTAGAATCATGAAATTTAGTACATGGGCATTATTCAAAATTCATAGTTTTCTATCAACTTTTGAGAAATGTAGCTCAACCGGAAGAGGGTCATTACCTACAACGTTTTGATTTTTTCCTCCAAAGTGACCGTAAAAATAAAGATATATGTTTGATAATTTTTCACATGATTAATAATTGTATAAAACTATAGAATTTCAACTCGATTGAATCGCTGAAAGTACCAGAATTAATTTTTTAACACTGCAAATCTCACGCGCCAACACGTGACGTGGTGCCATCAACAAAAAGCCAAACATGCGCTGGTTTAATATTTATTATTTATAATTTAATTAATTTAATTTAATTTAAATTAATATATGTTATTTAATCGAATTCAAATTTGCGAGATAGTCGAGTGGAGATACTCCAGATTTTTTTTGTTTGTTAAAATAAAATTTGATATTAAAATTTAAAAATATTGTTTTTTCACTGATAAATCATAAAGCTCTAATTGCAATCTATATTTATTTTCTTTGTATTATTATATTATAACATGACTTTTGAAAAATTTTCCATTAAATTTTTTTATTTTTAATGTATTTTAGCAAATATAGGATTTGTGAATTTCACCTATACATATATATATATGGTATATACTATATATTATATAATTGATAGATAAAAAAATATCTAACCTCTCTTTTAAAACATGTTTGTGACTGATTTGAACTAAAAACACTCTATCAATAAAAAGTTGCGCATGGATATAAAGCGTCAAATAAATTGTACAAGCCTTTTTGCGAAAAGAGGACTAAAAAAAAGAGTTGTTAGCAGAGGATGAGGAATGTTATCAGGATGAAGTGGGTTGGGTGGTAATGATGTATAGGGGTGAGAGTACCGTGATGGGAGGATGGGTTTTCAAAAGCATTCAGTCAATTATCCCAGCCACTCGGAAAGTGCCTAAAGCTAGCGAGCGAGCGCTATCGCTAACCATGCCACCTCTACGATCCGATTATCCCAGAAACGTAATTATATTGCTACTATAGATACAAAATTTTATATATGCATATAGAAATTTTCGATGTATAATAAATCGCATTTTTTTTTATAGAAAATAAGATTATATACATCTTCGGATGTCATTTAAAGCAAATATCCTCACCGAACTTAGACATTATTTTAGTTTTAGGAGAAATTATTTATATAATAAGATTTTTTTAAAAAACTAAAATCTAAATAGTCGATATAACCTACTTATATAAAATAGTAATGTATGATGAGATAATGGATGATTGAGCAATTTTAAAAAATATTTCAATTAAAACTAGAAGAAATTTAATTTTAATATAATTTTTCTTAGAAATAAAATTAATTTATCATTAACAAAATCCAAAATAGAATCTATCTATCTATCTCTGTGGCTCTACGAAACTCGAAAGTTCTTGGCCGCAGCATCATCATTCATCCCTCTCCATTGACATCTCTCGAAGATTCTATCACTCCCCTCTTCCTTCCAAGACCTCTTTTGATTGGTCACCTCTTGCAAATATCTTTGACAACCAGTATTTGATGAATTTTTATAAAAGAATTGAGGAAACATTTTTCTTTATCAATAGAAAATATTTCCTTTTGAGTTTCTTTGTTCTATCAATTTTTACCTGTAATTTAATTTATGAGTGTGAGTACGTACTGATGTCTATGTTTGTTAGAAAAGTCTTTTTAGAATTTTCTCCATCTTTGTTTATGAAAAGCATATTCATGCGAATGTTACAATATATATATATATATATATAAGTCATGTTCATGCACCGCATTCACATTACCTTTCATCTCACCTCACCCACATGAGTATAACTATTATTATAAATAATTAGAATTGGCAGTAAATAGCTTTAGAATATAAAATTAGTAGGACTTTTCTCTGACAGATGCTTATCTAAGATAAGTTTTTCTCTGAATCCTGTCGTTGACTGTTTATAATAAATAAAGAAAGATAAGATTACTGACCCTTGAACCAAGAGGACCTTTTTCTCTTCCCACGCATAGCCTAAACACCCTAAAACATCCCCCTCATATTCCGCCCCTACCTTCGTACTGGCATAAAAGGACAGTCATTACCAGTTATGAGTTAATTGATTTCTAGAAGCTGTGACAGGCGATGTTGATGTTGAGTTGAGAACGAAGAGTTGATATCAATGATTGTAACCACTTTGTAACAAGCTCACGAATAAACTTTTTTATTCTTTCCTTGAATAAATATTGCCTTTTATTGATACCTTTTAATTATTTTTACCTACTATCCCAGTAGGTAAGGTAGGTAAACAAATAATTTATATATGTTACGGTAAAAGTAGATATTGTGGCAAATGTACACATTTTCCGGTAAATGTGCACATTAGCCTCCTCATTTGGGTAATGTGCATTCAACTAACATTTACAATTTCAAATAAGGGAAATGTACATTGAATTCACAATGACCATGTCGTTTTGGTAAATGTGAGCATAGATTACTAATTAATGCCATAGTATACTGATATAATTTAAGATATTTAGAGAAATAAGACTCAGGTAAGTTAAAATTATAATTTTTCTACAAAAAATTATTTTTTAGTTAGAATTTTTGAAAAACAATGGAACAAAAAGAAAAATTTAAAAACCAACTAGAACAGATTGTATCACAAAAAACAAAAATATTGTATATGTACATATACATTATATTCAGTTCACATATATCTAACTTTTTGGGAAATGTACACATTTTCCGGTAAATGTGTACATTTCCCAAGAGTGTACATTTACCGTAACATATATATATAAAAGTGTTTGATCTGTCAGAATTTAAAAGATTTTTCATTTCTTCGCGTTTTATGACATCTAGAATCCAAAAGTGACTAGAATTTTTAATGTCTATCCTGTGTGTCTGTATGTTTGTCTGTCCGGGAAATTGTAACGTTATAGGCAAAATTGGTTTAACCGATTTCTATGAGATTCATCACAATATTCTCATAAACCTCGATTTGAACATAAGCTATAATTTTTATCAATATACATATATCGCAGAAATTAGTTTTGAAAAATTTATATAATGATCCATGTGTTGTCCATTCCCCATTCTCAGTGAAGGTGAATTTTCATTTCCGACAATTAATAATTCTGGCAATTCCAACACAAATATTTATAATATTTAAATTGTTATTTTAATTTCTAATATTCTAATTTCAATTAGTTAATCTATTCTAAAAGCTAATATATTTTAAGTAATTTAATAAAATATTTAGATCATATTTATTAAATTAATTTTTATTTTTTATTAATAAATTTGAACATTGCTTCTTTTCCTTTTAAAACATAGACTATAAGATTTTATCAATATCTAATGATTTATAATATTTATATGGTAAATATATAGAATCTTGAATATTTTGAAAATATTTATTGATAAAATTATAAAAAAAAAATTCATTTTAATAATAATACACAATTTATTCATTTTTAATTAGAATCTCTTTCTCTATTTTAAATTAAAATTATAAAAAAATAGAAAGTGTTCTAGCAAAATTTAGAAATTTAGGTGCCCCATGTAACATGGATTTGCAAATGAATTGGACTGATGTAAAAGACAATTTATAAGTTTTTTCCAATTTTAGGAGAATATCAATGTAGATTCAGGCTAATTTGGACAACATTAAATCAAATTTAATCTCACTATTAAAATGAACTAATATTCGGAGTTTTGACAAAGTATGATTCAGTTTAAATTAAATTGTATATAAATTAAAGAAATATGTTTGTTGCTGCTAATAATTTTCGAATTTCCTAGAGCTAAATAGTTAAGAAGGATGACAAATATGGTCTAGAAAATTTAATAAAAGAAAAACCCATAAAAATACAATATAAATCATCATAAGTCTCTAACTTTAGATTACCTTAAATTACTTAATTAAAAATATTCAATAAATCAATGAAAATAAAATAACAAATAGAAAAGATTAAGGAATAGTATACTCTCTTATAATATACACAATAAAATATACAATTAATTTTGTTATTAAATTAAAATATGTTATAAAAATAAGAAGAAATTAATGTTTTAATATGCTGATTGGAATAAAATAAAAACTTAATGTATATAAACTTTCAATCACTGCATAAGATCAGGGGTGCTAGGGGCAGAGCCCCCGTTGTTGGTCTGACCAGCTAGTTAAATAATAACTTTATACTTTTCACATTAATGCAATTCTATTTGTCTAATTTTAATAATCTATTCCATATTCTTATTTATATATTAGATTTATAATAATTTAAATAAAATTTAATTATAATAGGATACCATCAAAGCCTTTTTAAATACATTCGCATTCATTTGAAGCGAGTATTTGAGTCAACGAAGCGAGACGGGCTTAACGTTATGAAATGGATCAAAAGAATTAGTCCAGAGAAATAATAATTTTACAAACTCTCACTTTCAAAAACTTTCCTATTACAAAACCCAAAATTTAATATACAAGGCTATATTTTATTTTCAAACGTCAATTTTCCTTTTCTCTTAAATACTTATGTTCATACCTACATTTACCATCTACTGTTTAATACAAGCTCTCCTACTATTCTATTGTATTATAAGGTTAATTTTATTTTTTAAATTACATATATAAAAAAAGAAATACAGAGTTAAGATTTAACTTTACAAAAAAAAAAAATTTTTTTATAAAATCATAAATAAAAAAAATGAGAAAAACTTTTTTAATATTTTTTTTTATAATATTCGGTTTATTTTTAAAAAGTTTTTAAAATTACTTTATAAACTTTTATTTTTAAATATTAGATTTGAAGATGATAAATACCTTATAATCTATTTATCTTTGAGAAGATACTGAAGATACCATCTCCAACCATCTCTTATTCTCTCCCAACTCTCTTTACTAATCGTTTGCTTTCCAATAATTGGTCTCCACACAATCAAGTTTCCCAGTAGTCTTTTCTCATCCAACTCGACCTCTTCGATTTCATATTCCTAAACATGTTTGGAAATTAATTCGGGTCTTCCAATTTCTTCTATACATGCTATTCCAATGTGATTTCGTCATTTGTTCCGGTCCGTATTTTCCATTTTTTAAAAAGAGACTATAAATAGGTAATGTAATATAATATAATATGTAATATAATTTTCTTGTGGGTGATTTGCTTAAGCCAAATTGTAGGAATTAATTTGTAAAAAATATTCTACCAAAGGTTTACAACTATATTTATTAATTCTATAGGAATCCCATTTGTTCCTGGTGTTTTAGTTTTATTATTATTATTATCTTGAAAATTTCTTCAAAATATAATTTTTTTAAAAAGTATGTATTTTTAAAATTTGACAATTTTCTATCACAATACTGTAGATGTGTAGATTGCTTATTAAATCTTATTAATTTAGATATATGTATGTAAGTATTAAATTATTTATTTAACTCGTTTTATTAAGTATTGAGTTTTATTGAGTATTTATATGATCGCCTTCTTAACAATTTTTGTTGGAAATGTTAACGTGTTCAATTCGATCTAGAAAGTTATTTTAACAGTGGTATTATTTGACGACCTTTTGTAAAGACTAGTAAAGAGGGAATCAAAACAGTCCAAATAATTAAATGGAGTGAAACAACTAACAAAGTTGAAAGTTGGACAAAATCTGAGAATGTATTCAAAAGTTAGTTGGGTTTCAAATAGGGTTGATAGGGATGGCGGTGAATGGGATAAGGATCGTTGGATGGGCGGAGGGGTTTGTCGTCAATGTAGAAGAGAGTCAACTCGAGAATGAATAGACCATTGTCTTATTTCGAAATTGATTTGGATCATTTAAACTTTTCAAGTAGGTAGAAAATTATCGAAATAATAATAAATCTGCCTTTTTCATTTGAAATTCAGTTTCTGGTTCAATATACACGGAATGGACAATAACCAAGGTGGTGACTGAGACCATAAAAACAAAACGGGTTACAAATTTATAAAATTTATTTCAGATTATTCAAAATACATCCTTTCCTCATTAATACATCTTTCAAATCTTTTGTAAAATGAATTGAAGCAAAAATAGAAGTCATTCTTTTGGAGTCCCTTTAGGGCCGCCGTTACGTAATTCTGGATTTCTTCCACCGATGAAAAACGCTCTCCATTCATGGTCATTTTTAGTTTAATGAATAGCCAAATGTCAGCTGGGTCAGGGGAATAGGGAGGATGGGCGATAAGAACAACTCGGTCACAATTAGGCACTTGTGCGCAGGAGCGTTGTCGTGCAATAGCCTCCATGAGCCTTGCTCGAGTTACTCAGGGCAAATTCAAAGGATTCTCTTCAGTAAACGATCCAAGATCTTCAAATAGTATTCTCCATTGACCGTCTGCCCTTGGAGAGTGAATTCTTGATAAATGATGCCTTTAGCATCAAAAAAAAAAACTATCAAAAGGATCTTCACTCGACTCTTTTGAAGTCGGACTTTTTTGTGTCGCTTCTCTTCAGGGCCAAGCCACTCGGCACCTCTCCGTGTGCTTTTTGAATCATTTCAAATGTTTCTGTGGCTGTTTTTCCAAGCTTGAAACAGAATTTGATGCTGGCGCGAATTTGGAGTGTAGGATTCATGGTTTCTTTGTGACAAGGTAGAAAAAGTTGATCTGAAAAAAATTGGATTTCTAAAAAAGTATCAACACTAGAAAACTGAATTTTTTTTGGTTATCGAGGGTTCGTATACCTATTACCGACCGACGATAGTAAGGGAGGTATTGTTTTCACACCAAATTTCACATGTGGAGATTTTTACATATCTCCACGAATCATGCATTTTCTAAACAGAAAAAAGTATTTTTAGCATGATGTCTGTCCGTCCGTCTGTCCGTCCGTATAGATGTGTACAGCCTGAACGGCTCAACCGATTTTGATGAAATTTGGTAGATTTACTTAATGCATCAGTGGGATGAATTGATCAACTTTTGGTGCAATTCCGGAAACCGGAAGTGGTAGTATTAGCGATCGACGATAGGAAGGAAAGGGTTATTTTCACACCAAAGGAGATTTTTTTATATATCACCACGAATCATGCACTTTGTATTGGTTTTATCCTCGAGAAAAATCATATTTATTAGTTTTTTCTTGATTTAAATTTATATGACGTCATCCAGCCATTCATGACGTCACAGCCTGGTCTTGCATATATATTATAAATAAAATAAAATTAAAAATGTTTATATTTATTATTTATGTATCCCTATCTGTTTTTTATTACATTAATAGATATATTAAAATTATTTGAAATTGTTTCTGTAGCTGGAAATTAATTTATTTCAAATAGTCGGTCGGTTCGGACCTGGCCACAGGTCAACTTATTTAATTATGTTTTGATATCTTAGGTGTAGCGCCGTGAAAAGGAGTTACAGCACCAGTCACCTTGGTTATTGTCCACACCGTGTATGTAAGATATAATGAAAAACTTAAGGTTAAGTAAATTTGAATACCTAATTATTTATTCAATTATCTTTATGGGGTTGAATTTTATAAAGAAAGATTCTTTATTCTTTATATACTATAGACACATTTATTCATTATTCTTTAGCAAAAGTTATAACCTTCTATTAATTTGATGCTTATAGATTCATAAATATTTTTAAATATAAGATCTGTGATGTTTTAAAATTTTGAAAATTCATTCTTCATTCAGATTTTTTTTTAAATAAAACTCATTGGAAAGTTTACACAAATTTCAAATGAAAATTTAGAATTAATTATTATAATAATAAAAAGTTGAATGTAATTCGTGAGGGAGTTATCTTCCTCACTATTTTTTTATACATATATATTAAAATAATTCTAAAATTTTCCAAGCAAATTATATTTTATACTTTAAGGTTTAATAAAGGTATATTTATAATATATTGAAGAATTTACATATAACCAATTGAAAAACTTTTGATTTTTTTAATTATATTATTTTTACTTTATAATGTCTTTATGTATGTTAAGTGAGAGTAAAAATAAGGTATTATAAAAGGTTTTTTTTTTTTTTTGCTTTTTCTTTTAACCAACATGGAAGGAGGATTCTCATTAAGTCTTTCAAATAAATTGTATATACCCATGAATGAATATTCAAAAGTTAAGATATTTTAAAGGGCACAATGTTTATTACGGAAAATAAATGATATTCCCTCGAACGATACAAAACGTGATTGCAAAGAACAAAAGCGACTCATCTAATAAAAGCAGACAAAATGACTTATTTTACACCGATCTTAATCATTTCCGAGCGGGAGGAATAAACCAAGCGAGGCTGGATTTGTGCAACGACACTCTATTGACATGATTGCACATCAAATGGATTTATTTGACAGTCGGATTGAGGATCCTGGGGTGCAGAATAAGGAACAAGAGGGCGGGAAAGAGATGAGACGTAACTTCCTCATTCTAATTAAGTCATTTTACGATATATATAGTCGGATGACGATATATATTTGAAAAATCATTTCAAATTGTTTTTATAAGGTTGTAATAAAAGTAATTTTACCAACACCATTCGAAGAAAAGCGATGAGATGAATTTATCTTGGATCCGAGTATAAATTCACCTGTTAAAACATTTCAATAAATTTAATAACAAAACTACAATTGAAAACTTTTTTTTAATAATAGATAATAATTAACTACTAATAATTTATAATTTTAATGTGATAAAATTTATTTTATCTTATAGCATTTTTTTGTATTTGATTATTATTTCCGATATAGGTATATTTTTTAGCAAATGTATGGATTAAAAATATATTTTAGATTTTCGGCAGAGAGAGAGACATTCAGAAGTTATTTTGTGGGAGGAAGAACTCAAAATCTACTCTAGATTTTCCTCATCCTTAAGCAAATACTCACTGTTGCATTTTTGACTAACAATGAATGACGGAATAAATGGTAATTATCGATATTTATGAAATCATTATTCTGGTATTATAATCAGGGAATTCCAAAAAAACTAGTATGTATGATTCAAATTTGTCTTGTAGGTAGTAAAGGAAGAGTAAGATGCGGAATCAACCATCAGAAACTTTCGAAATTCGGAATGGGTTAAAACAAGGAGACGCATATCACCAATTCTATTTAATTTAGTTCTAGAATATGTAATTAGACAAATTGAATAAAAATCAAACGGAATAGAATTAAACAAAAAGTTCAAGTATTAGGTTACGCAGACGACTTAAATATAATAGGAGATTCGGCAATTGTAATTAAAGATAGCGTAGAAAAATTAATCGAAGCAGGAAAAGAGGTGGGGCTGGAAATAAATATTGCTAAGAAAAAGTATTTAGTAACAGAGAGGAATAGTATTAACACACAAAGTCTTAACATATAAAATATAGAATTTGAAAATGTAGAAAAATTTAAATACTTAGGTTCTGTAATAACGAAAGATAAAAATATTCGAGAAGAGTTTAAAGTGAGGTTACAATCGGGAAGCGCCTGTTATCATGCCGTAAAGGGGCTTATCGCGTCAAAATTACTATCAAAGGGGATAAAAATTAAAATATATAAAACAATTATTTTACCGGTTGTATTATATGGGTGTTGAGGCATGGTCTATGATCTTAGGAGACGAGAATAGAGTATTTGAGAATAGGATTCTCACCTCTAAGCATCTCCAGATATAGTTAGAATTATAAAATCGAGAAGGCTGCGGTGGGCAGGACACGTGGCTAGAATGGGGGAGGAAAGAATGGCGAAAAATATATTGGGAGGGAGACCGAGTGGGAAACGCCCGCTTGGGAGACCAAGGACGCGGTGGGTGGATAATGTAGGAAGGGACGTGAGAGAGATGGGAGAGGTTAGGGATTGGATGGTTGTGGCTCAGAATAGGGACACTTGGAGAAGTGTGGTTGCTGCGGCCAAGAACTTTCGAGTTCCGTAGAGCCACAAAGATAGATAGATAGGTATTATAATCAGAGAAATAACAATAGTATAATTCTGGCTAATCCTACCATCTTTTATTTATTTACTCATTTTTTTTTTCTCTTTTTTTTAATCATGCTAATTATCTTCAAACATGATTATAAAATCTTTATTTGCTTTAATTATTGTAATTTTTTTCTTTAATTTTGTTTTTTTTGTCGACTTTAAAAAATGAGTATTCTCCCTGTTATTATAATAGTTTAATCACCTTTAAAGATTATCCTCGTTATGTGATATGAATCTCAAATAAACCATTATTATTGTTTGTGTTATTTTTTAATTTTACAAAAAAGGTGTTACTCTTTTAAAGAATTTTATTGCTGTTTTGAAAATAGAATGAATGGATAGCTGTGAATATTTATGAAATAATAAATAACTAAACATGAATTAATTTTTATGCTAATTCTAAAATATTTCCATATATAGATATATATATAATAAAGTAATGTATATACAGTAATTAATTTACAAGAGTAATATTTTTCCATTAACAAAATATTTCTATCTCCTGTGGTTTTCCAACATAATATGTGTGACAAAAACTTTTTTTTTCAAATGAATTTCTTTTTAATAATTAACAAAAAATGTTAAAATTTATTTTTAAAAAATACAAATTAGTTTCATATAAGCTATTTTAAAATCAATGGGAGACTGAAAAGTTTCTGTTAGATGCCTGGCATCTTAAATGAAAAATTCTTTAAACTTTCATTGGGTGCCAAATTTATTAAGTTAGAAATATAAATTATGTCATTTCGATCATTAATTAGTAATTAATAATAATGATATTTATATGTTTTATGAGATTTCTCATTTCCAAATTCTCATTTAAAATTACTCGTTGATGAATCCGAATAGTGTTCAAGTTAAAATGTAACAATGTCAGTTGATGGAAACAAAGATTCATCATTACATACATGTATCGAAAACACAGTTCTGGTTTAAACAAATATTTAAGGACACATTGCTTTGTATAAAAAGAAAAAAAAAGTTAAATTGCAATAAAATTTTGATTGGAATTATATTAAAGAATCAATTGACATAAAACGTTGGGTTATTAGTTATTAAGCTAAGTGGTTGATTTTTTAGTAGTTTAAACTTTGTATTTTTAATAAAAATTAAATTCTAAATTAAACTTTGCTAGTTGACAGTGGCATTTGAAAGTTTATATAATTGACGATAATTCAGTTAGTTTAAATAACAAATGTTTCATTCGGTAAGGTACTATTTACTTTAAAATACTAATTAAATTTGTACTATGATTAAAAATAAAAAAAATATAATCGTTTTCTTTCTCAATCAAATTTTAATTTATCAAGGTTTTAAGTAGAAAATTCTTTTAAGGAAAAAGTGTGTAAAGGACTTTTATTCCCTCTTATATTTTTCTATTTTGTTCTCTCGATTGCTGTCTGGTGGATGCCTGGACGTCGCTGGTACATGACTTTTCATATCCGACCAAAAAAAGAATATGAATAGAGGCTGGATAAAATATGCGCTTTAATCTGAATCTCTATGATGAATGGCTTAATATTTGCACCTTGGAGCTTATTAAGGCGGGTAAAGAGTCATTATGACTTAAAGGGGTGGTCAACAAAGCCACCCCCATAAGTTGTTTGCAATGGTAGTTGGAACATGGGATGGAGAGAAGAAAGCTAAGGGCGGGGAAGGTGAAAAGTTTCGAAGCTGTTCCCTATGGGCCCCCCCCCCCCACCCACAACCTAGTTGGGGTTGCACCTTTAAGCAAACAGGCCGAATTGGGTCTGGAATAATTAAAGCCTTTTGGCAACGAGTTGTCCAAGTAGAGAGGAAGTGGCAAGAAAATAAAAACTCCATTATCTGAATATTTGATCAAGTCAACATGTTTAAACAAATAGAGAACTACTTTTCGAATAGCTTGCTACAAAACTTTTTGTTGACTGCAATTTAGTCTAAATAGCTTCTGATGTGTTTAATTTAAATCGAATTGAATTTTAATAATATGAAAAAAGTTTAGAAAAAGAAATCAAACTATAGTTTTGGCATAATTGGATCTAGAAAACTTATTTTCTTAAAATATCAATTAAATGTCATCACCATTACAATTTAATCTCTACATACATTTTCGATACTTGGGATTAAAAAGAATAAGAAATATCAATAAATGAATTTTTTTTTATTTACCTATAAACTTGTCTATTTTTTTGGGTAGTTGTGTTCGGTTATTGGTTTGAGACATATTTTTGAGAAAATCTTTTATTCAAAATCCACCAAAATAAACAAAGTGATTCATGAGACAAAACAGAGAGAGAGAGAGATACAGTACATTATGATTATGATTTGGATAATTTTTGTTGGTAAAACTATTCTCTTCTTGTGTATGACCCAACATTGAAGACAATATATAAATTACATTCTTTAAAAATATTTTTCCGACCTACTTTTTATAATCTCAAAATTTCTATTAAAATAATTTATTTTCAATTCTCAAAAAACAAAGATATTAATTAATAAGTAAATTTATGAAATTTGAAGAAATTAGAAAATTTAATATAAAAAATAAATAAAGAATTATTAAGAAAAAAAAAAAAAAATTAATATCGCCAGCCCAAAGGAATTTTAATTAATCCAGGTTGAAATGAAAGAGATTCCCTCCTTCACTGAGGCTGCCTGGATTTCAATAAAGGCAGGTATTAATCAAAGATGCCAAAAAATACCTCTTAATTTATTTTTTAATTAATCAATGATGGCATATAATTAAATAGACGACAAAAAAAAAATGAATTTATTAATAATCTTGGAATTTATTAAACCTCATAATTAAATAATAAATATAAATTTTTATTAATATTATTTTTTATATAACTTTTATTATATTTAAAAAAAAATTATTCTTTAATAAAAATAATTAAATATATTATTATTATTATTATTATTATCCGATTTAAGCGCTCTTTCTCAGCATGAATGCTGGAAATATTCACCTATCCCTTTAGGCTCGTACTGTGTAGAAAGAGACTTCACACCCTGGCCCTCACCCTCTACCTCCTTCGTTTCTTGGTATGTATATTCTGGTACTTGATGAGATTGTATGGTGGCATCGGAATTTATTTAATAGTCTGTATGTTAGACTGTCAAGTCCATGCAGATCAGTATCGGACCATTTAATAATCCCAAACGAGTACGTAAGAGTTGGTATTGCCCAAGAATTAAATATTATTATTATTATTATTATAGAATAATCTCTAAAAAATTTATATTAAATTTTTGATATTAATAATTAATGTGATTGGAACGATATTCTAATAATAATTGATTTGTTTTGTTGGTTATTTTTATTTTTAGTTAATGATTGAGAGAATTCGAGTTTTCTCTTATAATTGAAGAATATTTTTACCATTCCACTCTTATATATGCTTAACTAGTTAAATATACCTCAAAATATAACTGGTTGATATTAATATTAAAAAATTAATTGAAATAGAAAAATGATTAGAATTAAACTATAAAATATTATTTAATTTAATAAATTAAAATAATTATTTTGTTATAATAAGTATTTTAGCTAAGCTATTAATTTGATGGTTGTATGTATGTTTTTTAAATGAGACATAGTGTCCCGCAAAAGTGATTGAATTGATCTCAGAGGCGGCTTTGAGTCCTTTCAACCTTCTCATTCCTCTTTCTCTCTCTCATTTACCCTCAATCCACACACCTACACACGCTTTTCAACACTGAAGAAGAAGACATTTTCGAAAGAACGACGACGACATCGCGCGGGTTGTCATTACCGCCCTTGCGCAAATTCTACTCAGCCGTGTAAACTAACTAAAGAGCTAGCAACTGTTTTACATGACAAAGGGAAAAAGACTTGGGCTTCGTTAAGGCTCAACTTCAACTTAGTCCTGTAAATCTATTTACAGACGCGTTACATATATAGATATATAGATACACACATACTTTATATATATATATATATTATATATAGATAGGTAGATGCGCATATAATATGGGAAGATTTCATCCTCGGCTACTCAGCCAAACTCCTTTCAACCTGATCAAAATCGAGTCCCTTTCAAGATAATCATTTGTCTTTGAGTATTCTAGAGGAAATTCAAATGCAATTAACCACATTATATGAAATCATAACGGTGAAACATTTTGTTGCTTTAATATGATCAATAGTCCTATAGGTAGAAAGCATTATCTACGCTTATATTAATAATTATATTTACAAATTAATTAAAGGAATGAAATAGAATAGTACTTATCTTTTGCTATTATTTATTAAAATAATAATAATTCATTTTATAATTGTCGAGTAAATAAATGAAATAATGATAAAATAAAATAAATAAAATGATTGATTAAAAGCATTATCAGTTATAATTATATCAAAAAATTTATAGAATGTTTATTATCTTAAATTAATGAAGCTTAAATCATATTTAAATTTTCAACCAAATTGTATGTTGATATACCCAAGTTAATTTTTTAAGAGATAATATTGTGAAGATTTAAACTAATTTTATTTAAATACTACTAGTTGATAAAAATAGTGGCTATGATCAAGTAAATCAGGATAAGGTTAAGAGGTTGACTGATCACTCGTTTGCCCCGATTAGGTGGAAACCATCTTGAAAGGATTTGTTTTTGAAAAGGAAGTACAACATAGGCTGAAAAGTCCCGGGATTTTTCAATAGGTGATGCTACTAGAAAATGAACATGACTCATTTCGAGAGGCTCGTCTGTTGAAAATTATTAGTCGCAATATGCACAGATATCGCTTACAGTTTCGGTCATGTCCGACCTCCACCCAACAGTTATTTTCTCTCAAGTTTCTTGCTTCTCTTAATCATGTGATCTATATATTTAATTTTTTTTTATTCATTGTAATAAAATTTAAACAAATAAAAATTTTCACTTTGTTAATTTATATAAATTTCAATTTAAACTGATTGTGAGTCATACGCCTTGCCAAGACTCTGAATAATTTGTGTACAGAAATATTGAATGTTCTTAGCGAGATTTGATATAATGTTGTCCGATTTGGCCTTAATCTGAATTAGAAGAAAATTATAAATTGCCTCCTCTTCTAGCCCAATTCATTTACCCACCCATGTTGTATAGAAGGAGAGAAAGAGTTTTAAATTATATTCGAATAGTGTATATATTCTATATATCAGTATTTTTTACTGAATTTAACACCAAGTTGATTTTCAAAATTTTCCATTCTTAATGCATATGATTGATTACATGTGTTAAAATTTAAAAAAATTCAAATATTATAATTTTTGAGGACATGGCGGAGACTGCATAACGAGGAATTGAAAAATAAAATGAATAAATTACGATTTACGGGGAATTTATTCTTCAAGAAAAGAATATTATAATATATACCACATTTAAACAAATTTCGACTAATCATGAACATAACCAAATTGGAAAATTCTAGAAAAAGAGAAGAGATGAGAGGAATAGGAAGGAAACCAAAACAATATGGTGATGAAGTCACAAACAAACATCAGAGATTTCATATTACTATATTTCAAATCACTCTATATTTATTTAGTTTCCACAAAAGCTCTATTAAACAAGCTTGTTCAATGATCCACAATAAAAAGCAATTAACTGTGTTGTGGTAGCGAGAGAGAGAGAGAGTGGATGTTCTTGGTTGGAGTCGTGTAGCTTAGAAGCCCTTTATTCTCTCTCACTCTCTCTCTCTCTCTCTCTCGATTCCTATATTATTTGCACGGTGGTCATTGTCCACTACTGGGAGGAATATGTCACTTGAAACACCACTACTATTCTCTCAGGCTATAATATAGTATTATACAGAAACAACAGTTGGGTAAATTGAAAAGGGGCATAGAGTTGAAGTAAATGGAGGTGGCAAATATTTGTCCAGCAAAGTTAGATACTAGACATCCAGCTTCTGGGAATAAATGTTTATAGTTCTGACCTAAGATATGTTCAATTGGTCAATTCTCAAAGTTAATTTACATATTCGGAGGGAAAGAGAAAATAAGAGAGAGAGAGAGAGAGAGAGAGAGAAGTAAATAGAAAAATAATATAAGATGATTAAAATTGTTTATTATATTAAAGAAAACAATTTTCAGTTGATAAAAATTCTGATTCTGAAAATTTATTTTTGAAATTTCAAAATACTTTTAGATGAAAAAATAAATAAAATTAAAGTGAATATATAAATAAATAAAGTAGATATACATTTTTGCTTTTAACATTGAACAAATGTGTGTGTGATATTTGTACATGATTTTTACCACGTTTTTCTTAGCTTGCTTTCTTGTTTGTTTGTTTGTTTATTTATCTGTTCGGGTCAAATCTTGCAATCGAAATTTCGACCACTTCCAGTCATCCAATCGCTCTGAAACTTTTCAGAGTAATGTATTCTGGATGACAATACAATAAAATAACACATTCGTAGCTTGCAAGTGTTTAATTAGAGCATAATTAATGAATATAATTTTGTATGGGAAAATCAAAACAAAAAGTGTAAATATTTAAATTTGAAAAAAACCGTTAAAAACCCGTTAAAAGAATAATATAATATGTATAATATTTAAAATGTAAATAAATTTGAAAGAAGGTATATTAATGTTTTGTACTGTAATTTAGAAAACAAAATTTAAATTTATGATGAGTTTTAGGCAATAAAGAATTAAAATATGACAAATTTAAAAATTTCTCTTTATAATTCAATTTAAATTTATTACTTTCAGGATAATAGTATTTCATGACTATTAAAGTCAATCAAAAAACTTAAAAGTAGTATAGGTCAAGTGAAATCGATTGCAATATATGAAGACTAAAAAGTAGAAAATAATACTTTATATAAAAAAAAAACTTTTTTAAAAAACCACGTTTTTAACGCACTAAAAAGAAGAAAATAATTTTTCTGAAACCCCATAGGTACTGACATTACAAACAAGAGATATGATTTGAAGAAAATTTTCTATAACGTAAAACGTGGGGCGCAACTATGGCTAAAATATTCTGTATCGTATAAAAATTTATAAATAAATGTTATTAGGTACAAATTAATAGGATAAATGAATTCATATTTTAATTAGCTTCAAAAAGTAAAGCTTATAACTTATCGAAATTTTTAAAAGAGGTAAATTTAATTTATGAAAAGATTACCTTTAGATTACTAATAATATTCACTTTTAAAAAATTCTGATAAAAAATGACATCCTAACAATATTCTGGTAAATAATATAAGAAATTTAACTTGAAGAAATCTAAAACTAAATTTTGCTACTGCAAAACTTCTAGCAAATATTTAATATTTATGTTAATAAAATTCCTAAAGTGTAAATTGAAGATGTTTATTTAATATTAAGGAATTAATTTTCCAAAAAAAATTTACATTAATAAAAGTATTCTGTTGGATTACTAATAATATTCCCTTTTACAAAAAGTCTGGTAAAAAATATAAAACTTAAAATATAAATCCATGGATATTGAAATAAATTAATCAAAGAAATTATATTGCATTTAAAAAATTTATTATTATTTGCGCCCCACGTTTTACGTTATAGAAAATTTTCTTCAAATCATATCTCTTGTTTGTAATGTCAGTACCTATGGGGTTTCAGAAAAATTATTTTCTTCTTTTTAGTGCGTTAAAAACGTGGTTTTTTAAAAAAGTTTTTTTTTTATATAAAGTATTATTCATTTGAAACTTCTTTTGTCTCCACTATCTTCCCTCGCCAATCAGTAAAATTTATGAAAGTTATATCCGTTTCTTCTCTATCTTGATGTCATATAAATATATAATATATGTATTCAATATATCTTATCGGTTAGTGAAAACGACAATAATTTGTTAGTCATTTTTGAAATAAAAAATTAATTTAAATTTTTTTATTTATATTTATTAATACAATATAATAAAAGAAATTTTTTAAACATTTATAAATAGATTTAGAAATAATTCCATGTCAGAAATTTTTTTCTTTATAAATTTTTTCAAACATCACAAGATTCATTTATATTTTATTTTCAGATGATTATTTATTTGATTAAAAATCCTATTTCCGTTTAAAAAAAAGTATGAAGGTATTTTTGAATATAAATAAATACACATATTTCTGAAAAATTTATTAACGTGGATATATAGAGATAAACAATTTTTTTTCAAAGCCTCCTATTAAAATGCATTTTAATTTCATTTTATTTTTGTCGGATATTAAACGTTTATTATTTAAAAATAGAAAATTGTTATATGAAATTGTATTTTTGATACATTTTAAATAATAGGGTATTAAATAGAATCCAGTGAATTTTAAATATCACTGTAGCGCCGGACGTTGTGTGTCATACGTAAAAAAATATTCCTAATTATTTACAAGATAGATAAAGATTTTTAAATAATTAACATAATGCACATTCCTTTCTATTATATTACATAAATATACTCATACGTTTCTAATACTTTGCTTAAATCTTCAAATTTTTTGATTATTTTCGAATTTAATTTAATTAATCATATATTTCACTCAAAATTAATTTAATATTCGTTGTGATTGTAAATACTCGAATTAAGTATTATTAACTTATTCATAAAAATCTAATCTTTTATTTTATTTTGAAATTTCCCAAGCTAGTTACTATAAATCTTAAATATGTCTCGATATGTAATCTTTTAAAAATACCTATGTGAAAATATTTAACAAAGTAAAATGTTTTTTTTTTTTTTGAATATATAAATAAAGTATATGATTTGCATTAATATTTTCTTTTTAAATGAAATTTACATTACTTTTTGTTGATTCAAAGGATTGAAATGAACAAATCCGATATTAAAAAGGATTTATTATTCTAATATGATAATTGCATTAAACATAAAATTAAGAACTTAAAATATTTACAAAGAAAAAAAAGAGGAAATTATTTGTAATTTATAGTTTTATATATTATAATCTTTTAATAAATCACTCTAAAAAATTAATTCTTAAATTTTGTTCACTTTCATTTAAAATTTCATAATAAAAAGAAAAGTTGTACAATTAATGGATTGTTCTTTTTTAAATATCTATTCTATTATTCTGTTAATTATTTTCATATTTATTTCGATGTTTTATTATAATATCTATATATATAAAAGGCAATGTCTGTCTGTGTGTCTGTCTCTCGCCTAAACTCAAAAACTACCCGTCCGATTGCGATGAAACTTTGAGGGATTGTTATGGGCATACCAAGGAAGGCTTTAGTGTAGTTAAATCCAAAATTAATTTATCCAAAATTAATTTAATTAGTAATATTTTAGTAAAAGTCTATTTTCATGGTTACATTGGTTACTGATAAGTAGGTATATACATAAAATTACAATACAATATTTATATATATATAAAATATATTATGTGTTTGAATTTTCATTTTAAATTCAATAATTTTACAATTTTAATTCTAATTAATAAATGATTCTACCTAAATAGTAAAATCTTTAAAATGTAAAAATTATTAAATTATATATTGAATATTTCAAAAAGAAAATAAAAAATTAAAGAAAATAATCTCGATATTCAATTATTTTTTTTTAATTCATAATAAAATAAAAAAACAATTGAATATTTAATAGGGCCTCCTCCTTTCCCCATAAATTAGCCCTTCCAAGCCTCTCTTTACGGAATTTGGAAAAAGTAATGAAAAAGAAAGTTCGCCTTAAAAAAAAATATTAAAAAAATAAGGCGTTTGGTCTGCACGCCTTTTTGAATCAGCTGAGAATGCCTTTGATTTTTTGGATTTCGAAATGAAACCGCCACATTCGGGGCAACCTGAAATAAAACCTGCCTACCTAAGAAGATGCATGGTCTCCACTATTAGGAGTGGATCGCCCATGCTAATCGAATCTATCCTACGCTCAAAAGGTATCCAACAATTTGTTCCTATTCAGGCTATTCCCATTTCGGAACTGTGCTGAATTACCTTCCCGAATGCTCGTTCATTCGATCCACCTCAAATACATTCTCAGCAATACAAAAAGGCACAATTCAGACATGGCATGCAATTAATACAACCCTTCTCTTATAATATTGGCATGGCACTTGCTTTATCCACCCACACTTTTCTGTTTAATAATTCTAAACTAATCTATGGATTAGTAGGATGAGAACCAGCATCCTTCGATGGAAGTAGGAAGCAACCTCCTGAAAATCTCTAACAACAAAATATAAGTATATTCCACTGATTGCCCCCCCCCCCAGTGTAACGCAATTCGAATTACCTTTCTCTCTTCTGCTTCCTTTATCAATAATACTCATTCTTGAGAGATGTAATCTGAAATCCCCTAATCTCACTAAGTTCTAGAATATATTTCCCTATAATTTTCTAATTAATATTATCAAAATAAAGAAAATCAATCAATCATAAATCAAATATAATTACTATTATGTATGTTAAATTTTACTTGAAATATTTTATTTAGAAATTGAAATTAATAAAATTTATTCCTATTTGAATTTGTGCCATGCTAAATAAATAAATAACGATGATTACTTACATTTGGTGAGCTGTATGAAGGTCATTTCATCATCAGAGATGGAGAAGATAATCAAGAATTTGAATCAACATCCAGTAGAAGGAACGAAATGAAATGAAAGAAAAAAATAACATATTAGATTATAAAATTTTAAAATAGATAATTATAAATTGAATAAAAATCAAATTAATAATAAATACTGACCTCGAAGTTAATAAAATTTGATATAACTCGCAGCTTTGTAGACTTGAAGACTTGTATTGATATTCCATCTCACTCGACTTGATAAAAAAGAAATTAAATAAGATTAGTTATGTCATTTAAGATAAAGAAAAATATAATAGATATAAAAATAAAATAAATAACATTATAATGATTGAAGAGGTGTAAGTTTTAAAAAAATATTATTTTATTTTTTCTCTCTCAGTAATATAACATTAAAATACTAAAATTCTAGAATTATCCTAGAGCCACTCCATTTTATGAATGGATGAATAAATTCATAAGTGTTTGAGTGGATTTTAATAGAAATACTTACAAGTTATTATACTCAATTAATAGTCATTAAAAAATTTCCTACAAAACACCACAAAACTAAAATTCTCTTCTTTCTTAAATATTAAAAAGATTATGGGATGCCACCGTGGAAATAAATTACATTTATCTTATTAATTTCATGAAGATATTCTTCTGTGTAATTGACATATAATAGAAATACCCTTAATTTACTTTTCAAAAGTGTTATATTATAATAATAATAAATTGACAAAATAATATTCATTTTCCATTTGGATATTTCTATTTTAATTTATTAAATTGCTTTTATTTATTTATTTTAAGAAATTTTATGAGAATTTTTTTTTTATTGATGTTATTAAGTATGAATAGGTATATAAATGCCCTTTAAAGTAGTATTGTATATTTTTTTTGATAATGTTATTCTAATCACCTGTGTCAATCAATGACAATCAATGATAAAGGCTTATTTATACTATTTTCCACCACTTTATTTTTATATGATATTAATTTTATTATTATATTGATTACAAATTTAATATCATTTTATATTGAAACATTGAAAGCAATCATGTTCTTTAATATATTCATAAAATTTAAATTTTGAAAATTGCAATGATATTTCAAATGTTAAAATAAATAAATCGATTTAAATATCTATAATAGATTTAAAATGTTTTATTTTCAAATTAAAAAATAAAATATTTTAATTATTCGAAGCATTTTCATCGAACAAAGTCTGTGATAAAGCAACTGGAATAAATTGAGATTAAATAAAACTGATTTGAGAAATTTTTCATTCAATTTATCCAAAATTTGTTTTGTTTTTTTTAATAGAAACTCCAATAAAATAATAATACGAGAATCGTAGAACAAAATTATTATTAAAGAGGACGAGATGTTGGTAAGTGAAAATATATTAACTTGATTAAAATTGAATGGTAATTTACCAACTGATTGATTGATTGATGTTGCAGTGTTATTTTCATGGATTCAACACGAAGAAATTGATTTCCACACTGAAGAGGGATATATTAATGAGATTAGAAATAATAAATAAAATATTTTAAATTGATTTTTTATATTAATTTTAAAAATAAATAGCGAAAGATTTAATAATTATTACAAATTTTTTAAAGAAAATTTAAAAATAATTCTAACATTTTAAAGATGATTTTAATTTAAAACAATACCTCCCTTACTATCGTCGGTCGGTAAAAATATTTAATAAATATATTTAAAGAAAATTATATCTTATAATTGATTTTAAATCTTTTCAAAGAATTTGATTAAAAATTTATAATTATATATATGTATATACATATATAATTTTTCAATAAAAAATATTGAAATATTGTTTTTTTTTTTGAAAGTTTACTAATAATCTTGGTTTTAATTAATAAAATAAATAAATCTTCAATTAATTCTTGATTAGTGAGTGATTCAAGGGATGTTTCGGTGAATAGGGCGGCGAGCGTCTTGCACTGCAAGAGGAATGAGAACTAAATGCGTTCGAGGCAGCAGCGCATCGGCCGGCAGGCATGCAGGTGGGGTCAGGCGAAGGAGACAGGAGAGGGGCGGGCGGGGTCGAGCGGAGGTGAACATTTTACAGAAAGATTTTCTTGCAATTTATTACAAATAAATATTATATTAATTAAAGAAAAACATAAATTTTAATTTTTTTTTTTATAATTAATGGTGTTTTTATATAGATTTTAAATCGAACCGATAGAAACAATATTTAAATTTAATTCTTTAAGATTTTAATGAAAAATTTATAAAATTTATAAATATAATTAATATATCAGTAAAAAGTTATATAAAATGTAATTTTTAATAAAATATTTTTTTTTAAGTTCATTATGGAAATGAATATATTTTTAAAAAAACATGGAGGTGGAGGATGTGATAGAAATTGTTCAATTTTAAATTATCAATTGATTAACGAGTGTGAAATAACATAAATTTAATGAAAATACCTATAATAACAAAAAAAGAGAATAAATGGTGAGAGTTATATCTTATCTTGGTTGTGTATTTGGGATGTTGCAGATTGACATTTCATTTGGAAGCAATCGTTACATTTTGCTGATTTTTGTGTGTTCACTGCGTTTTAACATCAATAATATATGTATATCTATCTATATCTATATATATAAAAGGCAATGTCTGTCTGTGTGTCTGTCTCGCCTAAACTCAAAAACTACCCGTCCGATTGCGATGAAACTTTCAGCGATTGTTGTGGGCATACCAAGGAAGGCTTTAGTATAGTTAAATCCAAAATTAATTTATCCAAAATTAATTTAATTAGTAATATTTTGGTAAAAATCTATTCATGGTTACCATGGTTACATTGAAAAATTTACAATAAATAAATAAAAATAATTGGAAATCTTTTCAACTTATTATTTTGATAAATTCTATTAATATTTTTAATTTTTTTAAACTGTCAAAAATAATATACCCATAATAACAGTTGTAATAAAAATAAAAATATAAATCAAAATGTAAGTAAAATATTGAATCGTTTTATTTATATTGTTTCAATTATTGTTTGAATATTTATTAAATTTATATATAGATTAATTTACATGTTTAAATGTATATTTAATAAATTTATTTATTGATTCTTAATATTAATAATTCCAATTAATTTCTTCAAATTTTTTTTTTATTTATAAGCATATTCAGCATTGAAATTGCCATTAAATATGCAGGTAACTCCAACATGTAATATTAGCAAATATTCTGGGATGGGAAAAATACTAAGATCATGTCATGTCCTAATAAATATTTTGAATTTTATTTTGAATCATACAATGGTAATGTAATATTGTAGGTAGACTTGTGAGACAAACAATAAGAATCTCTATAATAAGAGAATATACTTATTCCGAAAACTGTTAATTAAAATGTAATCACTATTAACAATTAATAAAGTAGAAATAATTTTCCAACAAATAAAAATGTAATAATTATTAACAAAAAAAAATCAATAATAAAAATAAATTATTAACAAAATAAGTTGACCTGTGGCCAGATCCGAACCGACCGACTGTTTGTAGTAAATTAATTTTCAGCTACAGAAACAATTTCAAATAATTTTAATAATTATATCTATTAATGTAATAAAAAACAGATGTGGATATAACATAAATATTTTTAATTTTATTTTATTTATAATATATATGTAAGACCAGGCTGTGACGTCATGAATGACTGGATGACGTCAAATAATTTTAAATTAAGAAAAAACTAATAAAGATGATTTTTCTCGAGGATAAAACCAATACAAAGTGCATGGTTCGTAGTGATATGTAAAAAATCTCCTCATGTGAAATTTGGTGTGAAAATAACCCTTCCCTTCCTATCGTCGATCGCTAATACTACCACTTCCGGTTTCCGGATTTGCACCAAAAGTTGATCAATTCATCATACTGATGCATTAAGTAAATATACCAAATTTCATCAAAATCTGTTCAAGCTGTACACATCTATACGACCGGACGGACGGACGGACAGACATCATGCTAAAAAAATTTTTTCTGTTAAGAAAATGCATGATTCGTGGAGATATGTAAAAATCTCCACATGTGAAATTTGGAGTGAAAACAATACCTCCCTTACTATCGTCGGTCGGTAAAAAATAAAAATAAAAATGTAATAATAAAAAATAAAATTTCAATTATATTCATTTAATAAATTAAATTATTATTATTATTATTATTATTTTCACGTATTAAACGGTATATTATTATTATTATTATTATTATTTGTAATAATTCCAATAAAAATAAAAAGCAAAAAAAAAGTGCAATTAAAACTAAAATTTCAATTATATTCATTTAATACATTATTATTATTATTATTATTATTAAAGTGTTCAGTTATCACATACGTATATACAATGTATACAGACACACATGCAAAAGCGAAGCTTTGCCGGGTCTGCTAGTACTATATATAATTAAATTTTTATTTATAACATATTTTTTTTATATTATTCTATAAAAGTTTCAAAATTCTTATCAAAAGAGAGAATAGACGAAAAAAATTTTTTGATCAGAATAAATGTAATAGGGTATACTAACAAAGGGTGTGGGCGTATGGTCTGTGTGGGTGTTCAATTTTTGTCTCGTTCCATACGTAACTCTTGTTGAAACAGGTAATCCCAAACTAAAAGACTTTTAGAGGCACAAAAAAAACAACTTTTATGATATTATATCAATATCTATATAAATATATCCTCAGTAAATCCCTCGAATACGATAACCAATTTGTTGCCCTTTGCTTCGAAACCACCAAAATCCCCACCCTAAATGAAAAAAGAGTGATTTGAATGTATAATATTCGATAGTTCAATCCAAAATTTAATATTCCCCTACCCTATATGAGTATAAAGATTTTCAATAGAAATAATCGTATTATGGCATGAATGCAGAACAGGAGTATAGATTCATTCCAATAGATTTATTTAAAAGAATATTAAAATTATAATCTATTTAAAAAGTATAATCATGACTAAATTTAGATTTTCAAACATATAAACATTACAAAAAAGCTTATTACTATTTATTTTAATTTATCAAACTTAATAGATTTATTTACCTATTAGTTTTTATTTTATATATATATATATATAAATATATATATATACTAGCTCCGTCCCCTGTACCCCCGAGTGGTACATAATATTTGGTTGAAAGTAGTAAAAGGTTTTCATCCATTTTGTTTCAATCAGTATATTACATAAAACATTCATTTCTTTTTGTGTTCTTATTTAAAATATATTTTAATTTAATCAGTAAATTAATTATAAATATTATTATTGTATATGTTATATCTATCTATCTATGTGACTCAAAGATACACGAAAGTTCTTGGCCGCAACAACCACATTTCTCAAAGTGTCCTTATCCTGAGGCCCTGTTCCATCTCTCTTAGTTCACTTACTACGCTTTCTTGGTCTTCCAAGCGGACGTTTTCCAATCGGTCTCCGCACATTAAAAGAAACTTTTCTAATTCTTTGGCTCTAGGAGAATCAAAAAATATTAGTCGAACAGTTTCTGTTCTCCCCTACCTCTATCCAACACTTATTTCAATTTAAACTGATTGTGAGTCATACGCTTTGCCAAGACTCTGAATAATTTGTGTTCATAAATATCGAATGTTCTTAGCGAGATATGATATAATGTTGTCCGATATGTGTGTCCTAAATCTGAATTAGAAGAAACTTATAAATTGCCCTGTCTTTTAGCCCAATTCATTTACCCATCCATGTTGAATAAGGCATCTTAATTTCTTAAAACTCCGTTTTTTAAAATTTAAAATAGAGGGAGAGAAAGAGTTTCAAATTATATTCGAATAGTCTATATATTATTAATATCAGTATTTTTTTTCTGAATTTAATACCAAACTGATGTTTAAAATTTTCTATTCTTTATGCATATGATTGATTATATTTGTTAAAATTTAAACAAATTCAAATATTCTAATTTTTATATTTATATACAATTTAATATTATTTTTTATTAATATCATATCAAAAAAAATCATTTTTTCAGTTAAAATATAGTTGTAATTAATAATTGAAACAAAAACAAAAACTATTATAATTTAGTCATTTTAATTGAAGTTTTGAAAATATTTTTGTTTTCATAAAACATTAAAAATAATATATTATGTTTTTTTTATATTAGACAATAATAAAATTTATATCCTTCACTTTCAAAAAGAAAAGAAGAAATATTCAAATATATAGAAAGAATAAATAAAAATTAAGTTAAATATGATCTAAATTTTTTATTAAATTAATTAAAATGAGAAATTTTAGAATAAATTATTTAATTGAAATGATATTTGAATATAAGAATTTAAAATAAAATATATTAATTCTTTGTTTGAAAATTGTTAGAACATGAATCGATTTGCACAGACCATCCGTTATTTTTTATTAATATCACATCATAAAATTAGCTGGAGTGTCTCCACTCGACTATCTCGCAATTTGAATAGGATTAAATAACATAATATATTATATTTAAAATAAATTTAATTATTTATAAATTATAAATAATAAATATAAAATATTATTTTGTTTATGGCATCACGTCACGTATTGGCGCGTGAGATTTGCAGTGTTAAAAAATTAATTCTGGTAATTTCAGCGAATCAATCAAGCTGAAATTCTATATATAGCAGTTTTATATAATTATTAATCATGTAAAAAATTATCAAACATATATCTTTATTTTTACGGTCACTTTAGAGGAAAAAAAATCAAAACGTTGTAGGTAATGACCCTCTTCCGGTTGAGCTACATTTCTCAAAAGTTGATAGACAACTACGAATTTTGAATAATGCTCATATACCAAATTTCATCATTCTAGCTCAAACCGTTTTTGCGTAATCTTGGTTACATACATACACAAACACATACACACATACACACACACACTACACACATACACACACACAGACATTTTTCTCAACCTTAGTGAAAATGATTCAGGAACCTTCAAAACGTATAAAAACATCAATATCTCAACATCGAAAATTTTCGTGATCGCAATACTATCTCTTACGAGATAGTAAAAAGATTATTTTAATCATCTATATATATAAAGGAGACTGTTTGTATGTATGTATGTAATTCGTTTACTTTTTTGCTGTCATAGTTTAATATGTTAAAATGTAAGTTATTTACATTTTAACATAAAATAGAAAATATATTATTTAAGGATTAAAGAATAAAAATAGAAAGTAAATTAGTGAATATTTTAAAAATTAGACAATTTGTGGAAATTGAAATAACTAAGAAATGAGAGGTGGAGGGGATGAGGAGAGAGGTGAGAGTGTGTGTGAGCGGGAGAGAGAGAGATTTAAAGTTTATATATAGTTCTCCGTGTTGTTCATTCAAAAGCCAGGCGTGGCCCACTGACTGGCGGACTCATTTTACACAATGTATATAACTAGCAATCAAAGAATTATTATAAATTTTAACTTTTTATTTTAAATTCTAATATTCAAATATCATTTCAATTAAATAATTTATTCTAAAAGTTCTCATTTTAATTAATATAATAAAATATTTAAATCATATTTAACTTAAATTATTTTGTATTTATTCTTTCCATATTTGAATAGGTACTTCTTTTATTTTAAGGGAGGGAATTAACTATGATCTAAAAAAATTAATAAATGAACTTAATAATAAAAAATCAAATAAATCCATTAATTTAAATTAATACTATTAATGAATGTATATATTGTTAATTTATCTTTAGTTTTATCAATACTTTTATACCGTTAATTTTTATAAATTAATTTTTATAAATTGTCTCAAGTCTCTAACTTTGCATTTTCTCTAATTTTATTATAATTAAAAATATTCAATAAAAATCAAACAATGAAATTAAAATATCGAAATGAAATGATCAAGAAATATTATACTCTATTATAACATATACAATACTTATAAACTATAGGCGGAGGAAATATTAGACGATATCATTGCGGGTTCATGCCAAATCGATCAACATTAATTAAGATATTTTCATTATGACAGATATTAAAAAAACCGCGAATTCAATATCTCTGTTCACTAATTATTTGTAGACTTTAGTAAAACCTACGCATGACTCAATAGATCCGGATAAACTTTTTCAAATTTTGATCTTAAAATTTATCTTGAAGGTAGTAAAGAAAGAGTAAGATGTGGAAATCAATTGTAAAATATTAGGTGACCCAGACGACTTAAATATAATAGGAGATTCGGCAATTGCAATTACAGATAGCGAGGAAAAATTAATCGAGGTAGGAAAAGAGATGAGGTTTGAAATTAATAATGATAAATAAATATATTTAGAAACAAACAGGAGCAGTATTAACATACAAAATGTAGAATTTGAATATGTAGAAAAATTGAATGTAATCACGAAGGATAATAATATTTGAGAAGAATTGAAATCGAAGTTGCAATCGGAAAACACGCCTGTTATCATGCAGTAAAGAGGCTTATCTCATCAAAATTATTATAAAAGGGAATGAAAATTAAAATATATAAAACAATTATTTTGTCTGTTGTATTATATGAGTGTTAGACATGGTCTATGATCTTTGGAGATGAGAGTGGATTCAGAGAAAAGGATTCTCCCCAGCATTTATGGGCCAAAGAAAGATGAGTACATCAGGGAATGACGTACGAGAGATGGAACAGAGGCTCAGGATAAGGACACTTGGAGAAATGTGGTTGTAGCTGCCAAGAACTTTCGAGTACCGTTGAGCCACGCATGGTCTATGACCCTGGGAGATGAGAGTAGATTCAGATTATTCTTTCCAGCATTTATTGGCCAAAGAAAGATGAGGTCACCGGGGACACTTGGAGAAATGTGGTTGTAGCTGCCAAGAACTTTCGAGTAGATAGATATAACATATTCAATAATAATATATATAATTAATTTACTAAATAAATTAAAATATATTTTAAATAATCACACAATAAGAAATGAATGTTTTATGTTATACATTGTTTGAAACAAAATGGATGAAAACCTTTTACTACTTTCAACCAAATACTATGTACCACTCGGGGGTACAGGGGGCGGAGCCCCCGTCTAGATGTGAAGAGCGACGAAGGAGCTCTGAGCAGCTAGTAATAAATAAAAAAAAACATTTTAATAAATTATAATGGAATATTTAAAACAAATTTTAAAAATATACTCAATTTAAAAAAGTAAAAAATTTAAAACAAACTCCTTTATATCATCATATTTTAATTTTTATATAATATTTAGTAATTAAATTAAAATAAAAAACATAGGTAATATGTATAATTTAGTCATTTTAATTGACAATTTAAAGATTATTTTCACTTCATAAAATACTAAATAATATTTTTTTATTATTAGACATTGATAAAATTTATATATTATTATATATTATAGAAAAGAAGAAATATTCAAATAAATAAAGAATAAATAAAAAAATTCAAGATAAAAATATAATTTAAATTTTTTATTAAATTAATTAAAATGAGAACTTAGAATAAATTATTTAATTGAAATGATATTTGAATATTAGAATTTAAAATAAAAAGTTAAATACTATAATAATTCTTTGATTGAGATTGCTAGAGAAATTTATATTCATTGTGTAAAATGAGTCCGCCTGATTAGTGGGTGGCCCCCGCCAGACATGAAAAATTCTAAAGTCACTTTTGGATTCTAGATGTCATAAAACGCGAAGATATGCAAAAAATTTTAAATTCTGAGCACTGTGCAGACAAAAACCTTTATATATATATATAGAGAGAGAGAGATATTATATAAAGAAGTACAAGATAGGAACCATTTAATAAAACAAGAATTTCGGTTTTACAGAGACCAGTCAGTTTGATAAATAGCAACACAGAATTAAATTAAAATTAATATCTTTACATATTTCATCTAAATCTTAAGTGTTATTTACAGTTTACCTAACAGTGCATCTAAATTAACTTCTAACTACTTTAAAATAAAAATTTCTTAAACGGTTTAGAGCAAATAATATTAAAAAAATTTAGTTATCTTTTTATTTTTTATTCTATTTACTGGCGAATATAGAAATTATAGTAAATTTAATTATTCATTAATTAAGAATAACTTAATATTTATTTGATGTTTTTAAACTAAGTGTAAATTATTTTAATAATAATAAAAATAAAAATAAAGGTTAAAATGAAAATAGAACGTAACATTAGAAGAAATAAATCAAATTTTCGGAATCCAAAACTAAAATACGCGTTTTAGCCACGCGCCTCATCATTTTGTATTAGTTACAATCCGTGGCTGAGATGACTACATTGCAAATGCATAAGAAATTCAACAAAGCTAAAAGGATTGAGAAAAAAACAACAACAGGGTAAAGCCGAAGCCAATTTGGAGGACAATCATCCGATCGTAGATAACATGATAAACAGTGTCCATTGGAACAAAGGAATATAAAAAAAAGAGAGAGAAGTTTCAAAGGAGGGTGAAAACAAATAGATTGAACATCGACCGTTTAAGCTCCTCAATCGCTATATAAAAGTTTCATTTTTTTTAAATTATACAGAATATAGTATTTATCGATTTTCAAGTGAACGAACAGGTTATCCCCTGTTTTCAAAGGATAGGCTTTCCTATCGGTATATTTACTTCCATTTGCTTAAACATTTCATTAAGTAGTTACGTAGATATTTTAAATTACTAGTATTTAAGCTAGCGATACTCAAATCAAGATGTAAACAAAAATATGTTTTAAGTTGGTAACTTGAGATGTCAAAAAATAATTGAAATTTATTCAAACAAATCCAATATTTTGCGGATTCGGAAAAAAAACAATCAATTATTCAAGTGAAACCTCCCTGACTGAACATAAGTTTTTTTTTATCGATTTTCTTATAATTATTTCACTAAATCTAAATATATATATATAAAATGAAAATTAAAGTTATCTTTAAAAAATTTTGTCTGTCTGACATCCTGTCACATTGAATTGAAAATATATATTTATTATAAATGTGAATTTCACCTATAATTTATTTTATAGCATCTGTTATTAAATAATTTAATTAAGTATGAAAAAAAAAACAATTAAAATGATGCATAATAAAATATGCCTTAAAGATAGATTTTTTGCAGAAAAAAATCTAATACGTTAATTTCATAAAAATCCTGTCATTTGTTTTCAAGTTCAGAAATATGTACATAAATATACAAATTTTCGAAGCACTATTTACAGTCCGATTGAGGAAACTCCAATACACGAATTTGAAATACATCAATAGTCGATTTTTTATAACTTTCGATTTGTATTATCATAAAGCACCATCCTACACCACTGAAAAAAACAGTGAATGGAAAATACCATAAGAATATGAAAATCAATTTATTGAAATGCATCTGATTTATATATATAGATATATATTGGTTCGTGATATAGGTGTGTGTTATATATTATATAATTTATATTACAAGAACATAATTATTTGTGAAATAGAAGTAAATCTTATTTAATAAAAGAGACCAAGCTTTTTGTGTTTGTTTTTTTTTTTTTGATAAAAAATCTTTTTCACAATTATTCATTAAACAATTGTAAAAGTTAAAGTAAACGGTACATCATGTTATTTTTATATAATAAACAAGGTTATTATCAATAATTAGAGCATCTAATTAATAAAATAAATGAAAAGAGATACAGTTGCCAAAAATATAATAAGATTTTCATTTTTGGCTAGATTTAAATAAAAATATAAAAAAGTAATTTTTTTTCTTTACTACTAAAATCCCAACTATAGAAAAGTGAAAATAAATTTAAATAAATACGCTTATAAATATTGCTTGAAATGTAAATAAAAGGATTATATTAAAGATATCCTATTTTTCATTCTTATGTGGATAAAAATTGAATAAGCCATAAATAAGAAACTAAGAGAGAGAGAGAGAAGACGGAGTGGATTTGAATTTCTTTTTAATGTAAAATAAATCCCATTTAAAAATCAAATTTATTTTCATCGCAACATAAAAGAGAATTGGGGTAAAAATATTATCTAATATAGAAGTATTGTATATTGTAATTTTCAGCAAATAAATTATAAATGAATTAAAAAAAAAGAAATTAAATTTAAATTGTATCTATCAAACAGGTTTCAGGTGCCTATGTAACTTTTCGATCAATAAAAAATATATATAGTTCAAAATACTTATTAAGTGGTGAACCGGTGTGAAAATGTTACTCGCTAACAATTATTTATTTAAAAATAATTTTGTTATTTTAATCATACTTAAAAAAAAATGGTGAAAATGATATCTGTAATAAACAGTGATTAAATTATGATTATTTTCAAAATAAATAAAATACCTATTCTTAAATTACATAAATATTATAATTGTGGCTCTTAATAATGGCAATAGTTTTTCAACGAAGACACAATTAGAGAGAATGCTGCAAAATTGTGCGAAACCTATATAAACGATAATTTTATTGAAGAGTGTCTTTATTTTAAACAAGTGAATTTATTAGAAAATAAAGAAAATATATCTGCTGCAGAACAATAATTGACTCTAAAAATTGCAAGAATAAAAAATTATCTGCGATCTTTTTTGGGACAGAGCAAATTAAATGATTTGAGAATTTTTGTCCATAGAGAGTGAGTGATTTATTTAATAACTTAAATACGGGTGATATTATTTATCAATTTGCAAAAGAAAAAGCTAGAAAAATAAATATATAACTTTCTTTTTTTATACTATATAGTTTGTTTTTTGTTCATAATATAGGTTGTTTTTTAATTTTGCATAAATTTTATGCTTTAAAGAATTGTATAGATTTTCAGTATTCATAATTAATAATACTTATGTTTCTTGATTTAATTCCTTTTATGTTTTAGTTTATTGTATTATGGTCTAATTATAATAAATTTACAATTTCTATTTCGGACACTTTTGTATACCTATGTGACCATCTCGCTCCTACTAACCATTCTGTGTAATTTCTTATGAAAAGGGGCGCAAAATTTTAGTAGCCCACGGGCGCCAAAGATCTTAGGACGGCCCTGGTGTGTGTGTTAATGAATTTTAATAAAATAATTAAATAGAAAAATAAAATAATGAAACGTGAAAAAATAAGGTAATTAATAATTCCATTAAGTCAATTTATTTAAATTGCATTTATATAGGCTTGTCAAAATCTTGTATTAAATATATTAAGATGTTGAGATCGTATGTTTTCAATATTGAAAAAAATAATAAAATTTCCCAATCGGTCTCCCCACCAATATCTTTTTCACCATTTTTTCCTCTCCTCACGTGCCCTGCTCATCACAGCCTTTTCGATTTTATAACTCTAAAGGTGAATGGTAAACACAAATAAACATACTTACTCATATATTATTAAGTGCCTGGTTCACCGAGCTGCCGCTCAGAACTTTAAAAAAAATTATTCCTTATGGACTGTGAATATTGTTTGAATTTCATAAGAATTTATTAAATGCTTTGCTCTGTTCATACAAGTGTATCTTGGTTCAGAGAACCTATCTATTTATCCATACATTTTCGACAATATTAATACAAAATTATTAATATAACATCACAAACAAAATTATTAACTTATATATTTTATTTTTGTTTATAATAAATAAATATCATTTAAATTATTTAATAATATAATTTAATATTATTAGATCAGATTTATTCAACTTTTTATTTGAGATAAGATATTATTTATTTATCATTTTAAATGAATATAGATTAAAGAAAGAAATTGATTTTACAATATCATAAATAATATTGGAACAATTTTCAACATCAGTACTTACAATATTTGCCAGACTTTGTTTCTTCAAAGCCCCAGACATATTTTAAATAGTATAAAACATTTTATAAGAATTTATTAACCGTTCTCCGAGAAGAAAACACTAACACAAAGATGATTTTTCAGAAGGCTGAAACCAATACAGATCGATTTTTCTTCATAAAAATTATCTATTGTGAGAATTTTAAAAAAATCCTTATCAGGATAAATATTTCAAAAATATACAAATATATATATATCTATGCGCACGGCAGTGCGCCGGCCAAGTTCCAGCAAGCCGCGCGCATGCCGTAAGTATATTTACACGAATGGTTTGGAGTCACTTTTGACCCCCCTGTATCTCAGTGCCTATTGCAAGTACAGAGATAAAATTTTATCTACGTAGTCATATACTAGAACTAAAGCAGTATGCCAAATTTCATAGTTATAGCTTCAGTAGATCCTGAAATATGACCCTGTGAAAATAGCTTATTTTGGAACTGATTCACTGATTGGTCAACAAAATTCTTAGGGTATTTCCAATTGTCCTAGCGCTATGAAATTTGGCATACAGGTCGTGTGTTATAAGTAGGTTAACAAAAAATTATGAAATTTAAGAAATCGGTCAAGCTTGAGTTGTTATAATCGAATATCAATGCGATTTTAACGAATTCAAACGAATTCATTGGTTTTGTCAGAAACTAATCAAGCTAGGACTTCGAAATTTGGTACACTGATATTATTCACAGTTTGTAGATTTCTTTTAAAATTTCGTCAAAATCGGTCAACCGGAAGTGGTACTTTACCTACACTGGTTGCGTTTACCTTTCAAGTAAAGTACCAGTTTGCTTCGAGATATTTGCTTCCTATTTTGTATATAGATTTAAAAATATGAAAAAAATTCAGATACCAAATTTCATCATGATCCGACTACCGGAAGTGACATTTTACCTATACAAGTAGCGTTAGGTGTGTTAGTTATAAATATATATAATAGTGTTAAACCATTTTACTTTATAATTTAAATTAATGTTTGTTTATTTTTATTGTTATAACTTAACAGTTTCTATATAATTTTCAATTAATATTAATAGTTCTAATTATTTATTATTCAATACAAGTTGGAAATTCAGAACTATAAAATAAAAGAACAAATAAAATTATTATATTTAATATATAAACAAATATAATTTTAATTTAAAAAAATTTGCAATTTTTTTAAACACAAAATTACTTCAAAGGCTAAGAATGGACGCGGGCGCGGCACAAAAAGGAAAAAATAGGAAGCTTTCTTAAAAAAAAGTATTGAAATCTAATCAAAAACATACCTGTTAAAAAGGGGGCCAAGTTCCTATCGGCTATTTGTTTGCCTAAAAAAGGGTTCAAATCCATCCCAATGCCAAGTTTAGATGCACTTCAAAATCATTCATAATCATTTTTATCAACAGCCTGATCCACTGGTAAACATTTGGCATTTCGCCACCACACCCAGTCCTCCGCCTCCAGCATCCAGGCACACCACTTTATTCACGTCAACGGTCCATCTGGCCGAAATTCACTTTACCATACACCCAACTTAAAATATGGTATAGTTGTTAAAATACGTAGGTACATGGTTTAAAATATCTAAAATTATAATACTTAGAAATTTGAACTTGGCAGGTAAACGCATGCGAACCTGCGAAATGCACGAAAACCTGCCACAAGTTCAAATTTCTAAGTATTATAATTTTAGATATTTTAAACCATGTGTACCTACGTATTTTAACAACTATACCATATTTTAAGTTGGGTGTATGGTAAAGTGAATTTCGGCCAGATGGACCGTTGACGTGAATAAAGTGGTGTGCCTGGATGCTGGAGGCGGAGGACTGGGTGTGGTGGCGATTCTTTGGAATGCCAAATGTTTACCAGTGGATCAGGCTGTTGATAAAAATGATTATGAATGATTTTGAAGTGCATCTAAACTTGGCATTGGGATGGATTTGAACCCTTTTTTAGGCAAACAAATAGCCGATAGGAACTTGGCCCCCTTTTTAACAGGTATGTTTTTGATTAGATATATATATATACTAGTATAATAAGATAAGATAAGATTTGCCTAAAAAATACCTGTAATTGTAAATTACTAATAAATACCTAAAATTATTTCTAACAGAAAGATTTTCAACCTTTCTCATTGTAATTAAATTTACTTTCCGTATATTTTTTTACTCTTTTTCATTCTTTAATTACAATAATTATTGAAATACAAAATTTAAATTATTTATTGGAATTATAATAAACTGTATAAATAAATATTTACTCTAAAGTCATTTAATATTTTTATTCTAATTTTAACTAAGTCTCTTCATACAGAAAACAAGTTAGATTACTTAATTCAAGTTCATGATTCTTTTTCGGTCTTAATAATCACAACCCATGAATTAATAATTGAATTTCTATTATAGTTTCATGGAGACCGAGACGTTATCAACTGTTGAATGATCTAGTGAGAGATATAATTAAATTCCCACTAGTAAATGCAATGGCTAAGAGAGCGCAAATTGGATTTAGGTCATTCCAATTCGAATCAATCGGTCGATGCCTAAACCAATCTCTTTATATCAGGGAAGCCAATCTCTATTAAACAATTTTCTATTTTATTCAATTCTCCATAAATGTATCAATTATTGAATACAAATTCGGAAATGGAATCCTAAACGTCGTATCTACTAGAAAATTCAATTAATTTTTCAATCAACATTCAAGCAGGGTATTTCTGATATCATCATCCAAATAAATATCAAATTTTTAACATTTTTTTTTTTTCATTTCAAAATAAAAACTCGAATTTAAATTTTAATAAGAATTAAATTAGTGTTGTCAACTTTAATCTAAGTTGATCAACCAGTTAGTAATTCATTTACTAGAATCTTGGTAAGTATTATAAATTTTACACGAGTATTAATTTATGATTAAAGATTTGTTAAATAAAGTGTATGTGCTTTTAAGATGGAATTGAAATCTGTAAAAAATGTATGAATGTTAATCGCTGGATTAAAAAATAAATATCGTAAAAGTTTAAAATTGAAATATCTATTGAATATTATAGACTCATACATATTTACATACTCTCATGGTTTTTAATTATTTGTTAGATTGTAAATCTATTACTTACTAATTAATGAAACATACTTTTCAGAATAGTATTAAAAAATAAAAGATAGATCTTGTCACTGGACGCTCGAACAGTGCAGTCGCTTGATAACGATTGCAAAAGTAGCAATCGAAACGTTGTGTATATGTTTGTATTTTTTGAATAAATTTACAATAACAAATATCAATATGTGGTTTAATTTACAAAATTCCGTTATAAAAGATAGAGAACTTTTCTTTACTAAAATATAGAAATTTAGAAGGACAAATCATTTATAGATTTGAATACGAATTTTCATATCTCATCAGAAAACTTTTCTAATTTTCATTTGTTCCTGTTGAAATTTTGAAAATGGTTTTTATCTTGTCTATGTCTCAGTGAACTGCAAACAATCATCACCTTATAATTTTTTCTATTCGTTTGTTTATTATCTTCCTTTTCTTCTTTCATTCATTTATTCTTTTTGTTCTTTTTTTTTTTCTTTAAATTTTAACACGAAATTGAGCTATCAATGAAATATCAAAATTGACTAATTTATTTTAAGAGAATCAATTTAAAATGTTATCTTTCTCAAATGCCAACCAAATGATGAGAATATAACAGAATTTGAATAGGTTGGCTGATTTTCTTTCCTTTACATTTTTCATTTTCTCTCTCTCTTTTCTTTCTGACTTGGTTGAAGATCGAAGTGATAAATAGAATAATAATATAAGTCAGCACCTGTCATGTTATTTTAATGAATATTATGGAAATGTATCTAAATATATATCTCGCTTAAAGAAACCTTTATTTTTTTTTTTTTTTTTATAAATCTAGAAGACAAGATAATAATTTTAAAAAATATTTATGGCTAAAATATTCATTCAATAATCATTCAATTTTTAAAGGAGGATTCCACATTATTTAATGAATCAATTTATTTAGACTATAATTATAAATATATTTGTCAGTTATATTTCCATTTCTATAAATATTTTTGGTAATATATAATTGTATCTTATTTTTTCGATCCATGCATGTGAATATAAGTTATTTAAAGCAAAATTAATTCTATGATCATTGTTTTATAATAAATACTATTTTAAGTAAATAAGATGTAAATATCAAAATGAATATTGGAAGAAATAGTAAATGATTTGATTTTCAAAGAAACAATACCTCCCTTACTATCGTCGGTTGGTACAAATGGTATTATATTTAAACTTTTATAGGTAAAAAACCTCTGACTTTTGTACGTCCTACGCAAGGACAACGCCTACCAAGTCGGTTATATCAATGAGGTGTCCTATGATCAGTAGAACGGGTCCTCTCAACCTTTACCTTGATTTTCTTGATCGGAGGCGCTACTTTTTATCAAGTAGCTATTCCCCAATATTGATCCCGGAGGCTGGGTTGACTCCGTCCCATAGACCCCAGCTAAGGAAATTCCCTTGCCAGGTCCTGGACTTGAACCCAGTACCATGTGAATGTGAGACAGCGAGACTAGCCTCTCACCCAATGGCGCCTTATAGGTAAAGTAAACTAGTATTTATTATTTTTATATATTTAAATATTAATCTTAAATAATCAAGGCCTTTTGATATATTTAATTGGATTTATTTATTTATTTATTATCTTATTTGTCATCTCCAGTAACTTCACAATATCAAGCTATTTTTGAAAGAATCGGTAAAAGATTTTTTTTTTCTTTTCCTTATGTTAAACTCTCTGTTATAATCAAGTGTTTTAGTTTGTTTAATTTGAATTACACAATCTCATCAACTTGAAATAAAGACAAACTAATTGAATGAAATACGAAATGAGCCCCTCGAATGTTAAACATGTAGAAGATGCTGATGGCAGACTAGACAAAAGACTCGTAAATAAGCCGGAGAAAGCAGAGTGGGTGTGTGGATCGGCACTTTCCCACCCAACCACTACTAACACCCTCACACACACCAAACCCCTTCCATCCCCCCCCAATATGGGCAGAGATAAGCACGCTGAAGCTGGCTGACATGGATAACACCAAGTGTCAGTAGGGCCTCATCAAACATTGACACAACACGACAAAACGCTTGGATGCGGGTCTCCGGTCGATATCCACAATTTGCCCCTCGGCGGTGCACTCTTGCTTATTCACACCCATCATCGTTGACAATACCACCGGAAAAATGGAAAAAATACCCATGTATATATATATAATTTTACATTTATATTTGAATAATATTCACGGACCACAAAAATAAGTTTTTTTAATGAAATCATTCTTTTTTAAACACGTCTATATAAATTCAAATTTTCATGAATTATATTTAAGTTTTTAAGTTGATATTAATTTATCAAAAGATAACAGTATGTACTTATACATATATATATTAATTTTTCGTGAATTTCTTAAAAAGATTATCATTGGGGGAATCTATTAAAATAACTACTATACTACGAATGTAAAAATATATTTTCTTTGTAAAAAAAAGAATTCAGTTAAAGTCGAAAAACTCGATCCACTTTTAAAGAAAATTTAAAAAATAATAAATAAAAGAAATTCGAAGAAAATATATGAAACCTATTTATCGTTTTCTTTCAAATTAATATAAATCTATTTGTGGATTCATATTTTAAATTAATTATCTAAAATAAAAAAAAATTTGGAGTGTCTCCACTCGGCTATCTCGCAATTTCAAATTGGATTAATTAACATATATTATATATTTAAAAATTTAAATTTAATTAATTATAAATTATAAATTAAAATTAATAAATAATATTTATTAAACCAGTCCGTCTTTGGCTCTTTGTTGATGACACCACGCTACGTGCCGGCGCGTGATTGGCGGTCCACGTGTTAAAAAATTAATTCCGGTACATTCAGAGATTCAAGCAAGCTGAAATTCTATATATAGCAGTTTCATACAATTTTTAATCCTGTGAAAAACTATCAAACATATATCTTTATTTTTACGGTCACTTTGGAGGCAAAAATAATCAAAACGTGGTAGGTAATGACCCTCTTCCGGATAAGCTACATTTCTCAAAAGTTGATAGAAAAACTACAAATTTTGAATAATGTTCGTGTACCAAATTTCATTATTCTAGCTCAAACCGTTTTTGCGTAATCTTAGTTACATAAATACACAAAATTTTCGGCGAGATAGTAACTAGAAATAAGTTTAAAATTCAAATGATGTTATTTTCGGATTTTGAATTTTCTATACTTTTGTAGATGCTGCATATAAAAGTTAACCTGTATTACAACATTGTTGTGGCCGTTCTTATTTTAACATGATCTTTTTCCTCTATATCTAACGATGAGATCGTTTTTGTTTAGAAGACAAAGGGCTAGACAAAAGATATCCTAAAAAAATATTTATCAATATTTTAATTAAAATTTATCAGATATAAGTTATTTATTTATTAATTATATCAATTATAAATACTTTTGGTACTTCATATTGTATGACTAGACTATCCTGTTTTTATAAGGGCGTGTTAATGAATTTTTTCAATCCTATCGTTTTTTAATTCCATCCAAAACAAAGAACGAAACATTAATTGTTTGCCTAAAATCAAGATCAAAACATCATTGTCCAAAGAAATTGGCTTTCGATACTCTAGGTTATTTTGTATTCAGCTTCTATCCCCTGAAAGGGATGGTAAAATAGCAAAAAGAGTCCGAAGTGACTACTTAACTTTAAAAGGCTGACGCAAAGTCGAACGGCCAAAAAACACGATCAACTTCTTTACTATCCGAAAAACTCGATTGTAATCAAGTCGGAGAACAGGTAACAGCAATTCCTGCATGAGTATTGAAGGGTGAGATTAAAGAGTTTAGAGCGGGGGATGATGGAGGAACAAGGGGGTCTAGTTGCTTGCTTTCCATTGTGATCAGAACGGGCTTAGTTCTTGCCAGCTCACCAGGAACGTGAAAAGGATCATTTCCCGTTCGTTCAACAAGTCCCTAGAAAGAAAAAGGGTAAAAGGTAATCCGCCAAGTTATTTATTTATAATCAACAACGATAAGACAAAATATAATAATAACTTTTTTCTTTTTTAAGAGATTAAATTATTCTTATGAAGAATCTTATGAATGATATTAACAAAATAAACATGGAAATTCATTCCATTTTTCTTTAATTATGTTTATATAAAAATCATCTAATATATTTTTCTATATAAACCATAAATAATTACCCTAATAAATTAAAATTATTTTTATTTACATAATCTTGTTATAAACAAGTTCTCAATAATTTCTTTTTTTTAGAATGTTCGATGTTGAGATTTTGATGTTTTTATACGTTTTGAAGGTTCCTGAATCATTTTCACTAAGGTTGAGAAAAATGTCTGTGTGTGTGTGTGTATGTATGTAACCAAGATTACGGAAAAACGGTTTGAGCTAGAATCATAAAATTTGGTACATGGGCATTATTCAAAATTCATAGTTTTCTATCAACTTTAGAGAAATGTAGCTCAACCGGAAGAGGGTCATTACCTACAACGTTTTGATTTTTTTTTCCTCCAAAGTGACCGTAAAAATAAGGATATATGTTTGATAGTTTTTCACATGATTAATAATTGTATAAAACTGCTATATATACAATTTCAGCTTGATTGAATCGCTGAAAGTACCAGAATTAATTTTTCAACACTGCAAATCTCACTCGCCAACACGTGACGTGGTGCCATCAACAAAGAGCCAAACATGCGCTGGTTAAATAAATATTATTTATTAATTTTAATTTATAATTTATAATTAATTAAATTTAATTTAAATATAATATATGTTATTTAATCCAAATCAAATTTGCGAGATAGTCGAGTGGAGACACTCCAGATTTTTTTTCTTTTGACTTCTTTCTAATATTTCACATTATCGTTTATATTGTTTGATCATAAATCAGCAAAACTTAGACAATAAGAAGGTCAATAAAAATATGTATTAATATATTTGTTGCCCAAATTATCTTTTAAACTATTGAGAACAACCTAAAGAAAATTTTAGAGAAGACAAAAACAATTAAAGAAGTTTCTCAGTATCATAAGACTATTCAAAGAAGATTTTTTGTGAAAAAGCGTGTTTAACTTTGAGGTGAGAGTATTTGAGGAGATTGCATTCAATCTTCTCGATACCTATTGATAAGGATCAGGAAGATATTAGACAAATTCATTTGTTTTATATGAAAAAATAGAAATCTTTCCTACAATTTTCTACCTGCAATATACAGTCGGACTCACTTTTTAAATAAAAAAACAAAAAACAAATCGATTCTTTATTAATTTTTATTTTCTTTATTCAATTTCACTTCCAGCTTCTCCATCTTCACTTTAGATTAAGAATTTTTTGATTAAATTCTTCTTGAGAGATGAATCTATCAAATCCATCTTTTCCTCTTTAAAGAGTTTTTTTCCCTTCCAAAGCTGGTCGGTAAGCTTATTGATTCTAATTAAATTCTTTTAATAAGGGAAAAATTCTTCGATTTTATTCAGTCGCAAATTAATGAACTCTTCTCAATTCATCTACTTTTGATGAAATGAAGGAGAAAATGTTATTTTATTTTATCGAGATCTTTTTTTTACTTTCTTCTTTTCGTTTATTCTTTTTTTTTTACTCTCTGTCTTCATCTTAAGCAACTCGTTTTCATCAAGCAAGAAAAAGTAGAAGATGGAGGGAACTTGTGAGAGATGAGATGTGCAAGTGCGCCCACAGTACGTTTCCTATTCTCTTTCTGTTTGCTCACCCCTTTCTTTGATAAGCAGGCATCTGGCATCTGAGTTGTGGTTGCGTCTTTATATTTCCTTAATAAGGTTTTTTGCCCAAATTCCGATGAGCATATAAATACGAAAATTTTCTAATTCAATGAAATTTTTTTACCTATGTATGATAATTATTTAATTCAATATTATTTTATAACTATATATTATCACTTTTACTCAATTCCAATATCCTATTCATCTATTTTATAAAGTATGTTAGATGATAGTATGTTAGATAGATATATAGATATCTTAAATATAAAATTCAAAACTGTAGTATTTATAGCGAGAGATAAAGAATTCCAGAATTAGACAAACAATTATAGTTGACAGTTAATTGATATTAGCTAAGATTGATGTTTTAATTAAAATATTTATCATAAAATCTAAATTATCGATAGTTATATTTATTTATTTTTATTTATTGTCTACACTTGGAGCATCTTCATTTTCAGTTTGAATGAAATAATTTTTTAAATCAATTCTTACTTCAACTAAAACTCTATTTAAAATATTAAAATTTATTTAAAAATAAAATAAAATAATGTTATACTTAGAGATTTAATCCGAAAACATTAAATTTTTATGTCGATTCTCTGCCAACTAAAGCAGTTGACAGTATTCAAGGATAACCATTTTAGTTTTGAATTGTTTCAAGTAATCAGAAAGAAACTATGATTGAAAGTAAGATATTTACATCTTTCTTCTGATGTAATAGTGTTAATGAATGAAACATTTCAGCAAGATGTTAATAGTATTTGAATTTATGCAGATAATATTTAAAAGATCGATCCATTGTCATTATTTTGTCACAATATAAATTTACTTGCCATAAACTGAGGTTCTCTCTTGCTTCATGATGCCGCGTTAGTAGCCTTAAATAAGCTACAGTATATGCGCGCCTTTTCACAACTACCGGGTTTCCTAGCAAACAAGTTCAAATGAAATAATAATAACCGACTGAATATAAATCATCGAGAGTTTATGTTTTTTCTTCTATTTATTAAATTTAATTAATGAATTAGATAATATTTATCACTTTAGCAAAGCATATGACCCTTTAGATTGCTGAAAACTGTTATAAATTTTAATTTTAATGGGAATTCCGAAGAAATTAGTTCATATGAATCGGATTTGTAGTAAAGGAAAAGTAAGATGCCAGAATCAATTATTATAAATTTTCAAAATTCGAAATGTGTTAAAACAAGGAGACGTTCTATCACTAATTTCATTTAATTTAGCATTAGAATATGTGATTAGACAAATTGAGGAGAAATCCAACGAAATTATTTTGTCGGTTGTATTATATGGGTGTGAGGCATGGTCTATGACTCTACGAGACGAGAGTAGATTTAGAGTATTTGAAAATAAAATTCTTGGCAGCATTTATGAGTCAAAGAAAGATGAGGTCACCGGGAAATGGTGGAGACTGCAAAACGAAGAATTGCATCATCTCTATTCATCTCCAGAAATAGTTAAGGTAAAAATTGAGAAGGGCACGTGGCTAGAATGGAAGAGAAAAGAATGAAGAATGGCGAAAAATATATTTATGGAGAGACTAATTGGGAAACATGGAAGCGATGGGCAGCCAATGTAGAAAGGGATTGGAAAAATAGGGAGTAACTCAGGATATATATATATATAGAGACACTTGGAGAAATATGATTGCTTCGGCCAAGAACTCTTTAGTTCTTTAGAGCCATAGAGAGATAGATAGATTAATATTTGAAAGAACAGTATTAACATCCATTGTCATCAACTAGATGATTAAATATGTGTATTTGAACTTGAGTGAAAGAATAAAACGTATTTTATTAACGATTGATATTTTGTGCAATATATGGTATAATAAATTAAAGTGTGAACTAATAGTAGGATTTGAAAACAGAGTTCCTCTAAAATATAATATATTATTTTTCTTATATTTAAGATACATATATTGCATATAAAAAATTGAAAATATATAATATATATATATAAAAGAATAGAAATATTAATTTTCAAAGTGAATTTCATAATTTCTATTATTGAAAGTAAAATATTTTCTAATTAATTTTCAAACTAATCAAAAGTTGAAAAGAAATTGATGATATAACTTTGTGAATGATTATTTTATTTATATTACTGAATAGAATAAATAATATCCTAGAAATTTTATTAAAAGACTAATGAAAAAGTCTATTGCTCTCGAATTTTTAATTTAATTACTTGAGAGACGGATGCAAACGAGCTTCTCGTCAAGGTTTTTTTTACGATTACGTTATCCTTGGGATGTCCTCATAGAATAGAGGAAGAAAGGTTCTATCTCGATGTGGTGAGTTGGTTTAAGGGCCCTGGAGCCCTTTTCTTTACCTCCTATTAGGGGCTTGCTTGATTTTCATTCGCCCTGGGGTATCAATCAGAAAATTCTCCCCCCCCCCTCCTCTCACGTCCCTCCATCAACCCTCCTCTCTTTTATCCTCGCGTTATTCGTCAAGCGAATATTAATCTATTAGTAAATTGGGAATTCGTGAAGGAAGAGCGTTGTACTTGTCAGAAAAGGGGTGGATTTAAGAACAGGGAGAGAGGGTGCGTATGAATGAAGCAAATATAGACATCTTGTCCCAGAATGTGGAAACAGAATTATTTTAATGAATACAATTATAAAATTGATAATTGAATTTAAACCAACCAACTTTTTTCCTAATTAATTTAAGACGGTATTCAAAAATTGAATTTTCTAAAGGAAACGAAATAATTAATAGGATTTTTCTTTTCTTTCTTTAAAAAAAAATCAAAAGAAATTTTTTCTGTTTTATTTTATTCTTAATTTTATTTTATTTTTCTTTAAGTTATTAAGTATTCGGAACCCAAACGCTTAGGTCACTAATTAATTAATTAAATGAACAACACAGATTTATTTTATTTTTTTATAAAGTCAACATACATTGAAAAATATAAAAAGTTTAGAATACAATGAGAGTTATATATATATTTGAATACATATAATAAAATTATATAGAGATGTCCGGGAAACTCAAGTGCTTTTTTTTATTGTTTTGATTAATAAGAACAATAATATATTGTAATATATAATATATATGTAATATATTGTAATGATTTTTGTAATGATATTTTTGCAAATGGGGAGATTGAGGCACTCTAAATCTATGAACCCGAGTGTGAACTGACCTGGAGATCTGGACTAAAGAAAGAAATTAGAAAAAGATAAAATTTAAAATTAAGAATAAAGTAAACAAATTTATTATCTTTGATATTTAAATATCAATTTATAGATTTAAATTTTTAGAAAAATAATATATAATATAAAAATGTATAAAAAATATAGATAAAGCTGGTTTACAAAAATTACAAAAAAAAAAAACAATCACTGTTGGAAAACAATTCCTTGTTTCAGAAGCCGGTCCTTTTGTAGGATGGACAATCTTGGATCCTACGATTTGTTAAGGGGGCCCAAAATTGGCGGTTCCGACCAAGAGATGGTCCGTGGAAGACCCAGTGTAATGGCGGCCCTTTCTCTCCTCCAGAATCTGAAGTGCATCTGCTCTCGACGCTAACCCCTGAACGAATGTCTTTGTCCGATTTTTCAACAACTCTTTTCTTCAGGGAAATGTCTTATAATAATCCTTTCCACACACAATAAAAATAAATTTATATTTAAATAACTAAATTTTATTTTTCTTTGAAGGATTAATGATATTTTTAAAATATTATTACAATATATTATATAAGTTGCATTTCTCCACCTGGAAGCTCAGTTTTTTTAAAGGATAATTTTATCTACTGAAAGGAGAAAATGATTGTTTATTTGGTGTTGATTTTTTTGTTATCGTATTTATATTTGATAAATCCAAAGGGTTCTTGAAATGGAAATTATTAATTATATTTTTATTTATTCAATGAAAGTATAAAATTGTATTATTGATATTTGCCGTATAAAAAATGTATTATTATTATTATAAAATATTTTATTATTATTTGTTGTATAAAATATATTATTATTTTAGAATAAAGGCAAATATGAGAGTTGAGGGTTATTTGAGTGTTCGTTTTAATGTCGTGACTACACTGAGATGCCGACCCGTTTTGGGAGGTAATGAACTTAACCACAATGGTTCATCAGGAGAAGAATGATCTCTTCTAGGTAGCTATTAACAGTATGCCGATCACCTTGAGATAGGGAATCAATACCCTAGAGCTACCTGGCACTAGTAGACACGGACACGAACGGGAGTTAAAAGAAGGTATTATACGTCGATGAGATGATATTGTAGCGGGAAAGATGGTTTGATGAGCCGATATTGGATAACGACTAACACTCCAAATTAGCCCGAGTTGAGGGTTAATTTGATGTTGATGAGACCGTGCGACGCATTTATAGATGAAGGGGTCACGGGGGACACTTTTATACTGGGTCAAGGTGACGTGGAGACACTCTTCAACTAATTCGTCTTGGATGAGAATTTGGTATTTAAAGGATTTTTTAATCCGTTGACACTGCAATAATTTAGGCGTTGGCTCAGAGTCTTAGATATTAGTATTAGTGCTAAAAATGATGAGTCTAGTTTCTGTGTCGACTCTATGCTTTTGACAGATGGTCATATCATAGCCGGATGTATTATTTATATTATTATATTTAGATTTATTTATTTATTAAATCTGAATTTTAACAGGATATAACTTATATATATTCCTATATTTCATTCTTTTAATTCAGTTTCTTCTTGGTGTTTAAATTTGTTGATAAATTAGTTCTTATTAATATATTTATCGATAATTTTTATTTTTCAATATTATGTCTTAATATAAACTATTATATTATTATATTATATAAATTTTATTTATTATAAAGTAAATAATAAATAACTATAATTATTAAAAAAAAATATTTAATTAAATACTTTTATTTTTATTTAAATCTTTAAATTATTATTTAAATTATATATTTATATATATACACAGGCAACAGCCCAAAGATTAGCGCAACCAACAAATGTCAATATTAAACATGAATTTATCGACAAAAGAGATCGTTTATATAAATTTTTAATATCCACAACCAGAACAATATCAAAACAAAAATTCAAGAAAACCCGCTCAAGGCAGATTACTAAAATATGATCATTAGGTATACGAAAAATATTATTTTCAAAAAACTATTTAATTAATTGCTGCAAACCACGATAAATTCATTTTAAACTGAAATTGCAAACACCGTTTGCAACGAGTTCAACTAGTGGTATAATAAAATAGATTTAGAATTTAACACACTAATAAATATTTTTTTATTTATCATTGTTTTTTATTTTTAGATGAAGCTGGTGATTATCATTATAATAAAAAATAAGTAAGCATGATTTTAAAACTAGAATTACGACCAATCCTTTAAATTTTGTAAAAAAAAATCTAGTTATAAGATCAAAATTCTCTTCTTAGATTAATCTTTTAACTTTTTTTTTAACATAAAAATTTATAAAAATATTAAAAATAATAATAAAAAAAAATTCTACAATATAATCGAGGATGGGTGTATAAGAACGTGTCTAAAACAGATATAGATGAAGTGAAAAGGAAACACCCTTACGGTTGTTTAGTTTTAAGCTACAAATGAAGGAAAAGAAGAAGAATGAATGAATGAAGGGCGGATAAGCAACGAGCTCTGCAAGCAATTTGTGGAATGACATCTGCATAAGTAACAAGGAAAAAGGAAACGAGTTGGGCAGAATCAGAGGGAGAAGGGGTGATGAAATTCTAGATAGCCAAGCATTCTAAATACTTCTACGTATCTCACCCCCCCCCCCCCCATCTGGAGACAAGTAAAACTAGATAGGTGTGAACTATTATTTTAATTCAATTTTATATAAAATTATTTTAATTAAATAATAAAAACTCAGAAGGAAAACATACATACTTACATGAGAATAATTAAAACACAAGATTTTCGATTATATGTTTGAATTTCATTGAAAAGATGAATTAAAAATTGTATCGCTTACTTGCTTTCTTATTAATTAAATATTAAATATTCAATTTTTATCAAAATAGAGTACTTTCATTAACATTAAAAATTAATATATTTAATTAATAAATTATATAAAAAATAGCATTAAAAATTATTCAATTAAAATTACAAAGAATAATATAATTGACTTCCCTACCATAGATTCAACTTTTCTTAACCTTGCTTATAAAATCTCTTTTTCTTCGTGATTTTTTTTATTTTCCTCGTTTTGTTCTAAAAATATTATTACGTCAAATATCAAGCGAAATTGAATTATAGGTTTGATTATTCTTCATTTCAACTCATTAATGAAATTTTTTTAATCTTTTTCGTTTCGGCAATTCTCATTCAAATACACTAAATTATTTAAAATATGAAATTAAATCTCAAGATTGAAGGGCTCTCGGTTTTTCCCTGTTAAAAATAAAAAAAAAAAAAGATTAATAAACTTGGTTTGGACTCTGGTTGGGTTTCTCATATCTACCATTTCTCGTTCACTCTTCATTTTACTTAATTTTTTATATTCATTTCTTTTGTCTTTAAATAAGAATTTTAATCGTAAAGAATTTTTTCAACATTTCTTATTGTTAACAGTGAATGAAATTAAATTTTCATAAATACAAAGATATCTTTATATTATTGCCAGAATTTGATAAAAAAAAGAAAAGAAATTAAAAAATAAAATTAAAAAAATAATCTTTCTGAGTTTGTCAAAATGATAAAATATTGCTTAAGCAATTTTAAAAAAAAAATGTAATAGAATACCTGTATGTTAATAAATCACCAAAAAAATAAATAATAATAATATTAAACTCTTTGGTATATGTAGACAAGAATTTTTTAGTATGATTATACCTATATAAAATATAAGATATTTTAAATTTAATATAAAATTGTCATTCCTGTATATTTATTATAAAATTAATAATCGAAATTAACAAATTAAAGTATAATATAATTAATAGAAGTAAACAAATTTAAATGAAATTGCATTTCAATTAATTGATATCAAATTTCAAAAAGATACTCTTCGATTTTTCCACCCAAAATAAATACTATTTGTTCATTTAATAATAGTTTTGTAACGAGGCATCAGGGCTACTCGTGTTGGTTGGTCCCTCCGTCTCTTTGTTTATTTTTTAAAATTATATTTACTAGGAATGGGCAGGAATGAAATTCTTGAATGATTCTTGTTTTGTATATATCTGTTATGAGAAGAGTCCCACCATTGTAGGGTAGATTCACTAATTCAAATTTATTTATATTTATATTATATTTATTTATATCACACAAATCTATATATATGTACATATGTATAAGAAATAAGCGGGAGTGTCCTCCCCTAGACTTTCCCGCATATAAATAGGTATAAAGAGTTGTGAATGAATATTTAGAATGTAATAAAGTGCTACTTCCGGTTAACTGATATTTTAAATGTAAAAAAAACAGATATGGATATAATATAAATATTTTTAATTTTATTTTATTTATAATATATAAGGGCTGGCTGTGACGTCATGAAGTGCGGGGTGACGTCATATAATTTTAAATTAAGAAAAAACTAATGAAGATGATTTTTCTCGAGGATAAAACCAATACAAAGTGCATAACACGTGGAGATATGCCTTCACGTGAAATTTGATATGAAAATAACCCTTCACTTCCTCTCTTCGATCGGCAATACTAGCACTTCCGGTTTCCGGATTTGCACCAAAAGTTGATCCATTCATCATACTGATGCATTAAGTAAATATACCAAATTTCATCAAAATCTGTTGAGCCGTTCAAGCTGTACACATCTCTACGGACACACAGCGGACGGACGGACAGACATCATGCTAAAAATACTTTTTTCTGTTAAGAAAATGCATGATTCGTGGAGATATGTACCTAAAAATATCCACAGGTGAAATTTGGTGTGAAAACATACCTCCCTTACTATCGTCGGTCGGTAAAAAGGAAACGCTACTTGTATAGGTAAAATGTCACTTCCGGTAGTCAGATCATGATGAAATTTGGTATCTGAATTTTTTTCATATTTTTAAATCTATATACAAAATATGAAGCATATATCTCGAAGCAAACTGGTACTTTACTTGAAAGGTAAACGCAACCATTGTAGGTAAAGTACCACTTCCGGTTAACCCATTTTGACGAAATTTTGATAGAAATCTACAAACTGTGAATAATATCGGTGTACAAAATTTCGAAGTCCTAGCTTGATTAGTTTTTGAGTAAATTTGCTTACAGACATTACATACATACATACATACATACATACATACACACACACAGACATAATTCCAAAAATGGTATTTTCCGACTCAGGGAGGTCTAAAACGTCAAGATCTATCAAAATCTCGAAGTCGAAATTTTTGACGATTCCAATACTTCCCTTATACGAAGTATGCGGGAAAGTAAAAAGAAAAAGGAAAAAATAATTATTTTATAATTTTTATGATTTATTTTTTAAAAAAATATAACAAAATATCTAGACTTAAAAGAAATAATAACAAAATATAATTGCAGGTACAAAAACAGATTTAGTATAAAAACCTAAACATTTATAATAAAACTTATTCCCAGAATGTAATAATCTTAAAAATAACAATGAGCATTTATAATTCAAATGGACCCAAAATCAAAAAGACAATTTTTAATTCAATATACAGATTATTGTTAGATATCTATTTATCTATCTATCTCTGTGGCTCTATGGAATTCACACTTCTCCAAGTATCCATATTCTGAGCCACAACCACAGACCATCTAACAGACTAGTAAACTCTATTGTCTTTGCTGAAACCAAGTTTTTGGCGCCACCATGCGGGTGCTAGCCACAACTAATTGAAAAAAAAAATCGGGCTTGTGTGTGTGTGTGTTTTTGTTTTGCAGAGTTAGCGGTTGTGCTCCTGCAGCGCCTCTCAGCGGTGTAAGCTAGAGACATCATATTAAAAAAAAAAGGTTTCACCTATTTCTAAAGGGTTGAAGGGGCCTGGCCACAACTCTCCAATCCCTACCCTCTTTCTCCCATCTCTCTCACATCCCTTCCTACATAATCCACCCACCACGTCCTTGGTCTTCCAAGCGGTCGTTTCCCACTCGGTCTCCCCACCAATATATTTTTCGCCATTCTTTCCTCTCCCATTCTATCCACGTGCCCTGTCCATCGCAGCCTTCTTGATTTTATAATTCTAACTATATCTGGAGATGCATAGAGGTCATGCAATTCCTCGTTATGCAGTCTCCGCCATTCCCCGGCGATCTTTACTGCAGGGGTTCTCAACCTTTCAGGCTCTGCTTCGCCTTCCTTAGAACGCCCCCCTGTTTCAGTGTATCGCAAAATCTTTTTTTTTAGAACCATTTTGAAAAAAATTGAAAAAATATCGGAAATGTCTGAATGATCTTACCTTTTTTTTAACAACAAAATTTTCAAAAGTTTGCGGACACTTGGTATGCTCGCGACCCCCTAGAATGTACTCAACAGGTTGAGAACCGCTGCTTTACTGCATGATAACAGGCGTTTCCCGATTGCAACCTCGTATAGACCCATATATAGATCCCTACTATACTTTCTTCTATTTCTAATATTTTATTTTTTAGACTTTCTCTTTTTTTTGTTCTTAATGATTTTCGTCACTATTTTCCTCTAATCTCTATTACTTCTAAACATTCCTCATCGAAGCATGGTTTATGCTTTTTGTTATTTTTAAAGCCTATACTATTTGAAGCTGCTGTTTTAATATTTGTTTTTATTTTGTCCCATATTTCTTCCAGATCTTTCGTCTCGTCATTCCCTTCAAGAATCAAACTATTAAATCTATTTTTGTTTTCGATTTGATATTTTAATTTATGTTCCTCATTTTTAAACTTATCTCCGTTGTATCGCGTTTTTGGTTAATTTCTCCTAACTTCTCTCAATTTTATTACAATCAAATAATGATCCGAATCACAATCTCCCCCTCTATAAACTCTGTTAAAAATATATGTATATTTATATGTACCAAAATGAATTAGAGTTAAATTTATGTGATTGAGAATCATGTAATTAATTAATATCTCCATTTGAAAATTTTTTAATCACACTTTTCACATCCTCACTCTCTTTCTCTTTTATTTTTGCCTTTTTCATCTTAAAATTCAATTATTTAAAATAAATACTCAAAAGATTGAAAAGTTTTAAATCTCTCAACTTATTGAGAGAGAAAACAATTATCAAAGAGTAGGATAATTTTCATTCTCATTAAATTAATCCTAAAATATTTTATATATATATATGTAGGATTTAAAGATTTTTATCGGAAATTAATTAAAATAGAAATAATTTTAAATTATCAGATTATATTTTACCAAGAATTTTGTTTTTCTTTAATTTAATAATTTTAAAAATATAAAGAAAACTTCAAATGTGAAAAAAGGGTTGATCTCTCTTTATACATCCACTTATGAATTAGGAATAATAATATGAACAGGTTTAAATGAAATCTAATATGATGAATGAATAAAAAATCTATTCTAATTTATGAAAAGTGGTAATAATTTAATAAAATAGAAAAAACAAATATTAATAATTTGTAAATAATTTAGAACATATCATCTTTTTCATTATTTTTTTTTAATTTTGTTCATTTTTTTCTTTATCCAATAATTCATTTATAAATTTTTTTGTTTTTTTTTTTATATTCAAACATGCACCCATCTATAACCTATGTAATATTTTGTCTTGGCATTAACGAGGTTGTGGCCTAGAGTTATCGGCCCTTCGTTTTAATTGGCCCCAAGGGAACGCTATTTCACTTTTGCTTTTCTACTGTGCCAACTCTCTAACGAACCGATCGTGTGTCTTAGTTTGGAATTAAAAGGTAGGAAAACCGGTGTTTCTCAAATAAATAAATGGCCATGTCGTCCAAGTTCAATATTTGAAGAGAGATAGAAAAATAGAACCTTTCGAGGAGAGAAGTAGTATTTGAAAAAAAAATATCACCCCTATATATAGATATATATCTATTTATTTTTCTAATAAAAAAATAATCCTAATGTCATATGGCTTATCAATTATTAAAAAAACGACCTTTCCAATAAAATATATAGAATTAGAAATAGATATAACTCAACTTCTGGTGTAAGAGCCTTGATATATTATCGATTTACTCGTCAACCGTCAAATTTGATTCAATTAAATTATAATTAAAATTTATATATGTGTTTTTTTTTAGAATTACATAACTTACACGAATTTATAAAGAAACGATAACATTTACAAATTATAAATAAACTTATCTTAGTAATAGTAAAGAAGTATAGTCAAATATGCACTACCCTCCGGGATGTTATAAATGCTACTTATATCTTATCATGATAAGTTTCTCTGTTGAAATGTCTTAAATAGTCTCTAAGGCAAATATCCATAACAAGTAATCAGTTTTATGTACAATAAGAGAAGCGCAAGTGTCAGAAGCGGGTAGGCAAGAGGATTAAATATACTCTTGTTCAAATGAATGTAGTAAAATGGAACGGAACAAGAAAGAACAAGTGTATTTGTCTCTTTGGGACATAGTTTTCCACTTGAACCTAACAGGATTGGAGGATCCCCTGGGCTATCAAACGGGCTCTCACTATGTTTTTTTTCCACTTGCAAAGTATCGGCCAAAAAGGATTTTTTTTACTTGTAACCCCGGGGAAAAAAACAGCATATTATCTTGAGGTCTATATTTACTATACAATCATATTTTTTGATAAAAATAAAATTTGCTATAGATAGTGAATCTTTCAGTTTTTTTTTTACTTTCGATTTCATTTACGTATATAACATGGGAATTGAAATGGGGTGGAGATTTTAAGAAAAATGTTTTTTAAAAAAAATTTATTGAAAAACCTGAAAAATATAGTTATTTTAGTGAAAATTCATTCTTATTAACAATTGTGATATACTAAATATGCAATTCCCTTGATAATTGTTTATGTAAACTGGTAAAACCTTCAATTTTAAACCCAAATAATTTTTCTCATTTTAATTTAATCAATTATTTTTATTAATCAATAATACATCTTTTAACCATTCAAATATTTACATATTTTGCCTCTTGCCAAAAATATTACAATAACTTAATTTTAAATTCAAAGATATATAAATAATCACTTTTTTGAAGTATTACTTTAAAAATTTGAAAACAACAAATTATTTAAAAAAATATTTTTTTGAACATTATCATGTCCATAGAACAATAATTGTAATAAAAAATAAGTTGATCTGTGGCCAGTTATAATACATTTAATAGAGATATAATAAAATATCTTAGAAAAGATCAGAAAACTAATTATGATTATATTATTAACTTCATGAAGATTTTATTCTGTTTCATTGATATATACGAGTAGTAGTAGAATAGAAATATTATTCATTTTTCAAAAGTGTTATAATAATATGAAATTGACAAAACAATATTCATATGAGATTTGAAAGGAACGTTGTGAGCGATAATGAGATTAGAAAGAATATATAGAATATTTAAATATTATATTTATTATTATATGAATATAAGAAATTTATATTTTTTTGATTTATAATTATATTATATGAATTTTGAAAATAATCAGCACATCTTCCTATTTTTTAAATAAATAAGTTTTAATAGGATTAATATATATATTGAAATTTCAATAAATATATTTAAAGAAAAATAAAATTTTGTATATGATTTTTTAATTTTTAAATAATTTTAATTTAACTTTTAATAAAATTTAATTAATGAGATCTGATAGAATATTTAAGATTAATTCTTTTCAAAGATTTGAATGAAAAATTTATAAATTTATTTGGGTATATGAATTAAAAATTATAAAAATGCACTTTATAAAATTTAATTTTTATTTAAATATTTTTTTTTAAAGTTCACTAATCTTCCTTTTAATTAATAAAAATAAATAATAAAATTACAATTAATTTTTGATTAGCGACTGATTAAGGGATGACTTCAGTGGAGAGGCCGCTTTGGGTCTTACACTCAGCAGGGAAGGGGAACTAATACGTTCAACTCGGCCAGCCGGCCGGAGTAGGAGAGGGCAGGCGGCGGAGGGGAATGTAGAGGGGCGAGCGGGGAGTGCAGAGGTGAGCGCTCTACTGCAAATTATTTCAAATAAAATACATATTAAAATAAAATAAAATAAACAAATATTAATTTTTAAAATTAGTGGTGTTTTAGAATAGATCTTAAATCGACTCAATAAGTTTAATTCTATTAATTCTATTAAATCAATAAGCTTAATTTTATTCAAAGATCTTAATGAAAATTTAAAAAAAAAATTATAAATATATCAGTAAGAAGTTCATTAATGAAATTGCCATATTTAAAAAAAAAAAACAAGGCGGTGGCGTATTAATGTAAATGGTTCAATTTAAATTTAAAATTGTTTGCCTAATGTGATATAATTTTAATTTAATGTAAATATATTTCATAAAAAAGAGGGTAAATGTTAAGAATTGTTCTTATATATTCTTATATATCTATTAATGTAATAAAAAACAGATATCGATATAACATAAATATTTTTAATTTTATTTTATTTATAATATATAAGACCAGGTTGTGATGTCATATAATTTTAAATTAAGAAAAAACTAATAAAGATGATTTTTCCCGAAGATAAAACCAATACAAAATGCATGATTCGTGGTGATATGTAAAAATCTCCACATGTGAAATTTGGTGTCAAAACAATACATCCCTTACTATCGTCGGTCGGTAATTACATTTTAGAGAAATATTTCAATAAATATTTATCAACTTATTTATTTATAAACAATTTATTGTTAACCATATTCAAGTTAAATTTAGTATAGAAAGTGTAGTTTTTAGATAATGTATTTAATTAATAAAAAGAAAAGAAAGGAGGTTGAAGAAGGACTTTTCAGTGGCGCAACCAGGATTTGATCCTGGGGGGGGTTTTGACTAGCCGCTCCACCTTTTTATAGCGCCCCCCCCCCTCCGGGCTCTCTCAAAGACACATTTTCATTAAATTTTTTTTTTTATATTAAATATTTAAAAAACGTTTGTAAATGAAACACTGATTTTACAAAATCTGGCAAAAAATTTAATTTTGTATTTTATTTACTCGTATTCACAGTTTTAGAAAGAAAATATTTTTTTCCAGCTATAAGTAAATTATTTTAGCTTTCTTCATGAAATAAGGATAGCTTATACGATGATCGGAAAATTTTGAAAATTTTTGCCCCGAGGTTCTTCGAGATTTTCACTTTTCAGACGGTTCTGAATCCAAAACTGCAAAAAAAATTTTTTGAACCGGCTGGTTACCGAGATTATGTCTAAACAAAATGAGATATTGTCTTGAAATTTGATATTTAGATGGTTTTTTTGGGAATGATGGGCGGGGATTGGATTGTTGTTGGACAAGATCGGACCATAAGTAAGGGTAGTTTAAAGTCTTGTTAAAGCACATTTTATTGATTTTCTCAATAAATACCGATTTTTATGAGAATTATCATACTATCGTATTAAATTTATAGGGAATCGAATTTACTCAAAGTTTCATTATATTCATTTTTACCTAAACTTAATAATAAAGGAGTTATTTATAAAAAAAAACTATTAGGTTGTCCCATAAGTTTTTTCCGCGTCAAACATCTAACTGCCTATGTTTATATATATATATATATATATATATAAACATGCAGGCTTATCTCTTAGCCGTTTATGGCATCTTATTTAATCATCCCAGAGCTTTTTCAGAGTACGTTTCGTTGGTGACAAAGTCTCTTTAAAAATTTTTCTACTATGGAGAGCCAAAAGAAGCATTTGCGGCAGAAGAGATTTGCACCGTTTACGGGAGTGGTGCTTCGACTATTAGGACCGTCCGCAATTAGTTTAAGAAATTTAGAGCTGGCCGCCCAGCAACGACGGATATTATCAAGACTGTGTATGCTGAAAATCCACGATACAGAGTGCGCGAGATAGCGGGTGAAACTAACATTCCCAAAACAACGGCACATAAGCATTTAATCAAAATGGGATATGCGAATGGATATGAAGCTTGGATTCCACACCACTTGACGGAGACCGGCCTTATAAAGCGCGTCCCTTCGTGCGATTTGCTTCTACAGCGACACAAAAGAAATCATTTCTTAAAGAGTCTTGTCACTGGAGACGAGACTTGGATTTTGTATCAAAATGTGGATCGAAAACGGATTTGGTCTAAAGAAAATAGACCTTCAACTGTTGCGAAGTCTGGGCTTCATCCAAAGAAGGTTCTTTTGTGCATTTGATGGGACTGGAAGGGTGTACTGTACTACGAGCTCCTTCCTGAAGGTGATATGATCAATGCTGACAAATATTGCAATCAACTGAATTAACTAAAAACCGCCATAGCAGAAAAACGGCAAGAATTGGCGAACCGACGAGGTGTAGTATTCCATCACGGCAACGCAAGGCCGCTTATTGCGTTGATCGTAAGGCAAAAATTATTACAGTTTGATTGGGACGTTCTACCTCATCCTCCATACTCCCCATACCTTCCTCCATCCGATTATTACTTGTTTCTCTCCTTAAAAAACTCTCCGTGGTAAATCTTTCAAATCCATAATCGAAATAAAAACGCACCTAAATGAATATTTTGAAAGTAAACCTCAACTATTTTGGAAACAGGGCATAATGAGGCTTCCTGGGAGATGGAAGAAGGTTATAGATCAGAATGGCTCATACATAACATAATAAATCAACCTTAAACAACAAATGTTGTGTATTCATTTCGCATCAAAAAAGCGAAGAAACTTATAGGACACCCCAAGTACTTTAAGATTTCGAAAGCTTTTCGTCCGCCCGTAGTGGCAGGATATTTTGAAAGAAATCATGTAAAAATCCCTAAGAAAAAATCCCTAAATGCAAATATCCCTAAAAGAATAAATCCCTAAATAAAAAATTTCCTTAATTTTTTTTACTTATTTAATAATGAATAGCCGAAGAGACTTGAATGAGGTAGTTATACATCATGCTTGGTGTCATCACATCTGTTCCATCTGGTTTTTTAGCGTCCCATTATTCATGGTTTGCCTTCATTATGGTCAGAAGCTCATCATGCGAGTCGCTGAATCGTTTCCTTGGTGGATCAGGCTTCTTACCACAAACATCACGACAGATTTCCAAAGAAATAAGGTTATGCTTAATATGGATTTGCTTAATCAGGTCCCATACTGATGACTTGTAACCTCCCAAGCGTGAACGAAGAGCATTGTTGTAACCTTCTAATGCATTGTTTGTTCGAGGCAAACCCATCAAAGTGGCATCGTAGATGTTCCAATGTTCCAATGTCGAATTCGGGGTCATAAAAGCCATCCAAAAATTGTTCACCTAGTCAAGTGCGCTCGAAGTAAGAAAAAAGATCACTAAGTTTTACCCTGTTGGTCGTCCAGCTAATGCTTGGTAGGCTACAATGACTTTTGATGGTGGTACTAAAACCAAAGCTGCAAGAGTTCGTAAATGAGTGGAGTTGTCAGGATTATCTATATCATTATAGAGCTTCAAAACTTCTGGCATTGATTTGATGTCTATAAATGCATTAAGCAAAATGAAAAAGACAACCTCTGATGATTGTAAATTTCACAAATTGCGTTATATATTCCCTGGAGAAATATACGGTGCAAATGGTGTATTTTGTATTTGGAATCATTAAGCTATTAAAACGTATGCTAATAAACGAAATTTGAGTAAATTCCCTTTATTTTACATACGAATTTGACACCCCTATTTTTTTGGAAAAATCACGTGTCTGGACCCTATGTATGTATTTTTTGACCTATTTTTCCCTACTTTCGGTCCAGGCTCGATTACCTCCTTGGGAGGTCGTGTCTCAGGCAACTGGTTGTCATGCTCACCTTGTAATTAAATTTTCTTAATCACAATTAAAATTAATACAAAAATGAAAAATTTTGTTTTTAGTGATTTTTTCTTTTAGGGATTTTTTCAGTCATGGATATTTTTATTTAGGGATTTTCGGGTTTAAGGATTTTTCTTTTTAGGGATATTTGGTTTTAGGGAGATTTTTGACTTTTATGGATTTTTTCCTTTAGGGATTTTTACCCGTTTCCATTTTGAAAAAATTAGTCTTCGCATTATAATTTTTATGAAATATTTAGAATTTGAGTAATATTTTTATTTATTATATATTTAAATAATAGAGTCCAATTGGAAAATTTCACAATCATCTAGTAATCTTATATTCAGTCTTTTGTTTTTTATGATTTAGGAGAAATAATAAAATAATTTTTTATTTCTTATATTTAATTCTGTACGAAAAAATAATAATAATAATAATAAATAATAATAATTTTTATTTTTGTTAAAATTTTTTTAAAATAAAATAAACTTATTATACACTAAGTTATACTATAAGAATTATTTTTTTTTTCAAATAAAAAAAGAAGGATTATATTTTTTCTTTTCTATTTGTAATATAGTACATAATATACAGCAATGTATATTTTTTTCTCTCCTGGGGGGGGTTTTAACCCCCAAAACCCCCCCCTGGTTGCGCCACTGGGACTTTATATGTAGTAACAATTTTCACCTGTTGATATTCATGCCTAGTCATTTATCAATCAATTCCATAAGAAATAAGCAAATCCAATATGGAACGACAAGATAAAAAAAATCAATTTTGTTCTTCATATTAAAAATGTGTGAAATATGTTAAAACTTTCAATATATTTAACTTAATTTAAAACAAAGTATCAATTATATATTAGAAAAATAATAATGAATTTTATGTAATTGTTTATTTAAAACTTTGAATCTACATAATTAAGTATGTGTATACATATTTAAATAAATTTTAGTATATACGGATAATAATGATGAGTATGATCGAGTATGATAATTTACTTAAACAAATTTTTTCCAATTCTGAAAAAGTAAACAATAATCATTCATTACTGGTTCTCTTAAAGAAAAGTTAATTTCATAAAGACATTAAATTGTTCATTAAATCCTTTGAAATCCTTTTTTTTTAGAAATATAAAATATATGTGAAACACAATTTTTTCAATTCTTTATATTTTAATTTAATTAAATATATTATTTTTAAAGTAATATATATATATATATATTCTTTTTTGTAGAAATTCAAGCCGCAATGCTGATCCTTATAAAAGTTAATTAAAAGCGCGAATGAAATTGAATCGTCGGGAAGTTATTGCGCTCTTCTAAGGCCTAAGCCTACGAGCCACCCAGTCAAACCAAAAACCATCCACCCGCCACCAACCGATCTCCCCCCTCCCACTACCCCACCCGAAACTCCATTCACCTCCTCACGCACCCAACTCAAAGGGGTGCATATGAGATGGAAACGAACAGAATAATATATATATATATATATATGAGCTGCTGGTTGTTATTAATCTAATATTTAATTAAAAGTCACGTGGATTGAACATTCGGAAAGGACACTCACTGTTAGGAACAAATGAATAATTAAAAAAAATATTAATAAAAAAAATAAAAGAAATATCTTTTAATGTCATAAATAAAAGAAAAAAGGGCCCGAGTATAAATATCTATAGAGAAAAAGGTGCTTATGAAGTAGATTTATATATATATATATATATATATATATATATTGAATCAGACAGATTTGTTCAAGCATATAACTTTAATAAATAACAAAAGAATTTATGTTCTATAAAAGTGAAATATTCATATATTTTTTCTTAAAATATTTTTAAAATAAAATTGGAATTTTATTTTTAAAGTAAAACATCGAATGGATTAATTGAGTATATAAGAGAAAAAGTGGCCTATTCTACCAAATCAGAGCTTTAAATAATAAATACAATTTCTTTCCAATTGTTTCATTTGTTATTTTTTAAATTGATCTATTTTGGTTAAGCCACAATAATATTCTAATATTTCAAAATTATCACCACATAATAAAAATAGGGTACGATTTTTTAGCCCTTTAAATTAGGTCATTTTAACATAAATTAGCTGGAGTGTCTCCACTCGACTCGACTCGCAAATTTGAATTGGATTAAATAAGATATATTATATTTAAATTAAATTTAATTAATTAAATTATAAATTAAAATTAATAAATATTATTTATAAAATCAGCGCATGTTTGGTTCTTTTCATGATGGCACCACGTCGCGTGTTGGCGCGTGATTTGCAGTGATAAAAAATTAATTCCGGTACTTTTAGTGATTCAATTAAGCTGAAATTCTGTATATAACAGTTTAATACAATTTTTAATCATGTGAAAAACTATCAAACATTTATCTTTATTTTTACGCTCACTTTAGAGGAAAAAAAAAAATCAAAACCTATTAGGTAATGACCCTCTTCCGGTTGAGCTACATTTCTCAAAAGTTGATAGCAAACTATGAATTTTGAATAATGCCCATGTACCAAATTTCATGATTATAGCTCAAACCGTTTTTGCGTAATCTTGGTTACATACATACACACACACACCTTAGTGAAAATGTTTCAGGAACCTTCCAAACGTATAAAAACATCAAAATCTAGACAACGAAAATTTTCGTGATCGCAATACTATCTCTTACGAGAAGGAGATTCTAACTGTAACAAATAAAATGCACTTGGGGGAAAAAATGCACTGTTGTAAAATATCTCCCACTTTAAAAAAATACTTGTCACATTAAAAAAGAGATTTTGCACTTTTAATTAAATCCCAACAACGGTTGAATTATATATAACCATGTTAAAAATGAAATTCCACGTTTCAATAATACATTACACATTAAAAATAAGTTGACCTGTGGCCAGGTCCGAACCGACCGACTGTTTGAAATAAATTAATTTCCAGCTACAGAAACAATTTCAAATAATTTTAATATATCTATTAATGTAATAAAAAACAGATATGGATACATAAATAATAAATAAAACATTTTTAATTTTATTTTATTTATAATATATATGCAAGACCAGGCTGTGATGTCATGAATGCCTGGATGACGTCATATAATTTTAAATCAAGAAAAAACTAATAAATATGATTTTCCCGAGGATAAAACCAATACAAAGTGTATGATTCGTGGTAATATATAAAAAAATCTCCTTTGGTGTGAAAATAACCCTTTCCTTCCTATCGTCGATCGCTAATACTACCACTTCCGGTTTCCTGAATTGCACCAAAAGTTGATCAATTCATCCCACTGATGCATTAAGTAAATATACCAAATTTCATCAAAATCGGTTGAGCCGTTCAGGCTGTACACATCTATACGGACGGACAGACGGACAGACGGACGGACAGACGGACGGACAGACGGACAGACGGACGGACAGACATCATGCTAAAAATCCTTTTTTCTGTTTAGAAAATGCATGATTCGTGGAGATATGTAAAAATCTCCACATGTGAAATTTGGTGTGAAAACAATACCTCCCTTACTATCTTCGGTCGGTAAAAAGACTGTTTCACTTTTAAAAAGAGGAGTATGAACGGTGTCTTTGATTACGTCATGTAGTGACCATAATACGTCTTAAGATGCTTCATGTAGTATGGGCAGGAACAACTAGATAGATCTAAATTTTCATGGTTTATAACTATCACCCAAACGGCCTTATCAATTTTTTTAAACTCATCAAAATTTGCCCATTTTTCTTGCATGTCTAAATAGTTTTGCAATGTTGCACAGTTTATTGATTTATCATCCGCTTTTGATGAGTTGGTATAAAATTTAGAATATGTTTCGTGGTCCTCTTGTAACACTTTTGAATTTGTCATTGCTAATTGATATCCACTGGTCCATTCTTTTAGCGTTATTTTTTTTCTTCCGAGTAAACCTTACAATTGATAGACGATATGTCTCTTTCAGTAGACCATTTAATTAGTAGTTCTACTGTAGCATTTAAAAATTCCCATAAAAATAGATAAAAGCTGAAGTGGCTCGAGTTTCAAATAATAATAATAATACAAATAAATCTTTTTTTTGATAATTTTTATATTCAAAACTTAAACATTACAAACATCATCACAGTTGGGATTTAATTTAAAACAAAATGGCGAGATAGTAAAAATGAAATTAATGGTGTCTAATCGCCTTAAATCAAACTATTTTTGAAATTTATCTAATGATACTAGTAATATCGTTTTTCAGTTTTATTTATTTTTTGTGGCTTTTATGCTCAGTCTCAACTTATCTCTACAATAATCGATAACAGGATTTCAAATTCGGTTAAATTTTTATATCTGAGAAGAAGAGAGCATTTCTAAAAATATTTTGATACGCTGAATCCATTGCTAGATTTTAGTTTGGATAGAATTTTCTGATTTTCCATATTGGGATTGATCAAGAACAACGAACATAATTTGAAAGTTTGCTTCAATCTAAATCTAATTTTACTTCTTTGAAGTAGGATATTAATTTATATAAGTACTTCATGTAAGTAATTCAGGTTTTTGGGATGTGGAGACCTCACGAAACACTGTTTCTGTCTATGAATAACAGCGCTTCATTACTTAAAAAAGACATTACATTATTTATAAATAGTTTTTTTCTCAAGAATTCCTACCTCAAAATAAAAAGAAGAAATATTCGATGAACCTTATATAAGGAAATGGCTTACTTTACGCGACGATTAATGCTCACAGAAATGACAACATCTCTCAAGAGTATCGTTCATAACTTACTTAATAAACGAAAACATAACTACTACAATAAAATTAAATAAAAAATAAAATTTGGAATTTATCAATCTTAATAATACAAAAGAAAAAGTTACAATGTACTTTCACAAAACTGTATTCCTGTGTAATTAGTTTATTTTTTTTCTAAGAGTTCTCTTTCTCTAGTTAGATGTGTGTGTATCTTATATATTTTTACTAGCTCGCCAGAGATAGTATTGCGATAACGAAAATTTTCGATGTCAAGATTTTGATGTTTTTATACGTTTTGAAGGTCCCTGAATCATTTGCATTAAGGTTGAGAAAAATGTCTGTGTGTGTATGTAGACAAGATTACACAAAATAATAAAATTTGGTTTATTCAAAATTTGTAGTTTTCTATCTACTTTTGATGAATGTAGCTCATTCGGAAGAGGGTCATTACCTACAACGTTTTGATTTTTTTTTTTCCTCCAAAGTGACCGTAAAAATAAAGATATATGTTTGATAGTTTTTCACAGGATTAAAAATTGTATGAAACTGCTATATATAGAATTTCAGTTCGATTGAATCGCTGAAAGTACCGGTATTTTTTAACACGTTGACTGCCAATCACGCGCCAACACGTGACGTGGTGCTATCAACAGAGCCAAAAATTATATTATTTATTAATTTTAATTTATAATTTAATTAATTAAATTTAATTTCAATATAATATATGATAATTTTTCCAATTCAAATTTGCTAGATAGTCGAGTGGAGACACTCAAGATTTTTTTAAAAAAAAACCTATGAAGATAAGTACCATTACTATAAAGATTTAATCGAATAGAGTGATTTCCTGATGAAAAGAAAATAAGTTAGAAAAGAGATGGATAATGGATATTATAAAAACTTGAGAATTTCAGTTTTATAGTATTTATTTATAAGTTTTTTTTTACATTATAACTCCTAACTATATTAAAATTGACATTCTAGTATAATAAATTGTCAAAAATTAAAATAATAGTATACATTATGTTTGATTCGTGAATCTGTAATGGTTGAAGAAAAGAATATATTAATCTCTCCTAAACCTTTCTATCAGATAATTGCCTAAATATTAATTTTATTTCAGCTTAAAATACTTAATTATAAATATTCTTATAGTTTTAACAAAATAGATACTTTAATATTAACAAAATTAAACATTAATTAATGTAGAAATAGTTTTATATCAAATAAATTATTTTATTGTTCTGTTTATAAATAAGTTTATCTTGACATGTGTAGCTAGGTGTAGAAAAAAGAATAAACATAAACGAGAAGAAACAAAAAAAAAAAAAAAAAAAAAGAGAAATGTATTAAGTTGCACATAAATTGAGGCCGAAAAGCTTCACCGGAGGCGGTTGAAATTGAATTCATCCCTCTTATTGCTTGTAAGGTACCGAGGGGGTTAGTTGGTGATTACCCGGGAAGGGTCATGCCCCAAACCCAATGCAAACAAATCACAGAGCTAGAATTGTCAAGAGCCGTGGCTATCTTTGCCTTCCAGTCAAATTAAAGCTATTTTTTCACTTTCATTATTTTTTCTTAATATTACATCTTATTTCATTTTGATTGCTGATGGCATAAAATAATTTAAAAATATTTTCTATTTATATATAATTTGATATATAAGTTAAATTTTTGTGTGCGATTATAAAAATATTTTGATAATTTTTGATATTTCTAGTTATATAAGAAATAAGAGATCAGTCTTAGTTTCTATTAATATAAAATATTAATTAAAAATATAAATTTAAGTTATATTTTTTAAGGAAAAATTTTATTTGAAAAATATATAAAAATATATAAAAATCATGTCAAGATATAAAATCAAATACGAGCATGAAGAGATGAAAATGAGACGAATGTTTTAGCCCTGAAGGTCACAAAAGAAAGGCTTACATAGAAACTGACCCGTGAGAGGCAAAATGCCGTTTTGTGGCCTTTTGCCTTAGTCTAATTAAACATTAGCTCAAAAAAAATGTAGAATAAATAAAACTTTGAAAGAGGCGTTCAAGAGAGAGAGAGAGAGAGGGTCAAAAGGGCTGCGGAAACTGATTAAACATCAGAAGTAATCCAGATACTATCAACTTAATTAAATTCTCCTTTCTCTTATACTCACTCTTTTCCTCTTTACTACATAATGTTATAAATTTATTATTTTAACTTAAAAGAACAAGTCTTGAAAAATAAAAATACATACTAATTTTATTTATTTTAAGTAAATTATTAAATTGTTTATCTAGGTTTAATTTTCATTTATTTATATATAATTCATAGAACTTCTTATCGCATATTGGAGGCATAGTATGGGTTGGGTTATGAAAAAAATGGGTATAAAATTAATAAATTTAATGTTGAATTTAATTTGGTAGCACTTTGCTTAATTATGAATAGAAAAATAGTTTGGTGAATCGGTTGATAAAAGAAAAGGTCAAGTTGAATTCATTCAGAATAAAAAAAATCAAATATTAAATTAAAATAAAATTAATATTTAATAAAGAAAGAATTTAAAATAATTATAATTGGTATCATAAGAAATTATAAAGAGGTAATTGATAATAAAGTAAAGTTATTTATTTAATATTAGAAATTAAATCAAATTTTGTAATTAATAGGCAATCGCAGTTTTAATAAGGCTCGACCATTTAGCTGATATTGATAATATGAATAGTGGGAGCAAATAAAGACTTGAGTCTTCATTTAGTCCTTCAGATTTCAATGAGCCATCTTCTGTGGGGTGGTGACTGCTGTGGGTGATGTCTGCTACTGGGACTGGAATCCTCTTAGGGATGACTTGTCTCTCTCCTATCTATTCCGAAGACTGATTAAAATTCGTCATTACATTCATAAGGAAAACTCATCATTCCCCTCCAAGCCGCCTCTGGTAACCTTCCAGTAACTCACCCAATCTGCACACATGTGTCCTCTCGCAAATATTCGGACACCACATCTCATGTTCATGTAACTTATGGGTTTAACAAAAAAAAAATAAAATTCATGAAATATATTCTCTTCAACATTAAAAATATTTCTTTTTTTATTGTTTTATTAGGTCTTTTGTTCTATTAAAGTTTTAAGAAACTTGTAATGTAATTTATTGAGGGTGTTGACGTGAGGAGATGAATGTTTGTTATAAATGCTAATGGTATATTTTTACTATATTTCTCTGTTAAATGGCATTTTTATGCTTATTATACTAGCAAAAATTGTATATATATATATATATATATATATATATATTTGAATTTTTGAAATATTAAACCGCCTGAAGGATTTTTTGAAATTCACACCAAAGATAATATTTATAAAGAAAAATCGATCTGTATAGGTTTCAGTCTCGGGAAAAATCATCTTTGTTAGTTTTTACTTAATTTAAAAAAATTTTAATTAAAAATTATTTTCACTTCATAAAATATTAAATAATACTTTTTACTTATATTTATTATTTCTAATATTTATTGAACCAGATTTATTTAAAAAAAAATTAATAATACTAACACGTTTTAAAAGTTTGATTTTATTAATAATTTGTTACATAAAATAATTTTGGGTTAAAAAACCATCTAAACGGTAAGTAAATATAATTAATATATTCATAAGGCTTTAATTTCTAAGATAAATAATAATATCAATAAATAAGGCTTTTTTACTTTATGAAATATGTTAAAAAATTAACTAAAATTTTTATAAATAAAATGATTCTTCCTTAACCTTCTTGTCTAATCGAAATATATATAAGATATGTTTGAATAAAAATAAAAAATTCATTGACATTTTTGCCCAACCAATTGGTCTCCAAGCTATGAACGAAAAAGACTGCGAGTGATTTAGTTGCCTCCATCTAGGACAATTTGTGAGTCGAGTGCTTAAAAGCTGAGCGCTTACGGAGAAGGGAAAAAGAATGGCTTGAACTTTTTCAATGGAAAATGATCGTAAATTTGCAAACATTCACACTAAACTTACCTCACCTATATAGGTATATATATATATATATATATATATGTAAAAATAGACTAAAGAAGGACTAGAATATATGGACAAAGTAATATCTTAACTTTGACTAAGGTATAAAAAACGTATAAATTCATCAGAAAATGGAAAAAGATGAGGTAAAGTGCATTTATGAAAATGGACATTATAAGAATGTAGAGAAATAAAGAAAATTGCAACTAAAAATATGTATATTCAAAACATCATCGATAAATGTTACGAAATAAATGGAAATCCATTGTCTTTCCGGTCCATGGATATTATCCCCTCCATCGTGAAATACGAAACTTATATTGAGCGAAGGTAAATTCTTTTCCTAAGTCCTAAATATTGAACCACAATATTATGCATTGATTTGACATCTTTATAATTATTATACATTATTTTGTTAATAATTAAATTGAAATTAATTTGTTATTCAAAAATTTTAGACAATGTATTGAAATTGGAATAACAGGTAATATATTTCAAAAAGTTCATCTTCTAAATTAGGTCTCTAATAATCAGATGTATTTTCTTGTCTATTCAGAATCTTTTTCTTATTAAATTATTAACGAGACAATTTAAGATAAGTTCTTAAATAATAATAATGTAAATTATTCATATAATTCAAAAAATTTTTGTTTAATTAATTTAACTACATTTTGATTTATCTCTCTTGTATATATAATAAATAAATATCAAAAATAGCAATATCTTTTACTGAAAAAATACCTTATATTGATAATATGTTATTTTTCAAATATTGACTGCTAATTTACCCGTTTTGGAGCACACCTCTTAACTTTAGAATATATTGGTCATAAAATAAAGAACATTATACATGCTTAGGTAAGGTGTTAATTTAAATGTATTCTTACCAATCTATACCTATTAAATAAATATATGATTGTTAAATATTCTCATTCTAAGTTATAATAAAACAAATTAACAATTACCTAGAGATTTAGATCTTCTGAAGGATTGTGTATAATTAAAAAATATATAACTTTTCTACACAAAAAATAATATTAAAAATTGAAATGAAAAATAATTTTAAAATCTATAAAAAGACCTCTATTTATTTCTCTAAAAATTTTTTAATGAAAATAAATAAAACTAATTTTAATTTTAGTCCAATTTAACATATTAGTTTAAAATCGAATCAATTTCAGTTGTATTGACTTGAAATATTGAAAAACTTATGTAATTTTTATTACAAAATGTCAATATTCTCTTATTTAAATGTATTTATTAAAATATCAAGAAATATTTTGCAAAACACAAATTATATATATTATTTTAAACATACATTATATTGAAACATAAAATTGATTGCAAATGTTCTATTAGAATAAAAAATAAATATATTTATTAAAAAAGGTATTGAAAAAATGTATAAAATTTTTTAATAACTTATGTAGTTTTTATTACAAAATGTTAATATTCTCTTATTAAAATATCAAGAAATATTTTGTTCAAACTTTTACTTGAAGTATATATATATATATATATATATATATAATTTATTTTGAATGATTTTATTTCTTCTGTGTGTGATAGAAATATCATCAAAATAAATTAATAAAAATGATAAATTAAGATTATCATGTTTATGAATTATTTATTCGCAAATTTTTAATCGTTCATACGAAATCATAAATCCTTTTGTGTTCGCAGAATTTTGCATAGAATCAGTTTTGAATATAACTTGAAATTGACCCGGAGCTTTAGCTAAAATTCAAATAAAAAATATCAAATAATCATGAAGAAAAATTAAGAAAATTATGGTGGTACTTACAAGTGATTTCAACAAATGAATTACCACAAAATCTATCTTTCTTTCCTTCATTTACAATTGTTAAGTAATCATTACAATGTGAGCCTGTTGGGTCATCTAAAGCAAAATCTCCAGGAGAGGCTTTAAATCTAAAAAAAATGTTGGAAAAAAGTAATTATTTTTAAGTATTTTTGTAAAATTCAAACATGCTCGGTCTAGTTAAATCTTGGTTTAGTCTTATGTTACCTAATAAATATGGTCAAGTTTTATTTTAGGTAAGATAAAATAAATACAAATGTTCTTGGTATAAAATTTCTCCTAAAAATTTCTTTACACTTTTTTAAAATTAAAAAATGCACTAAATATTTTAATTTATAATATGAAACAGTGTTTTCCTACATGCTACTTTTAATATATATTTTATCTTCGAAATCAAACATTTGGTGTATTTTTGCCTATATTTTACAAACAAATTATTCAAAATGTTATTTAAAAGTTTATTCATTAGAAGAAAAAAATATTAAATTAATTAGAATTAAAATAATAAAATGGTAAATATTTGTATATGTCGGTAGGGATATTATGGGGTCATTTCAAAATATATCACCTAATTCCGCAATCGTCTACATCTCTTGCAAAGCAAATAGCATAATATAAATCTCCAAGATATCCATTTGGAAAATTAAAACTTTTAATCGTTCCACGAGGCTCCATAAAATATTGAAGACATCCAATAGGTGCTAAAAAAATATCACAAATGTATAACCTAAATTTAAAAAGAGTAATAATTATACTTTATAAAAATAAAAATTCTATGTTACCTATTGGTGAATATTCACTATGCTTTATGTTATGAAATGTTTGGTGAAGGGTTGAAAATGACTCTACAGGAGCTGCTATATCAATAATATGTTCGTTATTAATGCATTCAAGTTGAGTGATCTGTAAAATGGGATACAATATATTTTTATAATTATTACGAAATAATTTACTAATGAATTTTAGGATATTAAAAATTATAAAAATAATTTAATGTAATTTTATAGATAAAAATACCTTTATGCGCCATGATCCAGTAATTGTAGATTCTTTAGAGTAAATAGATATTAACACGCTGGGTGATGTAACAGGAATATAAACTGAAAAATAGAAAAAATAATTGTTAAAAATGAGGAAATAAAATAAAATTTTTTTTTTTTAAATTATAGGATTTTATTAAATTATAGTATGTTTACTCACTGAAAGAAAGTTTTTTTTATAAAATTTAGAATATTTTTTATCAAATTAAACAATTTATTTAAAAACTAAGAATATTTTTAAAGAAATATTGATTAGTTTATTAAAAAAAACTTACTATGTTGACGTGAATTAATTCCACAAAATCTAGGTATCTTTATCGGTGGATATTTTCCTGAAGATATTTCTAGATACTGATCTTCGCAACTTGGAGCCACTCCATTAAAAGGTAATAAATCAAAAACTTCAAAATCTAATCTGAAAAATAATATAATATCATAAAATTTAATAAATACAAAAAACGATTAGAATAATTTTTTTATTTACCTTATTTGACAAACATGTTCGTTAATTAAATTAACTTTATAATTACATATGGAAGAAGAAATGGTTGAAGGACTTTCAAAGTATGAAACTTTACTTGATGTCTCTCCAAGGCATGAAGATTTAACTAAAAATTCAATTATTTATTTTTTATTTAAAATTTAAAATCAGACATTTTAATCAATTGTAGGCTTATTAATTTATTTTAATAAATTTTTTTAGAAGTATTTATTTATAATTAAGCTAACACATAAATATTAAGTTATATTGTCGCGGTAAGACAGTTATAGAGATACTCTCGTAACAAGGCAATTGATTATAATTTCATGAACCATAAATCAGTACCAATTAGGATTTAAAAAATTCAAAAAGTTCAGGGGTGGTTCAAAGAATCCATTTATACAAGAGTTCAAAAATATTTTATATTTTAAAAATGAATAAAAATAATTAATTTTTGATATTTTATTTGTATTTAAAATTACATAAAAGATTAGAGAAAATGATTCATATTTAAAAAAAAAATTGTGAAATTAATGATTTAATAAAAATTTAATTTTATATTATATAAAATTTAAATATATAAAAAATAATAAAATCATACGTGAACAGCATGCTCCAAAAATTGCACAAGGACCTAAATATGTGCCTCCTTTTCGTTTACACTCATATTTAGGTATACAAATTCCTTGTAATGAATGAAATCGCCCCATACATGGTTTATTATGTAGATGCATTACTGCCATAAAAACTAAAAAAATATCTTTTGTTAATAATAATAAATTAATTATTAATATTAGTTACCTTACATCGATCACGTTGATTGTTAACACTTTCAAATTCAGTAGAACTGGGTATAGGTATGCCTTTAATATATAAAAAATTAGAGAGTATAGATAATAAGATTATTTTTAAATCCATGATAGTTTACCTCTAACTAAACGTTGAAATCAAATGCTTCTTCCTTTTATAACTAAAAATTATAACGGTAAAGTAAATCAAACAAAATTGAAACCCTAAAAAGATTTTGTCAATATTGTCTTTCTCTATTCATTCAATATTTTCTTAAATAAAAAAAACTATGATATGCAGTTTAATGCTTATTTAATTTTAAAAGCCATCCTTTATTCTAATATTTTGATAAGAAAAATTGTATGAAAAAAATAATAATGGAATTTTGTTCTTTTATTTCCTTCTTTGTCATTTGATATTCATTGTGCGGAGGTAGAAATTGAAAAATACATTCTTAATTAAATATTATATCTAAAAGAATTCGAGATCGAGAGATTATAAATCGAATTGTTCTTACAATAGTGATGAATATAATATTTTATATTCTGTATTCCAAAATATTTTAAGAAAAGGGTATAATTACTATTTAAAGTTAATTATAATGTGAAACAAAATCGAGTTTGAAAAACTAGAAAACAGGACATTTGATACTCTCTTACGTTTTTACCTGTATAAAAGGGTTATAATATTAAATATTAAATTTTATATCAAATAAGTAAAATGATTTTTAAAAAATATTATCAACTTATGTATTTAAATTATTTTTATATTAAATTTTTTTAACAAATGATCAGGTATAGTTAAATTATCTGTATATTTAATATAACATTCAAAATTATAAATTATCAGACAAATACCTTTTTTTTTAATTTTTCCTCATACTTTCTCATATTAATATTATTTATTTAATATACATTTGATAGATTGAAATTTAAACATATTTTAGAAAAATGAATTTCTTCATTTAATATTTTCAAATAAGTATTTTTATAAATATAAACTTAAAGAAGTTAACATATAAACAAACTGGAAGCACTATAAAACATTAACATTTAACAAATGCGCAATATATTGAGCTAAAAAGGCTTTGCTAAAGTTTACTAATGATATTTTATAAGATTACCGACTTGGCCAGAATCCAAAAATTCTCTTGATATTGGAAGATATCCAGTCCCCCACATGATTGAGATTCTATGGGCAGTGTGAAGCTTTGTTAAGTTTAATATAATTTAAAAAAAATTAATTTCTTTTTTTAGTAAATGGATATTGATAAAATATTTAGCCTACGTTCAAATAGGGGTTTAAAAGAATGTAGGGATTTAATTTCATAGTAATCGGCCAAGTATATTTTGAGACTATAGGATTTCAATTTTCCCGATAGGAAGACATGAAAAATTCTAAAGTTACTTTTGGATTCTACACATCATGAAACGTGAAGATATGCAAACAATTTTAAATTCTGAGGAATGTGCAGACAAAAACCTAATAAATATAAATATAAAATATTTAAATAAAAATTTTATATATAATATATATAGATAATTCATTAGATATATTATCAAGTCTCATTGTGTGTTATTTAGGAAATTATAATAGTCAGTTTGGATAGATATTTATAGGAAATAAAACATTTGAATTATTAATGAATAAAGAAAAAAAATCAATAAAATTAAAGAATATTTATTTATCACTATTTTTCGTGACAGAATATTTTAAAAAAGAAATAAAACAAGAATATCCCGAAAAATAAAAAAAAATTAATAATCATATTTACATAGAGATGATTTTCATTTTACATGATTTAAATATTAAAAAAACATTAAAATTTGAATAAATTAAAATCAAGTTTAAATCTAAAAGTTCTGAAATTATACAAATTTATGAAATAAATGAAATTAAAATATTAGAGATGAGAAGATTGATAAATTATTTTATTGTACATTTTTAATATAAAAATGTTTTAAATTATATTACAAGAATAAAAGCGTTGAAGTAAATAAAATATCATCTAATTGATAAAAATATCAATATAGAATTAATTTAATAGTTATATTTAAATTAATTTTAACCATTTATAGATTAATGGTATTTTTCGAGTAAGCTAATTGACTAGATAGCTTCGTGTTAAAAAAACTGCTTATTTGCTGAATGAGCTGCAGATACATTGTTATATTAAAAATGTGAAATTTTAAAAATCACAATTATTCATTAAATATATTTTTCTGATATTTTTCTATTAAACTTTAAGAGGATTGTTATATAAAAAAAATATCACAGAGGAATTGAAAGTTTGGTTTAAACTGTTCTATGACTAATTGTGGAATATTAGTTTCGGAAGGCTTAAACAGGAAAAATCTATTATTTAACAAAACGAAAAAGAAAAATTTTAACGATTTAGCCAAAGCTAAAGTAAAATCAAACTTGGTCTGTTAGCTAGTGTCCTCAGAAGGTTTGGTATCTTGATCCATAGGTGCACCAATAGGTGCTGTTGATGTAACACCGCCTGTGGAGTTATTACATGCATTAGTCGTAGCAGAGGCTGGAGGAGTTGGACTGTCCACTGGACGAAAGGAAAATCCTCCAGGTGAGTCTGCACTTGAAAGAGATTCAGGAGTTCCAACAGAACTTAGTGAGCCTGGTAAGGGGCTGCTTGTAGATTCCAACCTAAAATTATAAAATATTTTATAATATTAAAAATTGTATAATGACAAACATAATGAAAAAACAAATTATATATGTGAATAATAATTTTTTTAAATTCAAGGTATTTATAGAATAAAGAATCTGATAAAATCAAAATTAAAATTATACATTAATTATAACATTATTCTTTAATTACCATAGCAAATATTCTTAAGTACTTATTAAGATATTCCTAGGATCGAACTCGAAACGCTCTTCGATGTCACGATCATAGGAAAATATCTTTAAGAAAAATTTAAGTATAAAAAATGAAATAATTATATACCTTTTATAAATATACAAAATTATGTAGTAAAAATTATTTTAGTTTAGTTCTTATCTAAATTTTATTTTAACATTATAAAACATAAAAATAATATTTCTTTATTATGAATTATAATTATATCGGTTTAAAATGAAAATATCACTTTTATTTAAGATGAATTTAATTCAATTCAATCAATTCTTAACTGATAAGGAATAATGAGTGTAATTAATATAAATTAATTACTATATGAAAAAGTTTAAAATAAAAAAGAAATAATTATGTACCTGCTAGGTTGAGGCATAAGTAGACCTCCTCTGTCTCCAATTAAATTTGTATAACAAGGTCTTTTAGAAGAAGATGTTTCTTCTAATTCAAATTTTCGTTTAACTGGGCCTAAAGAACTTGGCCTCATTGCTATTGGACTTTGACTTCTTCTGAAAAAAAAGAAATTAATTTTATGTTTAATTAAAATATATTAATTTCAGATTTTAATTATCCTACTTGCAGAACTTTAAAAATTTACCTTGTAGCAAAAGCTTTACGAGTTGGACTTGGAGATAAATTTGATTTAAAAGCGACATGCAAACCAGGTGAGAAACACTGTTTAGCTAAACCAGAACGAGTAGGACTCGGACTTGAACACAATGGCGAGGTAGAGGTCAATGGATAGGCTGGCAAATGAAGATGTAAAGGGTCCATGACGCCTCTTTGAAGACCAAGAGCAGAGGATCCAGGTGAAGAAACTTTACGTTCACTTGAACTTCCATTATTTTCCATCTAAAAGTAAAAAAATAATTATAATAAAAAAAAGAATACTTATATAGTATAAAATTTGATAAAATAGTTCAGATTTTAGGGTAGAGAGGTGAATCTTTCTAAATATAAAAGAATCAAAAATTGTATTCATAATAACATAAGATATTTAATAAAAAAATTCAATAAAATTTGTACTTTAAAATTATTTTTAACTATTTAACTACATATAGAATAAATACTTATAAAAAACAAGTTATATTTTCTTTTAGCTGATAAATTAAAAATAAATATAAATTATAAAATATAAATTTCTTAAAGTGTAATTCATTCACATGAATTTGTGAAGTAATTTATATTATATTAATAAAAAAATATTTTATAAATACCAAAGTGAGATCCTCCCAAGATTGAGATAATTGCATAGCAGAATGTATCTCCCTTTCGTGAGCAGCTTCTCTTCCAGCTATATCCAAACATTCTTCTTGTCGAAGTTGATTTACTCTTGGAGTCAATCTTAAAGGTACTGGAGAAACCTAGGAAATAATTAATAACATAAAAATAAATCAATTTAAAAAATCTTTAGAAAATATAAATACTAAATATGTGATCTTTATTTACATTTACATTTGTTGTGTGAACAGGACTAAAACTTGCACTGAATCTTCGTACTCTTGTCTGGCCAGTAAATACATTAAAGGAATTGGAATCTCTAGAAAGAAAATATTAAGATTTAATTAAAATTGATCAAAATTTTAAAAAATATATATATAAATTTATAAATTATTTCTATATATATTATATATAAAATATTAATAAAATAAAAATTGAATGTAAAAAAAAGAAAAAGATTTTTATCAAAAATTGCAGAATTATTGTTAAAATAAATAGAATTAATTAATTATAAATAAAATTATACTTATGAATTATAGTAACATTTTAAATGAGTATTAACAAATCTCAATAATTATCATTTAGTTAAGACTTTCAAGAAAATATGAATTTATATTTCAATATTGTAAAAAAAAGCTTATATAATTAAAAATTAAAATAAAATTTAAATAATTTAACTAAGTTATTATATTTATTTAATTGAATTTTAAATATCATTTAAAGAATTTCAAATATAAATATTTAATATAATATATACAAAATAAATGATATTTTTTAATAAAAACACATGGTTGTAAAAAGAGATGACAGAAGAATTAAAATTTAATAAAGAATTAATTATATTTAAAAATATAAAAAAAATAAATTTTATTTATTTAATGAATTATTTCTATAGTAATTTAATAATAACACATGAATATCGGCAGATTCTTAATTAATTGTTTTAAAAATAATTTTATACTTGGATGTTGAGGTGGTGGTTGCAGTTGTCATCGTAGTATTCAGTTCGTTAATCATCGGAGCACTGCTGGAACGTTTTAAACTCACAGGAGAATCAACATCCATTATGAAATGGAGAAAATAGAAAAGTGTGAAGAAAATTAAATCCTTTTTTCAATTTTAATGACATTAGAACTTGTTTCTTTTCTTTATCGTTAACAGTAAACTTAACCAATAGGAAAAAGATCGTTTCGAATAAAATTTTTTAAGTCTCTCTTTATTATTAATAGAATAATAAGAGTATAAAAATAAATTTATAAAAAACAACTGAATACCAGCGAATTATTGGAGATGATATCAAAAAATCTTATAAGAATAAATATTAATAGAAAAATGATTATAATTAAAAGCATATGAGAAGTCGATGAACATGGCTTATGAGTTATGACCGCCAAACCCAACTTGCATTTCTCTCAACGGAGGGAAAAACAAAATAAAAATAAAGAAAGAAAAATTATTTTCAAAAACAACTATTAAATAAAATTAAATATATGCTAATGTGTTTTTATTATAAATTATTATATTAGTATTAAAAATTTTATTGTAAATTATTAAGTTATTCACTAAATATTCATGGTTATATACTTATAAAAAAATTAATTGTTTATAGTAACAAATTAAAAAAAAATTTATACATTTACTGAAAATTTTATATTATATAAATATCTTTAAATTCCATTTTATTTTAATAGTTAATAGTTTAATGTCTATCAGCTATCAAAATTGGTTACAAATTTCAACTCTTTTCTTAATTTAAATTAAAAAGTGTTATATATTAAATAAATGTATTTATTTTTAAAAGTTTATGTTATTTAACTGAGGAATAATATATTATTTATTCATATTAAAAAATAAATATTTTTTATAATTTTAGCAAGTATAAACATATTTATAATGAATATAAAATTTATGATTATCCTTTAATATAAATAAAATCTACTTTTCATTATTTTTTTTAAAAAAAAAAATTTATATAGTTTATTTAATAGTTAACTAATTTGGATTGTTGATTTGTTTTTCTTGAAATGTCCAGAATTTCTTTCAATAAAAAATTTTCATATGTGGGTTGGAAACTATGAAACGGGTGTTTTTTTGTTTAGTCTGTCCACTGAGAGTGCGATTGATACTTTTGTTTATAAAACTTTAAAAGTATTCCTCTTACTCATTTTTTAAAATTTTTTCGTGTTTGTATCCCATTTTTATTTTATTTTTAATACTAAACCAGATGAAACAAAGCGATTTACATCATACCACAGCTCAAGCTTCAAAAAATATTGTTCAGACATTAGGAGATGGATCCACCAATAGAAAAAATGCTCGATATTTCGTTGTGGCAATTTGAGTATCGTCAATGAGCCTCGATAAAGGCCACCGGCCCATTTTGATAACGAGGAATTAAGGATGACTTTGGAATCCGATCCACAACAATTGGGTCTAAACTATAAACTAGTCATACAGCTGTGTTAAAACATTTGCGTGTAATAAATAAAGTTAAAAAATTGCCGCACGAATAGGATTGCCAGATTTAATATTTGGTCTTGCAGGACAAAATAAAAAATCGTTTAAATGTAAGCTGAAAAAATACAAAAGTAATTCAGTTTTGGTTTATTATAACTAGTACTTTTAATAAGTTTTTGTTTTTACTTATAATTATATATTTTATTCGAAAATGTTCAATATTTCTCACTTGATTTCACTTCTTTTAAAATAACGACAGCTTTTTTTAAAAACCCATTTTTTAAAAAAGTTTGAAATTCCGTACAACTCATATCAAAATTCTGTTTAAACATCAACTCAGTTTCCAAATTGAATCCTTTCCACAACCAGACGAAATTTTTAACAGCGGTGTCTTATTGCATGGAAAAACAACCAGCAGTGCTTAATCGACACGACGCAAAATTAGTGTATGGTAACACGCCCCCACATAAAGCTTCACTTACTGAACATGATAACACGACAAACCTTTAAGACCGATAGTTAGTCAAATTAATTCAGTGACTTACAACTCATCAAAATATCTAGCACATTTGTTAAAACAATTGACAGGTACTAATTTTTCATATGTTGAAAATTCCACCCACTTAGTAGAAATCTTATCAAAAGTAGAGATCACAAAAAATGATATGTTGGTTAGTCTGGATGTGGACTCCTTGTTCACGAATGTTCATATTGACGAAACCATCGAGATTATAAAATCAAACTTTACAATAGAAGAAAAAACTCTCGAATTGATTGAATTTTACCAGAAATCTACATAATTTATTTATGATAAAAAGATTTATAAGCAAAAAGAAGGATGCCCCAGCCAGAACGTCGACGTCTAGGAGATCTAGATACGTCTAGATCTAGATTACGTCTAGAAATATAACAACTTAAAATTGAAATTTCTAGATGTCTATATAGACGTCTAAATTGATATTTCTAGACGTACATTTAAATCAGACGACTAAATTGAAATGTCTAGACGTATCTAGATCTCCTAGGCGTCGATTAGACGTCTAATCGACGTCGACGTTCTGGCTGGGGTGCTAGTCCACTAAGCCCAGTATTCGCTAACATATTCATGGAAGATTTTGAAACAAAATTAGTCAATAATTCAATGAAGAAACCAAAACTGTTTCTTAGATATGTGGATGATATTTTGATGATTTGGCCTCATGGTAAGGATTCTTTGATTGAATTTGTAGAATCAGCAAATAATATACACAAAAATATAAAACTAACCGTTGAACGAGAAATAAATGGAGAGTTACCGTTTCTTGATGTATTAATAAAAAAGAAACAGATTGATTTTTGATGTTTTCAGGAAAACAACTCATACCAACAGATATATCCATGCAGAATCCCACCACCATCCATCACAAAATTATGGAGTGATAAAAACACTGCACAAAAAAGCCGAAGAAATATGCTCAATTGAAAATATTAAAAAAGAAAAACAACGATTGAAGGAAGCTTTCATAAACAATGGCTTCTCGGAATATGAAATTAGAAAATTCGGAAAAACAAAAAAGACAGAAATCAAAAAAGAAAATGAAGAACCAATACACAGATCACAAATAACATAATAACAACGGAAAAAATAGCATCAAAATTGAGAAAACACACATTTAAACCACATAAACAAATGTCTTCTCTCACCTCAAATTTCTATCTATCTTTGTGGCTCTACAGAACTCGAAAGTTCTTGGCCGCAGCAACCACAATTCTCCAAGTGTTCCTATTCAGAGCCACAACCCTCCAATCCCTCTCCTCTCCCATCTCTCTCAGCGCGTCCTTGGTCTTCCAAGCGGGCGTTTCGACCTCATCTTTCTCATAAATGCTTCGCAGAATCCTATTCTCAAATACTCTAAATCTATTCTCGTCACCTAAGGCCATAGACCATGCCTCACATCCATATAATACAACCGGTAAAATAATTGTAATTATAAAATAATATTTTAATTTTTATCCCCTTTGATAATAATTTTGACGCGATAAGCCCCTTTACGGCATGATAATAGGCGCTTCCCGATTGTAACCTCGCTTTAATCTCTTCTCAAATATTATTATCTTTCGTTATTACAGAACCTAAGTATTTAAATTTTTCTACATTTTGTATGTTATACCTTGTGTGTTAATACTATTCCTCTCTGTTACTAAATACTTTTTCTTAGCAATATTTATTTCCAGCCCCACCTCTTTTCCTGCTTCGATTAATTTTTCTTCGCTATCTTTAATTACACTTGCCGAATCTCCTATTATATTTAAGTCATCTGCGTAACCTAATACTTGAATTTTTTTGTTTAATTCTATTCCGTTTGATTTTTATTCAATTTGTCTAATTACATATTCCAGAACTAAATTAAATAGAATTGGTGATAATAAGTCTCCTTGTTTTAACCCATTTCGAGTTTCTGATAGTTGATTCCCACATCTTACTCTTCCTTTTCTACCTACAAGACAAATTTGAATCATACGTACGTGGTCATAATTTCATTGAGATAATATTTGAGAGAATCTTTTATACGATGTCGTCAAAAGAGAAATTCCCCTGTAGTTATTGCAGTTGGTTCTATTACCCTTCTTAAAGAGTGGGATAATAACTGCCTCCTGCCATTCTAAAGGAATATTTTCCTTATGCCAGACCGAAAGAACTAATTTATGCCTACACTCTACTAAAGGTTTTCCTCCATATTTTAATAATTCTGCTGAAATCCCATCTATTCCCGCTGCTTTATTATTTTTGAAATTTTCCATTATCATTTCTACCTCCCGTAACCTTGGTTCTTCGAGATTAATTTCTGTTGAGTCTACCGTTAAGGTTTCTGATCTATTACCTAGATTCGAATTTAATAATTTTTCAAAATAGTTCCTCCATATATTTTTAATATTGCCCGCGTCTGTTTTCAAATTTAAAAGACAAAATTAAAAACGAAAACAATGGAGTTTATAAGGTAACTTGTGAATGTAAAAATATACATTGGGGAGACAAGAAGAAAGATTTCTACAAAACTGTCTGAACATGAGAGAGCCATTAGGTTGAAACATCCAAATCAATCAGCGTTTGCAGAACATGTCTTAACAACAGGGTATAAAATAAATTTAGATAATGTAGAAACACTTCATAAAAGAATCTATAGAAATTAATAATCATCCCAACAATATTAATAAAGAGGATGGATAAAGACTTAATAAGAGGTGGAACATAGTGTTGGATGAGTAGAATTTGTCAAATTGGATGAGATAAAATTAATCTATTGGGTAAATATGTATATATCTTAATTATAGAAATAATTTACTATCTTTATTGTAAAGACTTAATGTGCTATCATTTATCATTTATCATTTATATCTATCATCTATTGATAATAGCTGCTACCTTCATGATGCTATTTAAAAATTGGCGCCAATATCACTGCCTATTTAAGAGCTGGCATCACCCATCATGAGTAGGAACACGATATCGAAAGCAAAGTATCGATTCTTCGATAGTATCAGACTTCAAAGAACCGATACTTTGGTATCGGTATTTTTTTTCCCGCCATTTTATGACTTGTCCCCAGGTGGGGGGCTTGAGGGTTTTTTTAAATTTATTTTTATTTAGAAGAAATAATTGGAATGAAAAATTTTTTGAAAATCCCAGTTAAATGAAAAATTATTTATTTAGAAGTAAAACTGACATTTCATCAAAAAATTTTTATTTTTTCATATTTTTGCTGAAACGTTGATTTATCTCCAAATAAATTATTTTTCATTTAACTGGGATTTTCACAATTTTTAAATTGCAGCCAGGAAATTTACACATATAGATAAGAGGCAGTCACAGATAATGAGAATCGATACTTAGCCTTCAAATACGAAGTCAAGTCCGGTGTCCGTTTCCATATACATATCGGGGCCAAATTCAATAGAAAAATAATAACACATAAATGTTTAGGAAGTATAGGGTGGGGCAGAAAAACCTTTCCGATTTCAAAACGTTATAAAATTAAAACCACCCAGTTTGTCAAAAAATTTCTTTTATTAACATATCGCAAATTTTATGCCATTTTTAAAGTTAAGTTTTGAAAAGCACAGAACTCAAATATCGTCCTTGGCAGTGGATACACTGATTTAGGCGCTCGTGGTAGCTTTCCATGACTTCCACTGTCATTTCCACAGGAATTTCTTCAATTGCCCGAGCAATTTCCCTTCGTAAAGCAAGAAGGGTCCTTGGTCTATGCTGGTAAACCTTCGATTTGAGGTAACCCCAATGGAGCGAGATCCGGTGAGAGCGGAGGCCAGCCAAGATCATCTCTCAGAGAAATGAGGCGACCTGGAAACATTTCCCTGAGAATGTCCATTGATCGTCGCGATGTGTGGGCGGTTGCACCATCCTGTTGAAACCACACATTTTCCACGCCATTTTCTTCCATTTTGGGTCAAAGAAATGAATTCGAAAACCACTTTGTGTAGCAATTATCGAACCTCCGTTTTCCATAAACTGCTCAATAACAAAAGCACGATGTTCACCAGACCAAGGCATGTTGACTACTGACAAATGGAATAAAACCGGCTTTCTAACGGTTTCTACCCCACTACTCTACCTGCTCCCTCTTCTGAGAAAAAGGGATTTATTAAATGTATAAGTGTCAACTACTGGTACCTTATATTTATACACGACCCAGAATCCCAAAAAATCTCCTCAATAAATTCTCTTTAAAATGGTGTTAAAATAGGCGCCGAAAAATCGAGATTCAAATCTCAACTAAACGTGAAAATAACCCGGAAATAATTTTTCATAATAATAAAAACTTTCACAGACTCCCTAAACAAACATAAATATACTACTACGTAAAGGACCGCGCGATGATGAACAAATTTGCCTCCTCATATATTCATTCTTGTTTATAAAGATTTATTATTTATAAAAAAATATATTAAAAAAGCATGTATATATTTATACTAATAATTGCAAAATTGATTATCTTTATTTATTTATCTCTTTAAATATTTTTTTAAATATTAACCCTTTAAATTCTACCGTAGCTGTCAAATTCAATTAAAACTAATTAAAATTAAAATTAGAACTAAATTTCTTATTTATGATAATGAAAATTATTTTTACTATTTACAATTCTCTATTCAGGAGTTGATAGTAAATTAATTCTTTTTTTTTAAAAAAACAAGTATAATCTATTTTAATAAAACCTTAAAATTATTTAAATTTATAATTTTTAATTATATTTTTTAATAATAATTTTTAGCTTATAACTAAGATATATATATATTTATTATATTGAATATTTATTTAATTCAAACAATACATTTACTAATCAGTAAGTTATTTTTAAAAAGTACAATGAATGAGATAAAATCCTTGTGTATCTATATGATCTTTTCTTATCTTCTTTAAATGAATTCTGAATTTTTCAACATTTATATAGTATATTTGAATTATTTCACCAATCTTTATTTATTTTTGAAAATTCATTTGTTCATATGTCATTTATGGTTTTTATCTATAAATGTAGTTCGTTTATATATTTTAATAAGAAATTCTATAATCAATTATTATTTTTAAAATAATTTAAATATTATATTTAAATATTTTTAGATAGACAAGTCTCAACAAAGTATCATTATTATAAATTAAAGATTCTTTTTTTGAAATCTTTAATCTTTTCAATCTCATGATATAATCCATTAAATCTTTTGTCGAATATGTCAGAGTAATTTATGAAAGTTAAATAAAGTCTAAAACGATAAGATAAATAAAAAGATTATTTTGTGTCTGGCAAGTAATTTAAATCGAGATGATTTGAATTCATATTCTACAAAAATTATTTTGTTTTTAAAAACTATAAAAATGGTGAAGATTAATTTGGATCTTCTTCCTATTAAATTACATTATTTCTGCTTTATGGGAGGTAAGTTTCAATTTATAATTATTATAAAAAAAAATATATAATACAATTTATTTCATATTTACAGCCTTAGGGCCAATTTTGCCCTTTTTGAATGTTTTTGGAAAACAACTTGGTATCCCAACAGAAATAATTGGAACTCTTTGTGGAACACTCCCAATAGCATATTTATTATTTAAACCTGCTTTTGGTTGGATGGTCGATAGGTAAAACTAAATTTAAAATATTAATTAATAATAATAGAATTAATCATTAGTCATGTTTAAAGTTACATTTCTAATTATACATATATGTATAGTATTATATATGTATAATCTTCATTATATAATTTTAAATGACAACACATAATCATATTTTTATTATAATCTAATCTCAATACTTCTTTCTCCAGATGTATTAATCTCAAAAGATTGCCAAAACAAATTTCATTATAATGATTGAATAAATTAATGATAAAATAGAATAGTTGATAAATAATATAATGAAAATTTAAAATTATTTACTTCCTACTAAAAACTTTACTGTATTTAAACACTCATTGAGTTTTATAATGTAACAAAAATAATTTTACACTTTTAGATAGATTGATTGATATCACTAAGTGGATAGTCAATAAAAATTTTTACACAATTATTTTTATTATTTTTAGAAAGCCATATGTATTTTATTATGAGTGAATGAGACGAGTTTGTCTATATAAACACTAATAAAAAACAAAATCAATCTAATCTTTTGATAATTTAAAATTTCATTTTTTTTATTTTCCTATATCTAATTAATTTGAATTTACAATTATTAATTAACAGATGGTATTCAAAGAGAAAATTATTATTTATTATATTAATATTTGGAATGGGATTTTGCTTCACAAGTTTATATTTTATAAGACATCTAAATGGAAAACAAGCTTCAAATGAATTTATGTTATTTTCAAACATAACAACAAATATTACTTGTAGTCATTGTCCAAAATCGGTGAAAAAATTTTCATATAATTTGTAATATATATAATATTAATTAAGAAAAAAGTAAAGATTGATTTATTTTGTTATTAGTTGAAAACGATTGGATCAGAAGGCTCATCTAAAGACGAATATATTTTAACAGCGAATTGTTCTTGGACTTGTGATAATCATAGTGGATCTAGTGAAGAAACATTTGCATTCCCAAAAAACATGTCTCAGGCATGTTTTCTCAATCATTCCATTGGTTAGATATTCTGTGTTCATTTTTAATTCAAAAAATAAATAAAATTTCAATATTTTTTAACAAATATATTTAGGCATAGAGATATTAAAGGAATTTAATTTTAAATAAATCCTTTATTATAATACTTTTGATTATTATTATATTCAAAATCATGAAAATGAATATCCTTTTCAATCCTTTTAATCTTATTAAAATAAACATAATATTTATTGATTAATATAAATTAAATTTTGGTTTCGTTTTTCAGTTTGCAGAGAAAACTGTCGTTTATTTAATTGTCTATTAAATAATATATCTGAAGACTCTCTCTATTCAAGTTTAAATTTTTGGATTTTTGTTATATTAATGAGTATAGGGACCATAGCATTCAATGTCGCAAATAGTGTAAGCGATGCTATCTGTTTTGATCTTTTAGGTAAATAAAATCATATATATATATATATATAAATATATTTGAAAAATTTCCACACAGGCCCAAAAATATGATAATTCATAATTGCAGGTGAAAATGGACAAATGCAATATGGACAACAAAGAGTTTGGGGTACTATTGGTTTCGGTATTACTGCTTTTCTTGGTGGATTTTCGGTCGAATTATATTCGCCAAATATTGAAAATAGAGTTGTAGCCAATTATACCCCTGCATTTATAATTTGTTTGATCTTTACAATATGTGATATTCTTGTTTGTTTAAAATTGAAGGTAAGATTGCAATATGTAAAAAATAATCATAAAATATTAATATTGTCATTTTCACACATTCATCTAATACATTTGAGTGCCAATCTCTCTCTCTCTCTCTTCAAGAAATATTTTAATAAAAAAATTTATAATTATAATTTCAGCTTCCTAAATTAGCTGCCAGTGAGTCTATACTTCGTGATGTTACTCAATTAATTAAAAGAAAAAAAATTGCAATATTTTTATTTTTTGCCACACTTGTTGGATTTGTTGATTCCTTTATTATTTATTTTTTACTCTGGTGCGTATTTTTATATAAATATAGGAAATCATTATATTATAATTTATAAACATTTTTTTTAAGGTTTTTAGAAGATTTAGCTATAAAAACAGATTATATTGATAATATTAAATTATTAGAAGGTCTTACATTAGCTGGAGAAACTTTAATTGGGGAAGTCATATTTTTTCCTCTCTCAGGTGGGTCTTGAGTAAATGATATTTATTTTATTTTACTTGAAATGTAAATAATGTTTAATATTTTTTTGAAATATTCCTTATATATTTTTTAGTGATGAAGTGATAATATGAGTTAAAATTTATATTTAATTATTTAATTACTCTTTTTCTGATTTTTTTCTTCTTTTTCTCGCTCTATATATCACATACGTTTAATTGCATACAAACAAAATTTACAGAAAACAAAAATACTAGAAAAAACACATAAAAAGAAAAAAAAACTAAGTTTTATTATTAATACAAATTCATTGATTAAGAAAGACCTCAACTTTAGAGCGACTTTAATAATAACTGAATTTTGCACAAACCATAAATCCGATAAATGCTATCCCTGATACAAAAAGAAGCATCAATTTACACATGCTTTAACTTTTCTGATTATATTTAAGTCCGATATAAAACCAATAAATTCTTTGTATAATCTAATTTCTTAAAAACATAAATATATCAGTATGGCACAAGTAAAATAGTTAGAAAATCTTCTCAATTTATAATTCAATCTTAATAAATTTCATTAAATTTATATTTTTCAGGAAAAATAATTCAACGTTTTGGTTATGGTCATACACTTACTTTGTGTTTCCTAGCATATATGTTTAGATTATTTGCTATTTCCTTTATTCCAAATCCTTGGTGGGTATTGCCTATAGAAATTATTATGCAGGTAAATATAAAATATTCTCTTTTAATTTGTTTGTTTTAAATTTGTATTTTCTATTTTAGATATTAAAAGTATTAACTAATAAAATTCAATTTCAACCTTAATATAGGGACCATCATATGCTTTAGTATATTCTACTATTGTAGCATATGCCAGTGCTATAGCCCCTCCAGGAACATCTGCAACAGTTCAAGGTTTAGTGGCTGGCATGGATGATGGTTTAGGTAAAACGATTTGAAAATCTTACTAAATTTTAATAAATTAATTAATTGTATTTGATTAATAGGTTACGCACTCGGAAGTGTTACTGGAGGTATTCTTTATCCAAGACTAGGCGATCGTCACACTTTCCGCGCATTCGCAATATTAGCTCTTTTATGTTCAATAGGACATTTTTTAGCTTATAGGTGAGTTAATAAATTTATTAAATAAGATTTACATTTATTTATTTAATAAAACCAATATAATTTTGGAAGTTCATAAAAGCGTTTAGTCTGAATCTGAACAAATAAAGTTCTGCTGGTGAAAATTTTCAACATATTAATTGAATTTAAGTCTGGATGTTTCATGTAATTTAAAATATATATCTAAATTTATTAATCGGAAACATTTACTTAAATAAATATTTCCACACATTTAATCAGATTTATTTTTATATTATCTTGATGTTTCAAGTTTTCTTGAATTATATATATCTATATTTTTCAGATTTGTAACAAGCAAAAAAGATGAGAATAAAGTGATTGGTTCAAATGTCTACTATACTCCTGAAAAAGCAGCTGCATCGACCGAAAATCATAATAATTCACATAAATGATGACAAATTTTTTTTTAAATTTTTAAACTAAAAAATAACGAATCAATTTTTAATTCTATCAAATATATATATGTATATCTATTTTTGAAAAATAAGGATTTTATATATTATTTTATGCCAAATTGATATTTTAATAAATACATGTAATGCATTGATATATTTTAAATAATATATTTATTATTAAAGAAATTTTATTTATAATAAGATTTTATTTTTTAAATAAAAGATATATACAAACAAAAATTAGTTTGATTTAAAAATTTGATATAAACAACTTGAAAATTTCTGTAAAGGTAATCCTACAACGTTAAAAAAATCACCTTGAATTGATTGTACAAATGTGCCACCTGAATTTTGTATCGCATAACTTCCTGCCCTGTCTCTGAAATAAAAATGGAAGAGAATAGAATAATATAACTGATTTTAAGTTTTATATGAATTTTACTTACAAAGGTTCACCAGTTGCAATATAGGCATTGACAACATCATCGGGTAATGTAACAAATGAAACATCGGTTTTATCATAAAATTTTTCTATTCTATCAGGTAATTTTATAATTACTCCAGTATAAACAGAATGAGTTCGGCCACTAAGCCTAAAAAATAATATATTTTTAGAAAAGTTTGTATATCTGTTCTTTTTCCAAGTAATTAAATATTAATTTGAAATAAGATTTGATATAATTGTAAATTCTTTATTCGAAATAATCTGTAATAATCAAGAAAAAATTATGTATATAAACAAAATCTTTTGATGAAAGAAATATAATTTATGACAAAAAAGTCAAAATTAAATAAATGAAACAAATAAAATTAAGTCAAGAGAAAGATTTATTTTAGAACTTTTTTTATATTGAAATTGAAAACTTTATTTTCCATTTGATAAAATAATTGGAAAAAGATATATAATACTACAATTATAAAAAATAATGCCTCTGCCTTGGTAAATTTTATCTACAAATGGTATAATGTTTTTGTTTTAAATAATAATTATACATTGTAATTTTTTATTTCAAAAAATATTTAACAGAGATTGATTAAGAACTTTAAAAATGTTATGATAAATTCAAATATTGTATATCTTAAAATACTAATTTAGGATTATGTTCTAATATTAATAATTTTTAAAATACCAACTTTTTTAAAGTAATAAATGCATCATCCTTATCTTTCGGTTTTCCCAATTTTTCCTCATCCAAAACTACAATTGTATCAGCACCAATTATTATATCAGGTGGATTTTTTTCATTTTTGAGACGAAGATAAACTTCTTCAACCTGAAATATTTCAAATATTTATTTTATTATATAGAAATAATAAATCAACTAGAAAAGGTATGTTTATTAAAACCTTTTTATTTGCAGTATCTATCACAAATTCTCCTGGATTAGGATAGTCATTTGGATTGAGATCTTCTTCAGCATTAGAAGGAATAACTTCGACATTTAATCCCTAAAGAATTTTATAGGCCTGATTAAAATATTATATATAAAATATTATTCTTGATATACATACAAGTAAATCTATAATATCTTTTCTTCGAGGTGAACCACTTGCCAAAATTATCCTTTTATTATTGAGAATATGTTTAATCGGAGCAATCATTTTAATGTTTATAAACTATAATATTGGTATTATATTAAGATATATTATATATTTATAAATTTTATAAAATGAATTTTAAATGAATGAGTATATTTTTGACAAGAATTATATAAGTTGAAAAGTTAGATCATAGAGAGCACTTAAATGTAGAAAGGAAGGAAGGACATCTTTAAAATTATATATTTCGAATAAAATAAAATAGCAGTAGTATTTTTTTCTAATTTATGTTAAATTACACTGATTCTAATCCCATTAAATAAAATATATATTTTTTAAAATTATCTATAATATTAATGTGAGAATTTCACCAGGCGAAAAGGACAATGTTTTGTTAATATATAATTAGTTAAGGACCTGTGCTGTGAACGTATGGAAAAATCATGGTAACCAAAGCAAAACTAATTAGAATTTCTGGCCGAAGCTCTTTACAATTGAGAATGCTTCTATCTTATTATAAGCTGAGACGGAAACCTATCGCAGGGCTTGTTTTAGTACTTTTAATTATCTATTGGATAAATCATAATAATATACTTTAAACTGGCAGTTGTAGCAGTTTAAATATAAGCTGAACTATTTTAAAATAATTTAATTGTTTCACTATATGAGAGTATTAAAAAATGTAAATTGGAAAAGTCAACTGAATAATTAAAACAGCAATCTAGACGTGTCATGTAGATGACACGAAAGAAAAATGTTAATGGCAATTTGAAAAAATAGATTTTTTTTATTAATGATAACGAAAATTATTTTATAAATTAAAAAAAAATAATTATAAATATTTATATTATTTTTAGGGTACGATTTTTCAGCCCTTTAAATTAGGTCATTTTAACATAAAAAAAGAAGATTATAACTGTAAAAAAATATAATGCACTTGGGGGAAAAAATGCACTGTTGTAAAATATCTCCCACTTTAAAAAAAAATACTTTTCACATTAAAGAAAGATTTTGCACTTTTAATTAAATCTCAACAACGGTTATATCAATCTCCCTAAACCAGTGTTTCCCAACGTGGGGCCCACGCCCCACAGGGGGTCAATTTGATTGTAAAGGGGGGCAATTCGAAAATGGACTCGAAACGAGTTTAACCCTTTTTAATATTAAAAATTATGTATATGTTACATAGGGGGGGGGGCATAAGAATTTTAGAAGGGTTTAGATGGGGCATGGCACAAAAAAAGGTTGGGAAACACTGCCCTAAACAATTCATAATGTATTGCGTTGACCTCCGCTCGCCCCCGCACGCCCCTCTCCAACGCCTGGCCTGGCGCCAACTGCCTGCCGGCCGGCCGGCCTCGAACGCACTCACTTCTCAATGGGTAGGGGAAGACGTTGAGTCGCCTCTCCACCGAATTCATCCCTTAATCTATTTTTATTAATTAAATCGAAGGTTTTATTAGTTAACTTAAACAAAAATATATCAATATATATATATATTTCAGTATAAAGTTATAAAATTAAATTTTTATTGATATAATTTTGTTTAAGTTTATATATATATATATATATATTTATAAATTTTTCATAAAAATCTTTGAATAGTATTAATCTTAAATATTCTATAGATTCGGAATAATATCTCATTAATTCAATTTTATTAAAAGTTAAAAGAAAATTATTTAAACATTAAAAAAAAACATATATAAATATAAGATTTAATTTGTCTTAAATATATTTATTTAAATATTGGTTTTAAATGAAAATCATCTTTATTTTAAATATTTATTAGATACTTAGTAGGTAAGTATCCAAACCTCTTCCAATTTTCTCCCATTATTAATAATTGGTTTTGATTACAAAAAATTATATCTAAAACTAGCAATATTGATGGAATGATTATAATATTTTAATCATAATAAATATTTATTGAATTGACTTCAAAGATTAGAAATCGATGGTCAATCTGCAAGAAGAGAAAGTAACAAGAAATAAAAATATATTTTCTACTTTTTTTAAAAAAAGGCAATGTTTCCATCATTAATGAAGAATTAATATAGCATGGGTCGCCAAACTTTTTTTTTATCATCGACGCCTAGATAATTTTAGAAATCTCCATCGACTCCCATAAAAGTAATTTTCTGTTAATTAAAATAAAACTCTATTAGATGATGTGTTTGTATATTTACTTTATGATTTTCAAAGTTTATTAATATAATAGTACATTGTGTAACAATAGTTTGATGAAAAATATATTAATGTTGAAATTTAAATACCTTAATAACTATTCGACACCTGGCTCAGATTGACCCCCGCTTTTATTAAAAAGACCTCTGTATAAACCACTTTGACGACCTCTGTCTTATAGTAATACCAAATCCTGAAAATATTAACCAAAATGTTTTGATAAAAACGAAAATACGAGGTTTTTATTTCTTCTTATCTACATTGTTGGTACTTGGGTACCCAACGGCCACATCTTCATACCAATTACAGTCTTTTTGTAACCATTGGTTACTAAAATATTCTGTAACTGTCTTAACTTACCGTTGGATAATCTCTTTTCATAGTGCAAAAATCTTCTTTCACCGTGTCTTACTCACCGTGAAAAAAAATCTATTACAACCGGGTAAAAAATCATTTTCGCCTTGCGTCAACTTACCGTTAGAAAGTCATATTTCACCGTGCTTGGACCTATTTTAATGTGTCAAAAAATTTTCCCCTTATTTTTATTCACAATAATAAAAATGAAATAAATAGATTATTTTAAGAGAAAAAGAAATCATCATTATCATCTAAATCAACTATTTCTTCTCTCAAAAGTTAAAATAGTAATATGAATCTAATAATAAAAAAATGAGATATTTTAATTTCCTTTATAATAATTATTTTATAACCTTAATCTCCTGGAATTTTGAAAGATTTGACTCTTAATAATAATATTTCGTGACAGTTATTGCTTTTATAGAAGAACGCGACTCAAATTCAAAAAGAAAACGAATATGTCTTAATTTATTATTAACTTTTCTTTCATCACAAGGCCAAAGGCCATGATTATATCTTGTACTAAATGTATATATTTGTATATAAAATGTATTATTCTTTCAAATTAAAGATTATTATTATTATTATTATTATTAACTTTTCAACTTCGCTTTCATAGTTTTGGCTAAAGAAATAATTAATTTTAATTTTTTCTTTTATTATTAAAACAATTAAAATTTGTCATATTTTTAATGTTAATAAAGTTAATAAAAATACCATTTAGATTAAACTTGTTTTTATATATCATTTTAAAATTCTATTTATATACATGTTGAATTTATAAAGATCATTTTATGAATTTTATTGCATATATAAAATAGCCTAATTGAGCCTAAATCTAATGCAGGCCCCGGACACGGAGATGAAGGCTCTTGAAACACACTTTTGCAAAATAGCACCCCAGACGTCGCTGCAGATACCCAAAATTTTGCATTATTATTTAAAATAGCTGTCTTGTTTCCAATGATGAATTATAAAGTTGATGGTTTGGTATTGCTACCCATTCCATTCGTTTTGTTTTTTCCCTGTATCCACTAAACCTCCCACTTCCCATGAGTCATTGGTTGTTTTCATATCTAAATATTTATTTATTCCCATCTCATCAAAAATGAGTGTAAAATTTACAAAGCAAAGTAAAAAATTAAATACAATGTGTAACAAACATATATGTGAAAAAGATGTATTTACTCATAACTCATAACATAATTTGTAAATAGTATTTTGTAATTTTAATTTATTTTCAAATAAATATTGTATATTACATAAAACATTATTCGTTTCTTGTAGATATGTAAATTACATAAAAGTATGTAGAATTTTCAGTTAAGTGAAAAATCATTTATTTGGATATAAAACCAACATTTTGTCAATAATCTAAGATAAGCATAATTGATTGCTGAAATGTCAGCTTTATCAACAAATAACTGATATTCCACTTAACTGAAAATTCTACAATTTTTAATTCCCAATATTCCTTTAAAATAAAAATAAATTTAAAAAACGTGCAAAAATTCTACAATTTTTATTTCTCAATATTCCTTCTAAATAAAAATAAATTTAAAAAACGTGCCACAAGCCCCCATCCCCTTTTTTAAAAAAAATTGTATGGTTTAGCACCGCCGTTTCAGAAAATAACAAATCTGTTAACGGATGGTTTGTGATCTAATCAGATCTAATGTAAAGCTATATGATGACAATCTATATGCTTAGAGGTAAAGGTTTACATCCGGGGCTCCGAGATAGAAATGATTGTCCCTAAGAGGGCGTAACCAACAACCACGCTTGGCTTTAGGTCAAGACAGACCAAGAGATGGCGGGGCCTTCACCATTGTGTTTGCTTTAACCCTATCATATGTCAAATATTATAGCTAAGTTTTTTTGAATTTTTTATAATTAAAATAAATATTAATTAAATAAAAAACCTTTGTACTGTATCTCTAAATTATATAACCTTATATTATATTATATTTCTAATTATTATAATTATATTTCTAAAAATCCTTTAGGATATTATTATTAGTATATATAAGGTTAAATAATTTAGTTATACAGTACAAAGGTTTTTTATTTAATTAATATTTATTTTAATTTTAAAAAATTCAAAAAAACTTAGCTATAATATTTGACATATGATAGGGTTAATTACAATTTTTTAAAAGACATCCTTAATAAATAGAAAAATAATAATTTTTAAATAATATAAAAAATATTTAATTATAATCTAATCAAAGAAAATAAAAGTTTGAATCTATTTGATAGTTGATCTATTGTTGATATTTCCACCGCCTATGGTTCTTAAGTATTTTCTATGTTATTATAGTGAAATAGAGTATAATATTTCTTGATCATTACATTTTGATATTTTATTTTCATTGCTAGATTATTATTGAATATTTTTAATTATAATGAAACTTGGGAAAATGCAAAAATAGAGACTTGAGACAATTTATAAAAATTAACGGTATAAAACTATAGATAAATTACCAATATATACATTCATTAATAGTATTAATTTAAATTAATTGATTTATTTGTTTTTTTATTATTAAGTTCATTTATTAATTTTTTTAGATCATAGTTATTTTCCTCCCTTAAAAGAAACTTATCTAATTCTGTGGTGCTAGGAGATTTGAAAATTATTAGTCGCAATATGAAGATTTCGCTTACAGTTTCTGTCATGTCCGACCTCCATCCAACAGTTATTTTCTGTTAAGTTTTTTGCTTCTCTTAATCATGTGATCTATATATTTAATTTTTTTTGATTCATTATAATAAAATTTAAACAAATAAAAATTTTTACTTTGTTAATTTATATAAATTTCAATATGAACTGATTGTGAGTGATACGCTTAGCCAATACTCTGAATATTTTGTGTACAAAAATATTGAATGTTCTTAGCGAGATTTGATATAATGTTGTACGATTTGTCCTAAATCTGAATTAGAAGAAAATTATAAATTGCCTCCTCTTCCAGCCCAATTCATTTACCCACCCATGTTGCATATGGCATCTAAATTTCTTAAAACTCCGTTTTTTTAATTTAAAATAGAAGGAGAGAAAGAGTTTTAAATTATATTCGAATAGTCTATATATTCTATATATCAGTATTTTTTTTCTGAATTTAATAGCAAGTTGATTTTAAAAATTTTCCATTCTTAATGCATATGATTGATTACATGTGTTAAAATTTAAAAAAATTCAAATATTCTAATTTTTATATTTATATACAATTTAATATTATTTTTTATTAATATCATATCAAAAAAAGAGAATTTATTAAAAATTAAAAATAAAAAAAGAAGCCTATTAATAAAAAATTGAATGGTGATTTAATTATTTTATTAAATTAATTAAAATGAGACCTTTTAGAATGAATTATTTAATTGAAATGATATTTAAATATAAGAATTTAAAAAAATATTATATTCTTTGTTTGGCAATTGTTATTTAATTATGTGCAACATGATTCGACTTGCACAGAGCATCGTTATTTTTTATTAATATCACATGATAAAAATGAATCTTTTAAACATAATAAATAAAAAAAACATTTTAATAAATTTAAAAAATATATCCAATTTAAAAATGTCAAAAATTTAAAACAACTTTATATCATCATATTTTAATTTTTATATAATATATATATATTTAGTAATTAATAATAGAGTAATTAAATTAAAATAAAAAACAAAGATAATATAATTCAGTCATTTTAATTCAGGTTAAATAATATTTTTTTTTTATTATTCAATATTAAAATTTATATATTATTATATATATATTATAGAAAAGAAGAAATATTCAATTAAATAAAAAATAATTTAAGATAAAAATATGATCTAATAAATATTTTAATTAAATTGAGAACTTTTAGAATAAATTATTTAATTGAATTGATATTTGTATATTAGAATTTAAAATAAAGTGAAATATTATAATAATTCTTTGATTGGGAATAGCTATGATAATTCATTGTTTGAAATGATTCCGCTAGGCCGGCAGTGAGCCGCGAGCTGCTCTTGAATGAACAACACGGAGAATTATATAAACTTTAAAAAATTAATTTCTGCGGTTATTGATAAGATATTAATAAAATGTATAGCCTATGTTACTCTAGAGGTATATAAGAATATTGTGATGTAATTTCAAAGAAATCGGTTAAGCCAATTCTGAGTCTATAAAATAGTAATTTTCCGGACAGACAGACAGACCGACAGACAGACAGACAGACAGACAGACAGACAGACGTGAAAAATTCTAAAGTCACTTTTGGATTCTAGAGGTCATGAAACGCGAAGATATGCAAAAATTTTTAAATTCTGAGCAATGTGCAGACAAAAACCTTTTTTTATATATATAGAAGAAGATATAAAAAAACAGGATTTAATAAATAATATTTTTTTACTTATTTATTTAATAAAAAATCTGGAGTGTCTCCACTCGACTATCTCGCAATTTTGAATTGGATTAATTAGCATATGTTATATTTAAATTAAATTTAATTAACTATAAATTATACATTTAAATTAATAAATAATATTTATTAAACCAGCGTGTCTTTGGCTCTTTGTTGATGGCGCCACGTCACGTGCCGGCGCGTGAATGGCGGTCAACATGTTAAAAAATTAATTTCGGTACTTTCAGCGATTCAATCAGGCTGAAATTCTTTTAAAGCAGTTTTATACAATTTTTAATCATGTGAAAAATTATCAAACATATATCTTTATTTTTACGGTCACTTTAGAGGAAAAAAAATCAAAACGTGGTAGGAAATGACCCTCTTCCGGAAGAACTACATTTCTCAAAAGTTGATAGAAAACTACGAATTTTGAATAATGCCCGTGTACCAGATATCATTATTCTAGCTCAATCTGTTTTTGCGTATTCTTGTCATACACACATATTCACACAGAGATTTTCCCCAACCTTAATGAAAATGACTCAGGCACCTTCAAAACATATACAAATATCAAATTCTCGACATCGAAAATTTTCGTGATCGCAATACTATAGTAAAAAGATTAATTTATTTGAAATTTTTATTAGTTGTTTATTAAAAATCCAATTAAAAATCTAATAAAAATTATAGTTTATTTATACATATGATTTTAACAGAAAATAATAATTTTTACAATATTTAACATTTATTTTAATTTTTAGATTTTAAAAATATTTGGTATTGTATTTTGATTAGATTATATTTTATGTTATTAAAATAATTTAAATATTTAAACTATGTATTAAAATATTATTTAAAAAAATTATACCATAAAATATTGGATAAAAATTAGAACAATTTCAATTTATTGGATGAGATGTTTTTATAAAAGATTATATTCATTTTCAGAAAATAGAACTATTATTAGATGTACATAATATACGAAGAGTACTCTTTCCATTCTTTAATCTTCAACTTATGTTATTTCAAGAATTTTTCTTTATTTATCTTTTTCAGTGGTAAAAGTCAAACAAGTGAATTCCAATAACGGAAATGCAAATGATGGAAATTATTAGAAACTGAAATAAATAAATAAAGAAGAATATATGTAGAGCTAAGACTAAAAAGTAAAAGGGGTTTAGGGATTACTCGAAATTCATTGTACATATGTATTATTTAATAAAAAAAGGAAATTAACTTTGAAGAGATATTGATAACAATATATAGATGTATTTATAGGTACATTTTCATTTCGAAAATTTCATGTAAAACAAAATTATTTAAAATTAATTAATAATATCTAAAAAAATCGTTTAATTTATTTGTCAAATTTTGATGTTTATTTTAAGAATTTTATTATAAATTAACTAATATTTAAATATATAATTGAATTTTTTATATTTTTGGACCATAAGAAAATAAATTAAAAATATACCAAATAGATAGAAACAATGGAACTAAAAATAACAGGTATTATATTTAGAGATAATTTAAATTTTGAATTTTATATGATTTAAAATATCGAGTTTAAGAAGAATTTTAACTTTTAAGATAAGTCTTTTTTATATTTCATAGATATCTCACAAAAAATAAAAAACATCTCATCTTCAATTAATATAAAAAATTAAAATAATAAATTAAAATATAAAATATAGGTTTTTTGATTTAAGTTTTTATTTATTTTAGATTAATGTTTGAGTTTTTTATTATAATTGGCTTTTAATAATTAAAACCTCTTTAAATCTTTTTAAATTTAATTTATTTTTTTATATATAGTTATTTGATTATTTTACAAATTTATTTATATTTATATTTTAAAATTTTATTTAATTTTTGTAATTTATTTTTCCATTTGATGGGAATTAATTTTTTCTTGATAGAAAACAAGGAGTGTCAAATCATCATTTCAACATTCAATCCTTTTTTTTATTATTCTACAAGCCTTCATTCATCTTGTTATCTATGGGACATTTGTTATCAAGGGTAACTTCAGGGAGAATATTAGATGATCAAATTTATTATATTTATATATATGAAACATAGGTATTATCTGGCTTCAACATACTGAATATCTAACTAGTGTGCATGATTTGATCATTTAGGTAGTAGGGAGAGGAGTATATAAAATTGAATTTTTGTTGAATGGTAATTATATATTTTGGGGGGTTTTAAATTTATTTTTTTTAAATCAGATTACTATTATTCTTTTTTATATAGCAATAGAAATAGTGAGTAGGATTTGATTGACACAAATTTCTTTAAAATAAAATAAATCTTAGTTGAATAAACTATTAAAACCATCCATTTTTTTAACTAATATAATAAGTATGTTTTTATTTTTAAAAGAAATTTATTAGTTATCTTTAACAAATAATTACTTAAAATGAAGACTCAATTATTTGACACTCCTTATTTAAGTAATATATATATATATACAATGGAGATATACACCCATATATGTATAACTATATATTTTAGTAGGTCATTTGTTTTATTTATTTTACAAATCACAATTATTATATTTGCATTTAATGGCAGCATTATTTCATAGAAAAATAGCTCTTCAACTCTATAACTAAAATTTTTAAATAATTGAGTTTTGTTGTCTTTCCATTTAATATATAATTTACTAATTTCATACAATGGGTAATATAAATCCAAAGAAATTTAAAAATATATTATGATCATTTGATCACATCATTTTAGAAATAAAATTAAAAAAACAAAACAAAATTAGAATATAAATATTTTACAATACTCATTTTATTTTATATTATATATATAACCTATATATAAACATTTAGAATTGACATTAGTATAAATATTGATTTATATCTAATAATACCTGCGAGAAAAACAAAACAATTGTATTTTGACAAGATAAAAACCAACTATTAATTTAAATTAATTATAATTATAAGATAATTTTCTCAGGAAATAGTATTGCGACAATTGAATTATTCTGTTCTAGAGGACTTTAACAATATAATTTTAAGTTAAAAAAATAAATAAATTAGGTCATATAGTAAAAAATAATTTAATGTTTTTTCCGAATATTAAGAAATTTAATTAAATTTTTAATAAAGTTAATAAAATTTAATTGAAACTAGTGTGAAGTGAAAGTAAATATTTTCAAAATTAAAATTATATATATATATTTTAGCAATAAAAATTTATAGGTATAATTATATAGTTTTCTATTTAAAATTTTAAAATAAATTATAAAATAATTTTGGAGTTTCTTATTCATATTTTATACAATAATTTAAATTTTCCTAATCTATTTGTAATCAAATAAGATTTATAATAATTTTTCATTTTTGTTGTAAATATAATTAGATACAAATAATTAATTTTTATAAATTCTTTTGTTTTTAAATAAAAATAATTCATATTTATAATTACTAAATTACCAGTATTAATGAAGAATTTTTATAATCGTTTGTTTTTAAAATAGTACATCTAAAAAATTTAATAAAATAACACATACGTAAAAGTATTTTGTCAAAAAGAGCCCAATTCTCACTCTTTATAAAAAAATCTTATAATAATAGATATATTTAAAATATAAATAATAGATTTATATTTGCGAAAGATTATTTTCTAAAGTTAATATGATTATACTCAGTGGACATAAAAACTAGGAGTTGAATTTTGTAAACACTAATATTAACATCAAATATTAATCTAAATAATTTTCATTAATTATCTGAAATTATATTAATCTATCTCCAAATAACATTGACTTTATTTTTTAAGGCATTTTAACCTAGATCCTATAAGATGTGTGATGGCTTTACTAATTGATATATTATAATATCAATATATACAATCATATATTGAAAGAAATATATATTTATATTACAATATAAATCATAATTAAAAATGTACAATATTAAAAATATATATAAACAAATACATTAATAATGATTTTATCACAAAAAAAAAATTATATGTATATAATATTTAAATTGACAATAGCTAGAAAAATTAATTATATATATATATATTAAAAAGTTATATTTGGCATCTGTTTAAGGGAATCTAAAGATGAAAAATTGAATAAAACTATTAATTAACTGTTCAAACAAATGAAAATTAAAAAATATTATCGTTTTTCTTAATTTTTCCGATTGATTTAAATTATATTTTTCTTAAAGTAGGAGTATTTATATAAGTAATGATGAATAAAATGGTTTAACGTTATACTGAACAAACAGTTCAACTTAAAGAAAAAAAAAAGAAAATAAGTTGAAGAAATAAAGACTGCGACATAATTAAAACTCGTTAATATATACATTTCAAGAAGCAATTAATTGTAAATTGAAGTAATATAAATTGAATGTTAAATATAAGAAACATATATGTTTATAAATAAGATAAAAAATGATATAAATATATTTAACTACAATTAAATGCAATTTATTTAAAATTAAATTTTAAAAAATTAGATTTCGCAAATGATTTCAAAATATAGATTATTATTAACATAAACATTATATAATATATATGCCCCCCATAAAACTTATAAAAAGAAAAATTATAATTAAATTTAGCATGTTCCATTATTACAATTCTTTTATTACATTTAATTTTTTAAATTGATTTTAAGGATTATTAAGTATTTAGGTAATTAAATGGTAATATATTAAAAGTTTTAAGTATAAGCAAATGTCATAAAAATAATACAGAACATGCAAATTTAAAGTTAAATTTAACATGCAATTTAGATTTTCTTTAATATATTTAATACATTGAAAATTGTTTTTTAAATATCAGTTACCCAAAACGTTGAATTTTATAAATTATTATAAAATTAAAGATGTACATACTTTAACTCATTCATTTCAAAAATAAGAAATTATCTATATATTCATTTCTATTTTACCATTCAAGATAACATAATATATAATTAATAATTAAGATAATTAAAATTAAAAATGATTGCCTTAAACAGATTTAGATAATAGAGAAACCTTTCGTTGATTTTTTTAGAATATACATATATATATATATATTAAAACTTTTGTTTTTAAAAATCTAATTTGATTAGTATTATATATATATATATTTATATAAGCATATATATGTAATACTTATAAGTAAATATATTTAACTATTTATTTAATGTTTATAGTTATAATTAATTCATTAAATAAATTTTGAGCATTTTTTAGTCATAAGTTCGAATATTTGGTTGAGCATTTTATCAGCATTAATTTCTGTTGATTGTACTACTTTTTCATGTAGTTGAATTATAATAAAATATATATTTAGTGTTTATTTTACATACATATTACTAAATATTGAAATACTTAATATATATTATATTATAATTTTTTAGCTCAAAATACTTATATTCATTTGTATGTTTGTAGAAAACAACTATTGTATTCAAATATATTTTTTTCTGAAATTGCTTTTTAGCTGTTTGTTTAATTATAGATTAATATTTAATTGAAAATACATTTTCCTAGCTAAAGGTTACAAAAGTTCTTTTTTATAAGAGATACACATTTTTAAAAGGAAGTATTGAATATATGTGTGATTTAAGTTAGAGTTTTTATATTTATCTAACATAATATTCATAATAAGGATGAAATAACCATATTTGATCATGATATAAAAGGAAAATTTCTAAAATATTTCAAAATATAAAGAACATAATTATATAGGAATAGTATTTATTAGTTGAAAATTTTTTGAATGAATGATTACTAAACATTTCAATGCTGTTATAATTTTAAATATCTTAAAAATAATGGTAAATGATGATATACCCGGCCTTGACTCTGTATCTCACTAATAAATAATAAATAAATATATTATATTCTTTAATAATTAGTAATAATAATTAAATTTTTGTTAACTAGTTGTTAAAAATTAATTAATTTAGTGTTAATATAAATTTATAATTCAGAAAATAAAATAAATATAAATTTACTAAAAATAATTAATTATATATATATATAACTCTGATTACTAAACATTTAAATGATTTTATTTTCTTTTAAATCTTGGAATATATTTGTCATTTTACTATTTAATATACAAATAATATAGTATATGACAATTATTTAGAGTTTCTTAATAGGTGTACCCAATAATTTTAGTGATTTATTTGCACGAGCTCTCAGGTAAAATTAAAAATAAGTAAAATTAATCATAATTTCAACTAATAATTCTTATTAATCCCTAATCTTAATAAACTCTTCATTTATGCTCTTTTAATATTTCACACTCCAATAATTAGCTCTATCACGAATTGAATTTGAAAGATTCCTTCGATTTATCTATCTAAAAAAATAATTTTTCTTACTATAAACATTAAAATATTATAGTATATTTATTTTAAATTTATTTCATGAATGTAAAAAAAATCTAATAAATATACCTATCTTTAATAGTATCATGAAATTCATTTTCAAAACATCCTTTTTCAGGTATAAAATTCGATAAAATGTTTCATCCCAATAAAAACAAACAGCTTAAAGAAATTTCCACATTTTTATTTAATACATTTTTTTTTATATTCAGTTTTATTAAAGTACTAATAAATATATATTTATTTAATATATTAGTATATACACAAATATAAAGTGCATTTTTATAAGTATATAATTTATATATATAAATATATACATATATACTTTAATATGAAAATATATATAATGTACATATGCATATATCAATATATAAATTTAAGACAATATTCTTTTTTTCTTCTTTCAGTAGAAAAGATTATATTTTTTTAATTAAGGAGTGGGGTGATTATACATACATTTGGTTTATATATATATATATATATTATAGTGTTTAGAAATAGTATTCATATTATCTTAATATATATATGTATGTATGTGTATTATGCGAGCTGTGTGTCAACAGGTGGTATAAGACCTCTCACACATTGACATGCGTGTTCATTGTGTGAGTGCTTGTGTTAAAGTGTATATTTTGTTTATTTCTATATTTGTGTGCGCCTTTAGTGAGTAACCACCACAAAAATAAGAGTTTTTTAATGTATTTTATATACAAAAGAATAAAAATAAATAAACAAATCTAAAGGTGAAAAAAAATAACCAAAATTTTTACATTTATTGTTATAAATAGATAGAGAAACAAAATAATGGAAATAAATTAACACTTGACACTTATTACATATAAAGCTGTAAAATTACATGTGCAAATTAATTTTGTGCTTGTATATAAATAGGTGTATATATATTATACATGAGTGCACTTGTGTATAATTTGAACAAGATTATATAAATATTTTTATATATTTTTCATTTTAATTATAATAACAATAAAAAATTATTTTTTTTTAATTTATATATTTTTAATATTTAATTCAATCTAATTTTATAAAGAAATTACTAAAGTTAGTAAATTATTTGAATAAACAAGAAAAAAATTATCAGCTGTAATGTCCCAAGGGCATTGATAATTCGAAATAATTTTATAACAATCAGAAAGCATGTCGCTTGGAAACCGCCCGACGCCGACCCTTGGGACATACGGTGTATTTTTTTTTTAATAATTTCATTAATAGAACCATTATTTTCGTCACCATATCGTGAAAATGACATTTTAAAAGGCAAAGGATTACAATTTATTAAATGACAAAAACAGTTTATTCCCTAGCAACAAGCAAGAGGGATCTTATCAAACGCAGGGATCTTTTCAGTGTAATTGTTGTCTTATTGGCTATTTTTGAACACGTGACTCGGAATTGAAAAATTTTCAATAACAATTGTAACTAATTATTATTTGTAATTATTATTATTTGTAAACTTAAAAAATTTCAAATCAAAAATCAAATTTTATAATTATTTTATATTTATTCTTTTTTTAATCATATATCTTTAGATGGGGAAATAATCTTCCAGTTTAATTAAAATAAAATAATAGTTTTAATTCAAAATCTTCAAATTATCCTAATTATTATATTATAATAAATGGCGTGGCGCTCTTGAAGAACTAGTATTTATAAAATAATATATAAACAAATATTTTAAATATTTATCTCAAAATAATAATTTTTATTAATTATGTTCAAATTATTTAGTTAGATATTTCAATTTTAGTATAAAATAATAATTATATGTAACTATATTAATTGGGCGAAATTAATTTAACATGATATCATAAAATGGAAAGTAATTTATAAAATCACTAAATTTTTTCATACCTTTATTATTTTTTTTATTAATTAATCCTACTAAAGTTACAGTAGAACCTCGATAAGTTAAAGTTCAAGGGAATCACAAAATATTTTAAGTTAAGGAGATTTTAAGTTATCAAGGGTCTATGTTAGGGATAGGCGTATAGGTTAATAACATTTTTTTAAAGGCTAAATCATTGTCGTTTCTTAAAATTCTCTAACCAGCCATTACTGGCTTTACAATTTTTGATTTTCAGCGAATTAGCGAACTCTTCAGCTTTTTCTTTTAGTATGGGTCCACTAACACTGATGTTTTTGTTCCGACATTGTTTGAACCACGTAAACAAACATTGTTCTAAATTAGGGAATTCGGCAATTTTTCGTCTTTTACATTGGAGACTTTCTCCTGATTCTTGTTTCTTCAAGATTTCAGCTTCTGAGGGTCAATACAGAGATTCCCTATTTAAGTTATAGAGGTTGCGTATTTTAAGTGAGGTTTTGGGCTCTGATGGGAAGGGAACATATTATTTTTTTAAGTTATAGAGGTTTTTAAGTTACCGAGGTTGGAGTTATCGAGGTTTTACTGTATTAGTTGGTTTCATTTACTATTTTATTATTTTAAAATATCTTGAATCATTAAATTAAAATCAAATTTATGATAACTAAATACAAATACAAATAAAAATTTTGATTTTATTTTTAAATTATAGATTAATGCATTTCGAGGTTTTGTTAAGAGGATCATTCTTTAATTTTAAGTCAGATTCCATTGGCTTTGGTATTTTAAACTTTAAAAAATACTAAAAATAATACATCTCGATACTAATGTATAATTATAAGACAGTTTTACAAATTACATATTATTATTAATAATATTAGTGATATTTTTACATTTTTAAATGATTTTCTTAATACATATAAATAATTAAATATAATTAGATATAATCAAAAAATCAATACATATGTATACATATATATATATATATATATATATATATATATATATATATATATATACCTACATCCTACATAATATAATAATATCTACATAATAATACATACCTACTTACATATGATTATGAGATATAACTTCAATTTTATAAGATCAAATGAATATTAAAAATTATTACATGATTATAGAACGCCACGCCATTATTTATCATATAATTTATTTATGAATGTTACTAGCATGTTATTTTATATCTAAAAAATGATTATTTCATAATAATAATATTTTTAAATACCACTTTAATTTAAAGAATTTCAATATATTTTAATTAATCATCATTTTATTTTTAAATTTAATTTTTCAAATAGGAATATTAAATATTATATTTTAAATTATTTTCAACTTATAAATACGATTATATTTATATATATATATATATATATATGGGAATTGGAATTAAGGTCAAGAGATCTTCGACGAGGGTCTCCTCATTCCATTTCCTTGTTGACACCATGTGTCGTAAGATGCAACCATGAGCCCTTCCTGAGGCCAGGGTTGTCCTAACTCTTGGTGGCGGCCAGAAGAAAGTCTCCCACCCCATTCGCCCGACAACGGATGCTCGGTAGGGGGTAGAATTAAGTTATAAATTGCAGCAAAGATCCCCGCTTGGGAATCAATCAACAGTTCCCCCAACAGAAAAAGATCCCTAAGATCAAAAGCATAAAATAGTACTTCCATACGTAAAAGGTATCACGGACAAAATTGGGCTAATTCTTTCCAGAAATGAGATCAAACCCATTTTTAAGACCCACATAAAACTCTCCAACCTAATCCGAACTTCCAAAGACATAGTTCCCAATGAGTGTCTGGGTGTCTATGTCTATGCTCAGACTGCCCGAGATCATACATAGGACAGACGAACAGGAGAATACAAAATAGAATTTATGAGCATGAGCTGTCCCTAAGGAGATTAGATCCGGCCTCGGCTTTAACCAAGCACCACAATGAGACCGGTCACAACATCAATTTCTCCGAAACCAAAACCTTAGCTCCTATTCAGCTCAAATATCCACGACTCCTGCGTGAAGCAATTGAAATTGAAAAACGTCCCAATTGCCTCAACACAAGGGACGAGCCCTCAACCTCCCTCCGTCCTGGAAATTAGCTGTGAAATCACACTCCCAACCTCCCGTCAAAACTCCAACCCAATCAACTTCATCTCCAACCAATATAAATCCCACCATAAAATTAAGCTCCGCCCATCAGAATTCAAAAAAGCCCATTGCGCATGCGCAGGTAGCAAACTCAGGTAGAATCCAAAGGGTCGGGTTCCAGTTGGCCTCGGGCTATTGTCCGGTAAGGACGTGTGCCAGGGTCAGGATTTCCCAGGATTCTTCGGAGCTCCACAGCAACGCAGTGAGTACAAAACCATCCAACCTATCAACCCAAAATCCCGATAGTAACCCTTGGTCACACAGACTAAGACACAGAATCCCAAAAATATTCCCACCTAAATAATCTCTTGAAAATGGTGCCGAAACGAAAAATACATGATTATATCCCTGATAAATCTGATAGTAATAATAACAATAACATTCAAGGAAACCTAAACCAACATATATATATATATATACAGATTTATATGTATTTACAAAATTTTCATAAATTAAAAATCTGTTTATATAATAATAATTACAAAATTATGTTTCAAAGGTTATTAAATCATTTGATCAACAAAGCAATAATGATAATATGTTTCTTTTTATACAGATCCAGAAATGATTGATAATAATAAAAAAAAAAATTAAAAATAAAATAAATCAAGTTGAAATAAAAAGTGACAATCATAATATAATTTATAATTTATATTATTTATATTAAACATATAACTATATTATTATATTTATATATAAGAAATTAATGATATATATTCTTTATTAAAAGTTATTTAGTTTTATTCTAGCATAAGTCTCTTTTCTTGGGAAGTCCACTAGAATTTGTTTTTTATAATAATTATTAGTCCTTTTTTATGCAAAATACAATATTACGAAATTGTTTTAAAATAATAAGAAAAGTTTCATTTTTTATGGCACTAGGATCAAATCCAATTAGGTGAATATTCATCCTTAATTTAGGAAGTGATCTTTGGAACCCAGCCACCGAGGTTTTCTTCATAAATAATGCAACCAATTTCTAATATTTGTAAATCCTCATCAATATTTAAAATTTTTTAGAATATATAATATATAGTTCCCTTTAATTTGAACAAATCTAATATTACATACCTAATCTAATTTAAAATTAAAAGGAAAGTATTATTTTTTGATTATTAATGTATCGAATGTTATTTTTATATCTAATTTTAAACTGTTAAATTCTCTTGTTAAAATTAAAAAATATTCTAAATTAGAAAATTTTTTCAATAGTTGATTTATTTCTAAAATATAAAAATAAAATATTTTAAATGTGGAATTGAAATGGTGGATTGGTGGTATCTGAGATGCATATTTCTGCATCGTAAGTGTTTGGTGAAATTGGTTGCATCCAAATCGACATGTTGTTGTAGAAGAAGAGCCGCGGTGGGCCGGGTTGCCTCCATGGCCATGTGGGGGTCCCATAGTTCCTTAGGCGCAAATATAGACGCTAGACATGCAACCTGTTGCACAGCTCGCGACGTTCCTATGCGATAGTGACGAGCTGCTCGGGCTCAGGTGACCAACAATTATCACTGAGCCAGCAGCCAATGACGACGGTGACGAAACCGATAAGCAGTGCAAGCACAATATAAGGCTCAGCATTGCCCAGAGGGGTTTTCGATTTCCACAGGGTATTAATAAGTGCAGGATCGCCGCGGCTGCCACGCCATTCGCGCCAGCCTTTGCCACGACGGATGCCGCCGATACCCATCCCGCCAACACCAACACCCGGAACACCTCCCGCGGGCCCCGGGGTTGACGAGGAACCTGCGCCAGCGCGGGGTTGATTATGTTTCTCTTGTGGCGCCGGACTCGAACCTATAAAAAACAGAGCATTTTCAAATCTTTCATATAAATATGTTATACACATAGAACAGATTAAAAAGAGTAGTTTATTTTATTAATTATAATATAATATATATTTATTAATTATAATATATATTCAAAATATGAAAAACTAAATAAATTAATTATTTAATAACGAATAATTTAGTATATGGCGAATATTTATTACTTATAAACAGACTTTAAGTATAAATCTTTGATTTTTGTTAATTATATATACTATATAGGGTAGTCGAAAAAGTCTTTTCGTATTTCTAATCATGTGGTACCCAAACATCAAGCTTCTTTTTGTAGCCACCCTTTTTTAAATGGTTCAAAATCGTTTGATGATGAATGTTTAGATCCTTGGCAATGTCATGGCTGCTTATGTGACGGTCCTTGTCAATCTTTTCCATGATTTCATCCACTTTTTCAACGATAGGTCAACCAGAACGAGGTGCATCTTTCACATGGAAATTTCCAGAACGAAAGCGAGCGAACCATTGTTGTGCTACACGAACTGATATAGCATCGTCTCCGGGAACTTCACAAATTTCATTGGCGGCTTACATGGCATTCTTCCCTTTTTTATACAAACATTTCAAAATATAGCAAATTTCTTCATTATTTTCTTTCATTTTTGAAAAGCTGTAACTTTTGTTCAGCTTCACCAAATTTAATTTTCTTTAAAGTTAAATGAAGCTTGAAATTTCACCTTTCCAACACTATGATTGGTAGCACTGGAGATATACGATTCCAACGACATCTATAGACAAAATACGAAAAGACTTTTTCGACCACCCTATATATTCTAGTATTGAATTAATTCCTTTCTTCCCTTTCAATTTACTTTTATTATAGATAAATAAAAATCAATTTTAATTTTGTCCTATATAATAAAATAGGCTCCATTAAAGCTCCAATCAATTAGTAAAACAAACGTAATATTATGTTTAAAGTAGATTTTTGTGTTTTCAATATTAATTTGAAGTGAAATTACTTTAATGGCATTTTCCAAATTCTATTATTGGTCTTTAATAAGTGCTTAGAAACCAAAGAATATTTGGAAAAAATAAAAAAAAAATAAATAAAATAAATTATTTCAATTTTTCATTCATAAAGGATCCCTTTAACTTGATCAACTTATTATAAATTTTCTTATCAATATTCCTCCTTATCTATTAATGACATTTAAATTGATGATTAAGTGGGAAGTTGGAGTGGAGGACATGAACCCTTTGCCATAATTCCTTCGATTACTTTGAACGAACTTTACTTACTTAGTTTAAGATTATTTAATGACAGATTAGAGAGTTGGTGGACCTGTGAGCGTGATTCTGTCGTGGTAAGCTTTGCCCGTAATTGGGTTTTGTTTGTTGAGGGTAAATATCAATCCACCTGGTCTATCATCTACTCATATATACAATACTCTAACAAATTCAACACACCACATATTTTGTGAACAAAATTCTTGTATAAGAATATATTGTATATAATAGGTTTGTATATACTATTTACTATAAAATAAAATTGTTCTTTTCCAGTCATGTCTACAGATATAATTTAGGAATTTAATATTTTAATATAAAATTTATGTATACTATATAAATGCTTTTATGATACAAATTTATTGTAAAAAATGACTTTTAGACAGCATATTTTTAAAAAACACATTTTGCTTTCAACTTGACAAATCAAACTGATTAAATCTATCTGATGACCAGGGGATAATTCTCAAGATATTTTTCTAAATTCAAGAGAAAAAGAAGAGCAAAACGTTTTTGTATAAGAAAATTTAAAATTAAATTTTACAAAAACTATAATTAATGATACAATACTAAATTAATTTGTGCTAAAGAAGTCAAAATAAATTTTATTTATCAAAGAAATATGGATGAAGAAAATTTTAGGATTACTAACTTACTATATAAATAACTTTGTTATACGTTTGATTTGATTTAATTCGAACGTGTTAAAATTTAAACTTTTCTTTCTATAATATTCTTAAATAATGTTCGTATTAATAAAAACAATGATTTCAAATATGGTGAAGCTTTACTAAGATAATTTTACGAGATAATATTCAAATGTCAATATTAAAGTTAATCCAAACAGGTTAACAATTATTTATTTAAAAATTATATATAATGATATAATGATTAAATCTCATTAGTTTTTGTTACAATCCACTTCTCTTCTTGAATTGAAATTCGATCTCCCATTCAAAGTGTTTGTAATTATTATTTGTCAAAAGGAAGAAAATTAAAGGCATTAAAGAGGAGCTCTTTTAAATAATCCAATTAGTTCTCTTGGGATTCTAAAAATATATCTCTTTGAAAAAGGAAAAAAATTAGTTAATTCACAAAAATTTGTCAATTTAATTTAAGCCTTCATATATAAAAAAAAGAAAAAACAAAATATATATTAATGGGATTAATAAATTCTAGATAAACATATTTAAATTTTTTATAAATTCTTTATCATCTGTACCATATCTATAATTGATAATGTTAAATTTTAAATGTGGTAATTCATTTTTTTTGTAAGTAAAAATGGGGCTTTCAAATTTTAATTATTTAACAAAAAAGCATTTTTGGAATTAAAAACTGAGATTTTTCACTAAAAAAAAAATTCTCCGTTACGAGTCTATATCTTGAGTTCCATGAGTACCATTATTGAAAATTTTAAAATTTCTAAAATATTGATTTATAAAAAACCCTCCTCATCCCGACTATTGTTATCATATATTCCATTTGATGTTTTTTTTTTAGAAATATGTCTGTCTGTCTGTTCATTTCTGTCTGTCACTCTGTCAGAAGTAGTCCTGATAATTCTTCAAATATTTGACATCAAATTTTCAATATAAAAGCTGCTGTTGGCTGTTTGTGATGAGAGGGAAGCATTAAATATAATATCAAAAAAAAAAAAATCAAACTGACTTTCCGGTTGAGAGAAATTGCCAAAAGTTAAAATAAAAATTGTTAAATTAATAAATTACTCATATTTATGCATTAATTATAAACAAAGGTTACTGCCGGATGAAGTGGTTTTAAAGGGAAACAGGAAAACCTCAACAACAAGATTGCAATGTAATATACCGAATTAATTATATAAAGATAAGACTACAAACTTGTTCGACATTTAGTTAAGATTCATATTAATTATTTAAGTTAATTTAAAAAATAGTTCTAAGAACGTTGATATATTCATTAAAGTAGATTTTTTACCTAATACCCCTTATCCTGTTCTCTATGAAATTATAAAAATACATTTTTAGCTTATAAAACTAATCTAGACACGCTTCTAGTCGCGTAAGTGTTTACTATGGTGGCTACTATATGGTTCTCTAATCTCTTTCTCACAATAAAATGGTTAGTTTTCGAGATATAGAAAATGAGCCATATCCCTACCCGCGCCATATCCCTCGTGTTTACATTATATATTAATATATTTGTTTTGACCCTAATAATTTAATAGTTCTTTATCTTCTTTTTTTTGTTTGTTATTAAAACAAATGAATTTTAAAGTAATGTCAATTTTCAAGTTGGTATATTTTTATTTGAAAGTATGCAAAATATCCAAATAGTAAGTTTGTCTAATATTATGTCTAAATTATATTATGAATCAACATTTCAATTCATATAGGATATGAGTTTAAATTATCGAATAAATAAAAAAATTAATTTTATCTCGAATAAATTTTTATTTATATAAAAATTTTGACATTTTTTTGTTTAATGCCAATATATGTGAAAAAAGGCTAAATCACATAAATTAAAATATCTGACTCGATATTAGATAATTTCTCTAAATAATATAGAATTTTGTAATTTTTCATCTCCAGATCTGACAATAAACGCGGAAATTAAAATCAAACTTACATTTTGTTATAAAGAATTTTCTTTAGAAAATTTTTACCCCATATTAAATGATTTTTGTTCTCTATTTGAATAATTTGAAAAATGAATGTGGTTGCATGGCTCAAGCTCTTTTTGAGTTGATGGTAATAAAATTGTTTTAATAGATAAAATTCATTAGATAATTTTAAAAATTTCAATTTAAATATTTATTTATTTGAATGAATTTTAATATTATAAAGTTTTGTTTTTATTACTCCTTTCCGATGTTTACGAGTCCATACATGAATATAAAATTAATATTGTAATTCTAGCAATTCCCAAAATTAATATATGTATATGGTATATAAGTGTTTGTTTATTTTAATTTTTAATAATCAAATATATAATTTCAATTATTTAATTTATTCTAAAACTCAAGGTTTCATTAATTAAATAAAATGATTAGAACAATTTTGTAAATTATTTTAGTTGAAAAAATAAGTTGACCTGTGGCCAGGTCCGAACCGACCGACGGTTTGAAGTAAATTAATTTCCAGCTACAGAAACAATTTCAAATAATTTTAATATATCTATTAATGTAATAAAAAACAGATAGGCATATAACATAAATATTTTTAATATTATTTTACTTATAATCTATATGTAAGACCAGGCTGTGACGTCATGAAGGGCTGGATGACGTCATATAATTTTAAATTAAGAAAAAGCTAATAAAGATGATTTTTTTCGAGGATAAAACCAATACAAAGTGCATGATTCGTGGTGATATGTAAAAAATCTCCTCATGTGAAATTTGGTGTGAAAATAAACCTTCCCTTCCTATCGTCGGTCGCTAATACTACCACTTCCGGTTTCCGGATTTGCACCAAAAGTTGATCAATTCATCCTACTGATGCATTAAGTAAATATACAAAATTTCATCAAAATCCGTTGAGCCGGACGGATGGACGGACGGACAGACATCATGCTAAAAATACTTTTTTCTGTTAAGAAAATACTTGATTCGTGGAGATATGTAAAAATCTCCACATGTGAAATTTGGTGTGAAAACAATACCTCCCTTACTATCGTCGGTCGGTAATAAATTTCAAAAATAATCCACAAATTTCCAAACTTCCGGTCACTTGAAAATATCGGAGTCTCTATATTTGATATATTATTTGTATCAATTAGATAAATTTTAAATAATAATAAACTCAATTTTTTCCGATGCCTTTGTTATGTAATCGACATAAATTATTGTAATCAATACGTGTGTGTGTGTGTGTGTGTAGTCGAAACGTTTTACAGTTATTTTAATTTAATAAATAATTTTATACAAACAATGTGGTCTTTTAATAAAAATTCCCTTAATAATTATCAAAATAACCGCAAAAGCTTTAATAAATACAATACGTAGTTGTTTATAAACAACTATACACGGCAAATAAATAATAAAACTTGATGAGTAAATTTATGAAATTTGTAAATGAATTTCAATTGTTTACAAACGTAAAATAAGCTGATTACTAAACAAGAAATAAATTGTCTTTGATATGGATTATTTATTGATTCTAGTGAGTTTACATATTTTTACAATAAAAATTTTCTTTAAATTAATTTCTATAATACTATGGTCATTAAACTTAAAAAGAAAAATAGATTCATTTCTAATTGTGAGTTCATAACTGTTCTTAAATTTATTTAAACTAAATTGTGGTATTTATTCGATTATAGTAGTTATAATTAAAAAATTACTACATGTCTGGGTATAAAAGACGAAATTTAGTTATTATTAAGCTCCCTATGGCTTTGAATTTAAAAAACCCTTGGCAGGTTTTCTTCATATTAGTTTTTTTAAAATTGTTTAAAGTTTATTTTGAACAAAAATCGTTTCATTTAAAAATAGCATTAATTAAATAATATGCACCATATTATTTAATATATATATATATATATATATAAGTATATTTCCTTGTTTAAACCAAGTTTTATTTAAATTTGCTAAACAGAAATGAAACAAAAACAAAGTTACAGAAATAAAAAGAGAAGATGAAGCGAATACAAAGATCGAATGCGAGAATACGGAGGCGAGTGACATGTCCTTTGCCTGACAATTCCCAAAAGCCCTGTTTGATTCCACTATACAAATTCTATTCGTTTGTATCGTTGTCTTGCTCAAATAAAATCCTAGATAGACCCTCCATGAGACCACCATAACTTTTTTTTCCCTTTCTAAAAAAAATAATTAAATATTTCATATAATATTAAAGACTTTTAAGAATTTCAATAATAAGGGCCATAATATTTTTTCAAAACATTTTAATTTAATTTGTTACTTTTTTTTATTGATGATTTTCGATTGGGACATAAATCAATGATCATTTATTATTTAAATTGGAATGAGAAATATTCAAAATTCTCCAGGTGGATGTCTGCGAAAGGCCGAGTTCTTGTGAACGGCGAGAAATCGACTGCCTCGGAGTCTCCTGAACACTCTCACGTACAGTGGCGATGTTCTCGGCCAATCTGGCGTTCCTTTGACGTAAAGGTGTTGATTGGTTGTTTACTGAACCGGTCGTCTCAAATTTGGTCACCAATCGTTGGAGAGTAAACTTTAAAGGGCCACCGCGTCTGCCGTAAAATGGGCGCAATGCTTGTAACGTTCGCACTAACGAACTCTCATTTTGAGAATAAATTTTTATCATTTGCTGCTCAACTGTGTGATTTGGCATCAGTAACTGAATCAGAAAAAAACAGATTGGAGAGATGCCGCCAAAACAAAATGACATCCACAGATTATTAACATCGACCCGTCCTTGTTGAAAGACCCTATATTTTATTAATTACTTTTAAATAAATATAAGGTTTACGCCGGAAGTATATTTTCGAAATAATAAAATTATTTTTAATATTTTTAAATATCATCGGATACTTTTTATTACCGACCGACGATAGTAAGGGAGGTATTGTTTTCACACCAAATTTCACATGTGGAGATTTTTACATATCTCCACGAATCATGCATTTTCTAAACAGAAAAAAGTATTTTTAGCATGATGTCTGTCCGTCTGTCCGTCCGTATAGATGTGTACAGCCTGAACGGCTCAACCGATTTTGATGAAATTTGGTATATTTACTTAATTCATCAGTGGGATGAATTGATCAACTTTTGGTGCAAATCCGTGAACCGGAAGTGGTAGTATTAGCGATCGACGATAGGAAGGAAAGGGTTATTTTCACACCAAAGGAGATTTTTTTATATATCACCACGAATCATGCACTTTGTATTGGTTTTATTCTCGGGAAAATCATATTTATTAGTTTTTTCTTGATTTAAAATTATATGACGTCGTCCAGTTATTCATGACGTCACAGCCTGGTCTTACATATAAATATATACATATATTATAAATAAAATAAAATTAAAAATATTTATGTTATATTCATATCTGTTTTTTATTACATTAATAGATATATTAAAATTATTTGAAATTGTTTCTGTAGCTGGAAATTAATTTACTTCAAACCGTCGGTTCGGACCTGGCCACAGGTCAACTTATTTAATCTTTATTTTTCAGAAATAGATATAACATTTTATTTGTATAACAACTACGAAGGTTAAATTTACATATCTACTCTATCAATTTTGAATTTAATTGAGGCAAAAAAGATAATTTGATAACTAATTCTAATTCCAATACGTATACTTTTACAAAATTTATAAATTAAATATTAATTGTAATTTATTTATTTATTTAAATCCAGTATGGATAAATGTTAACTCTAAATTAGTTCCCCCACACCCTCACCGTTCTCTTTGTTCAATCTCCCCTTTCATGTTTGACTAATAAACACTTTGAATAGAATGGAAATCGAATTTCGAATCATGACCAAGTTTTTTTTATTCATATTTAAAAAACAAAACAATCCTTTATATGGCAAAAATTGAGTCATATCATCATTTGAGTTGAATTAACTTACTTCCGAAGTTGGAGAAATATATCTTATCTAATTATACTAGCAAAAATTATATATATATCTATTTGTATTTTTGAAATATTAAACCGCTCTAAGAATTTTTCGAAATTCACACCAAAGATAATATTTATAGAGAAAAATCGATCTGTGTTGGTTTCAACCTCAAAAAAATCATCTTTATTAATTTTTTCTTAATTTAAAATAGGAAATTTAGATGACGTCAGCAACTACCTAAGACAGGGCTTCCTTAAATACAAACTATTATAAATATAAATAAAATCAAATTACTAGCTTTTTCGCTTTTATAACCCTAACTATTTCTGAAGATGCATACAGGTCATGCAATTCCTCGTTATGCAGTCTCCACCATTCCCCGGTGACCTCATCTTTCTTTGGTCAATAAATGCTGGGAAGAATCCTATTCTCAAATACTCTGAATCTACTCTCATCTCCCAGGGTCATAGACCATTCCTCCCACCCATATAATACAACAGGCAAAATAATTGTTTTATATATTTCAATTTTGATTCCTTTTGATAATAATTTTGATGAGATAAGCCTCTTTACTGCATGATAACAGGCGTTTCCCGATTGCAACCTCGATTCTTCTCAAATATTATTATCCTTCGTGATTACATTCAATTTTTTTACATATTCAAATTCTACATTTTGTATATTAAGATTTTGTATGTTAATGTGTACAGCGTCTTTGTTACTAAATATTTTTTCTTATCACTATTAATTTCAAACCCCATCTCTTTTCCTACCTCCATTAATTTTTCCTCGCTATCTGTAATTGCAATTGCCGAATCTTACTCTTTTTTTTACTACCTTCAAGACAAATTTGAAGATTAAAATTTGAAAAAGTTTATACGGATCTATTGAGTCATGCGTATGTTTTACTATAGTCTACAAATAATTAGTGAACAGAAATATTGAATTCGCAGTTTTTTTCTAATATCTGTCATAATGAAAATATCTTAATTAATGTTGATCGATTTGGTCTGAACTCCTATTTCCTCCGCCTATGGTTCGTAAGTACTGTATATGTTAAAATAGAAATAGAGTATAATATTTCTTGATCATTTCATTTTGATATTTTATTTTCATTGCTTGATTTTTATTAAATATTTTTAACTATAATGAAATTTGAGAAAATACAAATTTAGAGACTTAAGACAATTTATAAATTTATAAAACTATAGATAAAACTATAGATATATACATTCATTAATAGTATTAATTTAAATTAATTGATTTATTTGTTTTGTTATTATTAAGTTTATTTATTAATTTTTTTAGATCATAGTTAATTTCTTCCCTTTAAAGAAACTTATCTAATTCTGTGGTGCCAGGAGATTTGAAAATTATTAGAAGCAACATGAAAAGATTTCGCTTAGTTTCTGTCATGTCCGACCTCCATTCAACAGTTATTTTTTCTCAAGTTTCTTTCTTCTCCTAATCATGTGATCTATATATTTAATTTTTTTTGATTCATTATAATAAAATTTAAACAAATAAAAATTTTCATTTTGTTAATTTATATAAATTTCAATTTAAACTGATTGTGAGTCATACGCTTTGCCTAATTTGTGTACAGAAATAATGAATGTTCTTAGTGAGATTTGATATAATGTTGTCCGATTTGTGTGTCCTACATCTGAATTAGAAGAAATTATAAATTGCCTCCTCTTCCAGCCCAATTCATTTACCCATCCATGTTGTATAAGGCATCTTAATTTCTTAACACTTCATTTTTTTAAATTTAAAATAGAAGGAGAGAAAGAGTTTTAAATTATATTCGAATAGTCTATTATATTCTATATATCAGTATTTATTTTCTGAATTTAATACCAAGTTGATTTTCAAAATTTTCCATTCTTAATGCATATGATTGTTCTAAAAATATTTAAGTGAGAAACTAGTGTGAGACATACGTCATAACCATAAAGAGATTTCTTATTGGATTTAAACAGCTCTTAAAGTTTATATCACTTTAGTTTAGACTTTCTATATCTGACCAACTTAATTTCCTTTTGACTTTCTACTTCATAAGAAGAAAGACTCCCTCACTCCCACACTCATTACTTTGTTAATACAAATTTATTATTTTCTAAATAATATTAAAACTAGAAATAATAAAAAGTAAATTTTTTTATTTTAAGAAACAAAATGTGATGTTTTCAAAATTGTATCTAAATTATCTTCTATAATAAAGTGTAAAAGTATTTTTGGTCTATCGATCAATCTTCCCTTATGGAAATATCATTGTAAAACTTGCATAATTTTCTTCTTGTGAGAAGGTAACAAATAATCCTATTCATATCATTACGTTTATGAAAAAAATAAAAATAATTTAATTAATTTTGTTACTTCAGTTTCGATGAAATCAATATGGTGAACTTGAACTTTGATTTGGTGATAAATTTCTATTCCACCTGTCTAAAAATACATTCAATAGCTATTTTCAATCCTACCGTTCCCCCGCTTCTTTAATTCAATAAAGTGAGTGTATATATCTTTAGAAAATACTGCATATTTCTCCTTTCAACGAATCAAAAGACGCATTAAGGGTTTCTTTTCAAAAGACGGTTTTTATTATCAGGAAATGATCTAAGAAAGAGATCCTATAAATATTTTTTATTCTTGATATCATATAAATTTTGTCTATTTTATGAAATCTAATCATTTTTTTTAATTCACATATAAGAAAAAATAAGTTGACCTGTGGCCAGGTCCGAACCGACCGACGGTTTGAAGTAAATTAATTTCCAGCTACAGAAACAATTTCAAATAATTTTAATATATCTATTAATGTAATAAAAAAACAGATATGGACATATAACATAAATATTTTTAATTTTATTTTATTTATAATATATATGTAAGAGCTGGCTGTGACGTCATGAATGGCTGGATGACGTCATATAATTTTAAATTAAGAAAAAACGTATAAAGATTTCTCGAGGATAAAACCAATACAAATGCATGATTCGTGGTGATATGTAAAAAATCTCCTCATTTCCACTAAGGTTGAGAAAAATGTCTGTGTGTGTATATAGACAAGATTACACAAAAACGATTTGAGCTAGAATAATGAAATTTGGTTTATTCAAAATTCGTAGTTTTCTATCAACTTTTAAGAAATGTAGCTCAACCGGAAGAGGGTCATTACTTACAACGTTTTTATTTTTTTTCCTCTAAAGTGACCGTAAAAATAAAGATATATGTTTGATAATTTTTCACATGATTAATAATTGTATAAAACTGCTATATATAGAATTTCAGCTTGATTGATTTGCTGAAATTACCAGAATTAATTTTTTAACACTGCAAATCTCACGCGCCAACACGTGACGTGGTGCCATCAACAAAAAGCCAAACATGCACTGGTTTAATATTTATTATTTATAATTTATAATTAATTAAATTTAATTTAAATATAATACATTATGTTTGAATCCAATTCAAATTACGAGATAGTCGAGTGGAGACACTCCAGCTAATTTCTGTTAAGAAAATGCTTGATTCGTGGAGATATGTAAAAATCTCCACATGTGAAATTTGGTGTGAAAACAATACCTCCCTTACTATCGTCGGTCGGTAAAAATATTTATATAAAAGAATAATTTTTTCTTGGCTATACGTTAATATTACAATATAATGAAATAAAAAGACGAGATAAAGCAAGCGAGTGATATCAGAAATATATATTTTACAAATTTTATTACAATTATATCTTGGTACTAGTCAAAATTCGAATAAAAATATTTAGAAAGATCAATAAGTTTAAATTTGATTTATTATTTATTTACTAACTGCTCAGACTTTCTTCTGCGCTCTTTGCACTTGGACAGGGGCTCTGCCGCGCAAATCGCAGCTTGACCCTGGCGGCTGTGTTCAGTAGTTTTCCCCATAATTTTTGCACAGTGGTTTTTGTCATCCTTAACGTTAAACATGATGTAGCAACTAAAAAACCTCTTCCAAGTTAACACCCTTTGAAAGGACATAACCAATCAAGTAGGTTGCCATCTAAACGGGGATGAGGTATTGAATGATCTTTCCGACGATGGTTACTCTCAACCTTTTTTTACTTTGATTCCCTGGAATGGCCACTACTTTTTATTTCAAGAAGTTTCCCAAATTTGATCACGCAGGTAGAGCGAACCTCGCACCAGAGCCTGAATAAAACTTTTTTTCATTCATTCAAAATCAAGTATTATGAGTTTTTAAAGAATTTTAAATTTTTACCTTCTTTGTTTATTTTATCTAAGTAATTTTACCACGTGAAAAATGTGTGAAACCTGTTTCAAATATACCACATAGATAATTAATGTAACAAAGGCACTTGGGGATTGATTCATGAAATAATGATTTCAATATTAATTTCAATCTAAATTATATTCGGATTGAGAATTTCTGAAAAAAAACAAAGAATATAAATTTGTATTTGTATTTATATTTTTAAATTATTTAATTTATATAATATTGATTTTGATTATTTTATTTTAATTTTATCAATAAATTTGAGGCAGGGTAGCCGAGAGCGTAGGATACCAACTTTCCACGCAAGAAGTCGGCGTTCGATTCCAACTAAGAACAAAAATTTTCAATTTAATTTAACATCAGCTGCCTCCGGCAAGCCCCACCATGGATGTCACCTTGTCGTGTTGGGGGGCTTCGACTTAACTAAGAACATCCACGTCTCGGAGATGAGACTAGCAATCTACTCAAGAGACGCAAATCACAATTGCTCAAAGAACCACACACAGCCTCGAAAATTGGAATGATTAACACATTGACGACACGGCAACGAACCTATTACGGAAATGGGTTAAGATTCGCCGTAAAAATGGAACGAACACGTAGGAAGAGCCAACGCGGAAAGGCTCTTGAGAATATAGCCCGGGATGGAAGGCCAGCAACACAAGAGACCAAGCCACCGAAAAAATGGGCTGACTGCTGGGCGTACTCTTCCCAAAAAAGACCTGAGGATAGTGAAGAAGAACAGGCCTTAGGCCTATAATAGAAGAAGAAGAAGAAGAAGAATAAATTTGAATTTAATCACATTTGTAGATTTGAAAATTAATATATTCAAATTCTTTAATATATTTTAAAATTTAAATTATTATGTATTTCTTCAATATTTAATAAATTAATTAATTGGATATATATTTATTTTATTTATAGATACACATTTCCATAAAAATATACAAAATCATGTTTGACTGTTAAATTCTATAGTTTTGAATTAAATACTTATAAATAAACTTTATTGATATAAATATTCATTTAAACAATTCCAATAAGTAATTGTAAAACATATTATATTTAATTGATAGCAAAAAGATTATAACAGACTTGTTCTTATAAAGAAATTTTGATATGAAATAAAATAATTTGAAACCTATTTCAAATATCCCATAAAAATTGTCTGACCAATCAAAAAATGTTTATGAAAAATTGACTAATCTGAATAAGTTTATGTGACATAGTTACACACCAACGACCAACCCCTAGACCAGTGATGAGCAACCCGCGGCCCGCGGGCCGCATGCGGCCCTTTAAATATTTTTCTGCGGCCCGCCGAGCATTTCTAAAATATAATTTTATTATTCGTCTCGATTATTTATAAACAATAATAATTTGTTATTTATTATATTGTTAATAAATATTTTTAATATATTTTTTAATAATAATAATAATTTGTTATTTATTAATTTTTCTCTCATCAATAAATTAATTATAATGTTATGTTAGTAGTAGTCGCCAATTTATAAATCGGATAATATACAATTCGGGATTCAATCTGCCATCATCGAAAGAAGTATAGTGTGTGTAAATTTGTGTGTAATTTGACAGATTAAAACATATGATTTATGTCAAAGTATTCTTCTTACGCGTTAGTTTGAATCGTGAATACATAGACGAGTACAGTACAGTACCAATAATTAAATTAATCAATTTTATAAAGTCGCGCGGCTTAAATCACCGTGAATTTAAAGAATTCCTGAACAATTTAGAAACTGAATATGGCGACGTGGTTTTCAATACCGAAGTACGTTGGCTTAGTAGAGGTGCAATGCTAAAAAGAGTATACGCCTTAAAAAGTGAAATACAATTGTTCTTGGATATGAAGGAATATGCCTTTCCTCATTTTGGTGATAAAGAATGGATGTGCGATTTTGCGTTTCTTATTGACATAACTCAGTATCTCGGTGATCTTAATGTGGAACTTCAAGGCAAAGGACAGTTTATTCATAATTTGTCTGATAAAATTCAAGGCTTTGAGCGCAAATTAAAATTGTGGAAACAGCATCTTTTGCAGAATAATATGTCTCACTTTCCATATTTAGAAAAAGAAAACGTTACTACTTCTCAAAAATACGTACAATATATAGACATTTCAACGAATTTCAATTACGATTCCAAATCTTCAAAGCTGAGAAGATAGCGGTTTCCATGAAAATGTTTTCTTCGCCATTTAATATCGATGTGGATACAGTTCCTGAAAACTTTCAAATGGAAGTGATTAACATACAAAATAATACCGATTTAAATAATGTATTTTTCTCATTAAACATCGATAATTTTTATAAATCTTATGTGAGCCCTGAGAAATTTCCGCTTTTGACGAAAAATGCAAAGCAAATGATGTCTCTTTTCGGAAGTACGTATGTATGCGAAGAATTATTTTCAACCATGAAATTAATAAAAAATGACCACCGATCAAGACTGAGTGATGCTCGATTAGAAAGCTGCATACGTGTAGCTACTTCATCAATACCGGCTGATATTGATCAGCTTATATCGAAAAAGGAGTGCCAAAGTTTTCAAGTAAATTAGTTTTTCTGTTCTTCTTTTATTTGTTTTTATTTTGCATTAACATTTATATACACTTATAATTATATAAAATATTTACTTTTTTAAATTTTGCATTTTTGTTCTTTTCTTGTCGCATTAAAATTTATATATAAAATATTTACTTTTTTTAATTTTGTATTTTTATATTATAATGTTTATTAGTATATATATAAAGCTTTGTAAATTATTAGTAAGTGCGGCCCGCCACAAAATTTTAAAATTTAAATTGGCCCGTGGGTTAAAAAGGTTGCTCACCCCTGCCCTAGACACTCTAATGCGCCTTTTGAAGCTGTTAATTTTGGTGGCGCTGCAGGCGACAACGGTTGGCTCTTCAGGCGCCCAATAGATGGCACCGCAAGTAAAAGACCTCAGATCACATAGTAAGTGCCTCCCCCCACAGTCCTTCCGAATTCCCTGCAATTATTTGAATATTAACTATTTTTTCAATATTATACATTTAATATTTTATATAAATCTATAATATTGAAAAACATCAATTGTCTTTCAATCTCGCATCTTACTATACTAGCAAATATGAAAGAAATTAAAAATCCCATATTAGAGTTGTTTTATTTAAAACAAATAATTCTCTTCCTTTTTTACTATCTCGCCAGAGATAGTATTGGGATCATGAAAACCGACGATACTAGGGAGGTATTTTTAAATTTTTCTTTCTTTTTTTTTTTTATTGAATGAATATTGGGAATTTAAAAATTATTTATTAAGATATATAAAACTAACATTACAGCAATCAAATATGCTTTTTGCTGTAAATATATAAATAATTATAATTTCTGTCGTATGTATGTGAATGTATGTAATATTATGAAGTTAGTTACAAATTCAGTTTAAACTTATATTGTAAACACCGTTTGTAACGGATTTGCCTAATTACTAGGCGAACCTATGGCACGCATGCCATAAGTGGCTCGTTTGAAAATTTTGATGGCACGCACAAAGACAAGAATAATTTTTAATAATTATAACTTTTTTCAATAGAACAATCCACATTAATTTATTAATTTATATATCCATCTTAATATATTAAACCAGTAAATTGTACATTTTATTACTGAAATAACGCTTGAATTCCCTCGAAGTTTAAAAACATCTTTGATAAATACAGTGTATGTAGTTTGCTGTTTGGACTTGTGTTAATGTCATTGTATGTTGTTCAAATAGAGGTATATAAGAATAGTGTGATATAATTACATAGTAATCGTTTTAAACTAAATTATTGTAAATATATATTAATATATATTTAATTTTTAAAGCACAAAAAAAAAATATATTTTTCTGTTTTTAGATGAAATTTTGTTTTTAAACTTAGAGATTAATATCTTTTTAAATGGTTTAAAGCATAGGTTCTTAAACTTATGTACTCCACGGACCCCCACTTGAAAAAATTTTTTTTGACGGACCCCCATCACAACTTTAGGTACTTTACGTCATTTTATTAATTAATTTCTGGCTTACGATCTCATAAGGACAAGGATATATGATGAATATTTCTAACAGTGATTGGTGAATAACGATTTTTTTGCATATTGTAGAACACATTTTATTAGAAATTATAATATTGAAGAAAGAAAATACAAACATTGTCATAGCAACAAATCTCACAAATTATAATGGGTACTTACATTAAATTCATATAAATATTTTATAATTTTTTTCAGAAAATATTAAATAAGAAATATTTTAAAAAATAACTGCATCTATCTCACTAAATATAACTTACATATTTAATGAGATGTATGCAGTTGTTTTCTTGAAACAAGAATCTCAATATCTGGCTTAATATTGGAAACTTTTAATCTAAGATCCGGCTCTACATTTAATTTGTTTCTATATTTAGACTTAATATAAAATAGTACCGAAAAAGCTTGTTCGCATAAATATGTTGTGCAGAATGGAATCAAGTGTTGAAGTGCTTTATTTGCAAGCGCAGGATAATCTGACCTGAGAAGTAACCAAAAGTTGCTCAATTCAGTTTTGTTAAATTTTAGTTTATAAGTTGTATCACATGATAATTCCACGAGAATATCTTGTTCAGGTGCAGATAAATGTTTAGTATTTGTAATTTCCATATTAAATGGATCTCTGATCCAGTTATTGCAAGGATCAGGAGTAGAAAAATACTTCCTGAAGTTGCTTTTCAAAGTAATTAAATGTTCAACAAATAATTGACGCGTTTGATTAAGCAATTTTTCACTGGAGCTTTCTATGAAATCATTGAGAGTTGGAAAAGACTCATATACACCGTTCTGGATGCGTTTCGACCACAAGTCGATTTTTTTAATCATTGCTTCTATTTTATCTTCAACTTTAAATATATTTACAACAGTACCTTGCAGGCTCAAATTAAGTTCGTTCAATAATGTAAAAATATCAGTCAAGTAAGCCACCTTAGCTAACCAGATAAAATCATTGAAACATTCGGTCAGTTCAAAATGCGCATCTATTAAAAACAATCGTATTTCATCTCGAAGCTCAAAAAGGCGAATGAGTACTTTCCCGCGGGACAACCAACGTACATCTGTATGTAATAATAAATGTGTATGTTGACTACCCATTTCCTCACACAAAATTTTAAAAACTCTGGAATTAAGTGGACGAGCCTTAATGAAATTGACAATTTTAACTACTTCGTCTAATGTTCTTTTCAAATCTGGTGACATATTTTTGGCTGCTAATGATTCTCTGTGAATGCAGCAATGATTCCAAACAACCTGAGGCGCAACATTTTTAATAAGAGCAATCAATCCAGTTCTTGTACCTGACATTGCACGAGCACCATCAGTGCAAATTCCAACACATTTTGGCCACTCTATTTCATTTTCGGTTATAAAATTATTCAAACTGTTAAATATGTCATTAGCTGTCGTTCGTGAAGGTAGTGAATCACAAAACAATACATCTTCTTGTATTTGATTTTCAAACTCATATCTAATGAAAGCTAACAAATTGGCATTATTAGTGACATCAGTACTTTCATCCAATTGTAATGAGTAATAGTGACTTTTGCGCACTCTCGATATTAATTCTTCTTTTATATTACATGACATGTCTTCAATCCTATTCTTAACCGTATCATTTGATAATGAAATCAAATTTATATCGTTTGCTGCTTTAGTTCCTAACATTATATTTGTAATTACTTTTGTAGCAGGAAGAATTAATTGCTCTGCTATATTATGCGGCTTTCCTGCTTTAGCAATAAGTAGAGCTACTTCATATGATGCCATTACTGCTTTCTTACTCATACCACCAGATCCCGTCTTTACCATCAATTTCTGACTTGAATTAAGTTCTTCTTTTTTCATTTTAAAAAATTCGATAGACTTACTAACATGCTCGCTGTGCTTTGTTTGTAAATGACGTCTGAGATTAGCAGGTTTCATACTTTCATTGGATAAACTTTCCTGACATAGAACGCAGACTGGTCTTTCCACATCATTGTTGCAAATATAAGTAAATCCAAATGATAAATAATCATCCGAATATTTTCTAGTTTTGCGTTTCTTGGTAGAGTTTGCTGTTGATGCCTCATCATCTGATTCTTTCCGTTTCTGTGTTGAACCAGTTTGTAGCCAACGATCCATTTTATGGAGTAATTTATTAACATTGAACTACAATAATATAAATATAATATAAATATAATATAAATATAACGAATTATTATTTACTAGCTATGTTTTAATATGATTTTAAATGAATGTTTTAATATCATTTTAAATGAATGTTTTAAATCATTTTAATAAATGTTTTAAATCATTTTAAATAAATGATTTAATATCATTTTAAATGAATATTAATTTATATAATAAATATATTTCGTAATTTGATTCTAAAATATTATTAATTTCGTAATTTGATTCTAAAATATTATTAATTTCGTAATTTGATTCTAAAATATTATTAAAATAAATATTTTTTATTCATAAAACTAACTTATACTTACTCTCAAAAACAGCCTTTCTGGGAAATTGCAAAATGTGTTTAGTGTTTTTATAAAATAATGATCATGCAAATTACACTAAAAATTAAAAAAAATTATTAGCTATAATAAACTATTATTAGCTATAATTTAATTATAATTAATTAAATTAATAAAAATAATTTAAAGATACAACTCGTTGAGAAATGAACTTATAATTAACATTAATAAAAATAATTTAAAGATACAACTCGTTGAGAAATGAACTTATAATTAACATTTGCTTTAAAACTGTTTAAAACCCCAGAGTGGACGCTGACAATTTGGGTTTTTCCGGGTAAGACTGTCCCCTCCCCTGGTTTTCCCCAATAACAAAGTGAAAGAAAATTCCCTTATATGCCTCCCCTTCCGAGCCCCTAAGAGGGGTTATTTTAAAGGAACAATCGAAAAATGATTTTAAATGAATGAATGGATGAAAATTCAAATTTTATATATAGTTTTTTATATATGTTTATTTATTCACAAAAAATTAATTGACATAATTATCAATTTAATAAAATAAAATAGTATTATTAATAGTATTAAATTATAGCCGTAATTCTCTAGGAGGATATAGTTAAACAATGAACTTTAAATATTTATATATGTATATATTTTTACGATGATTTTTTTCCGAGGACCGCGGACCCCCAGTAAAGGCTTCGCGGACCCCCAGGGGTCCGCGGACCACAGTTTAAGAACCACTGGTTTAAAGAAAGCAATAAAAGTAGAAAAAATATCTAGGTTAAAGTGTAACCATCGATAACAAGCAAACTTTAGTAATGTAAATACAGTTTTTTCAGGTGCACTAAATCACACATGTCGCACTCTTTAACATTTGAGTTGTTGGCCGGGCAAATAGCCATTTTGTAGTCTAATTAAAAAAGTTTCTTCTCTCTAGCCCTATACAAAGTCTCTTTACAGTAGTTGGTTGCTGACATCAAGAAGAGATGCTCAAGAGAGAAAGAGAGAGAGAGTGAGGAGTTTATTTGCAAACTTAAGACCTGACAAGTATAATTTAAGAAACCCTCAAATCAGCCACTGAATTAATAACAATCACGGGAAAAATGTAATTTTTTTCAAATCTCTTTCCATTACTAATATTACCAGTATTATTATATTAAAATCTCTTTTCTTAATTTAATTTTTGTTTTTCTTCTTTTAGAATATGATTACAAGTTTTAGACGAGAAAGTTCTAAATCAATTTAACATTTCAAGTTAAGATGTTTCTCAATGTTTTTTTAACAAATATTTCGTATAATAACAGTATAATGGATTATATTCTATTAATTATTAATTTTTTTCTCTAAATTATTTAAGTATACACATATGGCCTTTTATCTTTACTATATTTCTCTTCGTCTTATAAAATAGTCATTTAAATTGCAACTATTATTTATAATTTATCTAAGTCTCGTCAAATCATTATTTAGATAGGAATAGTTTCTGCATTTTATTAATAAATATTTATAAAAATAAACATTCTTCATTTAATTTCATGGCTTATTATGTTTTAGCTAAGAATTTTAAAATAGGAATATAGAATCACACAAATTTAAAATTATTTAACCATATACGAGGGTGTATCAAATGAAAACCTTAAAAGTACTAGAAATGATTTATTTTGACAGTTAAGTAAAACTAACACATATCCTTTTTCGACATAGTCTTTTTGACGTGTTATGCAAGTGTTCCACCTTTTTGGAAGCGCATGAATACCACGTTTGAAGAATTCTTTTGGTCGCGGCTGTAGCCATTCGTGCACCGCGGTTTTCACTTCTTCATCACTTTCAAAATACTTGCAACCCAATGCTCATGTAATGCTCCAAAATTACTCCTATTACATCCCAAAAGAGAGTCAGGGTGACTTTTCCTGCCGATCTCTGAGTTAGGAATTTTTTTGGTTTTGGCGATGAGCTATGGCGCGCCATTCCTTGCTCGCTCGTTTTGTTTCTGGTTGATGATAATGAACCCAGGTTTCATCCCCTGTAATAATTCTGCCTAAAAATGAATCACCTTCGGCGTGGAAACGACGCACTTTAATAGTACTTTTAAGGTTTTCATTTGATATACCCTCGTATATAAACATTTACAAAGATCTAAGTAAAGAAATTATAATTATAGAATAAATAAAAAAATATGTAAGTATTGTATCAAAAAGTCTTTAAACAAAATTAATTGCTGAGATTATAATTTATTATTAATTCATCTTTAAAATGATATAAAGGTAGGAATGTAGGTAATTACAGTGTATTATGGACAATTCCTTTCTTAGAATCCTCAATTAATTACTTAGTCATTCTGTTTGATGGAGTGTCGAGTACGTCAACCGGAATAAATTAAATGTATGGAAAGAGATCCATCCCTTTGTATGTCATCATCATTTCAAGTGGAGAGTTAAAGCTTGAAAGAGAAATGTAACATTTAATGTTTCATATCAGATACAATTTTAAGTATTCTCTCCCCGTTCAAGGCATATAAAATGGTCATTAGCTTTCATTTTAAATTTTTTTTTTTACAAATTAGATTAATTAATATATTAATAATATGCAAAAAAAAATTCGTTATATTTTGGTCAATTTGTCATGAGTTTTAATTTAATTTTATTGCTTATTTTTTACCCAAGGTGTATGCAAATTTAGCAATGATGATATTCTCTTTGAATGTCTAATAAATTAATCTATCTCTCTATCTATCTCTGTGACTCTACGGAACTCGAAAGTTCTTGGCTGCAGCAACCACACTTCTCCAAGTATCCCTATTCTGAGCCACAACCCTTCAATCCCTATCCTCTCCCATTTCTCTCACGTCCCTTCCTACATTATCGACCCACCGCGTCCATGGTCTTCCAAGCGGGCGTTTCCCACTCGGTCCCCCCCCACCCAATATATGTTTCGCCATTCTTTCCTCCCCCATTCTAGCCATAATTTTTCCAAATAGTTCCTCCATATATTTTTAATATCGCCCGCGTCTGTTTTTAAATTATTATTAGCATCTCTATTAAGTCTAAACGTGCCTGATAACCCTTTTTAATATTTTTAATTCCCATGTATAGATCTTTACTATTCTTGTTGCGGCTACTTTCCTCTATTTCTAATATTCTATTTTTTAAAATTTCCCTTTTTTTGTTTTTAATGACTTTCGTCACTATTTTCCTGCTATTAATATACTCCAATCTATCTACTTCGGGTTTACTATTAACCAATTGTAATTTAGCCTTTTTTCTAACCTCTATTACTTCTAAACATCCCTCATCGAACCATGGTTTATATTTTTTGTTATTTTTAAATCCTATATACTATTTGAAGCTGCCGTTTTAATATTTGATTGTATTTTGTCCCATATTTCTTCCGACTCATTCGTCTCGTCATTCCCTTCATGGGTCAAACTATTAAATCTATTTTTTATTTCGATTTGATATTTTAATTTATATTCCGCGTTTTTAAAATTATCTGAATTGTATCGTTTTTGACTAATTTCTCCTAACTTCGTGTTACGCGTCGAGAGCCGTTCTCTCAATTTTATTTCAAGCAAATAATGATCCGAATCACAATCTGACATCCAGAATATTAGACTGGCGTCTTCTGTCTGCCAGTACATGATCAATTTGGTTACATGTTTTTCCGTCTGGCGAGTTCCATGTACCCTTATGAATATTTCTATGTCTAAAAAATGTGCTTTTTATTATTAAATATTTTGTGTTCGCAAAACTTATTACCCTAACGCCGTTGTCGTTGCTTGTTTCATGGAGGCTCTTTTTTCCTATATATGGTCGAAATATTTCCTCTTTCCCAATTTTGGCATTAAAATCACCTAATATTATCTTACTTTTATAATTTGGGACCTGATCTATTATGGCTTCTAATTCCTCATAAAATTTATCTTTAATTTCCTCCTCTTTATCTTCTGTAGGTGCATGCACATTTATTAATGACATATTATAAATTTTTCCTTTGAGTACTAAAATAGATAACCTATCATTTAAGAATTCTATACTTTTAATTGCGGTAGCTACTGATTTTCTAATAATAAAGCCCGTTCCCAGTTGATGCCTTTTAGATCCGCCGTATAAGCAAATATACTGTCCAGCATCAATCCTTCCTTCCCCCACCCACCTCATTTCAAGAGAAATTACCTCTTCGTCCAACCCCCAATTGGAGGAACAGCTGTAATGGAGAAAAATTAAGATTTACATCTAATTATAATAAAAGAGAATATATATTGAAAAGAAAGTCAATTACTCAGTCAATTAATTCATTCATTCATCATTTAGCTAATCGTACTCATAAGATATCGCTAAATATAAATACAGAATATAAATATTTTATGAACAAGTTATAGTAAAAATAAAATTATATATAAAAAATAAAAAGTAGTTATAAATAGTAAAAAATAAAAATATATAGAAATAGGATATCTTCTAAAAAAATTTAAGAAAAAACACAAATAAAAAACTCAAATATCAAATTAAACCAAAAGAGGTTTGAATTAAAAAATACTTTCAGAATATATTAATTAATTAATTAAGCTTCTAATGCTTATGATTATATATTAGAAGTTGTGAAATAGAGTAGAATAAAACACAAAAGGAAAAATGAAATAAGAGATAGAGAAAAAAAAAATAGATATGGTTTTAGTTGCCGCTCTTATCCTTGGATGATGAATTGTCCATACAATTACAAGATTATTATAATTCTTGTAATTCTTAGTGCTGTATAAATGATTGATACAATGGGTCGAGTGACCCTAATAAATTAATATATATAGTAAACTACTTTTGAAAGAAATATTGAAAATAATATATTTTTACTATCTCGCCAGAGATAGTATTGCGATCACGAAAATTTTCGATGTTGAGATTTTGATGTTTTTATACGTTTTGAAGGTTCCTGAATCATTTTCACTAAGGTTGAGAAAAATGTCTGTTTGCGTGTGTGTGTGTATGTATGTAGGCAAGATTACGCAAAAACGGTTTGAGCTAGAATGATGAAATTTGGTACATGGACATTATTCAAAATTCATAGTTTTCTATCAACTTTTGAGAAATGTAGCTCAACCGGAAGAGGGTCATTACCTACAACGTTTTGATTTTTTTTCCTCTAAAGTGACCGTAAAAATAAAGATATATGTTTGATAATTTTTCACATGATTAATAATTGTATAAAACTGCTTTATATAGAATTTCAGCTTGATTGATTCGCTGAAATTACCAGAATTAAATTTTTAACACTGCAAATCTCACGCGCCAACATGTGACGTGGTGCCATCAACAAAAAGCCAAACATGCGCTGGTTTAATATTTATTATTTATTATTTATAATTTATAATTAATTAAATTTAATTTAAATATAATATATTATGTTATTTAATCCAATTCAAATTGCGAGATAGTCGAGTGGAGACACTCCAGCTAATTTTATTATAATATTGTATTTTCACAATTTCTTATTTATTAATTATATAAACATTTTATTTTAAAATTAAATCTAAATTTTTCTAAATTATGAAGAAGAAAGATGATAACTCACTCCCTCTCCTCCAAATATAATGGAATAAAACTTTTCTTAAAAAATTAGTCAAATTTTCCAGAAAGAATAACTTAAAGATTTTTTAATTAGTCTATATAATATATATATGATAGACTTTATATTGACATTCTTATTGATTTTCTATATGAAAAACCTTTTTCTTTTATCTTAAATAAAAAAATAACATACAATAAGAAATTAATTAAAAAAAAATTACCAAAGAGAGAGAGTGAGAGTTATTGACTAAAGAGTAATCTTTATACAGATTTGATTTTTTCACTCAACAGCTGCTATTGTGAATATTGTTTAATTTCATAAATAAGATTTAATTAAATGTTTGGAGTATCGAAAAAATTTCAGTCACACAACATTTTGTTTTCATTTCTTAACCTATTTTGGGCATCAAATTTGAAAATTAAATTATACATTTTCACATTTAATATAACATAATAAATATTTTATTAATTTCCAGCTAATTTATAATTAAATATTTATTTTTATATTCAATATATAATTTAACTTGTAATATTCAGGTATTTTTTGTAATGTAATATTTGATCAAATTCTTTTAGTTAACTACTTATAGATTCGATCTTCAATATAAAGTGCAGGCAGGACATGCGGTTGGTTGCCAAGAATCGAAATCCCCAGGCGGTTAAAGTGGATCGTGTCAGTCAAGCCGAAAACTCTTTTATCTAGTTTATGAAGGTTTTGGATGGATGAAGAAGAGGTGATGTTAGCGGGATGAGGAAGGGGGCATAGGGGCAGTAATCCAATCTCTGTTCCAAACTGCGCTGAATTTTTCAACCTTTCTCAAAAGTATAAACTTTATAAATTCCAAAATAGAATTAAAGGACGAGAACGATTTAAGGTTAATAAAATACATATAGAAATTTTTTAAATTCAGATTTAAACATTGCTCTTAATTAATCTAAAACTTCTGTTTTTATTCAAATACGATTAATGAATATAAAAAAATAAGTGAAAAAATATCATTAAAAAAAAATTAATTTTTATGGTAAGTCTTTTTTACAAATCATTCCAATATAGTTTTTTATTATAAAATTATTCTACAGAAAAGTAGATCGACAATTTATGTATTTTATGTAAAATTATTTTTTAAAGGTAAATGTTATTCTTTATATTATATTAAAATTGCTCAAGCATGATTTCTTGAAATATTTGATGAAATTAAACAATATAATAATTAACAAGAAAAAAATTATTTAAATAAAAATTATAATAGTATTAATGTTTGTTTATTGATTTTTCAAAATCCTAGTAATTATATTAAAAGAGTTTCTATCTCCATTTATGCAAAACTTCGAAAATGAAATAGGAAAAAATTGAATTGGATTGTTTTGCGAATGTTTGGAAATATTTACGATCATCCATCCACGAATCAATCGTTACCTCTTCTAGAAGAACGAGATGAAAATAAAATGAAACACTGGATAGAAAAATATACGATCTGACAAAGTCATTGACTTGAAAATAAAATGTCAACGTGACAAAAAACAAAAACTTTTACTGTTTCCTAATATGTATATAGAAAAGATAAACAAGGTAAAAGTAAGATTTGTGGCAATATAAAATATGAAAATGAGAAAATGTTTACTAAAAACTGCCAAATTATTAAAATATTTCAATAAAAGTTTTTATCTTATGCCAGATAATTTGATTAATAAGGTTTTAAATTCTATATTAATAATTAAACTCTTTTTACCGACCGACGATAGTAAGGTAGGTATTGTTTTCACACCAAATTTCACATGTGGAGATTTTTACATATCACCACGAATCATGCATTTTCTTAACAGAAAAAAGTATTTTTACCATCATGTCTGTCCGTCCGTCCGTATAGATGTGTACAGCTTGAACGGCTCAACGGATTTTGATGAAATTTAGTATATTTACTTAATGGATGCATCAGTATGATGAATTGATCAACTTTTGGTGCAAATCCGGAAACCGGAAGTGGTAGTATTAGCGATCGACGATAGGAAGGGAAGGGTTATTTTCACACCAAATTTAACACGAAGAGATTTTTTCACATATCACCACGAATCATGCACTTTGTACTGGTTTTATCATCGAGAAAAATCATCTTTATTAGTTTTTTCTTAATTTAAAATTATATGACGTCATCTAGCCATTCATGACGTCACAGCCCGGTCTTACATATATATTATAAATAAAATAAAATTAAAACTATTTATCTTCTATTATTACATTAATAGATATATTAAAATTATTTGAAATTGTTTCTGTAGCTGGAAATTAATTTACTTCAAACCGTCGGTCGGTTCGGACTTGGCCACATGTCAACTTATTTTTTTAATTATTATAAATATTAAGTTATTTATTCTAGTTAACAATTTAAATTAGAAAGGATAACTTATCGAGACTTCTGATTTTCTTTTTAAATTTGTTTTTGATATTACTTGAAAACTTCAAAGAAGGATTTAAAATTTTACAACAGAATTTCAAACATAATATTTAATATATATTAACAGTTCAAAAACTCTTCTTAGCTTAAATTTTGACATTAATAATAAAAAGTAGTATATATAGTTTTTCTGAATTACATTAATTACCTTAAGCATACTACGTATATTAATAAATTGATATTTTATACAATATTATTTTACTAATCGAAACAGTTGCAAACGGTGTTTGCAATTTAAGTTTTAAATGAATTTATCGTGGCTTGCTGCAATTAATTAAATAGTTCTTTGAAAACAATATTTTTGGTATACCTAATGATCAAATTAAAAATTAAAGAAATCTCCGCTCAAGGCAGATTACTAAAAAATGAACTTGTTGGGAGTTCTGGTCCTGGATATTAAAAAATTAAAAAAAAGATCTCTTTTGTAGATAAGTTCATGTTTAATATTGATATTCGATGGTTGAGCTAATCTTTGGGCTGTTGCTTGTGTGGAAACCATGACATAGAATTGGGCGTATTTTTTTGAATCTCCGTCTTGTGGGTTTCAATGTGAAGTTCTGTAATTAGAGGGTAATTTTTCCCGGATTATTTTCGTTCCCAGGAACCGGGAAATTTAAAAAATATTAAATTTGAGGTGGAAATTGTAAAAGTTTTATGAAAAAGTTAAATAAATGCTGTTTTTGCAAAAAAATAAAATAAGTTTAATTCAAAAATAAAAAAATACAGTAAGATATAATATATAATCAACAAAATATAACATTACTTGTTTAGAAAATAACATTTTAGAAATGAGAGGCAATCAAGGGAAATGTCGCCTAAACCTGAGATTTTCCATATTAGAAGAGTAACGACTCTGAGTTATTCCTTTTTCTTTTTTACTTTCCCGCATACTTCGTATAAGGGAAGTATTGGAATCGTCAAAAATTTCGACTTCGAGATTTCGATAGATCTTGACGTTTTAGACCTCCCTGAGTCGGAAAATACCATTTTTCGAATTATGTCTGTGTGTGTGTGTATGTATGTATGTATGTATGTATGTAATGTCTGTAAGCAAATTTACTCAAAAACTAATCAAGCTAGGACTTCGAAATTTGGTACACCGATATTATTCACAGTTTGTAGATTTCTATCAAAATTTCGTCAAAATCGGTTAACCGGAAGTGGTACTTTACCTACACTGGTTGCGTTTACCTTTCAAGTAAAGTACCAGTTTGCTTCGAGATATTTGCTTCCTATTTTGTATATAGATTTAAAAATATGAAAAAAATTCAGATACCAAATTTCATCATGATCTGACTACCGGAAGTGACATTTTACCTATACAAGTAGCGTTTCCTTTTTACCGACCGACGATAGTAAGGGAGGTATTGTTTTCACACCAAATTTCACCTGTGGATATTTTTAGGTACATATCTCCACGAATCATGCATTTTCTTAACAGAAAAAAGTATTTTTAGCATGATGTCTGTCCGTCCGTCCTTCCGTATAGATGTGTACAGCTTGAACGGCTCAACGGATTTTGATGAAATTTGGTATATTTACTTAATGCATCAGTATGATGAATGGATCAACTTTTGGTGCAAATCCGGAAACCGGAAGTGCTAGTATTGCCGATCGAAGAGATGAAGTGAAGGGTTATTTTCATATCAAATTTCACGTGAGGACATATCTCCACGTGTTATGCACTTTGTATTGGTTTTATCCTCGAGAAAAATCATCTTCATTAGTTTTTTCTTAATTTAAAATTATATGACGTCACCCAGCACTTCATGACGTCACAGCCAGCCCTTATATATTATAAATAAAATAAAATTAAAAATATTTATATTATATCCATATCTATTTTTTTACATTTAAAATATCAGTTAACCGGAAGTAGCACTTTATTCTATATATATATATATAAATGTTACCAAATATCAAATTTGACACCAATAAACTAATACGAACTGGCTCTTTATCAATACCAAGTTTACACATTCTAAATATTCATTCACAACTCTTTATACCTATTTATATGCGGGAAAGTCTAGGGGAGGACACTCCCGCTTATTTTTCTTTCAATGTGTTTTTTTTTGCATTATGTTCGATTTTTTGGAATTTTTTCGTATTTTGTTTTTTCTTTACTGTATATATCTAAAAAGATGAGATTATGTGTGCTCTCAATTAAAGACATTTAGGATCGTTGATTACAGAGTGTTAGTTATTATGTAAATATATAAATATGTTTTGCTCTTTTTTTGTTTTTGTTTGCTTTTGAGATGTTTTTGCTATTTTTTTGCCATCACCCATAAAGGACAATTATTCGATTTTTTCTTGCCATAAAAACCATCGTTGAACTTCAACGAACATTTAAAAAAAAGAAATGTCAAAATTGGTCCAGGTGTTATTGAGTTATGAGCTTACCAACACATTTTGCCTTTCATTTTTATATTATAGAAGATGCAAATAATTTTATAACTATACTATACTAAATATAACTATTTAGACTTAAAAGGCAATATGATTTGCTGATGGTCAAATTTATTAGTGTATAACCTAGTGCATAGGTTCTTAAACTTATGTACTCCACGGACCCCCACTTGAAAAAATTTTTTTTGACGGATCCCCATCACAACTTTAGGTACTTTACGTCATTTTATTAATTAATTTCTGGCTTACGATCTCATAAGGACAAGGATATATGATGAATATTTCTAACAGTGATTGGTGAATAACGATTTTTTTGCATATTGTAGAACACATTTTATTAGAAATTATAATATTGAAGAAAGAAAATACAAACATTGTCATAGCAACAAATCTCACAAATTATAATGGGTACTTACATTAAATTCATATAAATATTTTATAATTTTTTTCAGAAAATATTAAATAAGAAATATTTTAAAAAATAACTGCATCTATCTCATTAAATATAACTTACATATTTAATGAGATGTATGCAGTTGTTTTCTTGAAACAAGAATCTCAATATCTGGCTTAATATTGGAAACTTTTAATCTAAGATCCAGCTCTACATTTAATTTGTTTCTATATTTAGACTTAATATAAAATAGTACCGAAAAAGCTTGTTCGCATAAATATGTTGTGCAGAATGGAATCAAGTGTTGAAGTGCTTTATTTGCAAGCGCAGGATAATCTGACCTGAGAAGTAACCAAAAGTTGCTCAATTCAGTTTTGTTAAATTTTAGTTTATAAGTTGTATCACATGATAATTCCACGAGAATATCTTGTTCAGGTGCAGATAAATGTTTAGCATTTGTAATTTCCATATTAAATGGATCTCTGATCCAGTTATTGCAAGGATCAGGAGTAGAAAAATACTTCCTGAAGTTGCTTTTCAAAGTAATTAAATGTTCAACAAATAATTGACGCGTTTGATTAAGCAATTTTTCACTGGAGCTTTCTATGAAATCATTGAGAGTTGGAAAAGACTCATATACACCGTTCTGGATGCGTTTCGACCACAAGTCGATTTTTTTAATCATTGCTTCTATTTTATCTTCAACTTTAAATATATTTACAACAGTACCTTGCAGGCTCAAATTAAGTTCGTTCAATTTTGTAAAAATATCAGTCAAGTAAGCCACCTTAGCTAACCAGATAAAATCATTGAAACATTCGGTCAGTTCAAAATGCGCATCTATTAAAAACAATCGTATTTCATCTCGAAGCTCAAAAAGGCGAATGAGTACTTTCCCGCGGGACAACCAACGTACATCTGTATGTAATAATAAATGTGTATGTTGACTACCCATTTCCTCACACAAAATTTTAAAAACTCTGGAATTAAGTGGACGAGCCTTAATGAAATTGACAATTTTAACTACTTCGTCTAATGTTCTTTTCAAATCTGGTGACATATTTTTGGCTGCTAATGATTCTCTGTGAATGCAGCAATGATTCCAAACAACCTGAGGCGCAACATTTTTAATAAGAGCAATCAATCCAGTTCTTGTACCTGACATTGCACGAGCACCATCAGTGCAAATTCCAACACATTTTGGCCACTCTATTTCATTTTCGGTTATAAAATTATTCAAACTGTTAAATATGTCATTAGCTGTCGTTCGTGAAGGTAGTGAATCACAAAACAATACATCTTCTTGTATTTGATTTTCAAACTCATATCTAATGAAAGCTAACAAATTGGCATTATTAGTGACATCAGTACTTTCATCCAATTGTAATGAGTAATAGTGACTTTTGCGCACTCTCGATATTAATTCTTCTTTTATATTACATGACATGTCTTCAATCCTATTCTTAACCGTATCATTTGATAATGAAATCAAATTTATATCGTTTGCTGCTTTAGTTCCTAACATTATATTTGTAATTACTTTTGTAGCAGGAAGAATTAATTGCTCTGCTATATTATGCGGCTTTCCTGCTTTAGCAATAAGTAGAGCTACTTCATATGATGCCATTACTGCTTTCTTACTCATACCACCAGATCCCGTCTTTACCATCAATTTCTGACTTGAATTAAGTTCTTCTTTTTTCATTTTAAAAAATTCGATAGACTTACTAACATGCTCGCTGTGCTTTGTTTGTAAATGACGTCTGAGATTAGCAGGTTTCATACTTTCATTGGATAAACTTTCCTGACATAGAACGCAGACTGGTCTTTCCACATCATTGTTGCAAATATAAGTAAATCCAAATGATAAATAATCATCCGAATATTTTCTAGTTTTGCGTTTCTTGGTAGAGTTTGCTGTTGATGCCTCATCATCTGATTCTTTCCGTTTCTGTGTTGAACCAGTTTGTAGCCAACGATCCATTTTATGGAGTAATTTATTAACATTGAACTACAATAATATAAATATAATATAAATATAATATAAATATAACGAATTATTATTTACTAGCTATGTTTTAATATGATTTTAAATGAATGTTTTAATATCATTTTAAATGAATGTTTTAAATCATTTTAATAAATGTTTTAAATCATTTTAAATAAATGATTTAATATCATTTTAAATGAATATTAATTTATATAATAAATATATTTCGTAATTTGATTCTAAAATATTATTAATTTCGTAATTTGATTCTAAAATATTATTAATTTCGTAATTTGATTCTAAAATATTATTAAAATAAATATTTTTTATTCATAAAACTAACTTATACTTACTCTCAAAAACAGCCTTTCTGGGAAATTGCAAAATGTGTTTAGTGTTTTTATAAAATAATGATCATGCAAATTACACTAAAAATTAAAAAAAATTATTAGCTATAATAAACTATTATTAGCTATAATTTAATTATAATTAATTAAATTAATAAAAATAATTTAAAGATACAACTCGTTGAGAAATGAACTTATAATTAACATTAATAAAAATAATTTAAAGATACAACTCGTTGAGAAATGAACTTATAATTAACATTTGCTTTAAAACTGTTTAAAACCCCAGAGTGGACGCTGACAATTTGGGTTTTTCCGGGTAAGACTGTCCCCTCCCCTGGTTTTCCCCAATAACAAAGTGAAAGAAAATTCCCTTATATGCCTCCCCTTCCGAGCCCCTAAGAGGGGTTATTTTAAAGGAACAATCGAAAAATGATTTTAAATGAATGAATGGATGAAAATTCAAATTTTATATATAGTTTTTTATATATGTTTATTTATTCACAAAAAATTAATTGACATAATTATCAATTTAATAAAATAAAATAGTATTATTAATAGTATTAAATTATAGCCGTAATTCTCTAGGAGGATATAGTTAAACAATGAACTTTAAATATTTATATATGTATATATTTTTACGATGATTTTTTTCCGAGGACCGCGGACCCCCAGTAAAGGCTTCGCGGACCCCCAGGGGTCCGCGGACCACAGTTTAAGAACCACTGACCTAGTGTCTTGAAATTCTTTCATTCATCCATTTAATTTTTTTTTTTTTTTTTTTTTTGAGCTAATGATAGTAATTTATTAATTTTGTATCCTTTTTAATATTATAACTTCTACTATGTATTAAAATATTCAATCTCTCTTTTTGTGTGTAATATACAATTTCAACAAAACTCTATCTTATCTTATTATGCTAGCTAAAATTGTATATATCTATATTTCTATATATATTTCTATATATATTTCTATATTGGTTCTCAAAAACCGCTCTAACGATTTTTTTCAAATTCACACTAGATATAGTATTTATAAAGAAAAATTGAGTTTTATTGATCACATCTCTTGAAACATACAGCTTCATTATTAATTTCTTAATTAAAAATTATATATGAGTGACATCAATGGCATCCATTTTGAAATTTTACTCCCGCCTTTTTTTAAAGGATATTGTATTAATATTTTTTTTAAAATTTAAAATATTTTAAAATTTATTATTTAATTTCGAAATAAAATTAAAAATATTTATTTTTAATAAAATATATATATATTTATTAATCTCTCTCAAAAAAAAACAACAAAATAAAATACGGTTGGTTGACTCCCGCTTTTTTTTTAAATGATATTGTATTAACATTTTTTTATATTTAAAATATTTTAAAATTCATTATTTAATTTCGAAATAAAATTAAAAATATTTATTTTTAATAAAATATATATATATTTATAAATCTCTCTCAAAAAAAACAACAAAACAAATAAATGTCTTTGAAAGATGGTAAAAATATCTTTGTAATTATCAAAATATCATAGACCAGCGGTAAGAACAATTGTTTTTACTCCCCGAGTTCGAAGGATCGAAACTCGCCGCGTGCATTTTTTTTTATCTATTTATTTATTTATTCATTGTTCTTTTATTAATTAAGTTTTAGATAGTTTTATAATTTTTAATATTTTTTCAATAAAATATTATTTAATACATTTAATAATTGTAATAAATAATTAAAGAATTGTATATCAATATTTTTTAAAGGGTAGAGCGAGCTCGGTGTCCCAGGTATTAATATTACCAGCCAAATCCAATAATAATGAATCATTTTTTTTAACTTAAGTACCGAGCCGAGGCTCGGGGTCCCGGTATACATATTTATGTATTATTGAGGACCCCAAGTTCCATGCAATGATGCAACATTTAATAATTGTAATAAATAATTAAAGAATTGTATATCAGCTCGGTGTCTCAAGTATTAATATTACCAGCCAAACCCAATATAATAATGAATTATTTTTTTTTAACTTAATTACCTAGCCGAGAGGCTCGGGGTCCCGTGTGATCTTAATATATTGTCAGAATTAGATAAATAATGTAGAGAGAAAAATTATTTAAAAATAGATATTTATTTAATTGAAATAAAATTATTTAATTTACAGAATGAAAATGTCTATAATAATGTCTAAACATTTTTTCGAGCGACAGCTCGGTATCTCAGGTATTAATATTATCAGCCAAACCCAATAATAATGAATCATTTTTTTTAACTTAAGTACCGAGCCGAGGCTCGGGGTCCCGGTACTTTATTTTATATTATTAACAAAACAATCTTCAAAACGCGATCTTAATTATTTAATTGTAAATCAATTATCGCTCATCAAAATGGGTTTGTTTTTTCTATAATTTAATTTGATTATCAAATTCCAAGAATCAATTAACTCCAAAGTTAGAGGGTTTCCCTGTTTCACTTTCTCTCGGGGAAACAAGTTTAATATAATCTACAAGAATCTATTTTCACCCTTTGCTCTTTGTATCTGTTCACTTTATCTTTTTGACAAGTTTTAAGATGAAATAAAAAAACTTCCAGCCTAAGAAGCGAAAATGTCTTATCAGTGAAGAATTTTTCTTGTAAATTTTTTTACATTTTTTCTTGTAAGTTGTAGGTTATATTGTTGATACAATTTGATTAATACATTTTTTTCATCCATGAATATCGAATTGAATTATAAGATGATAAAATCATTAAACGGTATGTGTGTGTGTGTGTGTATTAAGAAAATTATATTTTCTCTAAAAGATATTTTGGTAATATATATAATATTTTAATAATAATAAATTTTAAAATATATGAATATACCTTTTACTATACACTTGGGCAAATGGTATATAATGATAAAAAAAATCTGGAGTGTCTCCACCCGACTATCTCGCAATTTGAATTGGATTAAATAAAATATATTATATTTAAATTAAATTTAATTAATTATAAATTAAAATTAATAAATAATACTTATTAAACCAGCGCGTCTTTGGCTCTTTGTTGATGGCACCATGTCACGTCCTGGCGCGTGATTTGGAGTGTTAAAAAATTAATTCCGGTACTTTTAGCGATTCAATCAAGCTGAAATTCTATATATAGTAGTTTTGTATTATTTTTGATCAGGAGGAAAACTATCAAACATATGTCTTTATTTTTACGGTCAGTTTAGAGCATAGGTTTCCAAACTTTTTTTCCAGAAAAGTGGCTCAGGTCCGTTTTCATAAAAAAGAAGAACTCTTAAAAAATACGAGGAATTCAGGACAATAAGTCTTATGAGCCATATTCTGAAAATTTTTCTTAAGATCATTCATAACAAGATTTACCGAAAATACAAGGAGCAGATCAGTTTAACGCAGTTGGAATCAGGAGTGGCTTTGAGACTCGAGAAACACTTTTTGCTATCAACGACCTGATTCAGTAATGCCGCGATGTAAATGTAGAAGTTCACATTTGTTTAATTGATTTTGAAAAAGCGTTTGACAGAATTAGACATGAGAAATTAATAAAGACTCTCATGGAAATCGGAATCGACGGTGGAGAGATTCAAATAATTTCTAACTTGTACTGGAATCAAAAAGCCACTGTTAAGGTTGGGGGAATTCGAAATCAGAAGAGGAGTGAGACAGGGATGCGTTACATACACATTTTTATAGGGGCACTGAAAAACTGCATAGAAAGTATCGCCGTGAACGGTAGATTAATTAACAACATCCGATATGCGGACAATGTATACAGCGTAGAATGTGGTCTTAAAATAAACAAGAACAAGACAAAATTCCTTGTTGTGTCTAAAGCCACCATACAAGGACCATAAAATCGCACAGGTCAAGAGATTTAAATATCTTGCCCCCATAGTCAACGATGAATGGACTTGCACTGAAGAAATTTAAAGCAGAATCGAACAAACGAGAAGTGTCTTCCTCAGAATGCGTGGTCTGCTGACCAACAAGAATCTCAACCTTCAACTGAGACTTTGGGTTCTCGACATTCTTCTGTGGATTAGAATCGTGGACTCTAAACAAGGATCTATGTAAAAGAGTAGACGCATTCGAAATGTGGGTCTATAGAAGAACATATACTACATATATTACAATATAAATTTCTTATAAATGTATAGCAAATAAAAATTAAGTTCATGTAAATAAACACAGAAGGCAAATAAATAAACTACTTACTTTATACAAATAATAATAAATAAAATAAAGCAATGAGAAAATAATTAAATAAAATTCAATTATTATATGATATTTGTTTCTAAATTATCAATAACTTATGTAAATTTGCCTGGTATCCATTAAATGCATGTCCATATTTAAAGACTTGAAGAGCTCTCTGAAATTGTAGATTAATCAAGTTAATAATTGAACCATATATAGTTAAACGGAGGGTATAAATCATCAATTAGCATAGCCCAGTAAACAAGCCGAGCATTACAAATATAATAAAGCCTCGAGACTTAATATGTGTATTATATATTTATATATGCACTTATAAATCAAACTATCAAATTTTTAGTAAGTATTGAATCTAAATATTTAATAGTAAATGTAGAGAAGTACAATAAAATAATGCATGTGACGAAAAATAATTTTATAATATAATATAAATTATAAATATCATTGATGTCATATATATTTTATTATCTTTTTTTACTTTAACAAAAATAAAAAATATACTATTGATTCAATCTTATTTTATATGGGCAGTAATTTAACATAAAAACAGAAAATTTATGGAGAGGAATTACCTATATAAAATGTATGAGTCAAATATTGACAAGAAAATAAAATTGAATTTCACATTCAGATATTAGATCAGTTTTATTACTTGGAAATATTGTTTGGAAAATATAAATCCAATCATAGGTAAGATAAAATGGTTGTTATTGAATTGGTTTTAAATTTAATATATAATTTTAGAGAATGGAAAATGAAAAAATGATGCATTACACAGGCTATATGCATCCCTAAAAATCATTAAAAGAATATTATCAAGTAAATTATAATGTCTCAGAAGATACATTAGGTTTAATCAATTTAATCAATGAAGAATTTTGTGTGCATCTTGAAATGAAAAATGGATTAACTCCATGAATTATAAATTAAAAATCATTAGTTAAGTTTCTAAACACGTTCTGATTATTATTCTTTAATATTTTCAGTAAATATAAAATTTTCTTAATTCTTTCCTCTCTTGTTTTTCTATAAGAAACTTTTTTTATATTTTAGTTAATTTTCTATATATATATATATATATATATACTAGCTGCCACGAGCGCCTTCGGCGCTCTCCGCACCTAGACGGGGGCTCCGCCCTCTGTACCCCCCCGAGTAAAAGGTTTTCATCCATTTTGTTTCAATCAGTATATTACATAAAACATTCATTTCTTTTTGTGTTCTTATTTAAAATACATTTTAATTTAATCACTAAATTAATTATATATATTATTATTGTATATGTTATATCTATCTATCTATGTGACTCTAAGGAACTCGAAAGTTCTAGGCCGCAGCAACCACATTTCTCCAAGTGTCCCTATCCTGAGCCCTTGTCCCATCTCTCTTACGTCCCTTCCTACACGTCCTTGGTCTTCCAAGCGGACGTTTACCAATCCAAAATCTTTTTCCTCTCCCATTCTAGCCGCGTCCCCTGCCTATCGCAGCTTTTTCGCTTTTATAACCCTAACTATTTCTGAAGATGCATAGAGGTCATGCAATTCCTCGATGTGCAGTCTCCGCCATTCCCCGGTGACCTCATCTTTCTTTGGCCAATAAATGCTGGAAAGAATACTCTGGATCTACTCTCATCTCCCAGGGTCATAGACCTTGCGTCCCACCCATATAATACAACAGGCAAAATAATTGGTTTATATATTTTAATTTTGATTCCTTTTGATAATAATTTTGATGAGATAAGCCTCTTTACTGCATGATAACAGGCGTTTCCCGATTACAACTTCGATTTAAATATATATATTCTTCTCAAATATTATTATCCTTCGTGATTACATTCAATTTTTCTACATATTCAAATTCTACATTTTGTATATTAAGATTTTGTTACTAAATATTTTTTCTTATCACTATTAATTTCAATCTGAATTAGAATAAAATTATAAATTGCCTCCTCTTCCAGTCCATTTGCCACTCCGTTTTTTTTAAATTTAAAATAAAAGGAGATAAATAGTTTTAAATTTTATTCGAATGGTCTATTATATTCTATATATCAGTATTTTTTTCTGAATTTAATACCAACTTGATTTTCAAAATGTTCCATTCGTTATCCATATGATTGATTACATGTGTTAAAATTTAAAAAAATTCAAATATTCTAATTTTTAAATTTAAATACAATTGAATATTATTTTTTATTAATATCATATCAAAAAAGAGAATTTATTAAAAATTAAAAATAAAAAAAGAAGCCTATTAATAAAAAAATATAATAGAATACAATAATTTTGATTTAAAACAAATTTTAATTTAAAAAAAAATACTCAATATAAAAAAGACATAAATTTAAAACATCTCGTAATATCATTTGTCTAAAAAACATATTTTAATTAACCAAGAAATCATTTTTGCACTTAAAATATATTTGTAATTAATAATTGAAACAAAAACAAAAATAATAAAATTTTGTCATTTTAATTGAAGTTTTGAAAATATTTTTGTATTGATAAAAGTTTAAAAATAATATATTCAGTTTTTTTAAGCTTTCACTTTCAAATAGAAAAGAAGAAATATTCAATTATATAGAAAGAATAAATAAAAATTAAGTTAAATATGATATGAATTTAAATGAGAACTTTTAGAATAAATTATTTAATTTAATTGATATTTAAATATTAGAATTTAAAATAAAAAGTGAAATATTATAATAATCTTTAAATTCTGAGCAATATGCAGACAAAAACCTTTTTTATATATATAGATAGTCGAGCTGGGGATGGCAATATGGGTTTTTCCAAAAAGAGAAAGTTACCCCCCCCCCCCCCCCGAGGCCCTAGTAGGGATTAATTTAATTATTTATTATATTTAATAATAAAATTTAATTTAATAAAACATTAAAATAATAAAAATTAATAAATTTTAAAAAAAAATATATAATACTTAAAGAAAAAAATGTGCCTTTGCAAGTTTCGAACTCAGGGTGCAAAGTCATAAGAAGACGCGCTAGCTCGCTCGGCCAGGAACCGCTTTTGTTTGGAAGCTTCTTATAAGGGTATATATAAGATTTCAAATTTTTGCCACCAGCGCCTCTATGAGCTAGTATGGTAACTAAACTATTTTTAATTAATTAGCATTTCCTGGACACACCTTACCAATTAGCGGTTTTCTAAAGGAAGTCTGACATGCCCTGAGACCTACTGAATATACATAAAAAATTTCATAAGAATCGGTCAAGCCGTTTCGGAGGAGTATGATTTCAAAGTTTTGTGACACGAGAATTTTATATATAAGATATATTGTAATATATAGGCAGAGGCGGATCAAACGCCGGGCGGCCACCCGGGGCCCACCAGCCCGAGGGGCCCCCACCGAAAAAACCTAAATAAAAATATTTCCTTAAAATAAATTTAAAAAAACTGTTGAATTTATGGATAATCGGAGTTTAAATAAAACAAGTTATTCTTGTTACAGATCTATTTAGGCTGTTTTATACTTATACTTATACTTATCTTTATTGAACAACAGATCTTTATTCGGTCGTGTTTGAACCCCGACTAACTTAAGAAAAAATAATCAATTTTGGGTCTCGGCTACCACAGTAAAAATTATGTATTTTTTACATAAGTACTATATATGTAAGTATAAAACAGCCTAAATTATAATATAAACAAGATTTGTCTTTCAATTATAATTATAAATAACAGAGGGCCCATTTCAATTTTACCGCCCGGGGCCCCCAATCAACTTAAATACACTAATAAATAACTTTACCATTTAAGTTTAAATTCGACACAAAAAATTAGTGTTGTTTTAAATATGAAAAATTGTATTCTCTTCTTTATATTTTTATTAATATTTAATATATAATACAAAAAACGATAAGAGAAAATCTTTAAAAAGAAATTAATCAAATGAATTTTTCATTTTATATAAAATGGAATTCTATTTTAGAGCTCTTTTTAAACTAATCCACCTTATTTTAAATATAATTTAATATGACACAATATTATAAGATAAATTAATTGATTCGCTTCATGACATTTTCGAATGCCCTCTCTCTCCCTTCACTAAGAATAATTTATCATATATATTTATTTCTAAAAAATATTCTGCTAATTATTAAGTGAATTTTTATTAAAAGACCACATTATTATTATTATTATTCTGCAGTCGAAACGTTGTACAGTTATTTCAATTTAATAAATAATTTTATACAAACAATGTGGCCTTTTAATAAAAATTCACTTAATAATTATCAAAATAACCACAAAAGCGTTAATAAATACAAATATTCTGATTATATTTTATGGATTTTATATTTAGGATGTGGCTATTTATACATACCGTATGTATAAGAAATTAGCTATTTGTAGTAACGTTTAACGTACTAACTAACCAAAAAGTTTATTAATATTAATATTTTAATAAAAACTACATAATTATAGAAAAATAACGTTTTATTTATTAATGTTTATTGTTACAATATATGTAAAAAGCAAAACAATAAAATAGATAAAGAATAAGACATAAATGAAAACCTAAAATTCAAAATAAAAATTAAGTCTAAAGGACGTCCGAAGAAAAAAACTAAACAGATTCGGTTTTACAAGAAGCAAATTAAAACACGGAATAAAAATAAAATAAGTATCACAGTTTATGTCTTATTCTTTATCTATTTTATTTAAACTCCGATTATTCATAAACTCAACAGTTTTTTTAATTTTTTTTTAAGGAAATATTTTTATTTAGGTTTCGGTGGCCCGGCGTTTAATCCGCCTCTGTGTAAATCCTAATGTCTTAAAATTCTTCCCTTCATTTATTTAAATTTAAGCTAAGATTTATACTGTTTTTTAGTTTTTATGCAATTCTTCCTTCCCATTAATCTATATTATACTAGATATATTAATTAAGTAGGTCTATTATAGACTATTATAGACAGTGAGAGAGAAAGAGGAAAATTATTTTAATTTAAAAAAATAAGACTGATTTTTTAGTTAAATTAAATTAGTTTAAATTGGTTGAAAATTTTAAGTTTTAGTCTGTTATAAATTTGAAATTTTGTATTTAGATTTGTATTTTTGCAATTTTATATTTTTCTTTCAAGATTTTCATGCAATCAAAAACAAATAAAAAAGTCTGGAATGTCTCCACTCGACCATCTTGCAATTTGAATAGGATTAATTTCCATATATTATATTGAAATTAAATGTAATTAATTATAAATTATAATGTTGATGGCACCACGTCACGTGCTGGCGCGTGATTTGCAGTGTTAAAAAATTAATTCCGGTACTTTCAGCAATTCAATCAAGCTGAAATTATACAATTTTTAATCATGTGAAAAACTATCAAACATATATCTTTATTTTTACGGTCACTTTAGAGGAAAAAAAATCAAAACGTGGTAGATAATGACCCTTTTCCGGTTGAACTAGGTACATCTCTCAAAATTTGGTAGAAAACTACGAATTGTGAATAACCAACCAACCAAATTTCATTATTCTAGCCCAAATCGTTTTTGAGTAATCTTGTCTATACACACACATACATACAGACATTTTTCTCAACCTTAGTGAAACATATTCGCGTATGATGATCAAAGGAATTAATAAATAAAAAGAACTCATAATGCGACGCCTCAGTTTTAAATTTATTTTTAATTAATTTAAGTTTCACAATTATTACATCGATTTATTTTTTATACCCGATAATGAGCAAGAGGGAACATCTGTCCCTTTCTCCAGAAGCTAAAATAAAAATAATTTAATTATTATAAAATATAAAGTAATGAAAATTAAACAGCAAACGAACACTGCTTTAATTATCTATAATTTTCTTGAAATTTTCTTTTCTTTCGTATTTTCTATGCTAAAAGTTTATAACCTGATGTGGACAATATTGGCCATTTAGTTTTAATCCTGGAGATATTCAGTATCCACTGCATATTCAGTAACTGTATATAAAATAACCTTAAAATGTATTTTATTAACATACAGAAGCATTTTAGAGATAAACTCATAATCAAGCAAACGAGTTACCTTTAATTAGCTTGTATAAATATTTTATTTGTTTAAATATAGAATAAAGAAGACTAAATAGATGACTTAGACATGGTTTATTTTAAAGTGAATGAGATATAAGAGAAAGGGCAAATGTGAAATTTGCTTTAACAACTTTCTAATGAAATTGCTTTATTATACAACGAGAATTCCCTTGTTTGATTAAAATCCATATACAATATTAATACTAATTAAAATAACCAAGAATTTGACAATAACATTATTTACCAAAGACAAAGCGTTTTTCATTTAAACTAACGTTAAGTAATACTAAATAGGAAGTAATTAAATTTATCTTTTAAATTATTTACCAATAATATATAGTATATAGTATATATTATATCTCTATATTATTAAGAAACAATAATTAATTTTAAGAAAAGAAATTTTAAATTCAAATAAAAAATATTGATTTGAATAAACTAATTTTTTTAATATTTTATCGAGTAAAATAAAAATATACAGAAATATTATTGAATTTATGAATTGTGTTTTATTTATTTCCCTTTCCTTCTCCATTCTATATAACAATTTTATTTTAGGTAAACTTTACTCATTATTTTTGAATTAATATTAAAGCATTTTTTTTATATTATATAATACACAACTATACTATTTTATTCAATATACTTAAAGTTTATTTTATAAATGTTAGAATCAATTTTAATCAGCTTAAAAATATAATTAATGAAGTTCAACAAGTGGGAATCAATTCAGTTGTATGGAACATGCACGCATAAAGAGAATGTTGAAAACTTTGAGCTAGTTTTTATATTTGTGTTGTGTTAAATAAGAGTATTACATTTTCCTTAGTTTTATTTTAATCTTAAAGGTAAATATACATATATGTTATGCCTATATGGAGAGTTTGGAAGAGTCAACTGACATACAAATATTCATTTATTGTTCACAGAAGTAAAGAAAACAGTAACGTAAAGATGCCTAAAATTGTCGAACATACAAAACCGAAGGGATGTAAAGATATCAACAATGGCTTGCTTGATAAGATTATAAATGGTGGTCATATGACATATTTGGTTGAATTTAAAAACATGTTTATTGTTTTCTTCTCTAGAGGAGAGGATCGATTTTTTAATTCCTATATTCCTGGTTCTTACTTAATCTATTCACCCAATGGATTATATAAATTGATTTTTATAATTATCATTCAAAAATTATATAAAGGGTCTTTCAACAAGGACGGGTCGATGATAAAATTGAATAAAACAAGATGTGTGTGAGATATTAACGAAATTTATTTTTTATTTGAAAGACCCATTTATGCCATTATGGATGGAATAAGACATCGTCGCTTCGTATGGTGGCACGAATCCGAGAGGTCCCATTTTTAATGACTCTGCTGCATAGATCCGGCTGTATCTGAGCGATGGCCTGCGTTATGTTGGCTTTTACGGCAACGGTCAATTGTGGCTTATTGGTATAGAACTGCGACTTCAGAAAACCCCACAAGAAAAAGTCTTGTTGGCCAATTCACGTCACCTCTGCGAGAGAGAACCCTACCCTCAAACCGTTCATGCAGAATGTCCATTGTGTCGTTCGCTGTGTCAGCTGGATCTTGTACGGATGCAGGCCCAAGACCCGACGCAAAATTCTCCAGGTTGATGTCTGCGAAAGGCCGAGTTCTTGTGCACGGCGAGAAATCGAGTCTCCTGAACACTCTCACGTACAGTGGCGATGTTCTCGGCCGATCTGGCATTTCTTTGACGTTAAGGTGTTGATTGGTTGTTTACTGAACTGGTCGTCTCAAATTTGGTAACCAATCGTTGGAGAGTAAACTTTGAAGAGCCACCGCGTCTGCCGTAAAATGGGCGCAATGCGCGTAACGTTCGCACTAACGAACACTCATTTTGAGAATAAATTTTTATCATTTGCAACTGTGTAACTTGCCATGGTGATTTGACATCAGTAACTGAATCAGAAAAAACAGATTTGACAGATACCGCCAAAACAAAATGGCCGCCACAGATTATTAACCCGTCCTTGTTGAAAGGCCCTATATTTCAGGTTGAAAATATTAGGTTTGTATAGGAAACTATATAATTCTGAACGTATATATATTTAAAATATATGGAATCAATAACATTAGAGAAGAACCAGAAACTAAACTGGGGACTAAACGAACACCAATTTCATTGATACATTACTGGGAAGTGAGACAAAATGTGAATTGGTCATTTCGGCATATAGGACAGACTTAGGACGATAATCTGATTTTATCACCTGAAGTAATGTTAACAAGGAAATCCAGGTGGAAATTCTATATTACGTTAAGATATAAGCTTGTTGAGGCTGGATTATTAAGTCGGCACTATACTGAGTAAAAGATAGTAACAGTCCCCTCTTTTATATATAAACAATACCTCCCTTACTATCGTCGGTCGGTAAAAAGGACATAGACTCATGCAGAGATGAAAATGAAAAGTCCCTTTTACACAAAATGAAGGAGTTTTTAAAATAATAAAAACTATAAACCATTTTGAATCAACTCTATCTCTTGATTATTTATTAAAACATTATTTTAAATCTCACTTTAATTCAATAAGTTACTTAAATAATGTATTTCCAAAATTTTAATTTTATAAAATTTATTGTAATTTTTTTACTTATCCGTTTATAATTATAGTCTATTCCATTTGATAAACTTAATTTATTCTTTGATATTATAATATGTGAAATATTAAATTTCAGATATGATTTTTAGTTTTTAGTTATTATCAAATATTTAAATTTAAATAATTAATTTATTAAAGTTAAAAATTTGTATAAAATTTTATAACAATTACTAATAATAAAAGTACTAAAATTAAAAAATTAAAATAAAATAAAATTCTTAACATATATCATCACATACGCACTGAATGTATTTAGAATATATCTAGAAATCTGTATACTTAAGGGTTTCATGATATTTATTTTAATTGTTTTTTTTTTAAATTACGTTTTAATTGAATATTAATTATTATTACATTTATAGAGCAAATGTAAATAGAATAAGCATTGTCTGATGGAATATGCTCACTTCATTGCTAGTGAATGGTTTTGGAGAGTATGGGGAGGGGGTCGTCTCCCACCTGTGAGCGTGAGCACCAGCAGCATGATCACGAGCCTGTTCATGTTGGTTGGACTCGTGCGCCTGTGCGGTGGCCTCCCCCAGCCTGTCAGCTGCCCTGAACAAGCATCTGCAACATACACCATGTAAAATTTTTCTTTTTGTATACTTGATGTCATTTCGGAAGCATCTTGAAAGAGTGACATCCACCTCATTACATTTACTTTACTTATACTTAGAACTAAACAAAAAAAATGTATAAAAGAATATGTAAAGTCAGAGGAAAAAACAATAAAAGAAATGAGCAAAAACTCAAGGATCTGGGTTCAGTTTAATTAAAAAAAATATAAAATGAAAAACCATAATATACAAATATAATTAACAAGATTTTTTCACTTTTTCATTTATATTTTATAATGAATTAATTAATATATTTTTATAGAAATATAAAGAATAATAAAGGAAGGAAGGACTCAAGCTTTATAAAGTCGTTCTCAACTCTCAACATATTAAAACCTACATATTACATTCTATTGGTAATTCTTGAGTAATTTTGAAAAATTAGCGTTTATCATGTAATATAATAAAAACATTTTTTTTCCTTTTTTTAAATAATTTTTAAAGGGATTTTTATTAAAACACCAAATATTTGTATAATTTATTTATTTAGTTAAATAAATGTATAACGTTTCGACAGCTTATTCTGGAGTAGTTATCAAGTACCGTAGAGGAGGTGGTTGTATTATGGAACCTGTATTTAATATGGAACCCATTTGTTTCGTTCATTATAACGTGCTGCACTTTTTTAACAAAATAGGTGGAATTGATTCTCTAGAACCAAAATCTACCATACAAATTGAAATGGCGGTTAGTTGTTTGATAACTGTCATTCAGTTTAAATGTTTTGTGTTTTCAATTTTAAAAAACTTTTTTTAAGGTTAGTAAAACTATTTATAATTATTACTATTGTTAATAATTTATTAATTTTATGAATGTGCCTTAATTTATTAACGAATTATTAAATATATTGCTGAAAATAATTTGATATAAATTTATATTCATTTCATAGCAAGTGCATTTTGTTTAAATGGCGATTTCTGTAATATGGACCCTTGCCGTGATGCTAATATGGAACCGGGTTCTATAATACAGACAAGGTTCCGTATTTTAGACAAACATTTAATTATTTTTTTTAGCTCTATTTATTTATTTTAATTTTATTCCACATATTTTTCAGATGCCAAGAAAAGCATTAATGTGTCAAATGTGGGCCGATTCAGAATGCGCAGGTGCAGAAAAAGACTATTACATTTGTGATTTCTGTTTATAATTTTATTACGGTTAAATTTTACATACATATATGTCAATGTATAATTTTTGAATAAAAAATGTTTTTTTCAAATAATTGTTGTTTATGACTGATATTTACTTAGGGTTCCATTTTACCAACACAGTAGGTTCCATATTATCAACACTTTTATCTTGAACCGTTTTTTCACTTTTTGCAAAAAAAGTGCGACTACGTCGTGTAAGTAATATTAGTTGTGATATTGTACCTGGATGTCAATAGGAAAATAATGAATAAAAACATTTTACACTGTACCCAGAGAACACAACTTTTAGATGAGCTTCAATTCACGAAAAATAAAATGGGGTTCCATATTACAATCACCTCCTCTACCCTCGCTCCGACTCAAGCAGACTGATTTAATAATTTCTCAAATGTATATTCTCACAAAATTGATAAAACTTCTAAATTCTTTTCTAATATAAACATATATATTTATAATTTTAATCATTATTATTAAATTCAAAATAACTTGAATATAATTCTAATCTAAGCAACTCTAAAGAATGAATATCTATACCTATAACATATGAAATAACTAAATATAAATTTAATTATTCATAAATATCAAATTTTTTTTTAAAATTCTAATTAGAATTAGAATTAAGTTTTATACAAATTTTTTAATCTGCTAGGAAGAAGATTATTCTGCACGCCTAGCAAAAATAATTTCATTCAAATATTATTATTCTTAATTTAGAATACGTTAAATTACAAAACATACATTTAGAGGAGGGATACATAGAGACATAAAATATTGATATGAAAACCGCAAAATCGAGATAATTTGTTACATTAATGTACTAAATAGTTATTTCAATTTCAAATTTTGACAATGTTATTCATATAAGAACAAAATTATTATTTTGTTATAATTTTAATTATTTCTCTCTTTATTCTATAAATATAAATATTTTAAAATAAATTATATGCAAATTGATAGTCAAATATTGAAAGAATGAATTGGGGTTGGGGCCTTATCTGACTCCAAAAGATATAAATATATCCGTGTATGTGTGAATGTTGTTTATTTTTCAAGAACGATTCCAATTCAGATCACGTTCATTTTCAATATTCATGGATTGTCAAAGGAATAGTTAGTTACTCTATGCACAAAGTAACTTGCATATGCAACTGATCATAGATTGAAAGTCCAATTTTGTTTTTTTATATGTTTGTTCTTTTAAACGTTCATTAAAATTTTTAAGGATGGGAGGATCTAATCTTTATCCCTAATATTTATAATATATTTTAACCTGAATTCGAATTTTATATTAGTATTATTTATCCCACGTTTTAACAAGTGTTACAGCTAATCCATTAAAAATAATGATCGAATAAAAAAAAATTTAAAAGTGAATCGCAATCTTTTTTAACAAAATTAATTTATGTTCCATATTATCAATATATATATATACTAGATGGTCAGCATTCGGCGCTCTTCACACCTAGACGGGGGCTCCGCCCCCTGTACCCCCCAGTGGTACATAGTCTTTGGTTAAGAGTAGTAAAAGGTTTTCATCCATTTTGTTTCAATCAGTATATTACATAAAACATTCATTTCTTTTTGTGTTCTTATTTAAAATATATTTTTACCGACCGACGATAGTAAGGGAGGTATTGTTTTCACACCAAATTTCACATGTGGAGATTTTTACATATCTCCACGAATCATGCATTTTCTAAACAGAAAAAAGTATTTTTAGCATGATGTCTGTCCGTCCGTCTGTCCGTCCGTCCGTATAGATGTGTACAGCCTGAACGGCTCAACCGATTTTGATGAAATTTGGTATATTTACTTACTGCATCAGTGGGATGAATTGATCAACTTTTGGTGCAATTCCGGAAACCGGAAGTGGTAGTATTAGCGATCGACGATAGGAAGGAAAGGGTTATTTTCACACCAAAGGAGATTTTTTTTATATATCACCACGAATCATGCACTTTGTATTGGTTTTATCCTCGAGAAAAATCATCTTTATTAGTTTTTTCTTGATTTAAAATTATATGACGTCATCCAGCCATTCATGACGTCACAGCCTGGTCTTGCATATATATTATAAATAAAATAAAATTAAAAATGTTTATATTTATTATTTATGTATCCATATCTGTTTTTTATTACATTAATAGATATATGAAAATTATTTGAAATTGTTTCTGTAGATGGAAATTAATTTATTTCAAACCGTCGGTCGGTTCGGACCTTATTATATATATCATTGCCATCAAGCTCACTCAAATCGTCCACATCTACATCAAAGTCGTCAACACCATCATCACCGTCATCGAAGGTTGAGTACCACAAGGAGCAACGAACCTTGTGGATGTGGGCCAAAAGACCGCGTGGGAGGCCTAAAACCAGCTGGTCCTGCCGTATAACGGGAGATCTAATGGCATCTGGTCTCTCTACAGACGATGCCAACAACAGATTTAGTTGGCGCCAATTAACGAGAAGAGCCGACCCCACACCCCGTGGGAAATAAGGCTAAGAAGAAGAAGATTTAGAATATATTTTAATTTAATCAGTAAATTAATTATATATTATTATTGTATATGTTATATCTGTTATATTATTTGAAAATTCGATTGAGTCATACGTATGTTTTACTAAAGTCTACAAATAATTAGTGAACAGAAATATTGCATTTGCGGTTTTTTTCTAATATTTGTCATAATGAAAATATCTTAATTAATGTTGATCGATTTGGCCTGAACCCGCATTGATATTCTCCTAATATTTCCTCCGCCTATAGTTCGTAAGTATTGTATATGTGATAATAGAGTTTAATCTTCCTTAATGAGTTCACTTTGATATTTTATTTTCATTGCTTGATTTTTATTCAATAATTTTAATTATTATGAAATTTGAGAAAATCTAAAGTTAGAGAGACTTGAGACAAAATAGCTAGATGATTTGAAAATTATTAGTCGCATCAAGAAGATTTCTTTAACAGTTTCTGTTCTGACCGACTTCCATCCAACAACTATTTTCTCCCAATTTCTTCCTTTACCTTTCGTCTACCAAGTGATGGTTTCCGAATTGGTCTGTCCATAACTAACTTTCTCCCCAATTACTTACTCTTTCTTTACTCCCTTCAAGACAAATTTGAAGATCAAAATTTGAAAAAGTTTATCCAGATCGATTGAGTCTTGGTTATGCTTTACTAAAGTCTACAATAATTAGTGAACAGAAATATTGAATTCGCGGTTTTTTTTTCTAATATCTGCCTTAATAAAATTATCTGATCTAATGACGATCGATTTGACCTGAATCCGCATTACCCGCATGATTCCTCCGCCTATGATTCGTAAGTATATGTTATAATACAGTATAATATTTCTTGATCATTTCATTTTGATATTTTATTTTCATTGCTTGATTTTTATTGAATATTTTTAATTATAATGAAATTTGAGAAAATGGAAAGTTAGAGAGTTGAGAGTTAGAGCTCCGAAGAATCCTGGGCACTCCTGAGGCTGGCACACATCCGCACTGGACAACAGCCCGAGGTCAACTGCCAGTCTCAGGCTTGCCCAGGATTCTTCGGAGCTCTACATCAGGGCTCCGGAACCTCAAAAGCTGAAATATATATATTACATATAAAATTATACGGATTTCTACAAGTTTCATTTGATCACGGCGGTACTTTAAGGCACACCGGTTGCGGAGCCCTGCTCGACAGCAACGCACAGTGAGTACAAAACCACCCAACCTATCAACCTAAAATCCCGATATTAACCCTTGGTCACACAGACTAAGACCCAGAATCGCAAAAATATTTCCATCTAAATAATCTCTTGAAAATGGCATCAAAATGGGTGCCGAAACGTCGAGAAAACAATTTCACAAAAATACGTGATTATATCCCTGATAAATCTGATAGTAATATTTGTGTGTATATATATATATATATATTCTTTATAAATACATATATCATTTTTTAATTAGGTGTACGTATAATGCTTATCTTCCGTGTTTGACTTTGATAAATGAATTAGAAAATTTATGACAATGATTACGACAGAGATGTATATATGTTTGTAATGTATGTAGAAAATTTATCATTATCAATTTATTAACAACTTCGTTGTCTCGAAACTCATCTACAAGTTTAATATCTCTAGTTTATCGATAGTTTCGTCATGAACTAATATAAATTTCAGAGTGTAATAAAACCAAATAAATATATCTGTATATATACATATACACTTCAACCGAACTTTGTTAACTATTAATTTTGATTGACGTCAAATTCTATATAAAAAAATAATTATTTTATCATTTTATATAACAAAACGAAATAAAATAAAAATTAAATTAATTAACTTTAAATAATAAAAAATTTAAAATATTTAGAAAAATATTTGTGATCTTAAACACTTTGATTGATTTATTCAATTTAACCCCTTTTCAGGTTAATATCTCATTTAAAATTTTAAAACAATAATAAAGAAAATGTGTAATTTTATTGGAATGAAAATAGTTAAATTAATTTCAAGTAAATTGAAAAGATTTACAAAAATCATATATATTGGGAAGAACAAATCGAAAATACTACAAATGTCCTTTTCATTTCCTATTTCAGTAATTGTGCAGTCAACCGCTGATTTATCAGAAATCTTGTTGAATCAACCAGTTTATATGAAAACGCACATAATTGCCCATCTATTGTCAATAAAATTTTTATATACAAGCCTCTTCAATCACTAAAATGTTAGATTAATAAAAGTAATGTTTTTATGAACAATCATTTTTTAAGGATGTTTTTGTCATTTATTTTTATAGCGGTCATAGTAAATGCTGATGTCGTTTGAACAAAAATTACCCTTTCAGAACGATGATGGGTGTAATGAATTAAATATTGCCTAGGATCAGTATTCATGGGCGGGCAAGTGAAAAAAAAATAAGAAGTATTTCGTTTAGATCTAAGAATACGAATGAATCTATTAAATTTTATATTTGGGAAAAACTTATATAAATTGATATATTTATATATATATATATAATATTACATTCACTTAATATAAATAATAATGACATATATTATCAGAAAAACATTACATAAATAAAACATTTAACCCTTTGAATATTGTATCAATATTTAGCAATAATCTTGAACCGATAAGAAACTCTGGTCTCTCATAAATAAAATCGATATTCATATCTATTTAATTTTCCAAATAAATAAAACTTCTCTAATAAATTAATAAATTTCTCTCTTTCTCTTTTTCTTTTTCTTCTTTCGCCTCATTCCCGTATATGTCCCGTCTAAATTCATGTATCGACCATAATACCAGTATTCTTCATTTCGTCTACCCACCCATCTCCATCTATTCACTCCTCCACGAGCCTCTTGTCCTCTTCCGGTTCGTTTTGCTGTAAATATTTAAATTTAATTATACCATAAACCGCGTTGTTCTTCCTTCCTCCACCTTTCTTTCACCCACTAACTTTGCCGCCATTTTTCTTTCTTTTTTTTTTCTTTTCTCTTTGGTTGATAAACTGATGATTGACATTTTTGATAAAAACTTTTGCAAATACTCTGTGGTAATGTGGGAGGTACTACCACTATTTGAAAAAGTTTTATTGGAAATGCAATTAAATACACTATTCAGGAATTTAACGTTTTAAAAACAATTAATATTGTAAGGTGAGGAACTTGGCGGCCGCCAAGCTTTGATTTCACTAATTTTTTTTGAAAGATAACTTTGCGGGGCCCTAACTTTTTTGATTTCCTAACTTTTTAGGGCACACAACTTGGCGGGGAACCTTTACCACGAAGTGGTTTTTTGTCAGATACCTATTAATCGTGAAATCAATCAGATATTCAATAATATATCAATTGTCACAAAAAGGACCTTAAAACGCAAAGAAATACCTAAATCTTATAATTCGTATTTTATCATAATTATTAATAATAAAACTTTTCTATCAATGACACATAAACAAAAATTATTATTTTTAATGGAATATCATCATATTACATCTATGCACATTTGGTGAATTCTGTTATAGGCCAAAATGGAAAATAATTGCAATTAATGAAAGTCATAAATCATCGTATCCCTTTTATTATATAGAAATGGGGAAAATGAATTAGAATGAATCTCCAATAAATTTAATTTAAACATTGCATAATAAAATCACTTAAAATTATTTATTAAATGTTTTGAAATTGAAATATAATTTTAAGACACTTTTTTCTCTTTATATTTTGTAAATTGTAAATCTAGTCTTCCTTAAATTTTCCTTAAACTTTAAAGAAAAATGAATGTATATATCTTTCATTGAATATTGACGTTTTCACTGCTGCTTTTAATAATAAAGATTATTAGTTTTTGTTAATAAATTAAATAAATTATACATAAATCTCATGATAAAAAATAGCTTATTTATTATGGATTATTGATGAAATTTTTTCGGAATTTATTTTTACTGATAAGTAAGTAATATTCATCAACGTTAACAGCAGATTTGTTATCCTGTGATAGAAACATTATTAAGGATTTACAAACTCAATTTCATATTATAGTCACGAGCGTTCGACAGATGAATGAACTATCATTTCCCATAGATATTCCAACGGGTTTGTTTGCAATTTTGTCTTTCTTTCGGCAATTTTTAAATAGATAAGAATGACATGAAAAATGTGAGGATTTTGAGTAAAATTTACGTTTTTTGTAAAAAAATAGAATTTATTTTATTTTTAGTTTGAATTAAATAATTACATTTGTTATTGATTGTTTTTTAATTTAAGGATAGCATTTTTAAAATAACATTTACAGAATTATCAAAATTATTATTTTATCAACGTCCGACAACCCAAGTACGAGATTGGCGGACGTGATAAAGAAGGGTGTGAAGGAATTGAATAGAAGAGAGAGAGTCAAGAAAGAGATAATTGGAGGATTATGATTGCTAAGGAGGGGACTTTCGAGGCAAGTAACCCATATATAATACAGGTCATTACAAAGTAAAAATAACCTTTATTGTGAATAAAATAATAATATTATTTATTACTAGAAAATAATATTATTTATTACTAGAAAATAAACATGACCTTACGGGTGCTTTTAGATCAAAATTTTGCAAGTTAATTTTAATTACTAGGAAAAAAATTAAAATTTCTTACTAAGTAATTTGAAGATTAAATTGTAGTATAAAATAAAATTGGATTTTCTATAAATGTAATAATACAAATATTTTAATAAATAAAATAGAATATTTTAATTTTCATGCATAAAGGTTGAGGCGGATTAATGGTATTGATATCGTCATTTTTAAAAGGGTAAAAATAAATTAAAAGTTAATGAGGTTATCATTCAAAACGTATTCCTTTTTTTGAGGGTAGAAATTAGAAAACAAAAGGACACGTTCGATTGCCTACAAAAGACTTTTCTTTAAAGGTAAGAAGGAGCTAATTATCTATTCAAAAAGTGTGAATTAAGAACGATCTGAAACTTATATACTTGCTTCTTTTGTATTATCCAAAGTCAATTCATTTGGCTTAAATTAATTTGACTCTCTCTTTATGAGAATAGAACGATTCATTATGGAAGATATTGTGGTGGAATTGAGGAAATTATAAAGAAAAGAAAACATTGGAAAAATTAAACTGAATATAATTAGAAAATTGACTCAAAAAAAAAAATTATTCAAACATAAAACCAATCAACAAATAAATTTTATTAATTTTTTGGTACCCAAAAAGACTATTCTCTGGAATTTTTGTAGTTTGTATTTAAAAACGTATTAACAACAGTTTTTGCCTGTTAAATTATTAAAATTTTAAATATCAATGTTATAAATGCTAGTAACAAGTATTTGAAAAACACATTCAACTTTACGATCTCAATCTGAAGAAAAACCTTGTGCGGTTCTTTTCTTTTATTTTAAAGATTAGTTGAAAGTCTGATACAAACATTTTGTTTAAGATCTTTTGTTTATGCTTGAGTTAATAGATAAATAGTTTGATTTTATTCAAATTCAATTTATATATACGTGAGAATTGAAATTGAGGTCAAGGGATGTTGGCGTCAAGGGTGCTTCGTCCTCCTCACTCTACTTCTTTGTTCTTGGTAGTAAAATGTAACCGAGGGTAGCAGCGGAAATTTGCCGCGGGTCTCCCTCAACCCTGATCATGCTCGAGACAGGCTTGTGGTGAACACCAGAAGAAAGTTTCCCACTCCTTTCTACCGTCATGCTTGGTAGGGGTGGGATTAATATATAAATTGGAATACGAACTCCCGCAGGGGACGATTCGTTTAGGGCTCCTCTTAGATTCTGTTTTGATTCGTGATGACTATGATGATGAGAGAGTGGAGAGTGTCTGTATTTGCCTATGTTTATTTAATTGTAAATAAACTATTTTATAGAAAAGCCCAAACAAGAAGTGTTGTTACGCTATATGATAATTTTACTCCTAGACAACGATCCAACCCCTTCCAAATCACTACTTATATATATTAATAAATTAATTAAATTGAGATCTCTAAGAATTATTTATTTAATTAAAATAAAAAAATATTTTAATTTATATTTTAATAAATCTAGGACTTAATATTTTTATGCTCATTAATAAAATGGATGAATAAATACTCTGAACCCGATGTATAACAAGTAGTTTTTTTAAAGGTATTATACCAGAAATAAATTTCTGGGTTTTTTAATATAAATTGATTGAAGATCTTTAAAATATATTCAAATAAAGGTATAGATAAAATTAATGGAAAAAAGCTGCTTCAAAATAGTTCAGACAATTAATTAATATCCCCAGATATTTTTAAAAAATAAACCTAATTCATAAAATTTAAGCGGCTTCTCGGTGGACCAGGAATTTATATATCATTTAGAAAAAAATATTATAATTTAATATTACCTTCTTATTTTTTATGAGAGTATAAAAATATCGTCAACATCTACAAAAGAAATTGAAAGAGCTCAAATAATTCTCAACAAAAAAAAAATATGAAGAGGAATAACAACAAATATCGATTTAGAAAAAAATGTGAATTAACACTTTTGTTTAAAAAAAATGTTTTTGTAGTATCCCACAAATTACTTTCTGATAAAAAAAGTTTAATAATCAATGTTATTTTATATTTTGATATATTTTTTTCAAATAGAGAATCCAATTTTTTATATTGATTATTATTTATTTTTAAACTGAAATATATTAGGTTTTTTCCTTTTTATCTTATACATTTATGATCAGTAATCTTTTTAAATTCCTTATGATAATTAAATTTTTTGAATTTCATGAACAGTTTGAATGGCACCTCTAGTTATTGGGTTTTTTATCAGCTCGGATTGGATATAGAAAAATTAAAAAATTAATTAATCAAATAATTTCCCTATATCTAAACCGAACAAAACAAACGAAAATTAGTAAATAAGTGAGTAATTAGTAAATTAATCAATAAAACATTACTTAATGGCTGCACATTTCCACGTTCATGACTAGCTAATCTGTCAAACTTAAGAAATATTTATTTATCTCGAAAACTAGAAGTTTCCCCACTATTCTTAGAATTAATCAAGCAACCAACGGACGAAGTTTCATAAAAATCCGAGAGGTGACATATATCCTTAACTATTACCTAGGTAAGTTTTAAGAATTAAAAAAAGTACATAATTTAAAATTAATGTTAATCTTCAAAATGGTGTACATAACAAATCCTTGCTTATTAATATTGATATAATAATTAATGTAGTTTTTTTTAAACCTTATTAGCCCTTATACTGTTCTCATCGAAATTATAAAAAACATGTTTCGCTTATAACTAATGTGGACATGACAAACGACCTAGTTTTCGAGATATAGATATATAATATAATATGTATCCCTAGTCTCGTCATATCCCACGATTTTACCTTATTTTATGATAATTTCAAATAATGAAATTAATAATAAGGATAAGTAACTCAGTAAAAATCAGTTCATTGATTTTCAAAATATGGATCTAAATAAATATAAATTTCATAAGATTTTACGTATATATAGATAAGTTAAGATTATATATATATAGATATTAAATAATATTTATATTAAGAACTAATTAAATATTAAATATAAATATTTCATTAAAATTAAAGTTTTTTTAAAAACTTAAAAGTTTTTTTTACTTGAAGATAAAGTTTGAAAAGAAATAGAAAAAAATTTCGATTTATTTCAAATTAATAATCCAATTTTTTTTTATTTATATATAAGGTGGAAAGTCTTGATAAATTAATCATATGTAAATGCTAAATAATATATTAACTTATTTCAACTAAAAAAAAAAACAACTCTTAATTAAAATCCATTAGAATTCATTAATAAAGTTGTAATATTAATTATAAATAAATTAGTTTATATATGTATATAGTATATATGAACCTCCTAAAAATGATTAATAATAAATTTAGAATTCCATAGAATAAATAATAAAATATTTGTAACAACATTGAAAAGTTTCTTTTAAAAGGTTCGGATGATTTAGTTACAAAACATTTTTTTTTCTTAGCAAAGAAAAAATAAAGTTTAAAAAGAAAAACAACTAAAACAATAAAAGAAAGAAAAGAAAATTATTATTTGCATTAAAAAAAAAATGAAAACTAGTATTTGGAAGGGGATGAAACATATTATGATAATTTTATTCTTCATATTTCTTCCCTATGTTTTACAAAATTCGCTAATAATTTCCTAAAACTTATAGAAATGTGCAGTTTATTAAAATTTGTATTCTAATTTAAATAAAAGTAATATAAATTCACTATGGTAAGATGTAAATATACTAATTATAATTTGAACTGGACAATAAGCGGACTCTTTTAAATTATCTTTGAATATTTTTAGAAATACAATTGTTAATATTATTTAAAAAAATATATTATTGTAACGGATGTATACTTTTTATATATAAAAATCAGGGCTTCGAACCGGAACTGAACCGAAAACCGAAAACCGAAAAAAACCGGTATTTTTGTAAGAACGAAAACCGGAGCTGAACCGAAAAAAATAATATCGGTTTATTTCAGTTCAATCCAGAGTTGCCAGAAGTGGTGTTTTTGGGCGTTTTGGCAACACCCAAGCCCGAATTTTTTTCAATTAGTTATGCCTCGCACTGCATGGTGTCGCTAAAAACTTTGTTTCAAAAATTAGTGTCCTAGTCATACTCTCCCTTCGGTTGTGTTGGCAGCGTCTCGTAGTCGCAATACAGAATTTAATGTTTTCATCGTTTGTTTAATACTGATATTTTGATTTAATGATAGTATTAATTTTTTAAATTATTTATTCCATTTGTTACAGGGTTATGTATTGATATAAAGAAAATGATTCATAAATATAAATAAAATTATTAAATAAATTTAAACAAATATTGAATACCTTTGACCAAGTACGAAGATTAGACAGTAAAAAACTTATTTTAGAATTTTGGGAGGAAAATAAAAATACATATCCTCATTTTAACAAAATTGCAATGGTGGTTTTAGGAGATACTGCAACACAAGTTAGTGTTGAAAGAGCTTTCTCTGGTTTAAAGTTTATTTTACGAGACAATAGAAATAGTTTAAATGAAAATATATTAGAAGATATTTTAATAATTAGAGGTATAATTTTCATCTTTTATAATTCTAGTTATAATTATAAGTAAATATATCCAAGAATCCTGTAACATTAAATATACGAATTTGTTTCGTTTGTTGAGTGTTTGAAAGTAGAAGGATGTAAAAAAATATTCATACTTATTTGTTTCGTTTAATAAATTATATTAACATCTTATATTATATACTTCTAATTATTATACCTTTAATTAATTATTATTATTTATATTATATTGTATCAATTCATGTAGTATGATTTAGGGTGGTAGCAAGAAATATTTTTATATATTTATGGCAGACTCGGCATACCCCGACCTAAATTTCTAATACAAATAAAAGGTCTTTAAAATTAATTAATCGGAGCTGAACCGAAAACCGAAAACCGAAAAAAACCGTTATTTTTGCCGGAACGAAAACCGGAACCGAACTGATATTTTTTTTTATTGAACCGGAACGAAAACCGAAACGAAAAAAATAACGGTTCGAAGCCCTGATAAAAATGACAAAGTCACCCCAGGCGCTGTTGCACGACTGAATGGCAACGTCTAGGGCAGTGATTCTCAACCTGGGCGATATCGCCCCCTGGGGGGCGCTCGACACCTTAAAGGGGGCGATTATTTGACTATACGATTTTGGGGGGCGATAAGTTATTTTTGGACGGCGAAATTATTTTCAACTCTAAAAAAAGGTAAAATGATTTTGCGAACAGGCTTTTTAAACATTTCCTCTTTTTTCAATATGGTTCTAAAAAAAAGGTCAGATGATTTTGCAATCAGGTTCTGAAACTCGATTTTTCAATATGGCTCTAAGTATCACCTAGTATTAGGGATTATCATGAAATTTTTATCTGTAAAAATTTATAGGGGGGCGAATTAAGAAGCGGGTCTTACAAAGGGGGCGTTTGGTCCAAAAAGGTTGAGAATCACTGGTCTAGGGGATCCCTACTGCCCTCAGTGCGGTTGGTGACTTTTTGGCATTATATAGTCAGTCTGCTACCAGCGTTCTTTATGTAAAGACGCGTAGTCTGTTCTCCACGTTCTTTATATAAAGACGTGTTTTGATCCTCCATGTTGGATGGATCTTTTGTGACTCCCATGGTGGAGAATTGATATAATATTTCTTTTCAACTTATAATTATACGTTTTCTTTTTACAACCGTCTTTCAATTTAATTTAACTACATCCTTCTTGACCAGTCTCTTTAAATTTGCTTTACCTCTGAGTATAGCATGGCGCCCAATTAACTTCATCTCCGCTGGACCATTGGAGGAAAGGCAGTTTGGACTCTGCAGCTGCGGGTAATATTTTCCCCCTTCAAGAAAATACCCACCTGTTTACCTGTGGAGACCTTAAACTCTTTTTTCCTGTTCCATAAAGTCCATTTTTCCCTCTCCCATTTCCCATATTCTCTCTTCTATCACATTTTCCCTCCCTTCTCTCCCCCCTTCTTCCCTTCTCCTTGTAAGGGGCCTGTTGGCATCCACTGTGGGCCCTTCCCCTTACATTATTTATTTATTACTTATTAGAAAAATATACCATTCTTAATTATGATTTTATCATCTGTGTAGAGTACATTTATTCACAATTTTTAAAGATTCATCTTTTGGCAATCTATGAGATGTCTTTACTTAAATTTCTCCAGATTATATCTACAATTAGATATATTGACCTCCCAACAAATTATTTTTCAATGTAAAAAGTAAATAAATTCAGGAAAATGCTAAATGTTTAATTCTCATTCGCTATTTAAAAATCAGTTAAATATAATAATTATAAAATGAGAAATTTAAAATATTTTAAAATATATTTTTGTTTTATTTCATCTATTTTATATATATACTAGCTGCTCAGAGCGCCTTCGGCGCTCTTCACACTCAAACGGGGGCTCCGCCCCCTGTACCCCCGAGTGATATATAGTATTTGGTTGAAAGTAGTAAAAGGTTTTCATCCATTTTGTTTCAATCAGTATATTACATAAAACATTCATCATTTCTTTTTGTGTTCTTATTTAAAATATATTTTAATTTAATCAGTAAATTAATTATATATATTATTATTGTATATGGTATATCTATCTATCTAGGTAGCTCAAAGATATTCGAAAGTTCTTGGCCGCAACAATTACATTTCTCCAAGTGTCCCTATCCTGAGCCCTTGCCCCATCTCTCTTACGTCCCTTCCTACGCGTCCTTGGTTTTCCAAGCGGACGTTTTCCAATCGGTCTCCCCACCAATATCTTTTTCTCTCCCATTCTAGCCACGTCCCCTGCCTATCGTAGCTTTTTCCCTTTTATAACCCTAACTATTTCTGAAGATGCATAGAGGTCATGCAATTCCGCGTTATGCAGTCTCCGCCATTCCCCGGTGACCTCATCTTTCTTTGGCCAATAATTGCTGGGTAGAGTCCTATTCTCAAATACTCTGAATCTACTCTCATCTCCCATGCCTCTCACCCATATAATACAACATGCAAAATAATTGTTTTATATATTTTAATTTTGATTATATCGGTTAAGTAAGAAATTTCTTTTTTTTTCGTTTCTATGACAGCAAAAAAGTAAACAAATTACATACATACAAACAAACACTCTCCTTTATATATATAGAAGATAGAAGATAGAAGATAAGATATAAGATATATATATATATATATAAATAATATTGCTATCAATAATTAATTTAGAAGAAAATAAATTTTTTTAAGAATATGAAAAATTACAATTATAAGAAATATATACTGATTTAAAGCTTTTTTTGAGACATTAATTTACTAAGTATAAACAAAATAAGACAAAAAATTATTCCTGGGTAAATTCTACAGTAGACGTCTTCGTGGATCACTGTCAAGATGTACGCCACGGAAAGAATTTTTGATCACCCCAGCCAGTGACTGGACAATTAGCGAAGACCAATTTAAAGGGGATCTTTGCTCCAGCAACGGACGGCGCTTCCAACCAAGAGATAGTCTGTATAGTTAGTTATTATTATTATAGAGTAGATTATATATATTATAGAGAGTATAATAATAATATAATAATAATATTATATATTATAGCTAGTCCATGGTCGAACGAGTGTAATGGCAGCCCTTTCTCTGTAACCAGCTTAAAAAGCAGCACTAGAATGTCTTCTCCCGATTCTTTTTCACCAATCTTTCTTGCTGGCTTCTTTTTTCAACGTTACCTGGTTCACTCTACTTTTCGTAGAAACATCCTTGCCAAAAACAATTATCCAGTATTGCTAATTACTTAAGTTATTAATTAGCAACAGGCCTCGCTTGACAACGATGTCACTTTTCTCAATCAGACAACATTGTTTTCCACTTAAAATATACAAATAAAATTATTTTAAGAATTTCATTAAGAATTCTTAAAAGTTAATGAACAGAAAAACTTTTCATTCTCTACGATTTAATAATTTACTTTTATAATGATAAACAATATATAAAATATACAAATTTTAAACTTTTTATAATATTTTTGATATATTAAAAAATTGATAATTAGTATCTACTTATTATAAACTTTTAATTCATCTATAATTCTTTTCAATCCTTCGAAATTCAAAATTTTTCTTTATTATATTCTTTTATTGAAGATATAATTTATAAACTCTGAATATATACTTATATGTAATTGAAGGAAAATGAGATGTGAAAATAAAATAATAAATTAAACAAGAAACAAACAATGTAATGTCATAGATAAAAACGCTTTTGAATTACAAATCATAATAATTTAATTATAAATTATATTCATATATATATAAATTATATGAATAAGATAGACGAACAGCTAATTTTTGTCATTAATATCTTGACAATATATTTATCCTTTTTCCCTTCTGATCATGTCACATTATATTATTTTCATTTTCTATTTAAGATGAAAGCACCCTATCCATATTTTATATGAGTTTAATTTAAATAAAAAAATCGTTCTGAAATTAACAAAGATTAGAAAGGGAAAATAGGAGAAGTGGTGGAAAATTAAACTCTCGTTGTGAAGTTGTGTTTACAAATCAGCATATTTAGGTAAACGTGACATTTTTATAAAATACCTGTTTTCCTTTCTATTTTTATGTTTTTGACAAAATTATCATTTCCTTTAATATTATATTTTTCATCATAATCCACTCATTCTTTTATTTATTCTCCCTATATGTAGTTCAATAAAAATTATTTTTTAAATTTACAAGGGCATATTAGAATAATTTCAAATTCCCCTGAGTGAGAATGAGATGTTTAAATTTTCTACTTCTTTCATTCTAATTTTTTCCGTTATTTTTTATTAAGTATTATATTATTTTAATATATAATTATTTGTTTGCTTTCTATTTATATCTCAACTTAACTTATCTCAAAGAGAGATAGGTTTTTTTTTTAAAAAAATATATATATAATTAATTCATTTTCATGTATTTACATACATTAAGAGTATAAATTTATTTAATATTATTATTATAATGTATATACATTTATGTATATATAAATATACATTATGTATATTACGAATGAAATGAACATGTTCATCTAAAATTCAACATTTTCTTTATTTGGTTATTTTAACATTTGAACTGTGCTGAATTTCTTTTTTTATTCTGACAGCTCACTAAGCATAGTCAGCTCAGGGAGTGGTTAGTAAAAGAACAAGTACACAACTCTTCGACCTTGTCTGGTTTTGTAAAAAATCAAAGTTATTTGATTTGTATAGGAAATATACATTTAAATTTATATATATATATATATATATATATATATATAAATTAAAAAAAAAAATAAAAAATATCATTAAATATGTTGCTGGAAACTTATTTTAACACTACACATCAGTCGTTTTGTGTTTAATTGAACCTAGAAGAGGTGACAAAATATTAAATTTTAAAAAAGCTAAAATATTAATGTATGTTTCTATATTTTATGATTATAAGTATAGAAAAGATCATTTAATTTAATAAACTTATTGATTTGTTGTTAGCTGTTAATATACAAAAATAATAGATATAAATAATACATATAACAAATATATAAATAAAATATTACTATAGATTTAATTAATTTTATAGTATTTGCTGCCAATTGCAAATTTTAAATCTTTAATAATTAATTACTATAATTTTGGATGAATTTTAGAATTAATTATAATATTATGAAATATTTTTTTATTTAATTTCGAATTCCTCTTTATTTAACTTTATTAAATTGAAATTTAAAAATATAATATATATATAATATAATATAATAATAATAATATTAAAATATAAACTTAAAAGTAATTTTCCTATAATCTTGTTATAAAAGGCATATTTTTTAATCTTCTAGATTGAAACAACTTTATTCCTTTTTTGTTTTCTTATTTTTATTTATCGGTTTTTAATACGAGTATGTTGAAAGATTGATTGAAAGCGGTGAGTCGTGGCTGTGTAGATTCTTTATTTATTATCATATAATTTGCTTTTAGAAATAACTTAAAGAGAAAGAAGAAACTTTACTTTTATGTTCGTCTCCAATTTTCCTGGATTAGATGGATTTAGTGAGTTGTTTACAATTAACTGAGTGAATTCCATTTAGGTTACTTGTTTGGAAAACTCAATCGGAATAATTAGAAATATTTTATTGTTTAACAAGAGTGTAGGTAGACCTGTCGAAGATTCACATATAATTATATAAATCCATAAACAAAGTAAAATTTTAATCAAAACAATTTTAAACGGACACAATAATAAATTACAATATCCTAAATAAATTGGTGCGAAAGCACATTTACGGCATCCGATAATAAAGAATCGAATAAAATGATTATTTAATAAATTTTAATGTCAAAAGGCATAAAATTATGGTGTCCCTTTTTGCATAGGATTTTTTCGATCTCTCGAAAATATTTGTTTATAAATTTTACTTTTACAATTGAACATAAAATTAATTGAAAAACTTACATTAAAACTTTATATCAGTATAAATAAAGATTTTTTAACTATTGTTAATGAATTACTTTTATATCCGAAATATAAATTAAAATAATGACTTTTGTTGCCGAAATGCTTCATGGCTTACCATAAAAATTATTTCGAATGTTCAATTATATGAAATGTTTTTTTTTTTTTTTTTTTTTTTTAAGATAAATTTGAATATTTTGAAAAAATCTGATTTTTAAGATTAAACAAATGTTCTTAAGTATTAATCATTTTTTCACTTCAACTTTCTTTGTTTCCCTTTTCCCCTTCACATAAAAGGGCTAACAATATAGTGAATGAATGAACGTTTTAAAAAAATAAAATACAAAAAATAACAAAAAGATGTTTTGTTATTTGAATCCCCGGTCTCATCATGTACACAATATTTGTATTGGATTTAAACGGATTTAAGCCTAACTCTTATTTACGCCGTTATATTATTCATATATACGAGGGCAGGTCAATAAGTCTGTAATTTTTTGAATTTCCCGTCTTTTAAATGTAATGGCAACACTGCTTCTGTTAGCAGGCAACTATAAACTGACTCAGGTGGAAATTTGAACTAGCTGTTTTTTTTTTAGTTTTAGTTTGACTTTCAATGATAGCAGTTTAGCCCCGGGTGACAATTTCTTGTTTCCAAACCTGAAAAAATGACCCGGCAAAAAGAGATTTGATTCCAACGATGAATTCAAACAAATTCAAACAAATCTATTTTGATGTCCTGGACAAATCTTATTTTTTGGAAGGATTAAATAAATTGGAGAAACGTTTGTCGAAGTGTATAGAGCTCAAAGAAGACTACATTGAAAAATAAAATAATATTTTATCCAAAAACCTGTTTCGTTCAAAAAGTCACTGACTTATTGACCTGCCCTCCTACTACAAAATATCAATCTTATAAGAATTTATTTTGTTTTGCTTTTAGATTTTGTTTAAATAAATTAATTAATTTTTTAGTTATTTTCGATGTTATATTAGGACTGCTTCCCTTTATTTAAGAATTGCTTGCTTAAATAAATGTCAATAAACAAAAATTATTAAAAACTTTCTTAATAATTTCATGCTTTAAAAAATGAAACAAAAGCAGCTCCTTTGGGACATCCCTGGAGGTAATACTTGCTATAGAAAAAATATAATTGAATTTATGAATTTCTATAGATAGGTATATTAAATATGCAAGTCGCAATAAGCAAATATTTTCCAATAAAAATCTCATGAGAGCCTTTTATATTATTATTTTATAAAATCAATAATCTATATAAATAATTTATGTAAACGATTAATTGAACTTATTATAAATGCTTGAAAATCAAATAGGTGATATTTTATCAATTTCTTAAAACACTGGCATTCAAATCATTACTTTAAGTTCTTATTCGACAAATAGGCTCATTTATTTTTAATAAAACTAGACAGAATATTTATTTCTTGGTCTGTTATATTTTATTTTCATATAAAAAAGTCATTAATTATAGAAGTGACAATGCTATTGAAAATGCAATCGACATAGGCAAAGAAGTATCATCATAGTTTACTATTGAATTTTGCAATGGTTCTTAACAAATTACAATACCATGCTTGTGCTTGAATTTAGTTCATAATTATAGGTAATTAAAAATAAGCATCACAGATATATAATGTTTCCGTTTTATTTATTTATTATTTATTATTGTTTTTTATAACGTTTTTCTCAACTTCACTTGGTGTCTGTCTGTTCGCTCTTTTGAGAAATTGAAATCGATTTTTCATCAACTTTAAATTGGGATAGAGTTTTGAAAATTTTTATAGATATTTCAATCGATCCCTACAAGGTATAGAAGAAATATAATTGATAATAATTAATTAATTTTAATATAAATATCGATTAATTACTTTTAGTAACTAACTCCTTTTGTTTTGCTCCGATTATTTTTTTCCACAAAAGCTTAAATATTGATTTCAAGCTAGATTTTCATTTTGAATGTAATTAAGAATATTTTATAGCATTAAAAATTAATGATGAATTCTTATTAATCAGGTTTAGTGCCAATGAAGAGGGGTTTTTCCCGTTAAATGGCATAAAGAAAAGATCCTTTTTTTTATATTTCCCCGAGAGAAAATATAAATATAAAAAATTTTTATAAAATAACGTTTTTCCAATGGACTAAAATGAATAAAATAATTTTTCTATAAGCCTGACAAAGTTTATGGATGAATTGCTTAAAATATAAAAATAAGTTGACCTGTGGCCAGGTCCGAACCGACCGACGGTTTGAAATAAATTAATTTCCAGCTACAGAAACAATTTCAAATAATTTTAATATATCTATTAATGTAATAAAAAACAGATATGGATAGAACATAAATATTTTTAATTTTATTTTATTTATAATATATATGCAAGACCAGGATGTGACGTCATGAATGGCTGGATGGCGTCATATAATTTTAAATCAAGAAAAAACTAATAAATATGATTTTTCTCGAGGATAAAACCAATACAAAGTGCATGATTCGTGGTGATATATAAAAAAATCTCCTCATGTGAAATTTGGTGTGAAAATAACCCTTGCCTTCCTATCGTCGATCGCTAATACTACCACTTCCGGTTTCCGGATTTGCACCAAAAGTTGATCAATTCATCCCACTGATGCATTAAGTAAATATACCAAATTTCATCAAAATCGGTTGAGCCGTTCAGGCTGTACACATCTATACGGACGGACAGACGGACGATGGAGATATGTAAAAATCTCCACATATGAAATTTGGTGTGAAAACAATACCTCCCTTACTATCGTCGGTCGGTAAAAATATCATTTTTCAAGAAAATAAATCCATAATATAATTACTGATTGATATTCACAAAGGCAAATAAATAAATAAAAAGGAGAAATCTAATAAATATCAAATTTGAAAAAGCCTTCATTTATCTACATATATATTTACCTTTATGTATATACCTGAAGGAAAGTTGGATATTAAAATTTCAAACGAAATGGCCCCCACCAATAAATACCTTCAAGTACAGCCCCAAATACGAAGTCGCAATAAATATCAATTGGAGTTCAATTTGGAAACTAAACGAAAGAGAGAAGTTGAACGGGTTGGGAGATTTACTTGGATCACTGTATTTTAAAGTAACGGCCATTCGAGTAATTTTAATTTAAATTGAAAAACAAAAATAGAAGAAATAATTTTAGATAATATAATAATTATTTAGATATTGTTTCCACTCATTTTTCATGTAATTAATTTTTAATGAGTATAAAATAGTAACCAAAAAAAAAAAATAATTTTTATTTTCTGATCTATATTTTAGAAATTTTAAATAATAAAATTTTTTAAAATATTAAACAATTTTCAGAAAGATTTAGAGTTTTGATTAATAGTTTTATTCTAAATTGTCTTCTTTGATTAGTTATTTTTAAAAGAATTTTTCATATATTAAGTTTTTTCGCGAAACGAATTAGTAATCTACATATTTTGAACACTTTTCGAATACAGATTTGCTCTTCCGACTTGTGAAGCTCTCTAGGATAAATTTTTAGTACACATATTTTAAATCATTTATTAAAGCATATAATTTTAATAGTTAAAACATTAATATGTAAATTAATAAAAGTAACACACTATAGAATAGTGACTTAATTGAAAATGGCGGATGTGAGTGGATTTTTTATTCCCGCTTAAATTCTAGAATCAGTTAGACATATTCAGTGTAAATTCGTTGTAGTCCGCGAACTAGTCATTTAAAATTTTGAATCAATCTCTGTTTTCCGCAAATGGCCAAACTTCACATGAAAATAATGCTGAATCTGTTCAGAATTGACTCCAGAATTATTATTAAGTATGCTTAAAAAATTATGAAGACAAAGAAATAAAACCCTCTATAAGGAATATAATTTTCACAATATTCTTTTTTAAATTTTAATATAATTCTATAAGATTTAATATAAGATACTTTTACCAACTTATCATTTTGTTTTATTATGGTAAATACAATATATATTATTTATATATTTTATCTTTTAATATTATTTCCAAATTTTCAGTGTTTTGTAAATGGATTAACCAATCATTTGATAATTTTTATCAATAAGTAAAATTCAATCGGTTACCAAACAATCTCAACTAAGCAATTTTTGACTCAAATATACTTGGAAATATATGATATTTCTTAGAGTTCATTAAACATTCAAGCAACTTAGCTTGAATATATTATCTTTCTTATAAAGTCTTTGTCCTCACATTTAATACCTTAACTAATACAATTTAAATACTATTATAGATTCAGGGGATATAACAAAAACACATGTTACTAGGGAAAAGTCAAGTTGGATTCTTAAACAGCAAGGAGAAACTCAAAATTTCTTAGTTTACTATGTTGATTTTTACTATCTCGCCAGATTACGAAAATTTTCGATGTTTAGATTTTGATGTATTTATACGTTTTGAAGGTTCCTGAAGCATTTTCACTAAGGTTGAGAAAAATATCTCTCTCTCTCTCTCTCTGTGTGTGTGTGTGTATGTGTATGTAACCAAGATTACACAAAAACGGTTTGAGATAGAATGATGAAATTTGGCACATTATTTAAAATTCATAGTTTTCTATCAACTTTTGAGAAATGTAGCTCAACCGGAAGAGGGTCATTACCTACAACGTTTTGATTTTTTTTCTTCTAAAGTGACCGTAAAAATAAAGATATATGTTTGATAATTTTTCACATGATTAATAATTGTATAAAACTGCTATATATAGAATTTCAGCTTGATTGAATTGCTGAAAGTACCAGAATTAATTTTTTAACACTGCAAATCTCACGCGCCAACACGTGACGTGGTGCCATCAAAAAGAGCCAAACATGCGCTGGTTCAATAAATATTATTTATTAATTTTAATTTAGAATTTAATTAATTTAATTTAATTTAAATTAATATATGTTATTTAATCCAATTCAAATTTGGGAGATAGTCGAGAGGAGACACTCCAGATTTTTTATTTTCAAGTGCTTCATTAAAAAAATTCAATTTTAAGCCACCAAAGAAAAATAAATGAATTTTAATTTTATAAATGACTTTTTAATTTTTTAAGAAATGAAGTTAAATTACTATTATTTATGATTAAAAAAAAGTCGATACTCTGTTTTTTGAAAATTCTAGGAAAACACCTCTCAAGTCAGAGGCGGATGAACCGGGCGGCCGTCCGGGGCCCAACAGCCTGAGGGGCCCACCGAAATCTAAATAAAAATATTTAAAATTTAAAAAACTGTTGAGTTTATGGATAATCGGAGTTTAAATAAAACAAGTTATTCTTGTTACAGATCTATTTAGGATGTTTTATACTTATACTTATACTTATCTTTATTGAACAACAGATCAGAACTTTATTCGGTCGTGTTTGAACCCCGACTAACTTAAGAAAAAATAATCAATTTTGGGTCTCGGCGACCACAGTAAAAATTATGTATTTTTTACATAAGTAGTATATATGTAAGTATAAAACAGCCTAAATTATAATATAAACAAAATTTGTCTTTCAATTATAATTGTAAATAACAGAGGGCCCATTTCAATTTTACCGCCCGGGGCCCCCAATCAACTTAATCCGCCACTTTCTCAAGTAGATTGTTTAGAAAACAAGTGAGATGAGATGTGTTGTATGATCAGTACAACGAATCCTTCCAACTTTTACTTTTATTTACTTGATCGATTTTGATTACATATGTTGTACGAAACCTCAAAAAAGAAAGAAAAAACCTTGCCATAATATGATGCTCATTTGAAAAATAAATGTCATCTCATTTTATAGTATTTTATATTCTCTTTAATAAAATATTGATCATTTATTATTTGTAAATCATAGAATAAATAATTAAAATTTATTTTTCACATTTATCTTTTAAATTAACTTCTCCGATTTATGATGTGTATTTTTACCTCACGTATATTTATTAGAAACTTGAGATTTTTTCACTAGTAGAGATTAATCAATGATAAATATATTCAATATTTTTTTTATCAATTTTTATATCTTCATATAACAATTAAACGTAATTAATAAAGTATTGAGTTCCTTTTATAAATTTTAGTAACTCATCTATACCCAGTGTTTTATAATATTTTAATTAAGAGAATGATGGTAATGGGAAAGGCACACCTCGAAGGTAAAACTCAGAATGACCATTGAGGCCAACCAAAATTCACATATGGAAGGGGATGGAGAGGAGATGATAGTTTCTGCTTACAGAGGCGCTCAGAAATGTTTTAAAATGGCCGTTCGTTACATTTTCTTCTAATAATGTCATGTTTAATATTTTCAATTTAAACACCATACAAACCATAAAAACCGCGGATTATTTATTTAAAAGACAGATTTTATGTTTGTCTAAAAACTATAAAGCGAAAGGTTTAATGGATGTTATTCTCTACAGTTTAAAAAGAAAGTTTGAACATGTTTCCAAAGTCACAGGTTAGAAATAATATATCGATACTGATACACATAAGTTTACTAAATACTATTATATTATTAAAACAATTATTCAATTATTATTATGTATTTAATTAAAATAAGTTGACCTGTGGCCAGGTCCGAACCGACCGACGGTTTGAAATAAATTAATTTCCAGCTACAGAAACAATTTCAAATAATTTTAATATATGAAGACCTTAGAGCGAAACAGTGGTAAGCCACAAAATCAAAATGTTGAGATATTGCAGTTTAAAGTGTAGAAAAAAGATAGAAAACATTGGGTTTACTGCATATATTTCAAATTTGCTCAATATGTAATATCAGTAAAGGGAAAAAGTCAGCAATTATTATTTCTTAGATATATATAATTAAGAATAAAACAATTTTCTACAAATGTGGCTTACCATTGTTTCGCTCTAAGGTCTTCATATCTATTAATGGAATAAAAAACAGATATGGATATAACATAAATATTTTTAATTTTATTTTATTTATAATATACTAGCTGCTCAGAGCTCCTTCGTCGCTCTTCACATCTAGACGGGGGCTCCGCCCCCTGTACCCCCGAGTGGTACATAGTATTTGGTTGAAAGTAGTAAAAGGTTTTAATCCATTTTGTTTCAATCAATGTATAACATAAAACATTCATTTCTTATTGTGTGATTATTTAAAATATATTTTAATTTAATCAGTAAATTAATTATATATATTTTTATTGAATATGTTATAACTATCTACTCGAAAGTTCTTGGCAGCTACAACCACATTTCTCCAAGTGTCCTTATCCTGAGCCTCTGTTCCATCTTTCTTACGTCATTCCCTGGTGACCTCATCTTTGGCCCATAAATGCTGGGAAGAATCCTATTCTCAAATACTCGGAATCCACTCTCATCTCCTAAGATCTTAGACCATGTCTCACACTCATATAATACAACAGACAAAATAATTGTTTTATATATTTTAATTTTCATTCCCTTTTATAATAATTTTGATGAGATAAGCCTCTTTACTGCATGATAACAGGCGTTTCCCGATTGCAACTTCGATTTAAATTCTTCTCAAATATTATTATCCTTCGTGATTACATTCAATTTTTCTACATATTCAAATTCTACATTTTGTTTGTTAATACTGCTCCTGTTTGTTTCTAAATATATTTATTTATCATTATTAATTTCAAACCTCATCTCTTTTCCTACCTCGATTAATTTTTCCTCGCTATCTGTAATTGCAATTGCCGAATCTCCTATTATATTTAAGTCGTCTGGGTCACCTAATATTTTACAATTGATTTCCGCATCTTACTCTTTCTTTACTACCTTCAAGATATATTTTAAGATCAAAATTTGAAAAAGTTTATCCGGATCTATTGAGTCATGCGTAGGTTTTACTAAAGTCTACAAATAATTAGTGAACAGAGATATTGAATTCGCGGTTTTTTTAATATCTGTCATAATGAAAATATCTTAATTAATGTTGATCGATTTGGCCTGAACCCGCAATGATATCGTCTAATATTTCCTCCGCCTATAGTTATAAGTATTGTATATGTTATAATAGAGTATAATATTTCTTGATCATTTCATTTTGATATTTTAATTTCATTGCTTGATTTTTATTGAATATTTTTAATTATAATAAAATTTTAGAAAATGCAAAGTTAGAGACTTGAGACAATTTATAAAAATTAACGGTATAAAAGTATTGATAAAACTAAAGATAAATTAACAATATATACATTCATTAATAGTATTAATTTAAATTAATCGATTTATTTGATTTTTTATTATTAAGTTCATTTATTAATTTTTTTAGATCATAGTTAATTCCCTCCCTTAAAATAAAAGAAGTATTCAAATATAGAAAGAATAAATACAAAATAATTTAAGTTAAATATGATTTAAATATTTTATTATATTAATTAAAATGAGAACTTTTAGAATAAATTATTTAATTGAAATGATATTTGAATATTAGAATTTAAAATAAAAAGTTAAATATTATAATAATTCTTTGATTGCTAGTTATATACATTGTGTAAAATGAGTCCGCCAGTCAGTGGGCCACGCCTGGCTCTTGAATGAACAACACGGAGAACTATATAAACTTTAAAAAATTAAATTCTGCGGTTATTGATTAGAATTAGATATTAATAAAATCTATAGCCTATGTTACCATAGAGATATATAAGAATATTGTGATGTAATTTCATAGAAATCGTTTCTTATTTTTTGATGTTCATAATTCTAAATTACCGGTAAAACGTCGGTTAAGTAGGAAATTTCTTTTTTGTTTGTTTCTATGACAGCAAAAAAGTAAACAAATTACATACATACATACATACATACATACAAACACTCTCCTTTATATATATAGATATGCAAGACCAGGCTGTGACGTCATGAATGGCTGGATGGCGTCATATAATTTTAATTAAGAAAAAACTAATAAAGATGATTTTTCTCGAGTATAAAACCAATCCAATGATTCGTGATGATATGTAAAAAATCTCCTCATGTGAAATTTGGTGTGAAAATAACCCTTCCCTTTCTATCGTCGATCGCTAATACTACCACTTCCGGTTTCCGGAATTGCACCAAAAGTGGATCAATTCATCCCACTGATGCATTAAGTAAATATACCAAATTTTATCAAAATTTATCAAGCACTCGCATGGTGGAGCCAAAAACTTTGTTTCAGCAAAGACAATAAAGTTTACTAGTCTTATAGATGATCTGTGCTACAATAGTAGAGTAACTGGTTCACCGAGCCGCAGTACTTTAAAAATATTATTCCTTATGAACTATGAATATTTAAGATTAAGATAATTATTAAAATTCCTATTTTAATTTAAGAAAAAACTAACAAAGATGATTTTTCCCGAGACTGAAATCTATACAAATCAATAAAAAATCCTTCGAGTGGTTTAATATTACAAAAATATAAATAGATATACATATACAATACATACAAATATTTATAATATATACAATTTTTGCTAGTATAATAAGATAAGATATGCATTGAAGTTGAAAATGTCAAATACTACTGATTGCTCAATAAAGTGGTAAGAGGCATCTTCTGAAATGAAGGGAAAGTTCCATTTTTGATTAAGAGGATAAAAGATTAGTCTTGTTAAATAATATAAAAATATTATAATTAGAATATGATATTATTATTTAACTATAATTAACTTTTAATAAAATATTATTATTGTTATTATTAAAGATGTTATGTAACTACAGACACGCCAGTGGATGGTAACAGTCTCGATAATGGGATTGAGTCCACTTAGCCTCCGGAATGAAAATTTGGTGCATACTTGAGATAATAAGTAGAACCTCTGATCAAGAAAATCAAAATAAAGATTGTGGGAGGATCTGTTCTACTGATCATAGAACACCTTTACCCCATTTAGGTGGCAACCGACTTGTGGGGGGTATCTTTTCGTTGGATATACAAAAGTTTAAGGTTTTATCTAGGTCCACAATACAAAAATGGTGGAAGTTTAATACCACAAAACAACTTATTTTAGTTTTGGTTAAATTGAAATAAAAAATATTTAAATTTTTATTTAGATTTGTTCATAAATATTTAGAACAGTGGGATTTATGCAATATAATTTACTACTCTAGTGTTCATTTTGGTTCTTATGATTATCATTTATAATTAATATCCGAATAATAAATAATTGTCCCAGAAGAGGAGATTAAACTACGTCTTCTTTAAAAGATAATTCATCAAATTTACTAGAAGACAATAGATTGGTTGTAAACCACATTCTATTTGCATAGTAAATATACTTTTCTAATTAATTGGAATCGAGATAAAAATATTACAATTCTACCAAGACAGTTTTATGGCATGAGGATATTTAACGCAAAAACATTTGATTAAAAAGTACAAATAAAATGAAAATTTATTTCTAATCTAATATATTTTCTCTTTTTTATTACAGTTGTGTAGGAAAATTAATTTAATTATATTTATATTTTAAATAGAATGTCTTTTTTAAATTTGCTATTAATTAGACAAAATGATCAGTAGATTGACTATTAATTAGCCCTTAGAAGAAGAAAAAAAATATTCCACTCTTACTTCGTCTAATATGGAGTTTAATGGTCCTGCAGGGTTTAGGGAGCTTTAAAGCGACAAGTGTGCTTAAAAGCGAGAGAGAGAGGGGGAGAAACGAGTCAAGGATATATAAGCCTAAAACCACTTTTCATACTACAAGTAGGAGGAGTCCTCTATCTTCAAGTTTTAATTTATTTTTTCTTTTAAACAAAATAAAATTAAAAAATAAATGTATGTATATTATTTTAATAAAAAATAAAATAAAAAAAAAAATAGAAAAATAATTAAAAGAAAAGAAGAAAGTAAAAAAATAGAAATGAAGTACTAGGTAAGATTTATCAATTTTATAATTCAATTTCTAATAATTTAATTTTTAAGTCAAATTTTTTAATTTTTGTTTATTAATCATGAAATATATCTTTGCATTATATTCATTTTTATAAGATATGTATAATAAAATTTACTTTTAAATATGATCACAATTCATCATCTGTAAATTGATATTTTGAATAATTTTAATTTATTTAATTTATTATTTCTATTGAAAATAATATATTAATAAAAATTAATTTCATTATTATAAAATTATTTAAAGATAAATAACCATGAGCTAATTTAATAAAATATGTATATCTTTTATGAAAACATTTTTAGTTACTAAATACATTAAAAAAAACCCTCTGACTTTTGTACGTCCTACGCAAGGACAACGCCTATCAAGTCGGTTATATCAATGAGGTGTCCTATGATCAGTAGAACGGGTCCTCTCAACCTTTACCTTGATTTTTCTTGATCGGAGGCGCTACTTTTTATCAAGTAGCTATTACCCAATGTTGATCCCGGGACCATGTGAATGTGAGACAGCGAGGCTAGCCTCTCACCCAAAGGCGTCTTCGGTCACTAAATACATTCAAAGAATAATTAAAATATAAAAAAAAAATTATAAAACGACTAGAAAGAATAAAATAATTTTTCTATAAACCTGACAAAGTTTTTGTAATAATAAACTCATAAACTGATAAATTATTTCTATTAAGCAATAAAATTGACAGTTTAAAAGCTAAAAAATATTTTTTTTAATTTTTTCTCTGTAATATACTGGTAAATTATAGTATGGAATAAATTTTAAAAGAATTATGATCTTCTTAAATTTACATATTCTCAATCAAATAAAAATCAGTTGATTATATTAGAAGAAATTGTGTTACTTTTAAAGGCGTGTTTTAGGGTGGTATATACGTATTTATATAAATTAAACATATAAAGGTATTTAATAGCATAGAAATAACATAGAAAACAAATGAAAATTACATCGGCCCAATATTTTTCGTTGAATTTGAAGCAATTCAACAATTTAATAAATTATTTTATTCTTTTTGGTCCATGAGAAAAACATTGTTTTATAATTTTTTTTTTTTATTATTTAATTATTTTATTAGGATAATTTTGCAGATATTAATTCAAAATTGATTAATGATCATGGTTTAGTTTTCTCTGGGTGTCACTCTCCGCTTGGGCGGGTGTTTTTCCTGATGGCGGTAACAAATAACAAAAAAAATGGTTCCTTTTTCACAAGCTCTTTGAGATGATACCTACACCTACTTCGATGTGACTTGAATAATAAAAATTCTTCTTTAATTTTAATTATTTTCAAAATGAGAATCTATTGAGAAATCAATATTTAGGCTTATATGACGTTGAGAGAAATTAAACGCACCAAAACTAAAGGAGTTACCTTTATTCGCTAATTACATTTTTATATAAGTAATTAATTATAATTCAATATACCTTCTAGAGACCCATTTAAATATCTACAGAAATTTTTGGAAGTTTAGCTCAATTTAAAGTTGATGAGAAATTGATTAAAAATTTTCATTTGAGCAAACAGACAAACAAACAAACAAGTGAATTTGAAAAACTTATATTTGAAGCAGTTATAAATATTAAGTGTTATTATGTGAAAATTATTCTACTTAAAGGCATACCTATTTCAATTTTGAATTTAAAATTTCAATCATTCTATTTTGTATTAAATGTATTTTTTATATAAATAAGAATTTGTATTTATTTGAATTTGATTTCCCTTCTCTTATTCAATTAGATCATCGTTGAACTTGTTAACGATTTTCCTTAACATCTTAATATAATATCAATTTCACTAACCGGCTCTACAATTTCCTCATCATTGCGGATATCCTGTACCAGAATAGGTCAAACAATATGATTTTCCAACCAAGTCCTTTTCATTAGAAAGAGGTTTTCCCTTAAACTCTTCCTTCTCTAGATCTCCAACTTTTGTATTTACTAATATAATACATGAGCCAATTCCAATGGGATACAACTATTAATTAATTAGAGATTTCGTCTTAATGTATTCTCTATCTCGTATTTTATCGATCCTTGTATATATTAAACAGTAGGGAGGTTTAATCTAGTTATAGAAGAAGTAATCAACCATTTCCAAACTTTCTCCTATAATATAGATTTGAAAAATGTATTTTAATTTATTTTAATTTTATATTTTAAAAATTAAAAAAAAAATATTTATTTTATATAAATTCCACCTTTTAATATTGTCGAAGATGAAAAGTAGTTTTTGTAAACTCTGGTCTGTTCCTCTTTCAAAACCAAATTGTAAGCTAATTTACTCTTCTTCGATTTATGTAAAAAATAATGTTTCCCAAAAATTATACTAAGTTTAAAAAGATCTAAAAAAATGGAAATTTTCCGAAAAATTAATGTATTTGAAATTTTAATAATTATATTACCCCTAGTGTTAATTATTATTAATCATATTTGTTTAATAAAGTCACAGATTAGAATATAAAGAAGTAAAACAAAAAAAAAAAAGAATCTATTCAGCCATTGTTTAGCTATCATAATAATATCTATCTATCAATTTCGCTTTGGAACTCGAAAGATCTTGATAACAGTGTAACACAACATTCCTCCTACCGTCCTTATCCATAATCACCTCCATTCAACTCTATATCTCTCACCTCCCTGCCCACCACACCCTCCTTTTCTCCTTTTCTCACAGATTTCTTGCCAAAAAATTAATTATTTATTTACTATTCTAGAAAACTATCGTTAACTATGAAGAGATAAATTTTATTATGTGGTTCTAGATATAATTATAGATAATTTATAAAAATAACAAATTAATTTATCAAAATTAAACAATAAGTTGTATAAGAGTAGATATAAGCAATTTAAATAGATACAAATAATCACTTTGTATTTAATTTGAATAATATTTTTATAATCTCTTTATTTGTGTGATCTAATGGGGAAATTATTTTTAATAAAATCCAAAAAAAAAACCCTAATTTTAATGTTACAAAATTGAATAAAGAATATTAAATCAGTGTCGTGTATCCTATAGGATACCATAACCAAACTGATGCATTAATAATTAATCTTATATTTAAATTCTTTTATAACCGATTTTTTCTCTTCTATTTAGTAAAACCTTTATATATGCAAATATTTTTATAAAGATTAATTTGCCAGTAGCAGAGGATTGTAAGGTGGTGGTTAGAAAAATCTTTCTTTACAACTTAATATTGATCCAGGTAACCTTACCAGGAGAGGTTAATGTCAACATTGTCCCTTTTCTACATAAATGAACGTTTACAACGGAAATATCACAATTAAAACGAAAGGAGAATTGTTTGGATTTCTATTCCAGTAATTGAACTGATGCCCAACGGCAATTTCGGTGGAAAATTTCAAATTACTTCTAAATTAAATATAAAATAATTGATAAAGAGAAAAATGAAGAAGCATAACAAAAAAAAATGTAGAGACCAAACAAAATCTTTAGTAAAAGAAAAAAAATTAAGATTTATTCGACAAATAAATTAAAAAGTAGAATTAATTATTTTCATGTTATTTTTAATATATATTTACTCAAATTATATTATTGAATATAAAAAATAGATATTATTATTATTATTTATATTATATTATTATTAAAACATTAAAATAAATAATTTTCAACTTTCTATTTTTGGACTAAGAATTTTTTCATAGATTGGAAAAAGAATTTAAAAATTTTACATTCAATGACTCGAGAGTTTGATAATTTGAACTTTAAAAAATAATTATTAGAAAAAATGTAAGACTTTCGAAATTGTGGAAAGTCAATAAATCCATTTTCAAAAATAACAAAATATTTTTTTATATTTTATATTTAATTCAACTTTTTATATAAATAAAATAAATTTAAATGTTAGTTTTAAGTATTTCATGATTGTAAAATGAGATTTCCAGAATTTTATTTTTTAATGTCTTATGATAGCACTTCTCGAGAGTTTTAGTAATTGTAATTCATTTTCCACACCCTGCTAAATCGGATTTTGCAATTGGAGGAAAATCTATTAAAATCTTCTTGAATGAGAAGTGTTATATTTCAATTTCTATTTTGTTCATTTCTGAATTAAAGAAATACTTAAAGCGTATTTATTTGACTGAAAACTAAAAACAATAAAAAATAATTCATTTTCAATTCAAATAATTAAATTTAAACTTGATTAGGACATTTTGTTAGCACACTTCTTGTCCTCATTTAATTTATAATAAATTCACATACATTTTTTTCTATATAAGAAGGAAATTTTAATATATCATGTTAAACCATCAATCAATTTTTATCTAAAGTATTGATATTTTTATAAATGAGTGTTATCAAAATTATATTATTTTCCTTTTTATAATCTATTTATATATATATAAAAAGGGTTTTGTCTGCACATTGCATTTTTTTGCATATCTTTGCTTTCCATGATCTCTAGAAGCCAAAAGTGACTTTCTAGGTTTTGATAACTGAGAATCTAAATTTCACATATACAGGTATAAGAAGGTAAATTAACAGGTATGTTAGAACTCTCCTGGTTAACCATTTTATAATAATAATGAAAAAATACGAGTATTAATAATAAGTATTAAATATACATGATTTCTTTTGACAATTCTTTCTAAAGATCTTTTTAAAGATTTTTTATAAAATGAAAAAAGAAAGCTAGGTATGCATTTGGAGATGAATTGATAGAAGATCAATCGAGCAATAGGAGGCGGAAACCAACAACAACAAATATATCCAATTGATTTGTGGCGATTTCTCATAGTTGAAAAATGTAACAAATCACAATACAAGATCTTGACTTGTATAAAGGGTATTCTTTTCAAAGATGACAAAATTTGTTTAGGAAGGATGATGAAAGTTAAAAGCAAAATTAAATAACATTCTTGTATACTAATAAATATTATTATATATACATTTTTTTTGTAAATAATTTTCTTTTTTATAAATATAAATTTTTTTATCTCTGATCAAATTATATACATAAATAGCTTAATCAAATATATAAAAAATAAATAATGCAATTTAATTTTTTGAAAAATTGTGATAATGTTTTTGTAAAATTAAAAAAAAAATCGAAAAACAAATTTATCATTTCTTAAATTTATCATTTTTATTATTTCTTAAATAACTATTTATGTTAATTTTTCTCTTTAAATGTTTTTAATTTATTTTAATCTATTTTTTAAAGTTCAAATATAAAATGTGTAATTAATTAATCTCTCTTGCAGGGGCATTTAAAAATATATATGCTGGAGTGTCTCCACTCGACTATCTCACAATTTGAATTGGATTTAATAACATATTGAAATGATATTTTAAAAATATCATTAATCCTTAAAAAAAAAAGAAAAAAGAAAATTTATTTATTTAAAAATAAATTTATTTTTGGAAAGGATTATTAGTGTACTACGTTTCCTGAGAAGAGAATAGTTGTTGAAAAAGAGACAAGAGCATTCGTTCAGGGGTTAGCGTCGAGAGCAGACGAACTTTATTTGGATCAAAAAAGGACCACCATTACACTCGGTCGTCCACGGACTATCGCTTACAAAAGGACCTGCTACATTATTAACAAGAAATATTGTTTTCAAGAAGGATTGTTTTTTTTTTAATCTAAGAATTAAAAATATTTGTTTCACAACAAATATTGGTTTCTCTTTAATTTTTATAAAACGTCTTTTTTTTCTTTTTTTTTATAAAAAAAATATAAAAAAATTTCGGTATATAAAATTATAATTTAAAGATTTACATTTAAATCTAAAGGTTTTAAAAATTTATATTTAAACATTAAATATAATTATTATAAATTTTTATTCTTAATGATAAATTTAATTTTTTTTCTTCTTTTTTGTAGTCCAGATCTCCGGGGCAGTTCATGCCGATTCAAACTCCACCCTTTTCCAATACACATTTGTGACCAACCTTAATTTCTATTAAAATTTTCCCCTGTCGATATCCACCCATATAAAAAAATCATTACAATATATTATATTTAAATTAAATTTAATTAATTATAAATTATAAATTAAAATTAATAAATATGTATTAAACCAGCGCGTGTTTTGCTCTTTGTTGATGGCATCACATCACGTTCTGGCGAGTGATTTGCAGTCGTGTTAAAAAATTAATTCAGGTTCTTTCAACGATTCAATCAAGCTGAAATTCTATATAGTATAGCAGTTTTATACAATTTTTAATCATTATAAAAACTATCAAACATATATCTTTATTTTTATGGGCACTTTAAAGGAAAAAAAAATCAAAACGTTGTAAGTAATGACCATCTTCCGGTTGAGTTACAATTCTCAAAAGTTGATAGAAAACTACAAATTTTGAATAATACCAAATTTCATGATTCTAGCTCAAACCGTTTTTGCGTAATCTTGTCCCCCCCCACACACACATTTTTCTCAACCTTAGTGAAAATGATTCAGGAACCTTCAAAACGTATAAAAACATCAAAATCTCAACATCGAAAATTATCGTGATCGCAATAGTAATGAGGAAATTCTAAGATTATAAATAACAATAAATTTTATTGATAATAATTATTGAATTATTTCATTAAAATTATTCAGTTGGTATTTATTTGATATAAATTCCTTTAGTAAATTGAAAATTAAATTTATTTTTTTATACCAGTAATTTCTCGTTCTAGTTTAAAATCTGTTAAATTTGTCAAATTACATAATATTATTATTTTATGTAGGTTTGTAGGTATATATTTATAATGTTCAAGAGTTGGTGAAATATTTAATGAAAACTTTTTAAAAAATTTGTTTCGTGTATTGTTTTAATAGCTTAAGATGAAATCCTAATAGTGTCATTTTGTAGATCTTAACTTAATTATTGTATGAGAAACTTTGAATAGCCACAGTTTGCTGACTTCTAACATATAAGTGAAGAGAGAGAGAGAGAGTGAGATAAATGGTGGATATTATTGTGGTATTCATTTAAGATATTTTCATTTTTACAGGTCATTATTTTTATATCCCTCCCATAATAAATTTTCAACCTAGAATGCTTTCGAGTTCTTTACCAAATACCGGATTTCATATTTGATGCCAACAATCCCTTTGATTTATGTTTCGGTATTATAATACCTATTTTATTTTAAATCCTATTTTTCTAACTTTAAATTAATAAATTTATATGATTCATTAACAAGGTGTATTGTTTATTGTAATATTTTTAGGAAAGAAAAATCTTAGTTTGGTATTATATATTAATAAAATCATGTTTTTAGATGAGAAAGGATTTTAACAAAAGAATCCAAGTGATAATTTATAATAATTTTTAATTTTAATAAAAATAAATTTTGATTTCATACATTATGTGAGAATTCATTTGAAACTGGTCTGTACATGTTAAGAAAATTGGGTTGACACGTAAATTCTTTCCTGATTTGCCACGCGGATATTGATGCGAATATTTAGGTGGAGGGGATATTTTCACAAATTCAATTCTAGTGCTCACTTTACCTACATTTTAGTGTAAAATTTATTTAATTTTGTTACTTTGTTTGTCAACTCCTGTTTAAAACAATGAATGAGCATTTTCGCCATATTATGTTGTATTATTTTCGAAAATGGAAAAACGCAACTCAAGCAGCGAAAAAAATATGCAATGTCTACTGGGAATCTGCATTTACCGATCGCGTTGTACAAAAGTTGTTTGCCAGATTCAGAAGTGGAGAATTCGGCCTTAAAGATTGCGAGCTTTCCGTACGGCCTGTAACAACTGAGAGAGCTACAATATTGTATTAAAATCCACACCTTTACATTACGTGAGATATAATACAATTAATTTTGTTATGACTATTTAATTGAGAACTTTTAGAAGTAGCATGTTTAAATAAAATCAAAAAATATTTCTCCTGTAAAGTAGGCAACGAAATTTACCGAAACCGAACGAAATTATGTGACAATCCAATAATTTAAACCCAGGGAAGCTTTCTCAGGCTCAGGTATTAATACTTTCCACACACATTAATATGTAATATTAACTTTTTATACTGGTCCTTTAATCTTGACGTCAAATGATCGAACCTCGTCAATTTTCTTTAGATCTAAGTTCAAATAATTAATTTTTGGTAGTCAATAATGTCAATAAAATTAATATATATCCTATATATTAGGTTGATGAATAATTATTGTGCCAATTTTCAGCACCTTTTATTTCTTGAAATAATTGGCGTTTTGTTTATTATTTTTTCATAAAAATAACATCTCTCTTTCATTTATTGAAATGCCTATTGAAAATCATCTTTCTATTCGCCACATTATGCTCTACCACTTTAAGAATAGTTGAAAGGTGAGAGAGTAATATTGTGTTCTCAACAAACTTTTCAATGACGGAACAATCAGCATAAGTCAAGTTGAAAGATGATTCTAGAATTTCACAATCATCCATATGAAGAAGGAAGAGGATAATGTAGGGATAAGGAATAATACGTAATAAGTAGAGCATAATGTGGTGAGTATAAAGATTTTCGATAAGCATTTCTTTATATGAAAGAGAGAAGGTTATTTTTATGTAGAAATAATAAAAATAAAATTCCAAAATGCAATAATTATACATCAACCAATTATATTATATATATACATATATATGAGTATGTGTGTATTAAAAATATAAGGAAAATGGTTATATATTTTTTCATCTCCTCTTTGACTGCCCTGTGATCAAAGTAATCGAAAATAACGTCGACATTTTTCATTTCCTCTTTTGTTTCGTATCGTGCATTTGGTTATTTATTGCATAACGTTTTAAAAATGTTATATTGTTTTAAATAAACATGAAAGTCAATATATTTGATGTACAAATTTAAAAAATCCAAATAGTAACAAATATACAAAGTAAATTTAAATTTATTAGGGAAATACATTCTTATATCTTATCTTATTATGCTAGCTAAAATTGTATATATCTATATATCTATCTATAACCATTGGTTCTCAAAAACCGCTCTAACGATTTTTTTCAAATTCACACTAGATATAGTATTTATAAAGAAAAATTGAGTTTTATTGATCACATCTCTTGAAACTTACAGCTTCATTATTAATTTCTTAATTGAAAATTATATATGGGTGTGACGTCAATGGCATCCATTTTGAAATTTTACTCCCGCATTTTTTTAAAAGATATTGTATTAATATTTTTTTTAAAATTTAAAATATTTTAAAATTTATTATTTAATTTCGAAATAAAATTAAAAATATTTATTTTTAATAAAATATATATATATATATTTATTAATCTCTCTCAAAAAAAAAAAACAACAAAATAAAATACAGTTGGTTGACTCCCGCTTTTTTTTTAAATGATATTGTATTAACATTTTTTTATATTTAAATTATTTTAAAATTCATTATTTAATTTCGAAATAAAATTAAAAATATTTATTTTTAATAAAATATATATATATTTATTAATCTCTCTCAAAAAAAAAACAACAAAAACAAATAAATGTCTTTGAAAGATGGTAAAAATATCTTCTTAATTATTAAAATATCATAGACCAGTGGTAAGAACAATTGTTTTTACTCCCCGAGTTCGAAGGATCGAAACTCGCCGCGTGCATTTTTTTTTATCTATTTTCGTGATTTATTTATTCATTGTTCTTTTATTAATTAAGTTTTAGATAGTTTTATAATTTTTAATATTTTTTCAATAAAATATTATTTAATACATTTAATAATTGTAATAAATAATTAAAGAATTGTATATCAATATTTTTTAAAGGGTAGAGCGAGCTCGGTGCCCCAGGTATTAATATTACCAGCCAAACCCAATAATAATGAATCATTTTTTTAAACTTAAGTACCGAGCCGAGGCTCGGGGTCCCGGTACTAATTTCTGATGATAATAATTCATGACATACATACTGACACTCGGACTATTTTTGGTTGAAACAATAAGAAATTATGTTCGAAATAATTTTAAGAAATTACTCAGGCTCCCGAGTGATTATATTAAATATTGTTTGTAATTATTAAAACAAAACTATTATATTTAATTTTTTATTTTACCAATTAATTATTCCAATAATTACTTATGTGATTTTTGCAAATTAAAATTGTTTTTAAGAATCTATAATATAGAAGGTGAATTTTTGAAAAATTTATAAAATAAATTATTGTATACAATTTTAAATGTTTATAATCAATTTTTATATTCATAAAAATAATATTATAATGAAATTGTTCTATATTTTTTTCTATCAATATTTAGATGTGTCACTCGTATATTTTGCAATAGAAAAAATTGTAAGCTGTATATGCATATACATACATATACATAGGTTAGCGATCAACCGGTTAGACCTTAGTTAATGATTTCACTGAAAACAGGATCATTAACCATGTCTCACATCCATATAATACAACCTGCAAAATAATTGTTTTATATATTTTAATTTTTATCCCCTATGATAATAATTTTGATACTTTACTCCTTGATAACAGGCGTTTCCCGATTGCAATCTCGATTTAAATTCTTCTCAAATATTATTATCCTTCGTGATTACATTTACAATTTTTACTATCTCGCCAGAGATAGTATTGCGATCACGAAAATTATCGATGTTGAGATTTTGATGTTTTTATACGTTTTGAAGGTTCCTGAATCATTTTCACTAAGGTTGAGAAAATGTGTGTGTGTGTGTATGTATGGAACCAAGATTACGCAAAAACGGTTTGAGCTAGAATGATGAAATTTGGTACATGGGCATTATTCAAAATTCATAGTTTTCTATCAACTTTTGAGAAATGTAGCTCAACCGGAAGAGGGTCATTACCTACAACGTTTTGATTTTTTTTCTTCTAAAGTGACGGTAAAATAAAAATATAGGTTTGATAATTTTTCACATGATTAATAATTGTATAAAAGTGCTATATATAGAATTTCAGCTGGATTGAATCGTTGAAAGTACCAGAATTAATTTTTTAACACTGCAAATCTCACGCGCCAACACGTGACGTGATGCCATCAACAAAGAGCCAAACATGCGCTGGTTTAATAAATATTATTTATTAATTTTAATTTATAATTTATAATTAATTAAATTTAATTTAAATATATTATATTATGTTATTTAATCCAATTCAAATTGCGAGATAGTCGATTGGAGACACTCCAGATTTTTTACATATTCAAATTCTACACTTTGTATATTAAGATTATGTATGTTAATACTATTCCTCTCTGTTACTAAATACTTTGTCTTATGAATTTCAAACCGCACCACTTTTCTTGCTTCAATTAATTTTTCTACGCTATCTTTAATTCCACTTGCCGAATCTCTTATTTTTTAAGTCGTCTGGGTAACCGAATACTTAAATTTTTTTGTTTAATTGGATTCCGTTTGATTTTTCCCCAATTGTGTCTAATCACATACTCAAATACTAAATTAAATAAAATTGGTGAGTGTGTCTCCTTGTTATATCCCATTCCGACTTTGAAGGTTTCTGACAATTGATTTCAGCATATTACTCTTTCTTTATTACTTTCAAGACAAATTTGAATCATACGTACTAGTTTTTCGGAATTCCTATTAAGAAAACGGTTTTCCAGGTCTATTGAATCATATGCTTTACTCAAGTCAACGAATAATTGGTGAGAAATATTGAATTCGCGTTTTTTTCTAATATCTTCCTCAATGAAAATATCTGTTATAATGTTGATATATTTGACATGGATATTCTCCTAATATTTCCTCTGCATATGGTTGTAATTTTAATAAAATAATATTCGAGAGAATCTTACACGATGTCGTCAAAAGAGAAATTCCCCTGTAGTTATTGCAGTTTGTAGTTTCTTGTACTTCTCTGTCATAAAATTATTGAAATTCCCGAATTAATTAATTTCCCAATTTATCCAATATATAAATAATATATATAAACATAAATCATAATCGATTAAGTAATTTTTGGTTTATTTTTATATAATCAACAATTGAGATTGTAATAAATTGGTACCATTGATATAGTGTTTTCAAAATGTGTGGTAAAAATTTTATATTTATCTATGTGATAATAATTATATATATATTTACCTTAAATATATATCATGTACTTTTTATATTACTACTATACTTAAATATTTTGTAATTTTTACTAAACATGTATTTTAATATTCAATCTATAATTGATATTTTGTTTTCTAAGGATGCTTTTCTTAAATAAAAATTTAATTTAAATTGATAATTTATAATATTTGCGCTTCAAACGATAATAATTTTTCCTCTAATTAGTCTTATTCCCGTTAATTCATTTTGTATTTGTTTCTTAGAATTAATGTTATGTGTATAATTATGACTAAAACTTTTATTAATTATAAATTATATAATTAAATGATCATACTTAATAAGATAAATAAACTTGATAGCTAATAATTTTTAAATCATTTTGCAATGAGAGAAAATTAATATTTTATTAAATAATTATAATTTTGGTTATCTCAAATTGTTCTATAATAATACTTTGTTAATTTTCCAACTTCTCAAGGATTCATTTCATCAATCCGGTTAATCTATCTCCGTAACTCCAACTACAGATACAGATATCTAACAACTGAATCAAGCAAGCATTCTCCATCGGGATGGAATTTCTTGTCGTCTATTACTTCTGAGAATTATCAAAGCATATGGATTTGAAGAGAAGATTATGTTGGCACTCTTTTGGGACGAAATCAACATCATGTTGGACCATTAAACGCTTCGAGGAACCTCCTATACTAGTGTAAAGTTTTTTGTTTGACCCTTAGAAAAGCTAGGTATTTGTTATATTAATATTTAGTTAACAACAGATTGGATTAATCGCAAAAATAATCGGAGTGGTAGAAATTAGGAGAGGCCTAGAGGGTTATTCCCGGGAAAACCCCTCAAAAAAGTAAAACATTTCCCGCGAAAACAAAACAAATTATTTTTCATGCTGATTATGATGCTGATACCGAAATCTTTATTTATTAACTGAAATAATCGTAATAAATATAAAATACAAGTGTACATACATACATTTGAGACTTTTGTTATAATTTTTTTTCCTTTTCTTTTTTTCTCTTTCTTTAATTTTTCTTTATAATTTCTCTATTTTTTGAGTTTTTTTATAGTGAACTCTGGCAGACAGTAATTGCCATTGACAAATTATTTTGTATTTAACTTTTTTATATATATAATTAAAATTATATACTTAAAATTCGATTTCACAAGCTTGGGTCTGTTTTAATTGCCATACCTGACCCCTTGGTAAGGGTCCTATATAAAATAGTTCTTGAATAGGTAACAATAATAAAATACACTATTGCACTTGACCATTTGGAAAGACAGTAATTTTCCTCACACCCTTGAAATTAACCCCTCTCCATCACCTGCCCCTTAACTTAAATTAATATAAATAAGCTGTCGTTGAGAGCGAGTAAGGTAAAGACATAATTATATTTTTTGATAAGTAAATAAATACTATTATTTATTCAAGAAATATATATACAATAATTCTGTATGTTAAGTATTTCAATCCACCTTTTTGGGTGGTGACAAAAAATACATATTTAAAGTTTGAATTTAGGAGCAAGTTATGCCGGTTGCCTTCATTCAAGGGGCTCCCATCAACTCAGTAAGTCGGCGTTCAAGAGAGTTAGTGCGCACTATCTACTTGTCAATATTGAACCGGTAGGTATTCTAATAAGTCATATTAATTATTTATAATATCTATTTGTAAATTTCATATTTAATAGAAGGGTAAAATAAATTAAATACAAATATTATGTAAAATTTTTTATATATGTGAAATTAATTTTATATTTATATGTGTCTATAATTCATTTAAAACAATTTAATTTATTTTATACTGTAAGATATAAATAGGTAATTAAAATGTAGAAAAACAAAACAATAAAGAAAATTTATTCAGTTAAATTTATAAATTATTTCTAAATGAAAGCAATATGAAAACAAAAATATGAAAGTATTTAGTAGTAAATTATACGAAAATATATTTAATTTTATATTACTATTTATACCTTTATTCATTTAGATAAATATACTTAAATTCACATAGTATAGACCTATAGACTATGGCTATATTTTATAGATAACATGTTAATAACCATTGGATATAGATTTAATTATAATTATTAAATCAATTGGAAATTACAGACTTTAAACTATAATTTATTTTTATTTAATGATTCTGTTGAATGTTTAATGTTAGTTTTTCAAAATTTTATTCTAACTAATTTTCTTTTAAGTAATAAAATATTTAATTTTTTAATTTTCCATTTCAACTCTATGATTAAACAAAAATTATCCAGTGGCGCAACCAGGATTTGATCCTGGGGGGGGGGGAGTTTTGTCTAGCACACACCTTCCTATGGCGCCCCCCGGACTCTCTCAAAGACAAATTTTCATTAAGATTTTTTTTATATTAAATATTTAAAAAAGTTTTGTAAATGAAACACTGATTTTACAAAATCTGGCAAAAAATTTAATTTTGTATTTTATTTACTCGTATTCACAGTTTTAGAAAAAAAATATTTTTTTCCATTTATAAGTAAATCATTTTAACTTTCCTCATGGAATGAGGATAGCTTATACGATGGTCGGAAAATTTTGAAAAATTTTTCTCCGAGATTTTTCGAGTTTCCACTTTTCAGACAGTTCTGCATTCAAAACTGCAAAAAAAAATTTTGAATCGGCCGGCCGGCCGATCGTTACCGAGATTATGTCTATACAAAATGAGATATTGTCTTGAAATTAGATATTTAGATTTAGATATATCTAAATACTTCTCTATTAGGGATTACATTTTTTAAAAAATATATTAATAATTAATCATGAAACGATTTACCCTGAATAAATGAATGAATCCAATTGAAAATAAGAAAATAAGAGTTTAAATGAGAAAAGTGTAGGATAGATAGAATTAATTATTAGTATTAGAAAATTAGCTGGAGTGTCTCCACTCGACTATCTCGCAATTTGAATTGGATTAAATAACATAATATAATATATTTAAATTAAATTTAATTAATTATAAATTATAAATTAAAATTAATAAATAATATTTATTAAACCAGCGCATGTTTGGCTCTTTGTTGATGGCATCACGTCACGTGTTGGCGCGTGAGATTTGCAGTGTTAAAAAATTAATTCTGGTAATTTCAGCGAATCAATCAAGCTGAAATTCTATATATAGCAGTTTTATACAATTATTAATCATGTGAAAAATTATCAAACATATATCTTTATTTTTACGGTCACTTTAGAGGAAAAAAAATCAAAACGTTGTAGGTAATGACCCTCTTCCGGTTGAGCTACATTTCTCAAAAGTTGATAGAAAACTACGAATTTTGAATAATGCCCGTATACCAAATTTCATTATTCTAGCTGAAACCGTTTTTGCGTAATCTTGTCTACCCCCCCCCACACACACTTACAGAGAGACATTTTTCTCAACCTTAGTGAAAATGATTCAGGAACCTTCAAAACGTATAAAAACATAAAAATCTCAACATCGAAAATTTTCGTGATCGCAATTCTATCTCTGGCGAGATAGTAAAAAGAGAGATTGTGATCACGAAAATTTTCGATGGCGATATTTTGATATTTTTATACGTTTTGAAGATCTCTGAGTCATTTTCAATAAGGTTGAGAAAAATGTCTCTCTGTAAGTGTGTGTGTGGGGGGGGGGGGGTAGACAAGATTACGCAAAAACGGTTTCAGCTAGAATAATGAAATTTGGTATACGGGCATTATTCAAAATTCGTAGTTTTCAATCAACTTTTGAGAATTGTAGCTCATTCGCAAAAGGACCATTGCAGATAAAAGCAGTTGAAAACAAATACTATTTCATAAATTTACGCAACTCACAAAAATATACTATGTATTAATCTAAAAAGTCTTCTTATTTGAATAAAATGTTATCAGTGAAAATTATGTTAAAAACTTTAAATCTTATAATCTGATAGAATAAAATTTTAATTAATTTTCAAATATAGAAATAAAGCTTGATTATCCAATTCAAATTTGAGCGGTTGTAGAATGGAGACTGCGAGAATCACACACCTCATTCAATACAAAAGGTGATGGATGATCTTTTTTACCCCACTGTCATTTAAAGAAAGAAAATATGCAACACTAATTAACTTATTAAATAAAGTAAATTTTCAAATTTACTTTTTCTTAATAATCATCTATACCTACTGGCATAGACTGGTATAGACTTAAGGTATCCTAATCAATTTTGTATAAATTTTGTTTAAATTTTCTTTTTTTATCTCGTATTAAATCATCTTTTGATAGCTCTTTACTTTTCTATTTTTATTAATTATATTTAAGTCCACTTATGAAAATATCAAAAAAAAGATATTCCAAAAACAGCTAACATGATATTATCTTGATATTATACTATAATTCATATTGTGTTTTGCAATAGTTTCTTTTAAAATTTTTATTTGTTTATTTTTTTTCTAAATTCCATTAAAATTTATAATCATTCGTTTTTATACTAGAAAATTCAAATATATAAATTTATTTTAAAATTTATGCATGCTTATTAAAAATTTTTATGGGAATATTAGATTCAGAATTAATACGATAATTAAATATGTTTACGATTTTGATATTACAAGTTTAAATTGGGTGGCTTGTATTGCAGGTTACCTAAATGCCAGGGGCTCCTATTCGAGTGAACGCTCGCTCAGTCAGTCAGTGAGTCGATTTCGTTGTGTGAGTGCGCTTGCCAACACACACCGGGCGGCCGGCGATGACGCTCTCTCTGTCTACTATATCAAAAGAGTAAGTGTATTTTCTATTGAAATTATCATAATTCACCAATATAAAGCGATCAATTAACATCACCTCTACCATCATTGTAATAAAGTCTCAAATGATTTACTGATTTTTTTTAATAATTATATTAATAAAAAAATATCATAAAAGATTTTTTTATTTCATATTCATATTATGAATGATACTTTTATTTATTAATATATATTTAACGTTATATATCTGCACATTATTCAAAATTCAATTTAAAATTATTTACACATTTTATTAGAATTTGAAAATGTACATATCTTCTTTTCTTCTAATTAATATCTTTTCTATTTCATTTATCTCATATCAATTAATATAATAGGATATATTATATATCGTACACTCTATATATATATTTCTATTTATTATTATTATTATTATTATTCTATTTTTTAATATTTTTTATTCAATATGAGTTGATATTTTTAATATATATTTGGATATTATTATTCATTTAAGTAAATATAATTTTTTTATTTTCAATTTAAAGTGACATTTATTCTAGAGGCGCCCAATCGGCAGGGCTAATTTATTTTTTTTTTTTCTTTTATCTTATACTTTACCGTTAAATTTATATAAAAAAATGATAAATTCTGATAAATATTTATTCTTTCAATATCAATTATTTACTGAGAATTCAACATGATTATCATAATCAAAAATCAATTGAAATTTAAAAAGCAATAATTTCAACATACTCTTTTAATTAATTATAGATAATAGATAATAGATAATAGAAAAGGTCACTTTTTAATACTTTCATTTATTAAAAACGAATTTTATTATGTGTCTTTGAAATATATCTAAATATTATTATTTAATTAAAATAAATAATAACGAAAAATTAATATGTGGTACAGTGATTAATATATTTTGTAGTTTGAAAGTATTTTTAATATGCATTTAAAAAAACAACTGATTATAAATCTAGGTATTTTATTAGAATGAATTATAATTATAAATTTAGAAATAATTTTAAAGCTCGGAAGCTTCTATTAGCTAAACAGCGTAGGGGTTACTTTATATAATATATTTATTATATATGATATATTATATATTACTCGTATTCTATATTCTATTGCCTGTATCTCGAGACAATTGCCAATATATTTACATCTTTTACTTAATTCGATTTTAAGTAATAGTTATTGAACTAATATATAATATATATATTTTCATGTTATCTTTTTTATAATTAAACACAAAAAAACATCTTATCAATTAGTATATAAAATATTTCAATTAAATAGAATTTTTATGCTGAATTTAAATTTGAATATAAGAATTATACTAAATATATATTATAATTATGTAATATTTCAAGTGCTTTATTTGTAATTTTTCAATTATCACTTGTAAGTACAATGATTTTCTATTTATACACAGAAAATTATATATTATTTTTTTTATTTAAATTGTCGTGAATAATTTAGTAAACTGTTCGGATAAAATTCATTTAATGTTTAATTTATTAAGAGAATTTTTATTAAAAGACCACATTATTTGTATAAAATTATTTATTAAATTTAAATAATTGTGTACAACGTTTCAACTGCTTATTCTGCAGTCGTTTTCAAGTAACCGTACGCTTGCTCCGATTCAAGCGGACTGATGCATGTTAGGACACGTCACCTCTTATATAGGCAGTGATATTGGCGCCAATTTTTGGCTCCAATTTTTGCCGCCAATTCTTAATCTCAACATGAAGTCAGCAGCAATTGTCAAAGCAAGCGTTTACAATCAAGAAGTATGATAGTGCATTATGTCTCTATAAAAAAGATAGTAAATTATTTCTATAAACAAGATATATATATAAATACACATTAGATTAATTATATTTCAATCAATATGACAAATTTTACTCATCCAACACTATGTTCCACATCTTATTAAGTCTATATCCATCCTCTTTATTAATATTATTGGGATGATTGTTAATTTCTATAGATTCTTTTATTTTTCTTTTCCACCAATTATTTTCAATATGAAGTGTTTCTACATTATCTAAATTTATTTTATGTCCTGTTGTTAAGGCATGTTCTGCAATTGCTGATTGATTTGGATGTTTCAATCTAATGGCTCTCTCATGTTCAGACAGTCTTGTAGAAATCTTTCTACTTGTTTCACCAATGTATACTTTTTTACATTCACAAGTTACCTTATAAACTCCATTATTTTCGTTTTTAATTTTGTCTTTTATATTTGAGGTGAGAGAAGACATTTGTTTATGTGGTTTATATGTTACTCTGATGTTGTGTTTCTTCAGTTTTGACGCTATTTTTTCTGTTGTTCCTTTTATATAAGGTAATGTTATTTGTGATCTGTATATTGGTTTTTCATTTTCATTTTTGATTTCTGTCTTTTTTGTGTTTTTCTGAATTTCCTAATTTCATATTCCGAGAAGCCATTGTTTATGAAAGCTTCCTTCAATCGTTGTTTTTCTTTTTTAATGTTTTCATTTGAGCATATCTCTTCGGCTCTTTTGTGCAGTGTTTTTATCACTCCATATTTTTGTGATGGATGGTGGTGGGAATCTGCAACAGATATATCCACGCAGATTCCCACCACCAAATTTGTCATATTGATTGAAATATAATTAATCTAATGTGTATTTATATATATATCTTGTTTATAGAAATAATTTACTATCTTTTTTATAGAGACATAATGCACTATCATACTTCTTGATTGTAAACGCTTGCTTTGACAATTGCTGCTGACTTCATGTTGAGATTAAGAATTGGCGGCAAAAATTGGAGCCAAAAATTGGCGCCAATATCACTGCCTATATAAGAGGTGACGTGTCCTAACATGCATCAGTCCGCTTGAATCGGAGCAAGCGTACGGTTACTTGAAAACGACTGCAGAATAAGCAGTTGAAACGTTGTACAATTATTTTAATTTAATAAATAATTTTATACAAATAATGTGGTCTTTTAATAAAAATTCTCTTAATAATTATCAAAATAACCACAAAAGCTTTAATAAATGTTTAATTTGTATTTGTTTTTTCATAACAATTATAGAAAAATAAGTATTATTTAATAATTTAAATATTTTTATTTTTTATTAGTTTATCTGTGCAAGTATATCATTCAAGAGAGGGAGAGAAGTATACACTACATTCGTCGAGATCATCCATTCACTTACTGCGAGTGGGCAACCAATTTCTAACTCCGAGGTTAGTATCTTTTGTTTTATTTATTTTAAAACAATTGTAATATATTTTATCATATATACTCAATCTTATATATGTGTCTTTTGTTTGGTTTTTTTTCCATGTAACATCGTTTTGATCAACATCGATGACAAATTTGCTGCTCTTCGAATAATATTGGTTTCTTCAAATTCTTTCTACACATACCATACAGCTCACCAAAAATAAGTATTCAACGCATATTTTTTTATTATTCTGACACTATTAATAATAGTAATAGTGATTTTAATTTACTATTGACAAACATTTATATTAGGCATTAAAGTCAATAAATATAAACAAGAATCATTAAATGGCATGAATTACTAATATTTTAGAAGAGAATAGGAAAAGGTGTTTGTGTGTTGGGTTTGCATTCTTCTATTTAATGAAACACCTTTTTAGTATTGAGTAATTAGTATTTAGTGGGTGGGGTAGGGTGGGGAGGGATATGTGTCAGAAAAATGTTAAGGGATTGTTTAACTGCATGTATTGTATTGTGATTCCCAATTGTCTCTTGTGTACAGTTTTGTGTATCTCTGAGGGTGGCTCTGACGTGGCTCTATGATCTTGGACAGACATTCGTGAAGGTAGTACAACAATGTTCCTTAATGGGATTAGCCCGCAGGATGTATTGACTACCTTGTTGCTAGCGTTAGTCTTTTTTCATGAGTGTTCCTCCCACTATGGAGGACGTCATGAATCCCAAATAGGATAGGTAGGGCATTTCTTACAGGTTGCCTTGAATGTGGTGTTCAGTCGTAATCCAAAAACTCAAAGTCACTCTCAGTTGATCCACAGATACTCACAAACTCCTTCCTACTTAATTTATTTTTTTTTTCCTATTTTTTTCTCTTCTTTTTCTTCTAAATTTCGCATTTTTTCGAAAAATAAAATACAATTTAGACCATACTGTGTCTAATATACGCGTTTCGGGAATGTTTTTTTTTTTATCGTTTCCGCGATGGTAAACTTTTCTAGCAAGAAGACTATCTCGAATGAAAATAGAACAAATTATTAGATGGTCATCCGTGCCATAGAATTGTGTCTCGGATAGGATAGACCGACTGGATAGGGAAATCATCAGAGCTTATAGAAGCAGTCTTCACGGTAGGTATTACCTATATTTTTATTGAAATTCAATTGATATATTCATTCTTGTAATATAATTCTCTCCTATTAGTAAACTATATCTAATCATCTTTTTTTCTATTTCAAGAGCATTATATGGTTTTTGGAGTGTCATCACATCATCTCTTTACAACGACGGCAAGTAATCACATCGGTAAAATTGAATTTTTATTTGTAAAATAAGTAATTCATGAAAAAAAATTTAATTTTTTTTTAATATAATTAAGAATATTTAATTTTTAAATGATTTTTGTCAGAAATGATTCTGTGTGTCAGACAATCTACTTTAAAAGGGGTTTTCATTATACAACTTTTCAAATAAATCCATATAAATAAATAATATATATACAAGTAAAACTATTCCGAAATTGCAAGAACAATTATCAATCTTATTTTCTTATTTTTAGATCTGCAATGAATGGAATGTAACGAGCATAAGATTTCATCTACCTAAAAGACAATACAATAAATATTATTAAAATAAAATGAAAAACTTAACATACAATGGGTAAGTTTTTTTTTATTTATTTACTATTTATTTTCTATTATTTTATTGAAATTGAAATATTATTTTAATTTTTTTCTATACTTACTTTCAAAATATTTCACTCATTTTGATAATCCTTATCTTATTGATATACCACTACAGCTATTTCTATTTATTAATATCTTTTATTTTTCAAGAATATATTTAACCAGTATATTTATATTTTCATAAATATTCATTATATTGAATTTCTATTATTTATGATAGTTTATTATATTAATTTCTATAAAATGAAGAGATAATTAATTCAATTCTTTAATATTTCAAATATTATTTTTTAAGTTCATTTTTAATATATCAATTGGTCTTCTATTCCCATCAGATAGATACGCGTATCTTCATGCCCGTGGATGATGTAGTCTTATTTCTACTCTGGTCAATAATAATGATGAATGATGCATTTCAAAATGAAGTACCAGCATGTAGGTATAATAATTAATACAATATCATTTCAATTATTTTTAAAATAATCCTTTTTTACTATACTATACTCAATGTTGAATATGTTGTAGATTAATGTGACATAAATACATACTTTTAGATATTTCTACATTGAGGAATTTACAAAGATACTATTTTAATTACCTACTAATTGAATTTTTTATTTTTTTTTTTAGTCTTACTTAAAATATACCATTCAAGTTCATTTTATTGGAAAGACAATAAAGAACAGATCATCGGAAAGCAAGGGGTGAAAACCCCGCTGTAAGTATTTATGTTTTTGATAAATATTTTAAAATTAATATTGGAATCTATTTTCAATCTTAATAATGTATGTCTTTTGTTCTTCTATTTCATGTAACATCGTTCGTTGTTGATGACAATCTTTCACCTTATTGGATCCATCATCAAAAAGGTGAGTAGATATCCAAAGATGAATTATTCCAGGGAGACATTATTTCATCTTAGTTTTTGTTTTCCAGAGAATGAAGAACAGAAGTGTGTTGAAAAATTTGTCGATAGATTCATTATCTACCATCAATAATCAATCAATTGTAAGTAATCTATATGTATTTAAAGAATAGTTATATATTGTTTTTTTTTTTTGTTTTTTTATAGTTTAGTTTAGTTTAGTTTAATTTTTAATAAAACTTAATTTTTTAGATTAAACAAGTGTTAAATTTAAATGAGTTCATTTGTCAACGCCACCATAAAAGAATAGTTATAGGTAAGTTGTTCTTTTTTTTCTTAAAGTTAATTAATTTGTTAATTTGACTGTTAATATTTGTTACAATTTTCCCGGAAATCCCGGGAAATGTATTTTTAAATTTCCCGTATCCCGGGAACGAAAATAATCCGGGAAATATTACCCTTTAGAGAGGCATATGCCCAAAATGGGCCTTTTAAACTGTATACTGTAAAAATGTAAATACATATGTTTAGAGACCATTAATATAATATAATTTGTAAATACTTATAAATTTATTAATTTAGGTTTATTTATAATAAAATTGTTCACCAATAATAGCTTAAATAAATAAATTGGAGTAATTGGAAAAGGGTTGATAATTAAGATGGAGCTGAGGTGACAGGATATTTTTATTACTTGTTGATAACACTAAACTAAAATATTATATTAAAACTATATTTTAACCATATTTTAACTGCTTTTACAAAGTCGTATTGTCAAGAATTATATTTTATTAAAATCTAAGTTCTATTTTGGTTTATACAACATTTTTTTCACACCAAATTTCACATATGGAGATTTTTACATATCTCCACGAATCATGCATTTTCTTAAAAGAAAAAAGTATTTTTAGCATGATGTGTGTCCATCCGTCCGTCCGTCCGCTATGTCCGTATCGATGTGTCCAGCTTGAACAGCTCTACGGATTTTGATAAAATTTGGTATATTTACTTAATGCATCAGTACGATGAATTGTTCAACTTTTGGTGTATATCCGGAAACCGGAAGTGGTAGAATTATCGATCGACGATAGGAAGGGAAGGGTTATTTTCACACCAAATTTCACATAAGGAGATTTTTTACATATCTCCATGAATCAAGCACTTTGTATTGGTTTTATCCTCCGGAAAAATCATCTTCATTATTTATGTTATATGCCTATCTGTTTTTTATTGCATTAATAGATATCTTAAAATTATTTGAAATTGTTTCTGTAGCTGGAAATTAATTTACTTCAAACCGTCGGTCGGTTCTGCACCTTCAACTTATTAATAGTAATTTCATCATTTTGATTCTATTTTTTTTTCTATATGAATGAAAACATGCACGACGTTTACTTTCCTGCTTTTAAAGTACTTTCAACTGACATTCTTTCATGACAAAAATTGAAACAAATTTGAGAATGCAAAATACAGATACTCAGTCAAATTCAAATTAGGTGTAAATTAAATCAAGTAATAAGATATAATTATAAATATTTTAATTTAATTTGAATTATAAAATAAACATCGGTAACAAACTGTTTTTTCTGGAAACTTTTAAAAAATATTCTTAGAAAAAAAAATAAGAAACAAAAAGTGCCAAAAGTCTCCCCGGTATCCCCTATATTGTTTATTGGTTAGACACGAAAGTTTTGAAACTTGTCACAATCACTCATTTTAAATAAGAATCTTTCAATATGATCTATGTAACATTTGAAAATAGTAAATATAATATGAATTTGAAAAGTATAGGTCTACTGTCTCTATATAACATTTTATATTTATATTTTACCATTAACATAATCAACATAAATTTTGTAGATCATATTTCATAGTTTAGTAAATTTTAATTTGAAATTGTTCGGCTATTAATTATGTTATATTTCTATTTGCAAATTTCTAATAATAAAACCTTTGATTTTGCACTACATTTCCTAATTCAGACTTTTCCATTAATAAATAAAGTTGAAGCCACCGAACTCAAGATATCGCACAGGCGATAACTAATGAAGATAGTATTTAGGAGGCAGTGCTTGGTTGTCATTGTGAATGATAAATATAAGGATGTAAAAAGGAATTATTATTATGAGTACGATTTATTTAACCTATAGTTTTATTATTTATTTTCATCCTATAACTATAATTAATATTAATAAATACCATATATTAACATGTTTGTTGAATAAGAGATTTTAATTTATTTTGAGTACGATTTAATAAAGATTAAATCATTTAGATTAAATTAGATCTATCTTTTAACTGAAGTTTAAGTTTTAATAAAATTTTAATAAAATGCATTGGTCGCATTTATCCCACTTTTTACTCACTCACACATCCAATCACACCCATACTATGAATTTATTAATTTTTAACGACCCCATTTTTATTTCCATTTCCCCATTGAAATGGGTTGTGACGTCACTAACATGATTTTCCACTCCTAATCTATTATTTCTAGGTGTCAAAATATCAATACTTTATTATTCCAAATACAAAACAAAACAAAAAAAACAATGAAAATACAATATTAAAAAATAAAATTAAATCTCGTAGATATATGATTATTTAATATTTTAAAGAGTTTATGGCAGTGATTCTCAACCTTTTTTTTTACCGCGGCACACTTTTAACGGTTTAAAAATTTGGCGACACACAAAGAAAAGTTTACCATATTAAAAAAGTGGTCCCAAAAACAGTTTACCTTTTTTTTAGAACCTTATTGAAAAAATGTAGAAAAAAAGTCGGAAATGTTTAAGAGCCTCATAATCTCGCGGCACACTTTTGAAATGGTTGAGAATCACTGGTTTATGGGTATGCTATCGCTTTTCCAAAATTCTATAATTAATTGCAGGAATTTAATTGATGATTATAATAATTGTCTAATAGGATTATTATTGTAGAAATTAAATCAACTATTTTTTAATAAATATTATTTTGATTATCCTAAATTTCTTTCGTTATATTGTGAGAAAATCTGAAATTGGAGGGATTTTAACAAAGCTTTACAATTCAATCAAATAATGTCTAAATATGGAAAATACTTTTTAAGAAAAGAAGAGTTTTCTATTTATATTTTTATTTTAATGAATGAATTTCTTTTCATTATTTTATATGTTTATTAATTAACCTCATATATAATGAATTTATTTTCCCTATATGTCATTTTTAACATTATTAAAAAATTTCCAGCACATACATTTTTCATTCCCCAAAAGATTCATTTCAATAAGCTCATAATAACTAGAAATAATGTAGAAACGTTATAGACATAAAGTCCTTCCTTCTGTCAGCCATTTTTACTCTCCCGCTCTCTTTTCACTTCCATTCAGTGGATTTCCATATAATTGGAAGTGAAATAGCGGTTCCCTACAGACCTTTATTAATCTTGACAGCCGTTCCGTTCGTTTAAGGATTAACATGGAGGCTAAAAAGGAAAAATATCATAGAATCACGGTTATTGATCTTGATATTTATTTGCATTGTACTCAATATCAACCAATAGACAGAAAAATTAATTTTTCATATTATTCCTTAAAGATTTTAAATTTCCATAATAAAAACTGTTTGAGATTAATTGTTGAGGTTAATTGTTGAGCATTCACTTTATAAATGGAATTTGAAAATATTATTTATTTTTTTAATCACTTTATTAAAATTTGTTATTAATATTCAATAAAATTTAATAACTTATTTCAATGTTCTTGTTTTATTTAATTTTAATTTAAAAAATTATTCGCAATAGTTTGAATAATAATTTTCATCCTCAATTTTCATTAAGTCATTTCAACATTATTCCCAGAAACTTAGAAGATTATTAGGTTATTAGGTTTCCGAGGTTTACATTTATTACAAGTTGTTCAGGTTTAAAAACAATTAAGAAATTTAATAAAATGGATTAAATTACAAACACATAATGTTCACAAATTTAGTAATAACAAAGTTCTTCTTAGACCTTAAGAAAGCTATTAGAAATCACGCAGAGAAATTACAAAACAAAAAAAAATCTCGAGTGTCTCCACTCGACTAACTCGCAAATTTGAATTGGAAAATCAAGCTTTTTCCTATATTTGAAAATTAATTAAAATTTTATTCTTTCCGAACATAGGATTTAAGGTTTTTAACATAATTTTCACATTTTATTGAAATAAGAAGGCAATCAAATAATATAAACATTCTTTTGATTTTTTTCAAAGTAAATAAAACATTTAGTTTCATTTTTAAATCAAAATTTAAAAAATTAATTCCGGTACTTTCAGCGATTCAATCAAGCTGAAATTCTATATATAGCAGTTTTATACAATTTTTAATCATGTGAAAAAATATCTTTATTTTTACGGTCACTTTAGAGGAAAAAATCCAAACGTTGTAGGTATTGACCATCTTCCGGTTGAGCTACATTTCTTAAAAGTTGATAGAAAACGACGAATTTTGAATAATGCACATGTACCAAATTTCATGATTCTAGCTCAAACCGTTTTTGCGTAATCTTGTCTACATACACACACACACACACACACACACACACACACTCAGGGGCCTTCAAAACGTATAAAAACATTAAAATCTCGATATCGAAAATTTTCGTGATTACAATACTATCTCTTGTATTGTATAGTAAAAATGGAAGAAAAACGTTTTATATGTATATTTTATTGAATTAATTATTATGAATAGGGAATTAAATGAACTTATTTTATCTCTTTAAGAAAGAAACATTTAATGATTATAAATCCATTTTGGTTTTCATTGCAAGTGTTCTAATGAGAAACAATTATATAAGTATAAAATACATGAAAGAAACTCATGATAGCTGGTGTTGAAAGAAAAACAAGTATTAATGAAATAAGTTTGTGCCGATGATTAGCTTATTGGTGTCTAAAGTTTGACCGTTTGTGGACCACTTTGCAAAAATTTACTGGGCCAATTATACAAAATATTTTCAACAAATTGAAATAAAAATTAACTCAATGTAGTTTTATTAAGATAAATTAACTTCTTTTTAAATTTGAATTATATACATTATTGTGTATGTATAGATACCAGATAGTTTATGCGCTTCATTGGCGGAATTTTATAGAATGACGTAACTATAGAAACATAGACCGGATTCTTATGATGTTTAATACAGTCATACTTCTTCTTTATGTTGCTTTATTGTCTCGGTGAACGTTCTCTATCATCCTCGCTAACTAAAAGGGCCTTGTTAACGGTGCCTCGAAACAACTTCAATAAGGTCTTTCTGAGCCATTACCTCAAATTTTTCTACCAGCTACTATTTCCTTAAATTTTGCTTAGAATAATCAATTGTATTAATCTCTATTTTGGGCCATGCATTATATTCCCGAGATATCCCAGCTTCCGTATATTAATCGTGGACAAGACTTCACATTTTTTTTGTTTATTCTTTTGAAAATTTCCATTTTAGTTTTTTTCTCCCTCCAGGTTACTTTCTAGATATATCTTGAATGTATCAATGTATCAATTTTACTCATTGTGAATTCAGTGAGGGATCATGATTCGATTTCATAGAACAAAACAAAAAAAAAATCTTAAAATTCGCATTCTTACCTCAAAGCTAAGATCATAACTGAAAAACAAAAATCTATTCTATTGTATATTTAATTTCTATAGAGATGTCCCACTGATCATGAAGGGTAAATTCAAGATATATTAAAATTTATACTTTCCCTAAGGAGTTATTTTTTATTTATAGGTTTCTATCATATGAATTTACCTTTTTTTTCTTCATCACCCAAGTCATCGATCGCATTCAACAGCCTCTGAAGTCCTTTGGAACTATCCGCCAATATAAGAAGAATATGCATTATCCGCGTGAATTAGCACGCCACTGGTTCATGGTTTATGTAATTTTTGGGTAAATCCTGCTCATTGAGGTTTATTACTTCTGGTGTAAAATAAATCTTAAATATTAGTCCCAAGAATACCGTTCAAACTCAGGCAGATTTCCATTCCTTCCTTCTTAAAATAATAATAATTCATATAATATAAGATATTCAAATATTTAATAATTTATTAAGTGTATAATTATTTACAAATAATTGTTTTATGACTTTATAACAAAAATTCTTTATCTTAAAAGACCGTGTTCTATAAAAACAAATTTATCTATTTTAATTTTTGTTATATTTAATTGAATTTATATTTATAAATCAATATTGATCGATTAACTTTTATATTCTGTTACAAAGCTTATGGATTATTAATATCAATTTTTAATTGATTATTATTTACTAATTCATATTAAAAAAAAAAAAATAATCAAAAGGGTTATAACTCCAATGATGACTCTCATCAAAGATAGTTTAGATTTCATGAAAAACATGTTTTATGACAGTTACAAAGAAAAGAAAAAAATTGGATCAAAATGAGAACAGTCTTAATTTGATGCTGGCTTTGCCAAGTTTCCAACAAAGAAGAGACGACCTAGGGGGGCATAAGTTTTCGGACATGGGAAAATTAATTCCCATGACGAAACCCAACCTAACGCACGCGATCGGATTTACAATTTAACCAATGCTGTTTTTCTATTGCCGTCTTTTCTTCTTTTTTGTGAGTTTTTTTAACACCCTTTCAAAAAATGTTAGTGTTTGTTCACCTGTTCAGTCACCAGTGCTAAACGAGCTAAAAAGACTTTACTAGAACCGAAGAAACCAAGCCTTAAATCGATCATATTCGAAAAAAGAGGGGAAAAAAGTTAAAATGAGATGAGGGATGTATCCTTCACAAAGTTTGCTTAACCAAATAAATCAAATTTTCAAATATCACATTAATTATTATCTAAATAGTTCAGGTTAAATCCAAAAATTTAAATCAAAATTTATTTTTAAACTATTATCTATATACATTTTTTAATGTTTAACAATCATATACCTAATAGCACATTCCAAATTTTATGATATTTATGTTTTTATGAAATTTAAGTTGATCTTTAGAAACTTTCATCTATTAAAATAAATGATCATGTGTATAACTTAACATAAATTAAAAATAGAGAAATCAAATATTTAAAGAATATTTAACTAATTTTATTATATTAACAAAAATTGGTATTAGTACCTATATCTTTTTGATCTTGAAGATTGTCTACGGATTAGAGATAAAGAATACGTCTCATTTATGGGAACAATCATATTAATTGTTTTTTTTTATAAATTAAAATAATTAATAAGAGGTGTCAATAAGTAAATATCTAAGTAAATCATTAAAATGATGAATTTAAAAGTCATTATATAAATATTTTTATTATTAGTATATATATATATATAATTATTAACACTATTAGAGGAAGATTTCTAATTATGGGTCGGCTCCTAAAATAGACTAGTTTATTTTCTTAGTACATTACACGAATTCTAATAGTCATTAAGTGTACCTGGTATAAGAATAACCACTTTAGTTTAGAGTTATTTCGAGTAGACAGAAAGGAACTGTGATTGAAAGTAAGATTTTAACTTATTTCTTCTAATTTATTAATATTAATGCACGAAACGTTTCAGCAAATTGTTAATAGTAATTGAATTTATGTAAGCAATATTTTATAGTTTGATTAATTGTCAGTATTTTGTCATATTCACAATATAAAGTTATTTGTCGTAAACTGAGCCTGGATCTTGCTAAGTGATAACGTACTAATGGCTTTAAATGATAATTTGTGTATTGTCGAACATTAATGGAGAGGTTCTATTAACCGAAGTGTTGATAGAACAACGCAAAGTTTTTCTTAAATTCTTATTAAAGATATTGTTTGCGCATGGCTCCAACATCTGTTGGCAAATTTTAAATTTCTTCATAAGTTTAAATTTAAAAAAAAATATATTGTATATATATTATTATTATTATTATTATTAATTGCGTATGGACTGTCTTGGATCACGCAAAGCTCCCTTTCATGATGCGATTGCTGATGGCATTGACTTCTAATATTGAATCGATGATCTTCTTGTTTTCACAATGAACGCCACGCCCAGAAGTGGTAAACCTCTTCCAATTCGCTTGGCCGTCTTGCTCTTGAATATGCGATAGTTCTTATAGTCCATTGTATTTTCATCCGTGAATCTTGTCTCTTGAAGAGCAATTATCTGGATATTCTGCCGATCGATTTCCATTATCAGATTATGTAGCTCCCCTGGTTGAATGAGGGTGTTGATGTTAAATGTGCTGTATGACCGTTCTTTTGGTGTTAGCCTCATTTTTCTTCCTCCTCCTTGAGTGTGAAGGTCCGGGTCCTCCAGAATCCGAGTTCCCGGTTGCCGCCTGGAGTTTGTTGTTTCCATCACGATTCATGGTTGCTTGTTTTGAAGTTATCCTGCCGGAGCAGGCTTTGTAGAACCAGGGCTTGTCAGTTCCTGGAGCTGGGGCAGCCGATGTTATATTGAATTAAATTTTTATTTTTATTAAATAAATATATAATCTTGAGTTCTATGCTGGGATTCGAACTCAGGCTTCCTGTGTATTATTATTAATATTAATATATATTTATGTGGACAAAATGTCAGAAAGTCTGACTTAATTATTGTAATTTTTTAAAAAGGAAAATAAGGGAAGCAAAATGAATTTTCCTATGTTGGCACTATTGAATCGGACCCCCACCCTTTGCTTTTGAAGTTTACTTAAGACCTCAATATCCAACTCTCTCAATCACTCAATTATTTGCCATCTGCTATCCACTATGCAAGATTGAGCCTTCCATCTTTTATTGAAGAATTGTGTAGTGTTTTTTTTTATATATATATCTAATTTAAAATTGATTTTCTTTAAAATTAATTTTTACATTTCTGCAGATCCTAATTTGGATTTGCATTACAAGCGGATGAGTATTTTGGTAAATTTCACACACCATTTCTATCGATTTGATTCGGTTTTCGCCACTGGAAAGTTCCTTATCATGAATCATTACAAACAATTATTTGCCATATCATGTACATTTTTGTTCTTTACTTTAATTAAATTATTTATGATTTTATCTTAAGATTAAAATCAAAATTCGAGTGCCTTTTCTATTTCTTTACCATCCTTTCAAACTAATTTCTTTCATTTGGATAAATTTTTATTATATTATTTATTTGCCAGGTACCTTCCAGTCTTCCTTTCAAATAAGTCTGATTAGCCTTATCCACTCCTCATTCCACTCATTTTGCATATTTTCTAAAAAATATTGCTGGCGACACACACGGTGAACCATTTTTTTCTTGTCTTTAATTCAAGACTTATCCCTTAAGTACTAATTAATTTCATATTATTATAATTTCCAATACTATTTATTAAACCAGGAGCACCTCTCCTCGCCCCTTCAGATATTATTCCAAAAATTAATTTTTAGCTTTTTGAATATATAAATTTATTGATGATCTATTTACTATGTAGAAATATCTAGATCTATGATAAGCTATGAATATGTGAACGGAGTCGATTTCTTTTAATATTTCTTAATTTCTCATTTCCCGGATAAACGTAATATTCTTAATACAATATTCAAAAAAACATAAAGTAATAATTTTTTAAAGTTGAGATCGGATCTAGATATCAAGTATCATACTTGATATAAAAAAAAAGATAGAAGAATTAAGTTTATAATAATTTGATAATTAAAAATACATAAACATTAAAAAACAGAATTAGGAAATTAAAATAATGAAATATCAACATAAAATTAAATACTAGATCAACAAATAGATAAATAGATTGACATTATATATTAGATCACCAAACTTTAATTTCCTTATCAAATGAATTTTGGTTTCCTGACACTTTTTTTGTATTTTTCATCTTGGCGAATGAGGGAATTCGGATTTCTTCAAGGGATATGAAGCGTTAATAGCTGATGAGGGAGTAAGTTGAAATTAGAAGAGTTCCCTTGTCTTACTTTATCCACTACCCATTAAATTAAATCACGCATTAGGATCAAATTACATAAGATAAGACTGAATTTAAATTTTATCTTTCATCGATATAAATTATATAGTAAAGATTGTACATGTATATAAAATTATGAGATGCAAATGAGTGTAATATAATATAAAAAGGCAATATTTTCTTTTTATTTTTGTTATTAATATAAAACTTTCTTGGCTAGATCCATTTAACCCCGCCTACTTTTATAAAGCAGATCTAAGAAATTAGATTGAGTTCGATCCCTTGAACGCTTTCGATTCGAAAATCCCTTTGGGAAAAAACCCTCCCATTTCGCTTCCTCACTTGCGTATAAGGTGACTTTTTTTAGTTCTAAAGGGAAAAAATAAATGATGACAAATTGCCGTTCTGAGACTATTATATATGATCTCTAATTTTATCTAATTTATCCTTCCAATTTGTCTGGCATCCAACTAATAACACTTTCTTAGATATTTCTTATTTAATTATTATTAAATCAATCATATATTTTTTGAATTCATTAATTCGATAATAAGACCATTTAGAATAAGTATTTAAATTAATATATTTATTATTTTTTAGAATTATAAAAAAAAATTCCATTAATTTAAATTTGTATTATTGATAATGAAAGTAGTCATGAAAAATATCAATTAGGAAATAAATCAAATTTGATAACAATTATAACGGAATTTTGTAAATAAAACCACTTATTGATATTTGTTATTGTAAATTTATTAAAAAAATACAAAAATATACACAACGTTTCGATTGCTACTTCTGCAATCGTTATCAAGCGACTGCACTGTTCGAGTGTCCAGTGACGAGTGACGAATGATACTTAATATAAGACCTAGGTCACCAACCAGATGGCGCTCGGAACGGGCTTACAAATTCAAAATTATAGGAGAAAATAATTATTCTTAAACAATTAAATTAAAGATTATAAACAGAATAAATTTACAATAACAAATATCAATATGTGGTTTTATTTACAAAATTCCGTTATAAATAAAAACAACCACCAAAGCTTTAATAATTTAATGACAATTAATTAATCATTTAAAATATTTAATTAAAACTTTAATTTCATTTGTTAATATAACGTTTGTTTGAAAGTTTGAAAAAATAGTGTTACCAATTTATTTAAAATTCATGTAAAATTAGATATTATTTTATATGTAAAATCAATTTAATTTAATAATTCAAAAAAATTTAATATTTTCTTTTATGTTTTTCTGTGATAGTATGATTAGTTATCATCTTAGGAGAGATCTTTAAGAGGAAGGATGTTAGAAACAGAATATAATCTCATAAATAAACGTCTGTTGGTCATTTTACAACAGGAAGAGGAAGATATATTCTCTATATTATTTTTATGAGCATTTTTAGGATGAAATTAATAGTCGTAAACGTAAATAGAATATTTACTCCTATCATAATGAAAGGTTTTCGGGTGATTTAATGGTCCACTTGCTTAATCCCCATCAAATAAAATAAATGGTTTTCATTTTATTGCTAGTCTTCTTTTTTTATATTTAACCTTTCAAAGGGTGATTTTTTAAATCTCCACTATATTAAATATATTTTTATATATTCTGTCTTAAAAATATCAAACAGGTGGATGATATTTTTTTATAATATATTTTCAATTGGTCTTCTAAATATGTTTTGGTAGTATTTTAGGAATATTAGAGTCTTTTAGAGAATCAATTGGGATATATACTAGGTTAATATTAAATAAATCTTTATCTTAATGGACTTTGAATTGATAAAATTATTTTTTTTTTATTTTAAAAAACTTTTTAGATTTAAAGATAACATAGCCACAAAATCTAGCACAAATTTTTATCTTTCTTAAACGAAATTAATTAACATTATTCATCTATTAAATGTCAAGTACAGTTGTTCATTTATAATTCAACTGTTAGAAACAAGAAAAAATTGGGTTTAGACATAAAAAAAAAAAAAAAAAAATTAAAATAAATAAAAGTTAAACTCGTGAGAAAATATCCCTTTTTCTTCTCACTTACAAAAATCTTTTCCGAAAAGAATTGAGAATTTCTTTTTATAGAGTTATATCCAGTGGCAGGCTTTTAAGGGTTGAATCACATTTCAGATTCCTCTCTGCTCAAGTTTAAACATCACCACTACGACCCCATTCTCCGTCCCCAACTCAAACCCCTTTCAACACCCTCTTAAACGTTAAACGAATTTGTCTCCAATGTCATTCGTCGAATGCCTCGTTAGATAGAAATGTAAAACAAAGATCAAAATAAATGGATTATATTATAATCAGATTTCAAAAAATAAATAAATATACATGACAATTTTAATTTGGTAAATATATTAAAAGCAAGATAAGGTTTTATTTACTTATTTAATTGGTATTGGATTCGCGCAGTCTTGAAATTCGTTGGTAAAATCCAAATCTCTTTAAAAAAAATGTATCGACGTAAATTCAACGATAATTGATTGGAAGAGGCGACTAATAGAAGAAACAATTAACCATGTCGATGATATTCTTTCAATCTAGTCTTTCACTAAATAATAATGATAAGATAACTCAAACTAGAATCATATCTAACCTTTTAAATTACCGATTTCTATCTATCAGTTTAAAGTAATTTAAATTGTATTAAAAATATATTTGTACTCCATGAGATAACTCTTAAGAAAATGAAGGCGCTATCGCTTTTATCCATTCCCTTCTCATATATACAGGCATTAACATAAAAATGTCATAAATTGATTTTGAGACATTTTTTATTTCGGGAATCTTTTTGCAAACCCAATAAAAGTGAGTATAACATTTCTCATAAAAAAGCTTTTATTAAAAAAAAAAATTAAACATTCGTATATCTAATTGGCCAAACTTAATTATTCATTCTTTTAAGTAATAATATATATCATATACCTCACTTATATAAATAAGTTTTTAATTTAGTAAAATAATAATTATGTATCCTAACTAGAATAGATAGAAAACATTTTTATTACCGACCGACGATAGTAAGGGAGGTATTGTTTTCACACCAAATTTCACATGTGGAGATTTTTACATATCTCCACGAATCATGCAGAAAAAAGTATTTTTAGCATGATGTCTGTCCGTCTGTTCATCCCTCCGTATAGATGTGTACAGCTTGAACGGCTCAACGGATTTTTATGAAATTTGGTATATTTATTTAATGCAGAGGTTCTTAAACTTATGTACTCCGCAGACCCCCACTTAAAAAAAATTTTTTTGACGCACCCCATCCCAACTTTAGGGTACTTTACATCATTTTATTAGTTAATTTCTGGCTTACGATCTCATAAGAACAAGGATATATGATGAATATTTCTAACAGTGATTGGTGAATAGCGATTTTTTTGTATATTGTAGCACACATTTTATTAGAAATTATAATATTGAAGAAAGAAAATTCAGCTAAAAATGAAGATGGAAACGGTAGCAATAGTTTTCTTGCACATTTCGTTGAATTTGGGTATTTGATCTCTGTTTCCTCACAAAGCCATGCATGCCATCGCTCCTTTTATATTAAATAAAGTTTTAACTGACTCATCATTTTCTCGTGCACCTGTACGATGGGTTTGCGGACCCCCAATAAAGACTTCACGGACCCCCAGGGGTCCGCGGACCACAGTTTAAGAACCTCTGATTTAATGCATCAGTAGGATGAATTGATCAACTTTTGGTGCAAATCGGGAAACCGGAAGTGGTAGTATTACCGATAGACGATAGGAAGGGAAAGGTTATTTTCACACCGAATTTCACATGAGAAGATTTTTTACATATCTTCACGAATCATGCACTTTGTATTGGTTTTATCCTCGGGAAAAATCATCTTTATTAGTTTTTTCTTAATGAGGTCATCCAGCCTTTCATGACGTCACAGCCAGCTCTTACTTATATTAGCTGAGGTGACAGGATATTTTTATTACTTGTTGATAATAATAAACTAAAATAAACTAAATATTATATTAAAATTATATTTTAACTAAATTTTAACTACTTTGACAAAGTCGTATTGTCAAGAATTAGATTTTATTAAAATCTGAGTTCTATTTTGGTTTATACAACATTTTTTTCACACCAAATTTCACATGTAGTGATTTTTGCATATCTCCACGAATCATGCATTTTCATAACAGAAAAAAGTATTTTTAGCACGATGTCTATCCGTCCGTCCGTCCGTCCGCTGTGTATCGTATAGATGTGTACATCTTAAACAGCTCTACGGATTTGGATGAAATTTGGTATGTTTACTTAATGTATCTGTAGGATCTAGAGGTTTTGTTAATAAAAGATATATTGTATTTTTAAATATAAGAATATTTATTATATATGATAATATATACAGATGAACATATAGGTGAGTGAGTATTCTGCTTGCGGTGTTAATCGCTCAGCATTGAGATATAAAGTGTGGTTTGACCTTGATTTGTAGATCAGCTGTTCAAAGCTAGTAGAGCTTTGAAGTAATGACACCAGGGGGGTTTCTTCATATTAATATGAGACTAATTTTAAAAATACAACAGTATCAGTATGATGAATTGATCAACTTTTGGTTCAAATCGGGAAACCGGAAGTAATAGTATTAGCGATCGACGATAGGAAGGAAAAGGTTATTTTTACACCAAATTTCACACGAGGCGATTTTTTTACATATCTCCATGAATCCTGCACTTTATTGGTTTTATTCTCGGGAAAAATCATCTTTATTAGTTTTTTCTTAATTTAAAATTATATGACGTCACCCAGCTCTTCATGACGTCACAGCCAGCTACTTATATATTATAAATATAATAAAATTAAAAATATTTATGTTATATCCATATCTGTTTTTTATTGCATTAATAGATACATTTAAATTATTTGAAATTGTTTCTGTATCTGGAAATTAAAGGTCAACTTATTTCATGATAATTCAAAAATAGCTAACGAATGTTACTGATTAATCATTAGTGATAATTGCTTTTCCTAATTTACCTTTCTCCATTCCAAAATACATGAACAACCGCTTTCAGTCAATGAATTTGATTAATTATACTAGTATATATTATTAATCAGACCACAATTCTGAGGTAGGCAGCAATACCCATTAATTAAATGAATATTCTATAATGAGAAACATATTGAAGGTATTTTCATAAATATCAATAATTTTATATATTTTATCTCGATAGCATTGTCAGTATAGTATAGATTATTAAATTCGCATATCATAAATATTCCTATTTTAATATCATCGATAAGAATTTCGCATAGGCTGAGTATTTATTTATAGGTTATTTTCTCAATATAAATTTCGTATGTTTATAATGATATTTATTTATGTAATCTCTCAAAAAAGAAATTCTCCAATCAAAAAGATCCAAATTAAGATAAATTACACGTAATTAGTTAGAATTTTACATTTATAAAATTAACCGATTTCCCATTAAAATGTAATTTAAAGAAATTAATTTGTTTAAAAAATATAAAATAATATTTTCGTATATATATTATTTGGTTTTTCGTTTTTTTTTAATTGATATATATAGTGGGTGTAAAATTTTGATTGTAGTATGTATTGTCACAAACAAGATTAGTTTTTATTAGTAAAAATGTCAACCTTTCATTTATTCTTTAAAAAAAATGTTTTTTTCTTTTTTTGGATCAAATAAATAAATGTTTTCGCATCCAATCAAAATGAATATTAAATTTAAAACTTCTTTTTGTAACATTTATTTGCTCTTGTATCTATGTAATAGAATTATACATATATAAATGATAATTTCCAATTCGAATGAAAACAATGAGAGCTAAATTTAAAATTCTGTTGTTTTTTTTTTCTTTTTTCATATAAAATTTTAATATTTTTTTTAAACTAATTTCAAATTCCAAAGGATGTGATTCATTAGAATTAATCTATCATTTTTATTCATTTTTTTTTTCCCTCAATTGTTTTTCCTTTCAATGCTCTAATGAGCATTTAGACATTAATGTATTACTTTCATTATCATAATTTTATATGCAGATGAGATTTAATGAAATTTATTTGACCCATTTTTATGTGATTGTTCAATAAGTGTCATATTCGAAATTCGCCTTAGTGGTATTTCTAAAATCATCTTAACAAAAACAATAAAAGAGCAATAAGTTTAGCTAAATAGGTTTTTAAATTATTTTCTAATTCTGATTATATTCACAAGCCTAATTAATTTATCGTAATGACAGTCATTCAAGTAAATGTGAATTATTGACTAGATAAGAACGGTTAACAAGGGATTACGATATAATAGATTCAATTTCATCAACCATCTAATCGAAATCCATAAATAGAATATAGATTAATACTTTTGAATTTTCCTTCCTTACATTTACTATAAATGAAAATAATTTATAAGTAGAATAAATTGGATTAAAAGAACGAATTAAATTATTATACAAATATAATTATTTTATTATTATTATTCTATCTAGTTTATAAACAAATCCCGCGTATCACTTTATATTAATATTTTATTTTTGGAATTAAATTATTTTCAAATGACTTTAATCTAGATGAAATAGAGAAAATGAAATTTCATTCGATTAAAAAAAAAAAAATTAATCTAGAGAAATAACATTTATGAATGAATTCATTTTAAGAGGAATCCAGTAAAGGATTTTCTAACTGATTAGATTAGTTGAAAGAGAAGAAAAATAAAAAAAAGAAGAGAAAAAATAAATAAATAGAAATAGAAGTAAGAATAAACAGACAGACACTGGAAGGATTTTATAAAAAAAAAATAATTAAATGAGATTTTGTTGAAATTAGATTCCACAAGTAACGATATGCGTGAAGCTAGCCCCGCCATTTTATAATTCCCGAAAAAACGCAATTGTGCTATGTTGTGCTAAGTTTGTGTTGAGTTGTGCCGCAAACGCCAGTCGCCCATCTCAAAAAACACAACAACTTTTCCTAATGGCACAAATACGTCAGATCAAACTTGACTACCACAACTTAGCACACCTTTCGAAAATTCAAAAATGTAAATATTCATTTTTTCCTACATTACTTTTTGCTATTTTTTTTTGCAAGATACGCAATTTTCGATACACCTATCAGCAGTTCCTTTTAGTAGTCGGTCGGCACAACTCAGCACAACTCGAACAATTGGGATTTCTGTGACGGTTCGAGATTGGCATGCAATTAAAGATCGAAATAAATGTCAGCGGGCAAACCAAAATCTATTTTGGGCTGTACCATGGGCAATTTTGATCTGACGTAATTGTGCCGTTAGGAAAAGTTGTTGTGCTTGACTAGCACAACTCAGCACACCTTTCGAAAACTCAAAAATGTAAAATTTGAGTTTTTCCTACATTACTTTTTGCCATTTTTTTTGCAAGCTACGCAATTTTTATTTTATTAATGAATGATTCTTTGTTGTATTCAACCAGCACAACTAAGCACAACTTGCAGGATTTGTTTATCTGTCACTCTGAAAAAGTTATAAGAGGTTTAATACTATGTCTATTAAATTAATATATTAAATTTAGATATTTTTTATCTCCTAAACGCTGCTTGCGGCACAATGTTTAGTAGCCAATTTTTGTTTTTTGGAAAAACAAAATGGCGGTGTCAGCAAAAAAATCGATTATTTTTTATTTTCCGGTTTGTTTTTTGAGATGGGCGACTGGCGTTTGCGGCACAACGTAGCACAAACTTAGCACAACATAGCACAATTGCATTTTTTCGGGAATTATAAAATGACGGTACTAGCTTCACGCACATCAAGTAACGTTACAATATATTTCAAAGAAATGTAGATTTGGGAAATAATTTAATGAGAAATATAATTTATTGATTAAGTACGTTGAGAGATGCCCATGTGGTGTGAGAAAAAATAAATGAAAGAAGGTTTAGCTTGTCGATTAACCCAATAGTAAAAGTCTTTTAGCAAAATGAGTTTACGCCGGAGGGATAAAATTAAATCGGACTTTGGAGACTTACAGAGAAGGTTAGAGCTTTGAAAGACCTAAGATAAAGTAATACTTAGAAAAATAACTTTGAACTTACTGAGTCTTAAATGTTATTAAGATATGTAGATTCAAAGACTCCTGTCTTTGAAGGGACAAAAAGAAAAATATTATTATAGAATTTAAATTTATATAAAACGACAATCCTTTATTTACGAAATAAGTATCAAAGATTTATTTATTTTTATTCTCAAAACAGACATTTATTGAAAATTTACTTTTTCATTTCAAACCCTTTATCACATTTTAGATAAAAATAAATCTGATAAATTATTTGAATGAGTCGAGATTTTCAACTTTCTGAAGGAAACAATAAAAAGAATTATGTTTACTAACAGAGAGCAATCGTTAAGAAAACTTTGAAAACTAGTTTTTATATAATAATTTAATGAAATGTTATGGATTGTCGTTCCCCAATTTATTGAGTATAATTTGAACAGAAAAACAAAGAATTCATATAAATATATATCTGAGATAATATTTTATGACTTTCACTTATCATAGGTAGGTAGGTAGAAGATTTATATAGTTTTTTTTTTTTTTTTTGAGAATTAATTTAATAGTTTTAATCATTATATCTCAATTCTAAATTGAAGTGACCTCAAAATTTTGTATTAGGTTAATAAAAAACAAAAAACAAAAAGAAAACAAACAAAATTATTTATTTTTTTATAAAAAAGACATTTTATAGTTTTTGGAATTATACTTTAACTTTGGAAACTATGATAAAATAATGTTTACCTCGTCTTTTTAATTGTAATTTTTATAACAAATTTCTTTATAATTATTTAAAGTAAATATTTATCATTTTATTCAAAAAATGTTCAAAAATCATTAATTTAATATAAAAAATACATTTTACAGATATGGAGAAAATCAAAATATGTAATAAATACTCTTTAAATGATCCGTTAAATAATATCGGATATTATTATTAAATTTATTGTATATTTATTCATGTTTAAATTGTGAAAAAAAAAATTATTCCGGAAAAGGAAAGTTTAAAATTGAATTTTTGAATTTATGCTTCCAGATTGGTAGGTTGCTTCCAGAATCAGTAGGCATTGGCATGCTCACCTGTCTGATGATGAACGATTAATGGTAATCATCCATGCATCAAACAACCAATTCAATGAATCCATTACTCTCATAACATGCTTTATATAAATTCTTGTTAATTTTATTTTTTAGAAAATGATTTTTATTTCATATTCACTTAAAAAATGAAATTATTCAATAACAAGAAAGAATGAGAATAAAATAAATAAAACAGCCATTTTAACCAATAACCAAACAGATTACCAATATATTCATTAGTAATTAATTCGTCTCACAACGAATATTCTTTATACTGGGATTCTTATTGATTTCCTTTTAAAAGAAACATTTTTATTTTATAATATATCTGGAAGGAAAATTCTAGTGATATTCTGTTTGATATGTGTACATTTCGACGCATTTTCCTGAACAAAATATCTCAAGGAAACGAAGAAGAGCTTAACCTTAGCCAAACAGCTGATGTAGATGGTTTGAAGCAAATTGAAAAAGTTCAACAGATAGATTCCTCATGATTTGAATGATTGACAAAAATTGTCTGGAGAAGTTTGTTCTTCTCTCCTCTTATACAACAAAATCGTCCCTTTTCAGGCTCGAATTATTACTTGTGATGAAAGTGGATTCTCTACTATAATCTGAAACATTCGGGACAGTGGTTGAACAAGGCTAAGCCCTTCCAAACAATTACCGTAGGCAGAATATATATCAACTGGAGGAACTAGACCCTCTTACACGTAAACGACTGATTCCACTATTCACAAATTGCTAACCAAAAATAAATCAATTGGAGATCGAAGTTCTGCAGCAACCTTCATACTTTCCATGACCTCTTTACCAAATATTTTCAACTTTTCAAACAACTGGAGAACGTTCTCGCAATAAAATTTTCACAGGACAGGTTTAGGCAAAAACTGAATTCGTCGATTTTATTTAATTCCGAACCCATTATTTTTTCTTGAAAGGTATCAATCTTTTCTCACTTTGTGTTAAATAGTGTTAAATCAGATCACGTTTATTTAGTTTTGTTTCATTTCATTTGAATGACTATTAAAGAAGTTTTTGTGTTTTGTAGTATACTTCATAAACCCATAATTTTATGTGTTCAAAAAATAAATTAAACAAATGCTGGTTCTAAAAATATTAATTATCAAACCCTTTCATGGTTACTATTTATTCGACTTTACATTTAAATATCTTAAATATGAAATTTCAATAAAGAACGCCTTTTTGATTTTTAATTACACAGTTTACATACAAACAGATCCATATACAGATCAGTTTTAGAAGACTATGTTTTATTTTAGACTTCCATATTGGTTTAATAATATTTCATTATAATTGTACATTTTTTTAAATAAGTATTTAAATAATATATATATTTGAAAAATAATTTGAAGCCACTCTGTAATTTGAAAAATCATAATTAATATATATATATATATATATATATATATACCTAATTATATACATATATTGTGTTAAGAATATTGTGGGTTTATTGGAAGATATTAAAACGTAAATTGACTGGGTTACCTCTATATTTTACTATACTATAATTACCTTTATTTGTGCATAATAAATAGATTCGCAATCAATTTCTTTTTCAAAAACCAATAAAACTGGTATAAAACTTTTAAAGGTAATTAACTATTCATCCGATGTCAATTTTTTTTTTTGAGTATAATAAATTTAGATATATGTACATTTATCTTACTTTTTAGTGTACTTAATAAAGCTTTTAGTGAATTTTTTTGAATTTAAATTCTATGAATAGAAATTGACTTTTTGAAAATTGTTAAAAATTTAGAGATATTATTCTAGTTTACAAACTTATTGATTATTCATGGATGAATAATAAATGATTTTTCATTTTATTTTTTTTTTTTTTTTTGTTGAATACCAAAAGTATCTGGAGAAACATGGATTTGTGAGTAAGAAATGCTTTCTACACCGATCAGGCATATTTGAGTCAAGGGAGAGATTTGGTTTCAGCATTGATGATCTCTTGGGATGAAGGGAGACGGTGTGCCGACAATCATAAGCTGTCCTAGATTCTCTCTCTTTCTTATCATGCTAACACCTACAATAAAACATCTATAAGAAAATTGAATTCACTATATATTTTTGTTTAAATTTTATAAATTATTGGTTTACTATTTAGTTAGTTACAAATTTAAGGAAAAAATGTACATTTTTATGAAATGCGTATTTTTAATTTTTGGACTTGAAACATTTGTATGAAATATATACATAAATGAAATAAATATATTTATGCATTTATTTAAGTGTCTGTATCTGTGAATTTAGGTTTCCAATCTAAATAAATCATTTAAATCTAAAAATATAGAGCTCTAATTCAATAATATACTCGTGCTTTTATTTTTAGCCGAAAATAATTATATTAAATTAACCAACAAAATATATAAAGTAAATTCAAATTTAATTAACTTTAGTAGTAATTGCGTTACAACCAAACAATATGTGTATGAAAATTTTTTTTTCGAAATTTAATTGTAATAAATGTAATAAATTCTAATTTGATTTAATAATACTATTTAACGCTATCTCTAAAACAAACTTTCATCTGTTCAACCAGTTGGAAACAGTTTCTTTCAGCTCGTCGTCTTCGTTGAAGTGTTGACTGCCAAGGAAAGACTTGAGATGTAAGAACAGATGAAATTGTTTTACTTCACGACAACACACGACCACACACTGCAAATGTAACGAAAAACCTCCTACAGGGATTTGGCTGGGTCGCGCTTAACCATCCTCCGTACAGCCCTGACCTCGCTCCTAGTGACTTTCATCTGTTCTTACATCTCAAGTTTTTCCTTGACGGTCAACACTTCAAAGATGACGACGATCTGAAAAAAAAAACTGTTTCCAACTGGTTGAAGACACAGGTGGCAAATTTCTGTGAAGAAGGTATTCAAAAACTTATGCCACGCTATGACACATGCCTTCAAAATTTCGGCAGTTATGTGGAAAGTAATTTAAGAGTTATAGAATTTTGTGCAATAAATAACTTTTCTGTATATGTCCACAATTTAATTATATTACCAAACGGAACATACTTTCTGGACGTACCTCGTATATGTATATTCAATTAACATTTTTTTAAAATACATAAAAATCAAATTACCATATATTTTTTGTTTTGAAATAGCCACTGAAAGAACTTTAGCGTCATGTAACCGAATGTGTACGATTGTTTACGAATGTGGCCGAGTGTTACGATGATACAGTGATACATACAGTGACATGGGCTTTTATTATTATAATCTATCAATTTTACAAATATAATTTTATTGATCAAAAAAAAAAAATTACCAACAAATATAAAATATAAATAAACGATAATTGTCTAACATTATATTCCTTAAAAAAAAAAAATATTTTTTTCAATTTTTTGGCTGTGATTTCTTTTAAAATTTCTCTATACTTAATAGAAACAATTAATGTTGCGGGATCCTAAAAAGCGTGGGACTCAGAGGCATTTGCCTACTACACTTAATTGGTAATCCGGCACTTGTAGAAGGTAGGGGAGAAATAAAAGCAATTTGTTCTTAAATCCAAATTATTTAAAACATAGTAATTAAACGTGAAAACTCTTATTCTAAAATATAAAGTTAGTATAAGTCTAAAATGAATTTATAAAAAAAAAAAAAAAAAAAAACAATTTAATATAACAGTGAAATTTTAATTTTCCTTTTAAGTAAACTTTCTCATTATAATAAGGTACAGCCGTAGGTAGTTTTGAGGAAGTGGTGTTGGGATAAATACTGAAGGAATGGGGTTACCGGTGGTCCCATTGTATGAGCGGACGGCCCGCTGACCTGGCAGGTGCGCGGGGCGTGGCGTTTCTATAGCAACCGCACCATACGCTGTCAATAATACCTGGCTTGCACGGCCGTGCCTTTACGTTATGACTCGCGTGCCATAGTCTTTGCGTGATACCAACGAACAATTCCTTTCCGCTTTATTACTGAACAATAAAACTGGACTGGCAAGAAGAAAAGAAAGAGTTTCCAGTTGCATTTTCTTAAAAATTCCAATTATAAATTTCCTAAAATATGATTTAAGGATTTAATTTCAGTTTCGTTATATTTATTTGAAAACAGAAGATATTTTTTTGATTTAAATAGATTTATGGAAATTTTTATTCTTTTATTGAATTTATAATAGCATTTTAAATTATTTGATATTAAAAATGTGATGTTTCCAGAAGATGTATTCGTTCGTATAAGTGTTATTATACATATTATATATTTCTATATTTTATTAAAAATTTTATTTTTAAGCTTAATTCAAAATATATATACATATATGATATAAAACTACAAGCACCCTTATAATAAAAGACATGCGATTTAATTAATTTTTTAAAAATTTATTTTCTTTTTGGTTAATTTTTCAGATTTAAGTTTTTTCTCTGATCAAAAAATAAGTTGTCCTGTGGCCAGGCGCAGACCAACCGACGGTTTGAAATAAATTAATTTCCAACTACAGAAACAATCTCAAATAATTTAAATATATATAGATATTAATGCAATAAAAACAGATATGGATATAAAATAAATATTTTTAATTTTATTTTATTTATAATATAAAAGTATGAGCTGGCTGTGGCGTCATGAAAGGCTGGGTGACGTCATATAATTTAAAATTAAGAAAAAACTAATGAAGATGATTTTTCCCGAGGATAAAACCAATACAAAGTGCATGATTCGTGGAGATATATAAAAAAATCTCCTCGTGTGAAATTTGGTGTGAAAATAACCCTTTCCCTTCCTATCGTCGATCGGTAATACTACCACTTCCGGTTTACGGATATAAACCAAAAGTTGATCAATTCATCATACTGATGCATTAAGTAAATACACTAAATTTTAATAAAATCCGTTGAGCTGTTCAAGCTGTACACATCTATAATGACGGACAGACGGACGGACAGACATCATGCTAAAAATACTTTTTTCTGTTAAGAAAATGCATGATTCGTGGAGATATGTAAAAATCTCCACATGTGAAATTTGGTGTGAAAACAATACCTCCCTTAATAACGTCGGTCGGTAAAAATACTAAGCACAAAATTTTAATTTCGTATAATTACGTACATTTACTTTTGTTGAATTTATAATAATTGATTTAAATACTTAAAATTATCTATAAATATTAATTTTATAAGACAAAGCAAATTAGCTAATTAGCTTGATCACCAATGTGAACAGGTAGATAGATCGACCCTTTTAGATGTTTAAGATTAAGCTTCTAATCGTATTTTATAGCTTCACATCAGTCCCTAAATAGATTTGTGGCCAACACAATCAGGCAGAGCTTAATATCGATATGCCTTTGAATTTACTTACTATTGCTGACAACCGGAAGCCGTGATTAATTCCATTCCCAAATTCAATTAATATGCATAACAATGAATTCATCAATATAATCAATATTAATAAATACAACTTAGACAAATGATTACTTTTAAAAGTCGATTCACTTGATTATTTTTATTTATTTTATTTTATATTTTTTGTAGTGGTTTTACAGTGAAAAGGAGACACAAGCTTTACATTTTATTTATTTTTATTCAAAAGTCACATAATTTTCATTAATATTAAAATTGAGTTTATTATAATATATATATATATATATTGTCGGATATTGGATGACTTAGGTATGGTGGTTTATGAGAAAAATGGGTTGAAAAGAAGATTAAATTAATTTGGTAGCACTCTGGGTTAAATTTAGAATAATAATTGGGTATTGAATCCGCGAAGGATGATAAGGGAAATGATAAAATTGAATTCGTTCAGATTAAAAATACATATATAAAATTAAACTAAAATTATGTATTTAATAAAAATAGAAGAATTATTATTATAAAAATAGATAACAAAGAAATTATAGAACCGTTATAAATAGGAAGATTATAAATCAAATGAAATTGAGTTTCATTAAGTAATTGCAATTATTTAAATATGGGTCGACCACTTAGCTGTTATTTAATCAATAATGAGTTCGGGGAACACTGGGACTTCATGTGATTATTCTTGGCTATTTCCTCAAGGTATGGTATCTTCCGTCTTAGCTGGGCAGGCAACAGCTTCCTTGCTCCAGGGATTGATCCTTGTGGTTTTTCTCACTTAGTCTGATGTAGTCACCTCCCTTAAACTCTAACCAAGAATGATCAAAAACTGTCTAAAAATGTAGAAGCTCATCATCCCCTGCAATGTAACTTGGCAAAATTGTCCACTTGGGTAACGAATTCAAGAAATATCTTAACTTTTAATAGAAGATATTTCTATTGTCTCTGTCGGCTGGTTTATTTGATGGGTTACGCCAAAAGGTCTTTCATTCTCCATCCCAACAACTTCTTTATATTCTCTCACATGTATTCAAAAAATAACCTTGCCCCCACCATTGCATACCAAAATGCACCTTTATGCTTATATATTACAATATTTATATATTTTATTTAAAATCAATAATAAAGTTGAACTTTTATATATCATATGCATTCCTAATAAATTCCAAATTCTTCACGTTTATAAAGCTAAACTATTCTTTCTCAAATAATAATAAAATCGATTTAAGGCAGAAATCTGTTAATATGTAAATTTTCATTAAATTTATACTCATTATATTAAAATCGTAAATATTGTTAATAGTGAATTAAATAATAAATAATATTCTTGTGTTGCTCGTTAATTGAGTTGAACAAATTTAATCAATGCAAATGACCTAAACTTTTTCTATTTCATAAAACAATATAGTTTTATTTTGATATGTTTTATTGCTGGACATGTCATAAGTTTGAAATTGTAAGATGTATGCTGTAACGATCATTGCCCTGAATAACGAATAGTATGGAATATTTTTTATGTGTATTTTTTTTATTTTTTGACGAAATCGTACATAAATTCGTAAGTGCTCGGAATAAAAAGAAAACGTTCTATTTGATGGAAGAACATAAGATTTACCATTGAAGAAAATAAATAAAAAAACATACAATTTTTGTTATAAATAATTAATTTTCCAACTTAGTTGGTTAAACATAGTATTTATTTTTGATGATGGTATTCTGGAAGTGTTTGTAAATAATGACACTATCTGTTTTTTGAAATATTTCATATCTTTCTTATAAAATATAATAGGATATAGGGGAAAGTGTCCGACTATGGGTTACTTTTGTTTCAACAATGGTAAAGGAAACTCAATTCATTTTTCCAATTTTGATTTTTTACTATTTATGTTGATAAATAAATATGTGTATTCATATATCCATTCATTTTCAATAAAATGGTTGAAAAAATTAATTTACAAAAAATGTTTCTTTTCAGACAACAGGTTGCCTAATATGCGATAATAAGTATAACTCCATAATCAGACTCTTTTATATTATGTCATGTTTCAAAAGGTCTTCTGAAAAACATGTCTTTGGAAATATACTAAATTTATTCAATCAAAATTGTTTAATTTATGACAATTATTAACTCAAAATAAAATGATTAAAACATTGCAAATATCTCTGTTTAAAAAATTTATTAAATATTTTTAAAAAAAGACATAAAAAGAAAAATATTTCACAATTGAGTACATTAATTAAGTTTCAGACAAAAATTGCATAGAAATGCAGGATCTCTTATTTCTCCTCATCCTTTGTGGACCAGCGAAAGCATGGAGATATGTATCTTATATTAGGCCTGTTAGTGTATCTCCAAATAGGCACTTGATAAAATATCTTTGATCATGTTTATAAAAATTTTCAAAATTCGAATTAAATAAAACACGAAATAAATTAATAATATATAACTAACAATTTTCAATAAATACATTTGTGAAAAAGGCTATCTCAATGTTTGTACTGAAAAAAACACAGGTTTTTTAATGAATAATTATTTTATTTTTCAATTTAGTCTCCTTTGAGCTCTATATTCTATCCAACGTTTCTCCAATTTTTTTTTACCCCTTCCAAAAAATAAGATTTGTTTAGGACATAATAATAGATTATTTTGTGAGATGATTTCATCGTCGGCTAAGCTATTTTTTCTGGTTTGGAAACAAGAATTAGTGACTCGAGTATAAATCGGGTGGATGAGGGAGCAATTCGTATCCCAATTCATGGATTTTCATGGAAATTCACTTTTTTCCATTTTCTTTTCAAACGAGGTGGTTCAGATGATAATTGCCTGCTGACAGGAGGAGTGTTGCCATTTCATTTAAGAGACGGGAAATTAAAAAAGTCATGGACTTATTGACCTGCCCTCGTAGATTGTTTTGAAAAGTGAGTAGAAAAACATTTGTTTATCACTTGGAAGCAAGTAATGCTTATTTCTCGTCTTACAGAGATGTTTGTTTTTTTTTCTCGTTATAATTCATCCCTGGGAATCAATTTATAGGGATTCAGGATGGAAGTAAGATCACACAGAGGCTGTGGAAGGCTATCTCATATAGGTCACCTTCCTATATATATATATATAAACAACTTCAACATAAATTTTGAACTCAGTGCTATTTGATGGACACCAAATTAAAAATACCATTCATTCATTTAATTCTATTTATGTTAAATAAAAAATCAATAAATTCAAAAACTCGACTAAACTTAATGCATTTAATTATTCATTTCCTATTCAAGTGGGATGATTTAATCTCTCTCTTAGATTGAAAATATATTATTCAACTTCATCTTCCTTCGTCTTGATATCCCAGAGAATTAAGAAAAGAATGAACGCAAATAAAAAAAAATATAGTCTTAAATATGTAGATAGATATATTCTATACACTATATCTTATTTTAAATTCAGATACATTCCATTTTTCATTTTTTTTTTTGTTTTAAATTATTTGTAGGATACATATGTATAAACATGACTAGTCTTTGCTATACTTTATCTATCTTCTGAATATAAAGAAACAACTTAAGTAAAGTAGGTACATTTTTTTACCTCTGCTCTCTTCCATTCTGTTTTCTCTTATTAACTTATATCTCTACAATATTTTTATTTTAATATTCACTTTTTTGAATCTTTTATAAGATGCCATTCAATTATAATATAAACACAAAAGGTTACATTTGAAAAATTGTATTTTTATAATTCATGCATGAATAATAAAATATATAAGGAAAATATAATTTTTTTTTTCAAAAATGGTGAAGTTTTTCATAAACCTTGAAAAATTTTTTCTTCCAAATTAGGAATCGTAAAGATAATAAATTTGAAGTTGGAAATTTAGTTTATTTAATTTTTCTTATCAAGTTATTCTACAATTTAACTATATTACAGAGATGAAATTCGCTTCTGCTGGAGATTAATCAACCTAAACTTTTTTTTTTGCAATTTTCTGCTGATATCAAAAAATTTTTAAAAATATTAATCCTCTTTTAGTTTGGTCTTCTATATTTTAATCTTTATCAATGGAATAAGTGTGAACTAATTGAAAATTAAATTACAAAGGGTAAACAAGGCTACAAATCACTTTAGAAAGCAAAAAAGGCTTACGAGTGTTCACTCTCTGATTGAGGTCGGCTGGTCGACGAACAACAAACTGTTGCGCCTCTTGCCTCTGCCCTTGGTTTGTTCACATATATGCATCATAAAAGCCTTTCGCCATTTACGTATGTTTTGAAGTTGTATGAATTTTTCGCCACTCTTTACTCTGCATGAAGGAGATAACAATGTCAAACCACACACAAGAAGAGCACCAGTTGTTTGCAACTGGGAAATACGACAACCCTGGGGACGGTAATTTATTGGACCCTACGAGCGGGACTTTTATTATCTTCTGGTTAGGGGCGGATATAAATCTCTACCCTCCCCTTTCATCCACTGATACTCCTTTCTAACCACCAACTCCCACTCGCCTACTAAACACTTTTTCTCACTTGAACAAGTCGAGCAAACTCTATTTTCTATAGATTTTCTATAATTAATTGTTTAAGGCTCTTGAAGAGAAAAAATTAAAAATATAAAAAATATATTTACTTATATATTTTTAGAGATTGTCTTTAAAATATGCAAATGATGTAAATTCAGAGTGTGAGTAGACGAGTAAAGTCTTGGGAAACCGAATGGATTATTTATTGATCTTGCAAAATAGAAAAATTTTCGTTATACCAAATAAAAAAAGAAAAGCTCATATTATCGATTCGTACTAACTAATAACCACAACTTTTTCAATATTTTATTTATATTACATATAACCTTAGGGGAAACCAGCAAATACAAAAAGAAATAGATCATGAAATTAGGAAAAAATAGTAATCTATATATATCTCCCTAGCGAAATCATTTTCACAATGCGTATTTATTATAGTAAGTCCCAAATAAAGAATTAATATAATATTTTATTTTAAATTCTAATATTCAAATATCATTTCAATTTATTCTAAAAGTAAAATAATATTTAACTTAATTTTTATTTATTCTTTCTATATATATGAATATTTCTTCTTTTCTATTTGAAAGTGAAAGGTTAAAAAAACAGAATATATAATATATTTTTAATGTTTTATGAATACAAAAATATTTTCAAAACGTCAATTAAAGTGACTAAATTATATTATTTTTGTTTCAATTATTAATTACAACTATATTTTAAGTGCAAAAATGATTTCTTGGTTATATAAAATTAAAATATGATTTTTTAGACAAATGATATAAACGAGATGTTTTAAATTTTGAGTATTTCTTTAAAATTTGTTTAAAATCAAAATTATTGTATTCTATTATATTTTTTTTATTAATAGGCTTCTTTTTTTATTTTTAATTTTTAATAAATTCTCTTTATTTGATATGATATTAATAAAAAATAATATTAAATTGTATATAAATTTAAAAATTAGAATATTTGAATTTTGTAAATTTTAACAAATGTAATCAATCATATGCCTTAAGAATGGAAAATTTTCAAAATCAACTTGGTATTAAATGCAGAAAAACATTAAAAATAATTTCAGTTTTTTATATTAGACATTGATAAAATTTATACCCTTCACTTTTAAATAGAAAAGAAGAAATATTCAAATAAATAAAGAATAAATAATAATTTAAGATAAAAATATGATCTAAATATTTTAATAAATTAATTAAAATGAGAACTGAATTGAAATGATATTTAAATATTAGAATTTAAAATAAAGATTTAAATATTATAGTAATTCTTTGTTTGGGAATTGCTAGAATTATTTATTTATATTAAATATGTAAAATGAATCGATTTCTTCAGTGAATTTTAAAAAATTAATTTCTGCGGTTATTAATTAAATGTTCAAATACAGGTATACAAGAATATTATTAATTTCGTAGAAATCGGTTTAGCAAATTTTGAGTGTATTACATCATTATTTTCCGGACAGACAAACAAACAGATATGAAAAATTCTAAATTCACTTTTGAATTCTAGAGGACATGAATTGCGAAAATGTGCAAAAAATTTTAAATTCTGAGCAATGTGCAATACTTTATATATATATAGATAGATAAAATAATTATTTTTAATAAATATCTATTATAAATGAAATAGCCTGGACGAAATTAATCATTAAAATTAATTAATTCATGCCTCTAATTTGGATTTATATATTAATTAATAGTCTTTATAAACAACGAATAACATTATATCATTTCATTTTTCATAAATGATTTCACACATACATAATAATATTATAAAATAATTCACTTAATGTTATTAACTGTTTGTTTAATTGTCTATTAATATTAGAAAATTTGATAATCAATTTTAAATCATAGAATGATAATGGCCCATAAAACATTCAATAAATAATTATCCAATTTAGTTCAGTTGATGGATATAAATTACTAATTTATCAATTTCCCTCACTATTAATATTTTTCTATCTTTATCTATCCTTGAATCTTGTTTTCTTGTGATCACTTCAATGCGTTATATTTATTTTCAATAAGATTATGGAATCTTGTGGATTAAATATTAATAATATGTTATTATATTCAATTTGTCATATGGATATAGTTTTGGTTGTAGGGGTACACTTTTAGAATTACAGGGTTTTATTCACTGGGGTTATTTGTTATTAAAAAAGGTCCATTCAGTAAGTTCACTTTATGCGATAATTAAATACATATTAATTATTTTCACTATATTAAATCCTACAACCGACTGCCCACGCTTTTTAATTCGATTAAAATGGCGACCACTAAAACTAATATCTTCTTTTTCTTTAATAATAAATTGAAAATGTAATCCATATTAATATTAATTAATATTAAAAATACAAAAGATTATATAATTTATATTAAAAAATAATAAAAAAATCATGTTTTCCATAATATCTACTAATGGATATTTGTTAAAGCCTCTCCCTAATTTAGATTTATTTATTTTAATATCAATTTATTTTTATATAATTTTTATAAGTTTTTCATTTTATATATATATATATATTTTGTATATTTATATGCAAACACGTGGTCAGATTGTTTTGTAGCTAAGTTGACTATGCAAAAAGGGTCACGTGATTCATTACAGCCAATCACCTTGCTGCATTGGTAGATTTTGGCCAAGGGCTACTTCCCTTGGCTTCGGAGAGTTGATCACTCCCACTTGCTTTTAGGATGCGCTGTTGTTCACATGCTTTTGGCTTTTTAGCTGTGAATTTGCCATTTTTTAGATTTCTTGTTGACCACGTGCTTTGTAAACTGTGTTGAGGTATTATTATTATTATTTTTTTGTAAACTTGTTTTGTTTTTAGCTGAGCACTAGCTAGCATTTAATACTCATTATTTTTATATTTAATTTGTAAATTCTAACGATTATCTTCTTTTAATTTTTATATCAATTTCATTTTTTTATTTTTATTTTATATTAATTTTCTTTTCATTAAATATTATAACGTGACAACGAATCTTTTTCTTTTATTTGTAAAATAGTGAACGTAACTTTTCCTTTGCAGATCCATATGTTAGCATCGGATATTTTGATTAATTTAATTTTGTTATTATTTCTTTCTTATCTTGGTTCTCCAAGGCGAAACGCCTAAGCACTGATAGTCAAACGTACTGCACTCTTTCGGTGAAATTTATTTTAGGGTTCCTTTCTCACCTAATTTTATTTCCAAAAAAATTAATGAAAGAGTTGAGAATTCTTTTTTTTTTTAACTCCTTCACTAGTGGCACAGGTGATCCGACGGGCTTAACAATATTTTATTTTGTTTCGGCTTGACCAATATTCATCGTTTATTCCAATTTATTTTATTTTCTGATCATTGTCTTTCTTAAAGAATATACGCTCTTTTATTTCAGTATCCACTTTGAATTTTAAAAATTCAAAATCCAATCAATTCAAATAAAAATCTTCAAATCATAGGAATGTGAGGCATTAAAATGTGTGGAGGGTAAACTAAATTTAAATTTCAATTGTTTGAGTTGTCGCTTAAAATTTTTTTTATGTATAAGCTCATTCAAGTAGAACACTCCAAGATTTTTTTATAATTCAAGTCTCTAAAACTAAAACTCCTTCTTTTGTAGATGGAAGTATTTCTATCTATTTTTAAAGAAAAATTTAAATATAAAAGTATTTTATTTTAATTTTATAATTTTTTAGAAATAAAATAATGTAAAATTTTAATTTTTTTTAATTTACAAATAATTAGAGTAATTTTTATTAAATTTGCATGGCTCTGTAGATATATAAGCATCCAGATATTTGGAGCTAATGTAAAGATGTTATTAGAAAAAGTTGGCGATATCACTTTCATTAACACTTAAAAAGGAATTTGAAATGTTAGATTCTTCTTTGAAACATTTCACCTTTTTAATATTATTTTTATATCTTATTAATTTAAGTCTCTTTTTTCATTAATTATAATAATAATGCATATGTTTTTTAATTTGATATAATTTTAATATAGTCAAAATTAACAAAATTTAGTTTCTCCCAAGTAATCCACATTTAAATAATTAATCCCTTCGAAAATTACATTAATGAATATATAAAAGGAATGTTTAATTACAAAGCAGTCATATACAAAACTTATATTATCTTTGATGATAAAACGTCATATTGTATAACAATAAATTATTTCTGCCTGCCATTTATTAAAACTTTAAAAAAAAAAACAAACAAATACATAATTCAAAGTATTATTATAATTTTTTTATACAGTAAATTTATAAAACAATGAATAATCTTTATAGATCAATGCTGCTATAAATGACATAGCCTTCGTATACACAAGAATATACGAGAATTTCATTTGACAATTGGATTTAATTCAACAACAATTACAAACAGAAAACAACACTATTGTCTTATTAATCAATTTTTCTTTTGATAATGTTTTTCAGAATAACGAAACATAAATCAACTTATGTGCCACTTGAAAATTCAAAAAAATGAAATCCTATATCTTATCTTATTTAGACATATTTATTATTTAACTAGCTGCTCAGAGCTCCTTCGTCGCTCTTCACATCTAGACGGGGGCTCCGCCCCCTGTACCCCCGAGTGGTACATCGTATTTGGTTGAAAGTAGTAAAAGGTTTTCATCCATTTTGTTTCAAACAATGTATAACATAAAACATTCATTTCTTATTGTGTGATTATTTAAAATATATTTTAATTTATTTAGTAAATTAATTATATATATTATTATTGAATATGTTATATCTATCTACTCGAAAGTTCTTGGCAGCTTCAACCACATTTCTCCAAGTGTCCTTATCCTGAGCCTCTGTTCCATCTCTCGTACGTCATTCCCTGATGTACTCATCTTTCTTTGGCCCATAAATGCTAGGGAGAATCCTATTCTCAAATACTCTGAATCCACTCTCATCTCCTAAGATCATAGACCATGTCTCACACTCATATAATACAACAGACAAAATAATTGTTTTATATATTTTAATTTTCATTCCCTTTTATAATAATTTTGATGAGATAAGCCTCTTTACTGCATGATAACAGGCGTTTCCCGATTGCAACTTCGATTTAAATTCTTCTCAAATATTATTATCCTTCGTGATTACATTCAATTTTTCTACATATTCAAATTCTACATTTTGTTTGTTAATACTGCTCCTGTTTGTTTCTAAATATATTTATTTATCATTATTAATTTCAAACCTCATCTCTTTTCCTACCTCGATTAATTTTTCCTCGCTATCTGAAATTGCAATTGCCGAATCTCCTATTATATTTAAGTCGTCTGGGTCACCTAATATTTTACAATTGATTTCCACATCTTACTCTTTCTTTACTACCTTCAAGATAAATTTGAAGATCAAAATTTGAAAAAGTTTATCCGGATCTTTTGAGTCATGCGTAGGTTTTACTAAAGTCTACAAATAATTAGTGAACAGAGATATTGAATTCGCGGTTTTTTTAATATCTGTCATAATGAAATATCTTAATTAATGTTGATCGATTTGGCCTGAACCCGCAATGATATCGTCTAATATTTCCTCCGCCTATAGTTTATAAGTATTGTATATGTTATAATAGAGTATAATATTTCTTGATCATTTTATTTTGATATTTTAATTTCATTGCTTGATTTTTATTGAATATTTTTAATTATAATAAAATTTGAGAAAATGCAAAGTTAGAGACTTGAGACAATTTATAAAAATTAACGGTATAAAAGTATTGATAAAACTAAAGATAAATTAACAATATATACATTCATTAATAGTATTAATTTAAATTAATGGATTTATTTGATTTTTTATTAAGTTCATTTATTAATTTTTTTAGATCATAGTTAATTCCCTCCCTTAAAATAAAAGAAGTACCTATTCAAATATGGAAAGAATAAATACAAAATAATTTAAGTTAAATATGATTTAAATATTTTATTATATTAATTAAAATGAGAACTTTTAGAATAAATTATTTAATTGAAATGATATTTGAATATTAGAATTTAAAATAAAAAGTTAAATATTATAATAATTCTTTGATTGGGAATCCCTAGAGTTATATACATTGTGTAAAATGAGTCCGCCAGTCAGTGGGCCACGCCTGGCTCTTGAATGAACAATACGGAGAACTATATATAAACTTTAAATCTCTCTCTCTCCCGCTCACACACACTCCCACCTCTCTCCTCATCCCCTCCACCTCTCATTTCTTAGTTATTTCAATTTCCACAAATTGTCTTATTTTTAAAATATTCACTAATTTACTTTCTATTTTTATTCTTTAATCCTTAAATAATATATTTTCTATTTTATGTTAAAATGTAAGTTATTTACATTTTAACATATTACACTATGACAGCAAAAAAGTAAACGAATTACATACAAACATACATACATACAAACAGTCTCCTTTATATATATAGATAAAAAAATAAGAAAATAGCGAAAATTATTTCGTAATAAATAAACTTGATAAATATATTTTCAAAATTGCTTTCTTAAAAATTTACTTATTTATGAATGTTTAACTTTATCAAAAAAACAATAATAATTGCTAATTTTAAAAATTTATAGTATTAGTAGTATTTTAATATATTATCTTATAACAGAAAACATCAAAGTATCAACGTTTTTTTTTGAAACTTACAACCAGAATTTCACCTAAATTTTATAATTTTAATATTTTATATAATTTCCAATAGATAATATAGTTATTCAATGCCTGATATTAGGATATTTTTATTATTATTTTTTGTTTTAACGGTATATGTCATCAAAGCATTTTATTTCTGTAACTTATAATTTGAAAAAATACCTAATTTTAATATAATTTAATAATTTAATATAATTGCTGAAATTAAATCCATTTAATTTAGCAGTGTTTCTCAACCATTTTTTGACCATATTGAAAAAAATTGAAACATTATCGAAAATGTTCACAAGTTTGCCCACAAAATCATCTTACCTTTTTTACCGACCGACGATAGTAAGGGAGGTATTGTTTTCACACCAAATTTCACATGTGGAGATTTTTACATATCTCCACGAATCATGCATTTTCTAAACAGAAAAAAGTATTTTTAGCATGATGTCTGTCCGTCCGTCTGTCCGTCTGTCCGTCTGTCCGTCCGTCTGTCCGTCCGTCTGTCCGTCCGTCTGTCCGTCCGTCTGTCCGTCCGTCTGTCCGTCTGTCCGTCCGTATAGATGTGTACAGCCTGAACGGCTCAACCGATTTTGATGAAATTTGGTATATTTACTTAATGCATCAGTGGGATGAATTGATCAACTTTTGGTGTATATCCGGAAACCGGAAGTGGTAGTATTAGCGATCGACGATAGGAAGGAAAGGGTTATTTTCACACCAAATTTCACATGAGGAGATTTTTTTATATATCACCACGAATCATGCACTTTGTATTGGTTTTATCCTCGAGAAAAATCATATTTATTAGTTTTTACTTGATTTAAAATTATATGACGTCATCAAGCCATTCATGACGTCACAGCCTGGTCTTACATATATATTATAAATAAAATAAAATTAAAAATATTTATGTTATATTCATATTTGTTTTTTATTACATTAATAGATATATGAAAATTATTTGAAATTGTTTCTGTAGCTGGAAATTAATTTTTCAAACCGTCGGTCGGTTCGGACCTGGCCACAGGTCAACTTATTTATTTATTTTTTTACCGACCGACGATAGTAAGGGAGGTATTGTTTTCACACCAAATTTCACATGTGGAGATTTTTACATATCTCCACGAATCATGCATTTTCTAAACAGAAAAAGGTATTTTTAGCATGATGTCTGTCCGTCCGTCTGTCCGTCCGTCTGTCCGTCCGTCTGTCCATCCGTATAGATGTGTACAGCCTGAACGGCTAAACCGATTTGGATGAAATTTGGTATATTTACTTAATGCATCAGTGGGATGAATTGATCAACTTTTGGTGCAAATCCGGAAACCGGAAGTGGTAGTATTAGCGATCGACGATAAGAAGGGAAGGGTTATTTTCGTACCAAATTTCACATAAGGAGATTTTTTTACATATCACCACGAATCATGCACTCTGCATTGGTTTTATCCTCGAGAAAAATCATATTTATTAGTTTTTTATTGATTTAAAATTATATGACGTCATCCAGCCATTCATGACGTCACAGCCTGGTCTTGCATATATATTATAAATAAAATAAAATTAAAAATGTTTATATTTATTATTTATGTATCCATATCTGTTTTTTATTACATTAATAGATATATTAAAATTATTTGAAATTGTTTCTGTAGCTGCTAATTAATTTACTTCAAACCGTCGGTCGGTTCGGACCTGGCCACAGGTCAACTTATTTTAGAACTATATTGAAAAAAAGTCGGGAATTTTCTCTTGGATATGCTCGCAAATATTGCTAAAACTGGACTTCAACATAGATATTCTTTAATATTTTTACCGACCGACGATAGTAAGGGAGGTATTGTTTTCACACCAAATTTCACATGTGGAGATTTTTACATATCTCCACGAATCATGCATTTTCTAAACAGAAAAAAGTATTTTTAGCATGATGTCTGTCCGTCCGTCTGTCCGTCCGTCCGTATAGATGTGTACAGCCTGAACGGCTCAACCGATTTTGATGAAATTTGGTATATTTACTTAATGCATCAGTGGGATGAATTGATCAACTTTTGGTGCAATTCCGGAAACCGGAAATGGTAGTATTAGCGATCGACGATAGGAAGGAAAGGGTTATTTTCACACCAAAGGAGATTTTTTTATATATCACCACGAATCATGCACGTTGTATTGGTTTTATCATCGAGAAAAATCATTTTTATTAGTTTTTTTCTTAATTTAAAATTATATGACGTCATCCAGTCATTCATGACGTCACAGCCTGGTCTTGCATATATATTATAAATAAAATAAAATTAAAAATGTTTATATTTATTATTTATGTATCCATATCTGTTTTTTATTACATTAATAGATATATGAAAATTATTTGAAATTGTTTCTGTAGCTGGAAATTAATTTATTTCAAACCGTCGGTCGGTTCGGACCTGGCCACAGGTCAACTTATTAAATGTAGTTTCACATTCTTGTGTCCATTTGAAAGTAGTATTATTTCTCAAAAGAGCTTGTTGTGGCTCTAACAGTCTTACACTATTGGGAATATATTTGTGGTAAAAATTTATTTTACCTAAAAATTGTCTTATATTTTTCTTTTCTATAGGAGTAGAGAATTCTTCAATAGACTTGAGGTTGTCATGATGAGGTCCAACTTTGTTATTTCCTAATACATGACCCAGCTCTTTAACCGTGTTTTCAGCAAAACTGCATTTAGACAATTTCAACAGAAATCCTTCTTGTCTTATGATCAACATAACTTTTTTTATATGCTGTAAGTGTTCTTCGAAAGATTTGGAGAATATCAGTATGTTGTTCAATATATAGTTTGTACAAAACTCTTGTACTCCATTACGTCGTATAGCGTTCGTGAAAACTCGTTGAAATATTGCCGGCGAAATTTTTAACCCAAATTGCATGGCAGGCAAAACCCGTTTTGTAACGATCTTTCTTCCGAACTGGGATTGACCAAAATGCCGAGTTAATATCACCGAGTACCATTTGCAGTTCCTTGTCTTAACAATAGTGTCTTCTATCCTTGGAAAAGGTTGTGATTCAGGTATTAAGATCTTATTAAGTTCTCGGAAATCAATACATAATCTTGTACGTTCACCATCTTCTTTTTGTATGCCAATGTTACCGGAGCTGCAAACGGTGAACTAGATTCTTCAATCAATCTCTAAAAGTTTGGTTACTTGATTTCCTATCTCTTTTTGATCTAAGATTGAACATATATAAGGCTTCTTTGCAATTTATTTGTTCTCTAATAGTTTTATCTGTGCTTCATGATCTCTCACTTGACCAACATCATACTTATTCTCTGCGAAACATGCTATATTCTTCTTTATTAGTAATTCTAATCTCCCTTTGCCTCAAGATGATTTAGTTTCGTGTCTATTTCCGAAAGATTTATTATACTAGATTTCTTCTCTTTAATTATGTTTACTTTATTATTATCAATAATTTTCTCTATTTTCCCATTGTATAGTTTTTGGAAAATATTTAAATTATCATCTTGAAGTAAACGAAATATTTTTATAACATCTAGACCTAGGAATATATCATAAGAAAAATTATTATTGATCACATGAGCTCTTCAATTGTTTTTCTCTATTTTATGAATCTTCATTGGAATTTTAATTTTGTTGTCACTTTTCTGTACACCACTTATTGTTTTGAATATCTGCTTATTAGCCATCATTTTACCTTTAATGTCTTCTAATATTCTTGAATTTATAAGCGTCACATTTGCTCCACTATCATAGATTCCTTTAATTTCTTTTTTTTTCCTTTAAGGTAACATAAGGGTAAGGTAAAGTTTTTTTGTCATCATCTTGTTCATTTTCTATATTATATAACACTCTTGATTTCTTTCTCCTTTCTATTTTCTTTTTTATTTCTGCAGAGTTCTATAGGATGAAATCTACCTGGCTTGTTCACCTTTTCACATATAATGCATCGTCTTTTTTCACTCTTCTTAATTTCAGTAGAATTATTGTTTCTTTTAAGTTCACTTTTATCATCCTTTATTTTATTAAATTTGTTCAATTTACTTATTAGAATTTCAGTCGTAATTATTTCTTCTTTATCCAAGTTCGGGTAACCCTACCACAATTTGGTTAATTATTTCCTTCATTCTCATATCTGGATCAATATCCAATAAAAGCCTTTCTTTTTTAAGCGCATAATCTACAAAAGAACCATTTATATAGTGGAATTTATATGCATAACAAACCTTTTCCCAAGTCTTGTCTGGATATGTTTTCACAAACGAGTTCCTCCAAGCAGACCAGCTTCCCTTCAATGCCAATCGGTATAACATTGAGTGGTACCATTCCTTGGCACTATCCTCCATGAACAATCTTAAGGCTTGAATTTTCTTTTCATCTGTTTCTATGTTATGTCTTTTACATTGTTGTTCAAAAAATCACATCCATTTTTCGGCATTTTCTTTTCCATGAAATTCTTCTAAAATAAATGTATTTTTTATTTCGGATAAATTAATTTGTTTTTTTATTTCCAATTGGTTATTTAATTTGAAAATCATTTCTAATAATTCTTCTTTTGAAGTATATGAAGTAGGAGAACAATTTGGATTTATTTCACTAATCTCTTGTTTTTCCTCTAATTACTTTGTATTAAATACTAAATTTCTTTTAAATAATTTGAAAGAAAGGTATAATGTATCATTTACATGTCCCATATTACCACACTCTCTATAAACAATCAATTTTATTGAGAGAAATGTAAAAGATATTAAATTAATTTCTTAAATTTACCATCTAATAAAAAAAATAAGAAAAAATAAAATTTTTAAATGAAATAAAATGAAATGATTTAAACCAGTGTTTCTCAACCTTTTTGGACCAAACGCCCCCCTTTGTAAGACCCTCTTCTTAATTCGCCCCCCCCCATAAATTTTTACAGATAAAAATTTCATGATAATCCCTAATATAAGGTAGATACACTAGGTAATTCTTAGAGCCATATTGAAAAATCGAGTTTCAGAACATGATTGCAAAATCATCTGACCTTTTTTTCTATTTTTTTTTTAAGAACCATATTGAAAAAAATTGAAAAAAGCGGAAATGTTTCAAAAGCCTGTTCGCAAAATCATCTTACCTTTTTTTAGAGTTGAAAATGATTTCGCCCCCCAAAAATAACTTATCGCCCCCCAAAATCGTACAATCAAATAATCGCCCCCTTTAAGATGTCGATCGCCCAGGTTGAGAATCACTGATTTAAACTAATATGAAATATTCTATTATATAAAATAAATTATATTAGAAAATATTTTGAACAAATATTTTTATCAAATTTTCCATATATTTATTCTTAAATTTGAAAAGTTATAAGTAAATATAATTGATTTTATTATAATTATCTAAGACCAAGTTTATCGATCTTGTAGAAATAAGTAATAATAATAATAAGAATATCAATCATTGTTAAAAAGTTAAACATGCATTAATCACTTTGATGTTCCAGTTAAAAGAGACCTACCTGAGGAAACAGATTGGACGTTTGTGACACTGATAGATGCAATCGGCATCGGCCTCTCCTACCTAGCCTTACTACTTAATTTAAAGACCCCTTTTGCTAACTATTTAAGACATACTTGATATATCCTTTGGAAGTTTGTCTTCAAAATTGGAAAAAAATAAAAAAATAATATTCCATTTAAAATTATTCTATTAGTATTAAGATAGTAGTTTATATATTTTAAGTTTAAAATATCAATATAAATATCCGAAAAGATAATATTTCTTTTTGGATCTTTTTTGGCCTTCCAAGTGCTTTTGTTCTTTATTAATAACAAAATTTTTTCCTTATTTTAGATTATATTTTCACTTTTTGATTATTAACTTTATTGAAAATAACTAAATTATTTATTCTCAAAAAAGTAATGACTTAGGATTCACAACAAATACTAACAATCAATTCCAACATTTTCCCATATTTTTCAATACTTTCAAAAAAATTACATATTTTTATGGTATAAATGAAAATTCTATCGAAGGTTTATTTATTCTTATACGATTTATGATTTTGTAATAGATAAATATAACCAGGTGGATGAAATATTCCAGAACAAAATACATTCAATTAAACAAACAAGATGAAATCCTCTTTTTTAATGATAGTAAAAAAATCGATAAATCACACACTTAAGCATTTTAATAGTTAAAGTATTTTTTTATAACATTACTAATTAAAGCTTTGATTTATTATACAAGAGATTACAACATAAGATTTTTTATTATTAAACCCTTTCATTGGATTATTTTATTGATTTCCAAATGAAAATTATTATATTTTTTAAGTATTTCTTTTGAAATTTTCACAAAAATAAAAGAAATATTTTTTTCAATTATTTATAAACTAAAACAGAGATCATTTAAATGTACTAAGCATCTTGCGAAAATCAGTTGAACATTTCTAAAATAATCCAGTTTGGAAATTCAGGAGTCGATTGAATTATCCGCATGATATGAATAAGAATTGATTTTCTTTAATAAATTTAAAGCATTATTTTATTTATGCAAATTATGAATTCTGCTATCCTTAAATTCATTTATGTGTATTTCCTTCGTATATTAGATTAATAACCTTATATATATTTGTTTTTCTTTCATTAAAACCTACTGCTGAGGATTTTTATTTAAAAAATCAATTTCATTTATAAGAAAAGAAATCTTTCTCTGTTTCTTCAACATTATTAATAAAAGAAAATTAAAATCATAATAACACACAATCATTTTAAATGAGCTATTGATTTCAAATTTCAAAAACATAATACATTAGAATAGAATATTTTTAAAATTGAATCCATCCATTCTCTCATCGTCCTACAATCATAATTAATTGATAAGTGTCCATGCACTAGCAAAAGTTTGTATGTTACTCACAGATCAGAAAGATAAGATTATTTTTCAAACCAATGATATTTTTTTTCTTTTTCGATAACGAGTGTCATTAAAACATATTTCTCTTATGATATAAATTTAATTGAAAAATACCCATTAGCGATATTTTTTCCATGAGATGTTGTGATTAATGAAAGCAATTTCATCCCTCTACCACCTGCAGCTTCGATGATAACACATCCTTTACTTTAAAAGTACATTTTTATCGATTAAATATTGAAAAAATGGTTAATTTTGTTATATATTTTTTCTTTTACTTTTCATAGATCAAAAATAATAACAGATTACTTTATTTACTACAATTAATCTATTTCTTCTTAATAATAATATCAAATATGATTTATTATGACGTTTAAGTGGAAAATGTCTTTATAATCTTTTTAATATCGATTAGATATATAAAATGTTGTTGTAGATTGAAAAAAATTTTCTAACTCTCATTTGCTATTGAACAAGAGAGATTTTTTGCCAAAACAATTCTTTGCTGCATTTATTTATTTTTTGACCCTCTTCAATCTCTTTTAATAACGTTTTTCACTTGGCGTCTTTCTCTCTGTCTCTCTGTTTGTCTGTTCGCTCTTTTGACAAATTGAAATCGATTTTTCATCAACTTTTTATCGAGATAGACTTTTGAAAATTTCTATAGATATTTTAATGGATCCCTAGAAGGTATAGAAGAAATATATAATTGAATTATAATTAATTAATTGTAATTAATTAGCGATTATTTACTTTTAGAAACTAACTCCTTTAGTATTGCTCCGATTATTTTTTTTCAACCGATTTTGAAACATAAATATTGATTTCAGGATAGATTTTCATTTTAAATTTGTCTTTCAATTAAAATTGTAAATAACAGAGGGCCCATTTCAATTTTACCGCCCGGGGCCCCCAATCAACTTAATCCGCCACTGAATTCATCCATAAACTTTGTCAGACTTATAGAAAAATTATTTTATTATATTTAGTACATTGGGAAAACGTTATTTTATAAAAATTTTTTATATTTATATTTTTGTTGATCTTTATATTGTTTCTTCAAAGCTTTTTCTGTCTTCTAATTTTTCAAATGCTAATCTTTCTAAATATTTTACAATCTAACAAATAGGAAGTGTATGTATATTGTGAATTATACAATAAATAATATTTAATCATTCATCCGGAATTAGTTCAATGAGAAGAGTTATCTAGTGAGTAGAGAGAGATTAGTATTCTGTGTATATCTCTATCCCCAAATAATTTTGGAAAGGGGAAAGCAAACAGACCCGAATGTTAATTGACGCATCAGAAATTTGATGTGAAAATGTCTACTTGAATATCTAAAGACAATCTATTTGTAATCTACATATTTGCAATTAATGATTGATAAATGTATTATTATATGGCTATATTAGAAAATCATCTCTAGATAATTTATATAAATTAAACCATGGGAGAGAAATACACGGAGGTCTTAAGCAAAATTTAATGAAATATTTCATATAAATAGATTTATTTATTTCCTAGATAATTTTCAAATCTAAAACAAGTAAACTTATGCCATTTGATTTTATAACATAATATATATATAATATAATCAATAAGATTTATGTTAAATCTCTATGTTCATTTAAAACTACAATAGATAAATAATAAATTAATGTGCTCTCTTGGTAGGATGAAGTGTAAATAAATAAAAAATAAAAAGTGGCCGAGGCATATCCCTAGATAATCTATCAAGAATTCCTAAGATTTGGATTAAAAGAGATTTTAAAGATATTAATTGATTCTATATTTAGATGAGTTTAATATTATAGAAATATAATTCAAGATACGTAAACTCAAGGTAAATATATTTTAAAATAATACATTTTTTCAGAGATGGTTGCTTTTTCTCTGAATAAAACCTTTCCACTTCAATAAATTATAAATGAATGTATGTGTCATGTATAAATTAACGTTGAGAGTTTCCTTTACTAGCTTCTGGCTGAATAATATTTTGTTTCGTAGGAGACTTCAAATCTGCCCCCAAAGTTGTTTATCTGTCAGCACAAACAACACCTACACTAATAAACATTCCAACATATATTGGAACTTTTGAATTGAAAAGTACAAATAATATTATTTGCATTTCCCATTTGATGATGAATTATTATTATGAATTACATTTTCCATTTCCTAATAGTTTTGAGTTTCTAGACAAACTTTGCATTTAATAAATCATGTTTTTGATAGAAGAACTGTTGAGCAATTAATTTAAATATTTGTTTGATTAATAATTTAATTGAGTTAATGAAGTATGATAAGCTATTTTCAATAACGCACCCCCCCCCAAACACCCGACCTGTTCTACTAACCAGCCGGTTGGTAGTATTTTAGCCATTAGAAACGTCGGTCTGGTCATTAGGCAAATGCAGTCATTCATGCGTATTCATGCTATTATTATGAAAATGCGTTACGAAAATTTACTTATTATGATAAATGGTTTTGTAAATTTTTAACTATTTCATTGATTTCTTCTTTTATTGACATTTATTATATTTTACTTAATTTTTTTAAACAAAATAAAGCATTTAGTCAGAAAATTTCATTGACTTTGTCAGGTTTTAGAAAGTTATTTTTGAATTAAAATAAAAATACATTTAAAATCATTTATTAAACTTTTATCTATATATATAAAAAAAAGTTTTTTGTCTGCACATTGCTCAGAATTTAAAATTTTTTTGCATATCTTCGCGTTTCATGATCTCTAGAATCTAAAAGTAACTTTAGAATTTTTTATGTTTGTCTGACTGTCCGGAAATTCTCGCGTTATAGACTCAGAATTGACTTAACCGATTTCGATGAAATTATATCACAATATTCTTGCATATCTCTATTTGTTCATAGGCTATAAATTTTATTAATATCTAATCAATAACCGCGAATAAATTTGATATGTACACGTTGTTATTGAACAGCGGAAAGAATATAATACAAAGAGTGTGTATATATTTAAAAAAAGCTTTTTATCTGCACATTGCTCAGAATTTAAAAATTTTTGTATATCTTCGCGTTTCATGATCTCTAGAATCCAAAAGTGACTTTAGAATTTATTTAAAAATATAAAAATAAAAATATAAATATTATAAACATTCTTTGTATAGTATTCTTTGCGCTGATAAATGACAACATGTATATATAATCTTAAAAATTAATAGAGGTAATATATAGTCGCAATGTGAATGTTTTCATTGTGTTAAATAAGTTTTTTTATTGATTTTATTGATCAATTGAAATATTGTAAATGTTAGAAAAATAAAAATATAAATATTATAAAAATTCTTTGCGCTGATGAATGACAACATGTACATATCAAATTTTAAAAAAATAATTTCTGCGGTTATGATTAGATTTTAATAAAGTTTATAGCCTATGAACACACATGAAAAATTGGAAAACATTCGCTTGGAAGAAGAAGGACGCTGTGGATGGACAATGTAGGAAGGGATGTGAGAGAGATGGGACAGAATAGGAGATAGTTGGTTATAGCTTAGGATAGGGACACTTGGATAAATGTGGTTGTTGCGGCCAAGAACTTTTGAGTAACCTAGAACCAGAGCCCAGAGGTAGATAGATAGATAGATATAACATATACAATAATAATATATAATTAGCTTACTGATTGAATTAAAATATATTTTAAATAAGAACACAAAAAATGAATGTTTTATGTAATATATTGATTTAAACAAAGTGGATGAAAACCTTTTATATATAGACTTTCAACCAAATACTATGCATCACTCTGGGTACAGGGGGGCAGAGCCCCCGTTTATGTGTGAAGAGCGCCGAAGGCGGACTGAGCAGCAAATTTTAAATAAATCACTGGTAATATTTTTAAACAATATAGTTATTCTAATTCAATAATTCAATTAGTAACTAATTTTTACATCTATAAATATTGTTTCTACATAAGGAAATTGTTATTTTAACATCTTTCATGATTTGATAATTCTTCATTTTCCTCTCTACGACATATATATTTGTAATTTGATTTCAATGCTTATTAATTATTTTTTTCAATTCATTTTGTTTAAAATTGTTTTGTAATTTATAAAACCATTATTTGATAACAGCTTTATAATTTCTATTAGAATTATTTTTTAATCAATTTATGAATGAGATTCATTATTCATTATAATAATGATACCATTGTGATTGAAACTTTGCTTCCGACATCATCGTATAATTTTGAAAATATTTATTGTTCCAGGCACTTTTTTATTCCTATTTGCTGCATTTGTTTGCTTCTAAACATGAAAATTTGATATCTATTTCCTTTTTGATATTCTAGCAACATTTTTTACAAATTCTTATTATTATTTAGAATTAACGTTCGATCATGGATTATCTTTTAGTTATTATTTTTTTTTATATATATAAATAATATACCAAACATTTTTTGCTTGTAATATGAATTTTAAGAACACAGTGCACATTATTGATTGAGTGTTGGCTCTCTCATGAATAGATGATTGAGTATGTAAACATTTACTGATTGCTAGCTAAGATAAATCACTCATGGTTCTTGCTGAAAAATATAACAAAAAATAAATAAATAAACAAAAAATTGTTATGGTTTTTTTGTTTACCCCTATCGCTATAAATATATTATTTGTGACATTCATTATAATTATAATTTAAACACCTGTCCGAAACATAACGTGTAATGATCGATCAAAACAAATCCTTCCAATAACATGAGTACATGTCAAATACACCCCAATCCATATAGCTATTGAAATCAATGGGTAGTAAATAACAATTCTCTTTCCAGAAATAAAAAGTGAAATCTAAGATATATCATCACTTTTATAGAATATTCAAAAATTTTAAAACAACCCCTCTCACTTAAAAAAAAAAGCATTCTACGGTGTGTGAAAAGCCCTAGCATTCAATTTGTAAATTAATTAATTAGTGTAATTTTAAGGAGACCATGGAAGAACTGGATATAGGGGTGAAAATAAATGGTGTACCAATTAGTACAATTAAATATGCCGACGACTCTGTAATTCTAACTGAAAACATTGAAGATCTCCAACTGCTTCTAAATAAAATTTCTCAAATTGGAATTAAAGCGGGCTTAAACATCAATATAGCCAAAACAAAATTTATGTTCTTCAGCCGCCAGTCACACGGAAACGCCTCCCTCCACCTCGATGGCAAACAAATTGAACGTGTGGGATCCTTTAGGTATCTCGGTTGTACCATAAATGACCAGCTAAACCCAGATATCGAAATCAAGTCTAGAATTGAGGCTGCGCGATGTGCTTTCAATAAAATGAGATCCTTCCTCTGCGATGACAATCTGAATCTCAAATTACGACAAATGCTATGTTTGGCCCAGTCTCTTATATGGGGTGGAGGCATGGGCACTCAAGGTCAGTACAATGAATCACCTGGAGGCCTTCGAGATGTGGATCTTCAGACGAATGCTTAGAATTTCCTGGATCGAGAGAGTTACCAACAATGATGTCTTGAAAAGATCAAACGGACAGCGAGAACTCCTCGACACTTGACAGTCAAGTGCCGGAAAATCTCTTATCTTGGCCACATTTTAAGAGGTAATAATATCACCATCTTCAATTGATCCTCAAAGGGAAAACTGAGGGTCGTCGTGGATTAGGGAGAAAACAACAATCCTGGTTAAGAAATATCAGGGAATGAACCAGCATGAAGAGTGTGGGAGAACTGTTCCGCGAGGCGGAAAACAGGGATGTCTTCGCCAGAGTGATCGCCAACGTAAGGGAGACCAGACAAGGCACTTAAAGAAGAAGAAGTGTAATTTTATGTGTGAATTTATATTATTTTCAACTTAAAATTAATCAAAATACTGAAAAATTCTTTTTTTTTCATAATTTAATCTTTCTAATTTTAAAGAACAGAATCCCTTTTTGAAATTGATATGTAACATATATTGGAATTTTAAAAAAATTTTATTTTAAATAATATGAACTTTTAATAGAATATTACATTATTATAGAAAGTTATCTTTTTTAATGCTGAATAAATTTCAAGTTTCTCTTCGAAAAAATGGAATTTCTAATACCCCAAGTTTAATCTCGACATACTTAAAAAATATTTATTTCTGAATCTTACTATTTGATATATTGAGGATATAAGGGATTGTAACGCTTCCTTGTGATTCTTTAGAATTTTTTAGATCTATACAAAGAAATATTATAATTATCAATTATTTCTCAACATTTAAATTTGTATTAATTAATCAAAATTTCTTTTACTAACCCTAATTATTTAATATTTACTTTTATCTATTATTTCTACTAATTATTATTTATTAAAAAATAAATACTACTACACCTCCAACTAGACAATAAATAAGATGATGTATGTTTAATTAGAGTTATAAATTGGAAGATTTTTCATTTTTTTCATTTTTTTTCATTTTTAAATATTATATAATATTATATGTGTGTGTGTTTGATGGTTTAATAAAAAAAACAACACTCAACTCTTAACATTACAACATATTAATAATAGTCTATTCTTGTTAATATTTTTCTCTTGTCTTGCTTGCCACAACACGTGTTTTCTTAATAAATCATCAGTGAGGAACAGGTGAAAAAGATTATTATAAAAAAAGAGAGAACGTTACACCTCTCGGCCAGATTGTTATTTTTCACCTTCATCTTTTTACATCCCCACTATTTCATGCAAGGACCGGATTCTTTTTTTATGAAAGATGAAAATAAATATAAACACTAATCTGGTGTTCTATTATATCTTTAATCAATAAACACACAAGAGAAAGGCACAAAGAGCCTTACTCTCTTGAAATGACTAAATATTTCATCAAAGAGACATTCTCAATGGATATATATATATATCTTTTTAACATTTATTAATTCGAAATACGGTAGAAAAATAAACAGAGGTAAGAAATGAAGTTGTATCCATTACACAAACCCCAATTGGAAGCAACAATATTAAAATAATAACATATAATTTTAAATTTCACTTTAATTTTAAGGATATAATAATAAACTCTTAACTATTAAATATTTATTTATTTATTTTAAAAAGAATCAATGACATCCCTTAAAATAACTTTCATATCACTGGCGGAAAAATTTTAAAATCAGAAAATTTGAAATCAATGAAATCCTTCTATTCTTTGGATACTGAATTTTCAAAAAAAAAAAAAATAAATAAATATTTTTACATTCAAATATATAAAAGAATAATTAATTATTTCATTTTAAAGAGAGAACAAGAGAAAATTAAATCATTTTTTATAATGTTTATCTTAACTTCACTTGGCTTCTGTCTCTCTGTCTGTTCGCTCTTTTGACAAATTGAAATCGATTTTTCATCATCTTTAGGTTGAGATAAACTTTTGAAAATTTTGATAATATTTCAATCGATCCCTAGAAGGCATAGGAGAAATATAATTGAATTATAATTAATTTATTGTAATTAATTAGCGATTAATTACTTTTAGTAAATAACTCCTTTTGTATTGCTCCGATTAATTTATTTTCAACAGATTATGAAGAATATATATTGATTTCAGAATAGATTTTCATTTTGAATGTAATTAAGAATGTTTTATAACATTAAAATTAATGATGAATTCTTATTAATCAGCACTAGCTTCGATGAAGTAGGGGTAGTATTCCCCTCAAATGTCATAGAGAAAAGGTCCCTTTTTTATATATATCCCCAAGAGAAAAAAAACAACAAAAGAATGACCTTTTTTTGAAGACAATATGAGTACAAACAATGTGTGTGTGTGTGTTTCATATAAATAAATAAAATTAAATGCACCAAATGTTTTTCGTTGTATATGAAGAAATTCATCCATAAAGTTTGACAGGCCTATAGAAAAATTATTTTATTCTTTTTTAGCACATGAGAAAAACGTTATTTAATAAAAAATTTTTATATTTATATTATTTATCATATGAACGAACATTTAACATTTGATTAAAAAATAACTTGCATATGTGAAATTATTTGTTATATAACCACAAGTTGTTTGAATATTAACATCTTTTTATTACAAACAAATTTAATTATTAATTTATAATCAAACAAATGTTTGAAATATTTTGACATATTTTATTTGATTTTATTAATCAGAATTTTCGATTATTCTTATAACATAATTTTAATAAAAAACAAAACTGTTTTTTTTTATTAACTTATAATTATATTCAACAATTTTCAATATATTACATTAAACTATTCTTCTTCTTGTTCATTTCATTTTTAATAAATGGAAAAATAGTTTCTATATTATATGAGGTCTATAACTTTTAACGCACAGAAGAGTAATCCGAATAAACGAGAAACTCTTACTGCCCGTTAAGTTGCTTTCCTATTTAATGTTAATTGCCTGGGAGTATTTAGAAGTTGAGGTTGGTTACAACTCAAATAGCTAACAGTTTGTATGTTGGAAACCAATGGGAGATGGGGGTTGTTGATGGCGGAGGGTATAGTATGGGTCGGGAGGTGCTTCAAATTGGATTTCAATCATTCAAACAACTCCCTGTTGCTTCGGATGTATTTAACTCGTAAACAATTTAGGTCGGTTTCAGAAAAATATATATTGTGATTAATGAAATAATATAAATCCTTCAGTTTTAGATAATAATTAATATTATTGTATTAAGCCAAAATCTTATTATATAATATTGTTTATTCAAATCTTAATTTATAAAACAAATTTAATGTAAGTATATCAAATTTTGAAATATTGTATATTGATAAAAAAGAACCTATAAAAAACATAATAGAAATAAAAATTACATTATAAAATCTTATTCATACAGTGGATAAATTTTATTTATCTCTACTAAAGTATGGTCTATGGATTGTTTTAAAAAAGAGTCTCATGGTGTTTAAAAATTAGAATTTTTATTAGAATCTAAAGAAAAACATTAGAAATGTGAGTAATACTACAATTTTTTTAATTCTTAAAAATCTCCAAACATTAGATATATTATTAATTTTATTTATAATTTAAAATTTTCTTTACTCTATATTTTTTTGTAACAAAAGAAATTAAATTAATTATCAAATTGCATAATTACTTTTTTAAATTTATCAAACTATTTATTAATCTGCTCAAAGAATATATTTGATAAAAAAATTCTAATCTGATTTTAAATATATATTTATTGAAAAATATGAATAAAGTTAAATAAAGATATAATAATATATGAAATATATTTAAGTTAGAATTTAGAAGCATGTCTTGCTGATTGCCTATATGTAAGGTAGTAACAAAAGCTTCGAGTTAATCAGTGCGCACGCATAGCAAGACTCTTCCGGCAGCTACTCGACGCTGCTATTGAAATTATCATAATAATCTAAAACTTATTACTAACGCCACTACACCCTCATTATATATATATATAGATATATATATATACCCATAATAAATAAATATTATAAAATCAATTATCTATCCTTATAAATATAAAACATTTTTTTTTTCATATCCCTAAAAATACAGTTTATTGTATTTTCAATTGATATGTTATTTAACCCATTTTTTAATTTATGAGCTATGAATAGATAAATAAAATGAAAATTATTTTCACTTTACTAATTTAATAGCTGTTTCCATTGGGTTTTAAGTTTTATATCTTTCTTGTTTTTCTTTTAATTTATCCTTCTAATATTTCATTAAATTTCAATTTATATGCATTTAAATCAACTCATTTGAATTTATAATTTGAATATTATTTTTGTATAACTAAATGACAAATTTATATACATACCTAAACTTAATTATTCCAAATGAAATTCATGTGTTGTTTAATTATGAATTGATCAAATTCTCCTTTTTTTTATTTTTCATTTATATTAAATATTTAATTTTATCAATAGAAATGATTAGAAATTACAATCAATAAATTGAAATATATATATATATATATATAATTTGAAATATTTTTTTTTTTTTGATTTATTATTATCATACAGTTAATTAACCTTTATTAAATGAATTAAATGAAAAAATTTAATTGAATTTGTGATGAACTGAAATGAATGAAATAGAGAAAGAGAAAGACAGAAAGAAGGATGGAAGTGGATGGGGGAAATAAAGTTATTCCAACATCCTCAACCAATTTTTCAAAGACAATCGTGTTGAAAACACCTAACAAAAGTTTTCTAAAATAATAACTACAATGATGAATACCTTGATTAAATATCATTTATTCTATTGATAATAATAATAATAATAATAATGATAATAATGCCAAGCTGCCTTACTTTATTAATTGATAACAAAATGAACTTTTTGTTCTCCATTTTAAAATAGAAATTAATTGTTTTATAATACACTCCCAAATAAAAAGTGAAACGAATGAATAAAGAACAAAAGTTGATGGGTTTCTTATTCTATTATATATAATTCATTTTTTTTTATATTTACCATATATTCTTATATTTTATTATATACAGGGTGTGGAAACATAACTTGATTTTTTTTTCAAAAACAATAAAAATCATTTTATGAATCAGAAATTTTTACATTTTTACTATTTCGCCAGAGATAGTAATGCGATCACGAAAATTTTCGATGTTGAGATTTTGATGTTTTTATACGTTTTGAAGGTTCCTGAATCATTTTCACTAAGGTTGAGAAAAATGTCTGTCTGTCTCTCCGTGTGTGTGTGTATGTATGTAACCAAGACGACGTCCCTATTTTAATTTCACCCTCCAGATTTTTGATATAGCACCCTCCTCAATATCGAGAACATGGGTCTTCTTAAGTCTCCTGTAGACTTCACTGTTGTCCAGGAGTGCATTTGGATGGTTTTCAATTTTTTTAATGTTTGATGAATTAATCAAAAATATAAATAAGTAATTCATTTTTTTCCAAAACTAATGTCTTTTCTTTTATAAATATTTTGTTTCTTATTAAATCTTTGACAGTTGAATTAATATTTTGTTATATGTTCAAATATAGTTGTTATAAATTAACTAGAACTCGAATGATTTATCCAAGTTTAATGAGAAAACGATCCGGCATCGTTAACAAGTTCCTTACGTTTGTAAGATACAAGTGCCACTGGGTCATGTACATAATTGGGTGAGAGAGAGAGGGAGATGTTGAAACTAGTTGAGCACTTACAAATATTTGCATCTAATTGACAACATGGACTGAGATTTCATTTCCTTCTCCCTTCCCCTGAGATAGCGAGAAGTGAGGATTGCATCGTCAGGAGAGACTTTTTAAAGACTACCAACTCGTTCTCTAATTTTATTTCCAAGAGCAAACAAATTAAGACCAAATGCTATTACTTAAGTGAATTTTCTGCCTCTTCTTGAAATAAACAGAAGCGAAGAAACAATTAAAAGCTACTAGGATGAATAGAAAGACATATAATATATAAAACCATTTGAAAATAATATATTTATTATTATTATGACATATATTATATTATTATTTGAAAAATATTAAACTATGTTTTTAATAATTATTATAAAAATTATTTGTATACGTACACAATATGACCATGTCCCTGAAAAAACATCATCTATTCTTGATTCCCAACCAATAAATGTAAAAAAGATCTATGAAATGTTCTCTTTTTTTCTTTCCCATTCTTTCACATGTGAAGGCCTTTTTTGAAAAAAATAGCGATTAGTATTCCCCTCAGGGAACAAATAATACAAAATTTAAAAGAACAACCGATTTTATAGTTATCACCCAACCAAAGATAAGAATCATCCATATAATCGTAAAACTCTCCGCTCTTGTTTCAAAAATGAATAAAATAGTGGCATAAATTTACCAAAATGGGATTTCAATTCAAACGATAAAACTACATATTAAATTTATAACTTCTCAACATGTAATTTTACAATTAATATATAATAATTTATTCACTACAAAAGAAAAGGAAATTATAGTTATATTACCTATACTGATTAGATAGAAATGTTGTTATGCTTTTTCTTCACTCCAATAATTTAGATTTAATGAAAATGCTATTTGATTCTAAAATGGTTAAAGTATCCTTTGAGTATATATATATATATATTCAATTATATTTCATTATTTAAAGAATATTTTAAGTAAAAAATACTAAAAATCTTTTAATATTTTATTTAATGAATATACGAAATTACTAATTATAATTATTATTATAATAAAAATTTTTGAGACCTTGATAAGATCGGTTACGAGGAGACATGTTCACTTTAAACGCGATTCTATAGACAAAACTGATACGGTATAAGAGGCATTTCTTCCCCTTTTCCTATAAATTATCTTTCCTCTCCTTTTCATCTATCCTTTCCTTATTTCCTTCCTTTTGCTAATTTAAAAAAATTAGTTGGCGCTCAACAGACTCACTTTCTAGTTTCCCTTTCCTCCTTCCCCTTATAAGAACCAACTTCCTCACCTTACACTACTGAATTCCGCAGTTTTCAGGAAAAATTTCGTGAAATAAAAAAATTTTTGAGGATAGAGTTGTTGTATTCACTATTTTCATTGCCATTTGTCAATGAGAAAAATGTGTTCAAAACCGGTATCGATTTTGCTTAGTATAATTTTATTAAAATTTCAAGAATGTTGCATAATGAAAATTAAGAAAATCAAAAGAAAAATACTTGAATATAACTTTAATAGAGAAAAACTAAAATTAAACATAAACAATTTCAATTCAAATTAATAACTGATTAACATTAAACAATTTAAAGCTATATTTAGATTCTGATCGAACTATCTATCTCTGTGGCTTTAAGGAACTGAACAGTTTTTTAAGTCTCTATTGTGAGTTACACTCATCCAACTTCTATTTTCTCCCAACTCTCCTACGTCTCTTATTATATTGTCTGCCCACCGCGTCCTTTTGGTCCACCAATATAATATATTTTTCGCCAGTAGAGTTCATGGCCTGCCTAATGCAGCTCTCTTTTAGCTCCCTGATGCATAGAGGTCATACAATTCCTTGTTATGCAGTCTCCGTCATTTCCCGGTTACCTCATGTTTATTTGCTAACCACTCAACTGATTCGATATTTAACTCGTAGAAACTATATATATATATATATATAGTAGTGTTTAAGTTCAATCCAAATATTATATTTAAATTTAATTTATTTCATTGTTTAATATATTTATATTTATACAAATACGAGTTCTTTCTCAAATGTCGGCACAAATTTAAAACTTTTACTGACAGTTTTTGTATCTATTGTATTAAATTAAATTAAAAGATAATTAAAAATTAATTAAGCCTTGACTGGCTAGATGGAGAATGTTAGTTAACGAGATCAAATACACTCACGTAACGGTCACTTTAAACAGACAGACTTGCTATCCAGTTAGACTAGACAATACTATTCCACAAAGAGACTCAGCTAAATACCTAGGAATATATCTGCATATAACTGACATGAAAAAATCATATTTCATCAAAAAAAAAAAAACTCTCTTAGGCTTAGTCAGCTCCGCTGGCTGTTCTGGACGGAATTATATTTTTTTCCTATCCAGTCACAAGTGTATATATTTAATTATGTATTTTTGAATATATTGTGAGATACTTAGGAAACGATAGAAGAATTTGCTCCTAAAAAATAACGCAAGTTAATTTTGGATTGTAATATACATGGTGTCGGTTATCTCTAAAATAGCGGTTGACAACATATTATTTTATTTCATAAAATAATAATAAAGTAAAAATATATTTATAAATAAAATGTCTTTTAATTACTTTTTGTTACTTTTTCTCAGTATATATGTTTTATAAAAATTAAGAATTCAAATTTCTTTCCTTTCTTATTATAATATATTTCTTTTAAAAATTATTTGATATTCGTTATTATATATTGTTAATGTTTAAATACTATTTTGCTAACATAAGCCAATAAAAGAGACTATTTATCTATAAAAATACAATATTTTTTGGAAAATTTTTGAAAAAATAGCCTTTTTATAGCCTTTTTTTTAAAAAAATGCCTTTTTGACAGCCTTTTTTACTTTCCCGCATACTTCGTATAAGGGAAGTATTGGAATCGTCAAAAATTTCGACTTCGAGATTTCGATAGATCTTGACGTTTTAGACCTCCCTGAGTCGGAAAATACCATTTTTCGAATTATATCTGTGTGTGTGTATGTATGTATGTAATGTCTGTAAGCAAATTTACTCAAAAACTAATCACAAGCTAGGACTTCGAAATTTGGTACACCGATATTATTCACAGTTTGTAGATTTCTATCAAAATTTGGTCAAAATCGGTTAACCGGAAGTGGTACTTTACCTACACTGGTTGCGCTTACCTTTCAAGTAAAGTACCAGTTTGCTTCGAGATATTTGCTTCATATTTTGTATATAGATTTAAAAATATGAAAAAAATTCAGATACCAAATTTCATCATGATCTGACTACCGGAAGTGACATTTTACCTATACAAGTAGCGTTTCCTTTTTACCGACCGACGATAGTAAGGGAGGTATTATTTTCACGCCAAATTTCACCTGTGGATATTTTTAGGTACATATCTCCACGAATCATGCATTTTCTTAACAGAAAAAAGTATTTTTAGCATGATGTCTGTCCGTCCGTCCGTCCGTATAGATGTGTACAGCTTGAACGGCTCAACGAATTTTGATGAAATTTGGTATATATATTATATATATATATGTATTTATATATATATAAATGTTACCAAATATCAAATTTGACACCAATAAACTAACGAACTGGCTCTTTATCAATACCAAGTTTACACATTCTAAATATGCATTCACAACTCTTTATACCTATTTATATGCGGGAAAGTCTAGGGGAGGACACTCCCGCTTATTTAACAAACGGTGTAGGTAAAGTACCACTTCCGGATAACCGATTTTGACGAAATTTTGATAGAAATCTACAAACTGTGAATAATATCGGTGTACCAAATTTCGAAGTCCTACCTTGATTAGTTTTTGAGTAAATTTGCTTACAGACATTACATACATACATACATACATACATACATACATACATACACACACACAGGCATAATTCGAAAAATGGTATTTTCCGACTCAGGGAGGTCTAAAACGTCAAGATCTATCGAAATCTCGAAGTCGAAATTTTTGACGATTCCAATACTTCCCTTATACGAAGTATGCGGGAAAGTAAAAACTTGCCTTTTTTAAAAAACATTAACCTTTTAGTCTCTAGTTATGGGATAAAAAATTGTATGTATCACAAATTGGCTAATAAACATTATTTTTAACTAAACTAAACTAAAATCAAAAGCACACTATACAAAATACTCGTAATATCTGTCCTAATGTTCGCATTAGAAATCTGGACTCTCACAAAAAAAGATGAAAGGACATTTATATTAGCACGCAGGCGAACATCTTCTAGGTACGGTCCAGTTCATTATAGGTATACGTAAAACCTCGTTTCAATTCAGCAAATAAGTAAATAATAGTCAAGTGTGATGTAGAGTCTGGGTTTCATTTATTTATCAACGATTTTTTTTTAAAATACAATATTTTATCTTCCCATAAAATGCTCCTTTTTCATTGTATTGAAAATAAAGAAAAGTTTTTAAAGTAAAACGGCAGTACCTATTCAACTTGCCATCAGAACATCATACAATTTTTTATAGCAATCTTTTGAAAGTTAGTAGTTATTAAGTAGTTAATACTTTATTTGGGTATTCTTTTGTGTATGTGTAAGACTGCAAACTTAGAATCCAATATAATTTATATATATAAGTATATATATTCAGACAATTGAGATTTAAATTTTTTATTTGTATGACTTATTCTTTATAGTTATATAATAGGGCAAAATTAAATTTTTGTTGAACATATTTTATTTTAAAAGTAGAGCGATGTAGGGAAGCAAAATAAATTGAAACCGACCGCAAATTGACCTATAACTAACTATATGCATTAGAACAGAATTAATTAAAAGCAACTTCTTTATTTGGATTATACTGTGAAATGAATTTAAATTGACATTCCTTTAGAAATAACTATTCGAAAAAGAGACGAATCTAATTGACATTCACTAATATGGTCTTTCTAATAAAAAATAGTAAATTCATATTAATTATTCAATTCATCTTTATTTGTTTTGTAAAGGTATTTTAATTTTCTGTTATTCATAATAAGACAAAATTAATTGTTTTTGTTAATTGAAAATTGTGTTACTTTAGATATATGATTAAAAAAAAAAAATTAAAAGTAGGTATATTATTTTTAATCATCTTGAACATCTTTGTAAATAAATCTTTAACTGTGCATAATTTGCCCCATAGTCAATAATTAATATTATCTTACAATTACAGGCCATTATATCGTTGAATCCGTTGTCCTGATATCTATTTATATCTATTCTCTCCTGGGATCAACTAATTTGTTGAATACCTGGGGATCATACGGACCATGTGTCTGGCATTGTTTCCTCTCTCATGCATTACCAATTCACTTTAGTCTATTCTCTTAGGCCTCAATTAACTCAATTCTTTTACTTTTCTCTTTTATTCAATCTAGCCTTCCTTTTTATTTCTCATTAATTAAGTTTTGTTTTTTAAATTCATTTATTCAATAAATTAAATTAACAAGCAAAAACAAAAAAAAAACATTGAAGAATGAAAAATAAATTGTTTACGTTCTTTATATTATATTTTCACAACATAATGAATGATAACATAAAGTAGTATTAATTTTTTCTTTTTAATTAAGTAATTAATATAGTTTTAAAGTTAAATTTATGACTTTTTGTGAGTACAAATATAGAGAAAGATCAACTGCTAAACAATCGGATCTAATCAAATGAGAAATGTATTGATCAATAAATAGCCCTATACCATATATGATCTTTAAGAATACAAATTTAAATAATAAATTTTTTGAAGAATATCTCTTTTTAATTTTACATATAAAATTTTATGTTTACGATTTATTTTAAATAACCCAAAATCTAAAATTTGGATTTATATATTTCAAATTTTTCAAATATCATCTTATGTAAATTACAATGTTTTATATTAATGAGTAAAATCAGATTGTGTAAACTTCAGGAACTACTCAAAAACAAAATATGCTTATTACTATCATAATTTCTCCTTATCAAAATTTTTAAAAAAATGTATTTTTTAACCAAAATAATATTTTTATATTAGAGAATCTAATTAACGGATAATATTTAATTAGACAAAGGTAAAAGTACACCAAAAGATAATAATAAAGATAGTATAATAATGTGAAATTCGTCCCTTATCAAATGGTCTTTTCGAAACGAGGTCAACGTCTGTTGATTTTGCTACCTAGCGCAAAATCTGAACAAATGGTCTCTCTTTCTCTAGTCCTAAAACCAATATTTTTCTATTTATTTAATTTAAATTTAAAATTGTAATATATTGTGCAATATCTGTTATCATTCTTCTTATGACATTTGAAGGTAAATTTATCAATTGAAAGGTTAAATGCAAAGTGGTAATGTGAACATCATGATATTTTTACTTATACCCAAAATCCATCATTTTAAACAAAATAAACTTTCCAACCCCTATTGAGAGAAAAAAAAACTGTTTAAATAAATAGAATCATTTTTATTATGATATTTGAGTTTGATAAAATTTTATTAAATAAACGTAAAAAAAAATTCAAAAGTTAATAGAGTAATATATAAAGAAGAATTAATTGTAGTATTGAAATAAAATCTCAACATCCCTCCATTATTATACATTTCTCCATTCTAATATGGTTCATTATAGTGACCGGTCCGCCGACTCGAGTTCGAGGGTTCAAACCTCGCCGAGTGCATCGATATATAAATCGATATAAATAATAATAAAGAAAGCTGGCTAAAATGGTGATATTCCAAAGGCAAAAAATAAAAAATAAAAAATAGTCGAATTGGCAGTCGTTGGACTGGCCGACAGAAGTGAAAACTTGTGCGTAAGAAATTTGAAAGCAGACGGAATGCGCACCAGCTTCACGAGAAAAATGAAATTTATATACGTATATATATATATAAAATTCATAATTATTTTTTTCAGCAAACTGATTATTATTACAAAAATATTAAAAATACGATGTGTATGAATATATCTATATGTCTGTCTGTCTGTCTGTCTGTGTGTGTGTGTCTGTCAAATACTCAAAAACTACCCGTCCGATTGCGATGAAACTTTCAGGGATTGTTGTGGGCGTCCCAGGGAAGGTTTTAGTGTAGTTAAATCCAAAATAAATTTATCCAAAATTAATTTAATTAGTAATATTTTGGTAAAAGTCTATTTATGGTTACCATGGTTACATTGAAAAATTTACAATAAATAAATAAAAATAATTGGAAATCTTTTCAACTTATTATTTTGATAAATTTTATTAATATTTTTAATTTTTTTTAAACTGCCAAAAATAACATACCCATAATAATAGTTGTAATAAAAATAAAAATATAAATCACAATGTAAGTAAAATATTGAATCGTTTTATTTATATTGTTTCAATTATTGTTTGAATATTTATTAAATTTATATATAGATTAATTTACATGTTTAAATGTATATTTAATAAATTTATTTATTGATTCTTAATATTAATAACTCCAATTACTTTCTTGAAATTTTTTTTTATTTAAAAACATATTCAGCATATCTCGCAAATTTGAATTGGATTAAATAACATATATTAATTTAAATTAAATTAAATTAATTCAATTATAAATTAAAATTAATAAATAATATTTATTAAACCAGCGCAAGTTTGGCTCTTTTTTGATGGCACCACGCCACGTGTTGCCGCTTGAGATTTCCAGTATTAAAAAATTAATTCTGGTACTTTCAGCAATTCAATTTTCGATGTTGAGATTTTGATGTTTTTGATGTTATAAATAATATTTACTAAATTATAATTTAATTAATTTAATTTAATTTAAATAAATAAATATTATTTAATCAAATTCAAATTTGCGAGATAGTCGAGTGGATAGTGGAGTGTTTGGCTCTTTGTTGATGGCACCACGTCACGTGATGGCGCGTGAGATTTCTAGTGTTAAAAAATTAATTCTGGTACTTTCAGCGTTTCTATCAAGCTGAAATTCTATATATAGCAGTTTTATACAATTATTAATCATGTGAAAAATTATCAAACATATATCTTTATTTTTACGGTCACACACACACACATATTTAAAAATTAATTTATTAAAATATATATTATATAATATATTATATATAGTATATAATTTAATATATATATATATATATATATATATATATATATATTCTGAAATTAATTTTAAATTATATAAATATATTAGAAATTAATTTAATATAATTTAACATATAATAATATATTAAAATATTTTATTTTATATATACATAATTTAGTAATACTGATTATTAATGTAAATATAAATAATAATATTTAATATGGCAAATATGTAAAATTTTGTAAAGAATGTATCAGAAGTTTAGTGTCTCTAACATTCTGGCGTATTGCGCATGCGTATATCGGTCGGGTCGATCTCACCGGTCGGGTCGTTTTGGAATCTCATGCGAGTTCTATACTTTTTCCCCATCCCGCAAAAGTGCTCAACGCCGCTAAAGAAGTTTTCACTTCAAAATATGGTTCATGAATTTCATATTTGTTTTTTCATTAATCCAATATATAGATAAATATAATTCTTAATTTCTTTTGATATCCTATATTCTATCTTATTGATTCGAATTGTAGTTATTTGAATGCAGGGATTTATTCACAATTATTCATCGATACTAAGCTTCGTTTATACATATAAGCTCAATGAACCCATTCATAACTAATTTATAATGAATTATGGTATCTATAATATTTCCAAATAATAATGAAAATTTGATTTATTAAGTGAAAAATAGAGAAAGAATTATAATTTAAAGAAATAAACCTCTGTATCAATAGATAGGTTATGTATCTACAAATTTACTTATCAATTATATATACGTATTTAGAATAGAACCTTACTTATCAACTACATTATCTTTTCTAATTTCCCCATCCATTAAGTTGAAACCACTTAAACCATTTGGAGTCAATGGATTTATTCCTTAGTGTTAGAATTTCTCGTATATATTCATATATTTACATATATTCATTATAATAAATAGAGTATAATATTTCGATTTTGATATTCAATTTAAGTATCCAATAATAAATTAAAAACTTAATTAAATATTCCTATTTTTTCAAAAATTCTTGTTTCCCTATTAAATAACAACATATCGAAGAATAAAACGACCACTCTCTCTTTAAAAGATATTTACTTATCATTACTTCTTTCTATACGGATAAATTCTCTTATCAATAATTCTTTTTTCAATTAATAAAAAAAAACACAGCACCTGTTTAAAATTAGAGTCAAATAAAAATCAAAACATAAAACACATTTCATCAGTATAATCTAAATAAATTAAAAAATAATTAATAATAATTTCAAATTTAAACGATAAACTTTCTTTTCATTACTTTGATTATTTATGTTATCGATGTTAATTGAATTTGAACCAATTCTTCTTCACCGTCTGTTTTCATGACCAATTAGGAATTCGACTATGAATGGTGGTTATATCTTTCCGGGAAAGAGATGAAATCACTGGGGAATGTCAGGGATTGCATAATGAGGAATTACACTCTTAATGTATTCCATTAGAGTTATTAAGTTGAGAAGGTTGGTAAGGTCTGGCAGGTGGTTCAGATAGGGAAAGATAATATTAAATTAGACTTAAAAGAGAGTGGGTCTAGTCTAATTCAAAATGACAGAGGAATATGTGACAAGGTTAGACTGTTGAGGTCATAACAATGACTGTTGTAATTTACCACTATTATAAATTTAATTAATGATAAAATAAATAAATAAATAATAAGCTATTTTGATTGTGGATAAACAGAATTTAAACTTTTTCATATTTTATATATCTACTTATTATTCACTGATGATAAATATTCGAAAGGGTGTTTCATAAAGTACGCAGATATTAATTGCGCTGGATTTTTTTGTTTGAAGATTGTCAGCACTCTTCCTATCATTTCGTTATCTATTATCACTCCGATTAGAAGACCATTTGTCGTTTTTCCATTTTGTAGCCATGGAGCGGTTCAGTATCGAGCAACGCATTCTTATTCTGAAACTCATTACAAAAACGGGGAGTGCTACGAAGAGACCGTCCGTAAACTTCGCGCGATCTTTCGACCTCAACAACAGTTTCGATGTTGGTACAGAAATTCGAAGAATCTGGGTCAGTTGCGACCAGAAAATCGTCCGGTCGATACCGTAATTTTCGAACGCAACAAAACATTGCGGTAGTGCAAGATAGTGTAAAAGTGAGCCCCGTGAAGTCGCTTCGCCGTCGTTCACAACAACTGGGTATGTCAACATCTTCGGTGCATCGAATACTGAAAAAAATATTCATATGCACCCCTACAAGATTCAGTTGACACAAGAGCTGAAACCAGCATATCATGCAAAACGGCGAAGATTCGCTGATTGGATTTTGACTAGACAACAAGAGGACGACAATTTTTGTGAAGTCACAAGTTTACGTGAACAAACCTAAACGATTACCGAACTGAAGATGAAAATTCAACGGGTAATCGACGAAATCGACAGGGACATCTACGAAAGAGTTATCGTTAATTTCAACGATTGTATGACTGCCTGCAGAGTAAGTGGAGGTGTACATATGCTCGATATCATTTTTCATTATTAAATCGAAGCATATGTTGAATGAAATTAAATAAAGATTTTGGCTGATTTATTGCATTTTTAAAAACTGCATATTTTATGAAACACCCTTTATTTTAATAATTTTTACCGACCCACGTTAGGAAGAGGAGGTATTGTTTTCACACCAAATTTCTCATGTGGAGATTTTTACATATCTCCACAAATCATGCATTTTGTTAACAGAAAAAAGTATTTTTAGCATAATGTCCGTCCGTCCATCCGTTATGTATCCGTATAGACGTGTACAGTTTGAAAGACTTAACGAATTTTGATAAAATTTGGTATATTTACTTAATGCATCAGTAACATGAATTCATCTACTTTTGGTGTATATCCGGAAACTGGAAGTGGAAGTTTTAATTTTATATTCATTGTTGGAAATATTTCACTTAAAATATAGTATTTAACTATTGAGTAACTAAACTAAAAATAAAATTCAAGATAATATAATTTAGTCATTTTAATTCAAAAGTTTTAAAAATGTTTTTTTTTATCACATATATATATAATGTTGTTTGGAAATTAATTAATTTAATTAATTAATTTTAATCTACGGTCGGTTCTATGCCTGGCCTCAGCTTATATTTTCTTTTAGAAATACAAGTAAATATTCAATTTAAGCTTATTTTGTTAATAAAAAAAATTAAACTCTTTGTTAATACTTAACGAGCAAATTAATTTTTTATTATTAATATGAAAACAATGGAAATAATCAATGTATAGATATTTTACAATTTTTATTATATTCTCCAATTTATTATAAAAAAAAAGATTAATTATATTCAATGTTCGTTCTTGATTCGTTATATTATTAATTATATCTCATACCCCCAAGATAGAATGAGAATGAAATGGGCTTTAAAAAGAAAATGTTTTCTTCGATAATGTTTTAATCTATATTCTATTTATAATTACATACCCTAAAACGAATTTTAAAATTGTAAAGTATATAAATTATAATTTTAATGAATGTTATAAAACATAAAAACATTAATTAATTAAAATAATCTACAAGACTATACTTTGCCATTAATCGTTTGCTTATCTTAAAGATAAATCGAAAAACGAGAAAATCGCTGGGCTAACCTGAATTCATTAGTTTAAAATAAAGATTTGTAAAATTGTCAATTTTTTTATAAATAGAAACAATTGTAAAAGTACATAGGTATATATATAAAATTATTAAAGCTTTGGTGGTTGTTTTTATTTATAACAGAATTTTGTAAATAAAACCACATATTGATATTTGTTATTGTAAATTTATTCAAAAATACAAAAATGTGTATATTTTTGTATTTTTGAATAAAAATGTCTATATTTTTGTATTTTTGAATAAAAAATGTGTATATTTTTGTATTTTTGAATAAAAAATATGTATATTTTTGTATTTTTGAATAAATTTACAATAACAAATATCAATATGTGGTTTTATTTACAAAATTCCGTTATACATATACATATATATATATTCCATTTTGAATTTTTTTATATGAGAAATCAAATTTATGTTTCTAAATTATTTTGTATTAAGATTAATATTAAAGTTAATTTAAATAAATTATTAGGTTTTAGATAATTATTGGCTTTTATTGATTTATAATTTATGAATATGCATTTAAAAAAAAAATTAAAAAATAAGCCTTAACATTGTTAAAGAATGAATAAATTATTTGTTCAAAGTGACAAAGTCGTATTTTTTTTTATTCAAATGTTTAATTTAATATTTAATTTTAAGGACAATATAATTTAAGGTTTATATACGTATATTTGAGCAAAAATTATGTAAATTCATAATGCAGTGTTATATTCATTGTTACAAAGTGAATGTATATATATTTTAATAGGATTATAAAATGAACACTATATTTACGAGTATATATTTACATAAGTACATGTCTAAGATATCCTTATGGATCTAGAAATGATTTCGAACAAAATAAAGATGGGTTTCTATTTATTCGAAACAAGAAAATTGGAAAAAATTCATAAACGATACTCACATAGATCGGAATTGTTGTTATTGAATATTGTACTATTCTTGAATTTACACTCTTTTACGAGTATAGAAAGCATGAAAGAGAAGAAAATATTTGAGAATTAATCGTCCAAAAATATGTCAATAAAATACATATCGCGAGTTTATTAATTATTTAACAGGTATTTCATATAAAATATTTAAAAAATGTTTCTTATAAAATTTTATTTTCAACAGATGAATTTGATGTTTGCTTTCTTCTCCATTCATAAAGTTTAATATTAATTATTTGATACTAATTTACTATCTTAAGTGTAAATATAAAATTATATACCAATTATATCCTTTTCAATGAAACTTATTTAAAATTTATGTAGCTCAGTCTCTACATGAATATATATACATACATTTTCAATAACAATATAATGTAGTTTTTTTTATTCGGGCGAATGAAAGAAAACCCGCCAATCAGCTAGTCTATTGACTAACTGAATAAAAGAGGAAAAGAGTTATGTTTATCCAGAATTATATTAAACGTCCATCAAAGAGAACTTATCCATTTTGGTTCTTCTCAAATGAAATAAAAACAGAACTTGTCATCTTTTATATATTTTCTCAGAAAGTTTAATCCAATTTGATTTCTTATTTTCACCAGTAAAATATTAATAACAAAAACTATTTACAAAAAAAAAAAAAATGAAATTATTAAATAGATAAATGAAATAAAATTGAAAATAAACAAATCTATCTTATTAAATTAATAAGCTTTGGTGGTTGTTTTTATTTATAACGGAATTTTGTAAATTAAACCACATATTGATATTTGTTATTGTAAATTTATTCAAAAAATACAAACATATACACAACGTTTCGATCGCTACTTCTGCAATCGTTATCAAGCGACTGCACTGTTCGAGTGTCCAGTGACAAGTGACCAATGATCCTTAATATAAGACCCAAGTCAAGATTGATAACGATTGCAGAAATAGCAATCGAAACGTTGTGTATTTGTTTGTATTTTTTTAATAAATTTACAATAACAAATATCAATATGTGGTTTAATTTACAAAATTCCGTTATAAATCTATCTTATTTAGTTAAATTCCAAATTCTAATAACAAAGAAATTGATGAAATTCCTATTTTTTTTTTAAATTATATTATAAAAATAAAATATTATATATATACATATATTATATTTAATTAAAATATTAAAATGAAATTTGCGAATGTATAATATTTTTTTTATAAGAAAAATCCCATTTTTGTTTAAAATTAAAGCATATTTCTATTTTTTTTAAAGTGATGCTTACTTTTGAAATATCTTTAAGAATCGAGATATTCATTTTACTTAATAACGAAATAAAGTATTAGAAATAATATTTATATTTATTTTGAAATATACTAAATAATAATTAATAATTTAATTAATGAACTTTTATTTAACGTCTCATTCATATCAGATCATAATGATTGTAATCTCAATCAAAGTGTAGTACAAAACCATTCATTTTTTTGTCTCATTCTGCACTTTAAAGAGAAAAATAATTTAAAAAAAAAAGGAACAAATATTTTACCATAACATTCTTTGATGATGTCTTCTAATGTATAAACACATCCCTTAGGAAACTTGTTTTATTTTCACTTCCATTATGTAAATGAGAGATAAAAATTGATTTCACTAAATTTATAAGAACATTTATATGTATAATATTTATAAAATTACATATCTTCTAAATAAAAAAAGTATTTTAATTAACAAAAAAAAAAACAAAAACTCTTTAATGAATATACATATTTGAATATAAAAATAGAAATAGAAATGAAAAAAAAGAGATATAATTATAAATCCATGCTATTATAATAAATATAAATATATTATTAATACTACTATTTTTTTCTTTATAAGAAACTAAATAAAAATATATTTTTTAAAGCAAAATCTACATATAAATATTTTAGAAGGAAAAAAAGAAAATTAAAGAATATATATATATATATATATATAAAATGTCAATTTAAAATATATTATTATTTTAATGATTGATGTTTAAGTTATGATTTCTTATCTGATTCATTGATTTTATTAAAAATTCACCTTTCACCTTTTGCACATATCTTGCAAATAGATTTTATATGGAAGTTTATGTGGGTGTAGGAATGAGGTGGGAGATAAGGGGCGTTACCCTGGTCGTTCATTTCACCCGGGAAAAGAAGAAAAAAAACTATCGTTGAAATTTGATTGAAAACCTCATTTGATGACTCTGTTTAGGATTTTAACGAGAGAGAGACGTGTATTTAGGAATGCAGTCGTTTGAGAAAATTGTAAACCTTCTTAACGCGCGCCAGGTTGGTTTTAATATTTATTTACCCCCGCGGTCAGGTTAGATTAGAGTGAAGGGTGAATGAGAGAATAGGGGGGGGGGTGGTTGTAATGGACCAGTGGCGGTTTTCAAGAAAACACGTAATGGAATTGTAAACGAGCCCCGCCCGATTGATTGCCCGTTTCTCTCTCTTTCTCTCTCTCTCTCTCTCTCTGCCTGGGCAATTTACGGGGCCAAGCAAATGGGAATGAGAATCGGTAAGAGAAACAGGGTGAGAGAGTGAGAGAGGATAAACACCGACAAACCCACATGTCGAGAAAAATCATCATTAACTACAAAAAAGGAATCAAATTTAATGACGAAAAAACAGAAAAAAGATTTTTGGTGCGAGACTTTAATCAGAGTTTCTTATTTATAAGATTGAATTAAGGATTTCAAAAAATAGGAGTAGGACCACTTTAATGGGGTTATTTTATTATCAAAAATTTGATTTAATAATTAATTAATAATATAAAATTAAAAAAAAAATGATTATTTTTATATATTATTATTATTATTATTATTATTAAATTGCATTATATTAATATAAAACCATAGAATAATATATTCTCAACAATAAAAATACATTAATATATACTTTTGTTTTATTAAAAATTTATTATTATATAATTTATTATATGTAATTTAAACATTTGTATTTTTATAAAATTATTTGTTGAAGATTTGCCGTTACCCTAAAAAGAAGAAAAAGAAATTATTTATTTTTTAGTTTGTTTTTTTTTATAATTATTATTATTATTATTAGTTTTTATTTCTTTGTTTTATAAATAGTATTTATTTAATTTAAACTTTATTATTATTAATATTATTATATTATATATTTATTATTATAATTATTATTATATTTATTTTTGTTTTTTTTTATAATTTTTAAATTTTTTATATACCCAAAATAAAAAAAAATATTCAGAAATATTTACACCGATCTAATGATAAAGATCACATGATAAGAGAAATAAATAAATAAATAAAAAAAAAAATTAAAAAGAAACAATTAGTGAGTAAATAAAAAAATCATTTTATAGTTGGAAGAATAAGAAGAAAGATTGCAAGTAGAGTGGCTAGTAGTGCGAAGTAGACAGTATTCGTAGCGAAGTAGTAGTAGGTGTAGGTGCTTGTTAATTTACTTACAACGCCGGCGACTGCTACGGCGGAGGATTCGCGACTGAACTGCGCAGAGGGAAGAGCGTCTGGTGGCTGCTGGATGATGGACCCCTTCCCTCTGGAGGGGTGACCAAGGGGGAAAAGACTGGAGCAGGCGCAAAACTCCCACATAAATAGATCTACAAACACATATTTCACCAATTTACATATAAAAAAAATATTATAAAGTTAATTTTTTTTTATTTATTTATTTTAATAGATTTAATTTGAAAAATAATGAGAAAATAATTTTTGGTATCGTTTTTGTCTTCAAAATATTTTTAAATTTTCAACAAATATGCGCCGATTGCATTACTAGAAAAAGAGTAATATTTATATTATTATTCGAGTTAAAATTATTATAAAAGCAGATTTATATAATAAATAATTTGTTCTTTATATAATATTGGTGTTAGTATTAGTATTGTGCCGTTAAATTAGTAAATATACTATTAATATGAAATTATTTAATGACATATTTTGTTTCATTTTGGATATATGTATTTGTATATAATATCATAAATATATATGAATTCCAATATTAGTAATATCTAATATTAAATATAATGGTTGAGAAAAACAACTCAAAGGAATAATAATTTGGATGTTTGTCAATAATTTGACAATATTGAATGGTATGCAATTAATAGGAAAACAATATAATTAATTCAATCAACTTAAAAAAATTTTTAATCAACTTGAAAAAATGAGCTGTCATTCAAGCAATACTCACAATGGACAAACGGACGGACAGACATCATGCTTAAAATACTTTTTCCTGCAAACAAAATGCATGATTTGTGGAGATATGTAAAAATCTCCACATGTGAAATTTGGTGTTAAAACAATACCTTCCCTTCCTATCGTCGTTCGATAAAAACAGTAAATTTTGATAATCTTTTAGTAAATAAATTACAAAAATTGAAATAAGAAAGAAGAATGTAAACTAAACTATAATATAATTAATTCAAAGTATTTTTTGACTATTATTATAAATAATTAATAAATAATTAAATAAAAATAAAAAAATATAAACTCAAACTGATATAATTCCAAATTATTTAAACTAATTAATTGTAATATTAAAATATCAAATACATATATCATTAACTCATACAAAAATATTTTAATTCATAAATGATTTAACAGATAGAATCGAGCTAAATTTTCAATAATTTCGCATCATACATGTTAAATATTTTTAAATTTGTATTTTTTTTTATTTAACACTAGAATGAGCAGGGGGGGGGATTTATTTTATAACCCAACCAACCTGTCCGTTATTTGTTAACATTTATGACTCCAATAATATGAATATATTACTAGTAGTTGGATTTTAATACCATATATTACATTTATATCTTAAATTATTATTAATCTTTAATGTTTTTTTGTTGTCACGATTATTATAAATATTTTCTAGTATTCTTATCTTATAGTTAATTTATATATCAATTGAGATCTAAAATGATAAAAATAACATTATAATATCCAAAAACATGTAGCATGCAAATTTTGTTGTAAATTTACATACTTATATACATACAATTTATAATACTTAGTATAATATTATATATATTACGTTAATGTCAGATGTTTATTAATAATTATAACAATTATAACACACAAACACTTTTTGTAAACACAGTTTTAAGTTATTTCAGATAATTTTCTAATTTATCATATATTCTGGATATTGTATATTATTTTTTGTGTATTTTTAATTTTCTCTTTTGAAATAGATATTAATTAGTATTTTTAATATTTTACCATTATCATTGGTGACGTCATCCATCTCTTTACTTTTTACTTAAAAAGAAGATATTTTTTGCAATCATTTAACGTTCGTTAAATTCACACTCTATTGCACTGTCTGTTAATTATTTTTTAATTAGACTTCTATTATAAAAAAAAACTGAGTTTTATGTTTTAGTAAAAATGAAAAGAATTCAAAGCAATTTTTCATTGAAGAATAAATTGTTTTTTTAACGGGACAAATTATTTACCTCCATAACTATATTTATTTTTTAATTATAGTTAAATAATCAATTTTTGAATTTTTTAGAATAATAATTAGCTGGTGGTTTTCATAAACAAAAATTTTATGATAAATCTCTCTCAAAATTTTCTTTAATCACTGAACCTCTAATTTAAATGTGACATTAATAAACAACATTTTTAATACTTTTATTATATAATAATATAATTCCTTAGTATTAAGTAAAAGGAAATTAGAGTAAAAGTAACATTATGCTAACATCGAATTCGCCAACTCATTCAAAGTAAATGGATAAAATAACTCGTTCTTATATTATTTTTTAATTTATAATTATTTATTTAATCGTTAATTTGAATTGTGAATGGCATTTTAAGTGATTTGTCAACTAAAATAATTTTATTTTTGTCTCTCTCTCTCCCTATAATATATAGCACCTGGAATACCGAGCTATCGCTTGACCTTTTAAAAAATATTGATATATTCTTTAATTATTTATTATAATTATTAAATGTCACATAATTGCATCAATCTGATTAAAATGAATGGAACTTGGGGTCCTCTATAATAATAAATAATATTTTAGTGGAAAATTTTAAAAATTATAAAACTATTTAAAAATTAATTAATAATAGAACAATAAATAAATAAATATAAATAAGTAATTTATAAAAAATAGACACGAAATTAGATTAAAAAAACATAAAATTAACTAATAAAAATTTATAGGAATTAACAAAAAATTAAATGACAAAACAGATTAAAAAATTTCAAATATTTTAGAGAACTAACTAATTAGTGAAATAAATATTAACTATAAATTAAAATAAATAAATGAAAAAATATTTTAAAGGAACACAAATCAAAAAATATCTTAAAAACTATGGAATTATACATTCCTTAAATATCCTAATGCTGCTGAACTTAACGGACTTAGCCGGTTTCAGTAAAGACGCCCTGATCGTTGGCGAAAATCTTCCAAACTATTATGAAATATTAACTTATGATTTATGGATCACAAAACCTCATTAACAAACTCGGAAATTCAATGTTAATTTTTGAAACACTGTTTAGCGCCCCAAGAAGAACTAAAGAAAAAAAATCGGACGGTTTTTTAAATTTATCTAAAGTCACTTTTGGATTCTAAAGGTCATGAAACGCGATGTGCAGACAAAAACCTTTATATATATATAGATATAGATATAGATATATATAGATATAGATTAATTTACTGATTAAATTGAAATATATTTTAAATAATCACAAAAAGAAATGAATGTTTTATGTTATATACTGATTGAAACAAAATGGATTAAGAACTTTTACTACTTTCAACCAATTTCTATGTACCACTCGGGGGTTAAGGGGGCGGAGCCGAAGACGCTCTGAGCAGCTAGTTATTTATATAATTATCTAAATATTTTTTTTATAAAAATATATCTATCTATGTATACTAATGACTAACGAAAAGTAGAATGAAATGAATAAATATCTCTTAGAACCATTAATTAATTTTACAACCAGTCTGTTGTGGGGGAGAAAAACTTGACAAGTTTGAAATAATATAAATTATCTTTCATCTCGTTTGACTTGAAGAAACGTAAATCAAGTTTGAGATCAAATGTTCCATCATCGTCGTCAGCTTTACAAAAGTAGAAATGGCAAAGATCATAGCGAGGGTCGCGGGCGAAGAGTAGGAGAAAAAGCAAGTGAAAGAGAGAGAGAAAGTAGTAATCTCGTTCGCTTCTTTTTCATTCTATCAAAATAAGCTCAAGATTTATCTATAGGAATTATATTTCATATCGAATGTAACAAATACATTCAAGGATAAATTAAATATAATATATTTCTCACACACATTGAACTACTATTAAATATACATATATATAAATAACTATATTTAATAATAATAACTATTATTATAATAATGGATTTATATATAAAATAAAACTTATTCTAAATTCAAATTTAATTAACTGTTAAAATTATATGAATTAAAAAATAGAATATTAATTTTAAATTTATTTATAATTTTTAAATTTAAAAATGTGCTCTGTTCATGCACAGAACCGACCGATGATTTGAAATTAATTAATTTCCAAACAAAATTATATATATATATATACATATAATGTGGAGGTGGCTTGGCTGAGAGTGTAACGTGGCAACCTTCTACACAAGAAGTCGGCGTTCGATTCTAACCAAGAACGGATTTTTCTAATAAATTCAATTTAACATCAGCTGCCTCCGGCTCCAGGAACTGACAAGCTCTGGTTCTATACAACCCTGCACCAGCAGGACTACCTCAAAAACAAGCAACCATAAGCAACAATGGATCGTGATGAGAATAACTCCAGTTGGTACCCAATCCACCCGTCACCTGGAGGATCCGGAACTTCACGAGCACTCAAAATGAAGAATAAAAGTTAACACCTAAAGAACATTCATATATGGGCCCACTTAACATCATAACCCTTGTATATGGGAGCTTTGCGTGATCCTAGATGGTCCAGACGCAAATAATAATAATAATAATATATATAATGTCCGTCCTATAAACAGTACCTTCAATTCCCCCACACACAAATTAGCCTAGCATCTAGCAAATGTCCTCCAACCATTAGCAGAACAAGCTGATTCCTATATCAAAAACAGTTTTCATTTTCTGGAACGCCTTCGTAATATCCAATTGAATAAAAACAACCTTTTGGTGAGTTTTGATATAGTGTCACTATTCGCCAAAATCCCCCTTCTATAAAACCTTTGATATCCTTAAAAACCAACACCAAATATCCAAACTCATTCTGTCTCTGATTCAGCACTGCACATCTAACACCTATTTCCTCTTCGAAAACCAATTCTTTAGACAAGTGGAAGGAGCACCAACGGGATCACCACTGTCATCCGTTCTAGCTAATATTTTCAAGTCACACTTTGAGAAGGAAGCCCTATCAACATCAATTCTAAAACCAACATGTTGGCTCAGATATGTTGATGGCACATTCGTGATCTGGCCACACGGCAGGCATACTCTCGATAGCAGGAGAATACAAAATAGAATCTATGAGCATGAGCTGTCGCTAAGTAGATTCGGCCTCGGCTTTAACCAAGCACCACAACGAGACCGGTCACAACATCAATTTCTCCGAAACCAAAACCTTAGCTCCCATTCAGCTCAAATATCCCAGACTCTTACGTGAAGCATTTGAGATAGAAAAACGTCACAATTGTCTTAACACAAGGAACGATGCCCTGAACCTCCCTCCGTCTTGTAAAGTAGCTCTAAAATCACACTCTTAACCTCCCGTCAATTCTCATACCCAATCAACCTCATTTCCAATCATTTATTCACTAACTCCTAAAAAACTTGCCACTAATAAAGTTGATCGCACAAATAGCTGGAATTCCCGCCTCAGATCCAGAATCAAATTAAATCCTGCCATAAAGTTAAGCTCCGCCCACCAGGGTACCTAAAAGCCCATTGCGCATACGCAGGTAGCTAGCTCATGTAGAATCCAAAGGGTCAGGTCCCAGTCGGCCTAGGGCTGTTGTCCAGAGCGGACGTGTGCCAGCCTCAGGATTGCCCAGGATTCTTCAGAGCTCTACAGCAACGCATTGAGTACAAAACCACCCAACCTATCAACCCAAAATCTCGATATTGACTCTTGGTCACACAGACTAAGACCCAGAATCCCAATAATATTTCCACCTAAATTATCTCTTGAAAATGACGCGAAAACAATACCTTCCCTTCCTATCGTCGGCCGGTAAAAATAGAAAAAGTATAATTGAAAGTTTGATTAGGAAGAAAAATCAAAAAATAGAAAAAGTTAAAAATATCATCTATATTTGAAATACTTTTTAAAGAGGCATTTTAAGTATAAATATCTTTACTTACTAATGGGAGAATAATCGTACATTAGCTATTTTATTATATATTATTATGATTTAACACATAATTAAACACTTTAAATTACAATTTTACTATTTTTATTAATCTAAATTAAGTAATGAAATTGTAATTAATTTTTAAAAAAAAATTAGCAACGTGATTATTAATTTAGAAAATAAAAATAACTGATTGGTGTATTTATTTGTGTATATATTTTAGGAATTTATTTGAATTAAATTTATAGGACATCAATTAAGATAATTCATATATTATCTTGGATATAAATATCGGAAATTTTTATAACTTGTATTTAATTTGTTTTGCAAATGTGTTTGTTTTCTTTTGTTTATTTGTATGTTGAAATAAATCATACTACAAAAGACCTTTAACAAATGTTTTTAATTTTAATTATTTGATAATTAGTTAAAAAAAAATTAAGACTATAAGGATAATAAAAAGTAAATAAAAATGAATTAAAAAGGCTTTTATTTAAACAAATTCATTAAAAAAAATTATAAATAATTATTAGCAGTGATTCAGTGGGGATAAAAGGTAAAAGATTTTTATTGACTTACTGTACAAACAAAATTTTAACTTTAATTTAAAAGATTCTGATAATAAAAATATTTTATTTTCAATTTAACAAATAATGTTGAGTCTATCATTTAGATATCATATTAGCTATAATGATTTTCAAATCTTAAATTTTAGAATTTATTTTTTCCAAAAAATTAAACAAACTACGATATTTTCTTTGATTATGAGTTGATTATGAGTTGAACACATTAAAATTTTTCCACACCTATGTAAATTTAAAAAAAGACACAAAGAGAGTAATTCAGTTTCACTAAATGCAATTCTGTTTTATAGGAAATCAAATTTAGTCAATGATTAGATTTAAAATAGAAAAGCAATTGCAACATTTACTTTTTATAGCTCAGGTTTTTTTTTACTAAGAGCGATGGGATTCATTTAAAAAATATAAGCCAGGTTTACAAATTGAAAAAAAAAAAATTAATTTCACCCCTTTATAATTCCACCTTTAATCAAATATTTTTAACATCTTTAACGAATTAAATATATATTTCAAAATTTTCTCTTATATCAAAATGAAGTAAAAAATACTAAATTGTCTATTAAAAACATGGTAATAAATATAAATCAAAATAAAAAAACAAAATTTAAATATTAATTTATCAAATGACTAGATTTAAATGATTAGAGGATATTATACATTTTTAAAAATATTATTTCTATAAATTGTAATAATAATAGAATTTATCTTTTGAAACATTTAATTAAAATATGACATCAATTTATTTTAGTAATACGAATTCTTATGTGAAGTGAATCAATACCAGATTTTATTATTGTTAATCACATTATAACAGATGGAGAGATTATAAAATAGGAATATTATTATTAATACTGTATATACACCGCATATTACTCATTTATTTTACTGACGCATGCAAATTTTATTATTATTCCTTGCTTGAGATGGAATTTTCTATGGCGAATGATAAAAATAATGGATAAATGTTATAAACATTTGTTTTATTACTTTTTTATATATAAAATTAATAATATATGTGGTAGATAAAATTATGAATAGTATTACGTACCCTAATTACAATTTGAGTAGCAATAATACTATTTATTCAAATTAAGGATACATTAATTATATTAATTGTAATGTAATATAGATAAAATAATTTAGAAATCATATCAATTTTAATGTAATTAGAATATTTTTTAGAGATAAGCTTAAAAATAATTCCTATAAAATACGACTACCAAAAATATCACTTTGCTATTTTTTTAAAAAAATTTATTTCATGTGATATTTTCACTTTCGATGATTTTTTAATGTCTAAATATTATATTTATGTCATATTCCTCTACTCGTTTAATCCATTAAGTAAGTCATAAGTACAAATATAAATTAAATCAAAATTTGACCATTAACTAAATAATCAAGTCCTTAAGATGATATATGATAAAATAATTCAATCTGATAAGGTTTTATTACACAATTTAAACATCCTCTATTATTAAAAGTAGCACATTGATGGCAAAAATTAAAAATGTATACCATTTCATCGAAAATTTCATTAAAAAAGATCTAGCAATTGATGATTTTTATTAATATATTTCATGAATAATTAAATATAATTGAAATGAACATATATGTATGAATCAATGCAATCGATTAGAAATGATAATCAGGGGAATTGCACTCCTATTATGATTAATGTTCAATCAACAAATTATTTGTTCAATTAAGAACACTAATATTTGATATTACTCCAATCATTTAAAAATAAATCGTTAAATTTGAAAATATTAATGATTTATTAATGAGTATATCTAGCATATTTTTGATTAGAAAAAGAGAGAAGAAATTAAACGAGTTTATTTTAATCAATTATCATTTATATACTAAATATATTTATATATTTAAAAACATAACGGATGTCAAATTATTTAATATGTTATTATGTTTTTTTTTTATACACATGTTGAAAAACTTTCACAAGTTACCAGGGAGAAGTGCTTATGAGTTCAAAGCAAACATGTTTTGCTTAATATTTATTTTCTAATCCAAACCTGAGTCAAAATCAGTAGGCCATAACTAAACTTTAAAAATATAATAAATATATCTTATATCTTATATTATTTTACTAGCAAAATTATATATATATATATTTGTATATTTTTGAGATATTAAACCGCTCGATGGATGTTTTTGAAATTCTCACCATAGACAATTTTTACAAAGAAAAATCGATCTGTATTGGTTTCAGCCTCGAGAAAAATCATCTTCATTAGTTTTTTATTATTTAAATTTATATGACGTCAGTAACTACGGCATCCATATTTTCCTTTTGCAATTGGCGAGATAGTAAAAATGGATGGTTTATGTTAAGCTATTGTTTGTATTGTCAATTATTAATTAATTGATAAATGAATTACAATGATAATAGACCTGAGGGGTAAAGAAAGGAAAAGAGAGAAAGAGAAGAGAAGAATTGTAGTTCAGGAATGAATTAGGATGAATGCTCCTAGAAGGATTGCATTCATGCCGACACCAAAGGATAAGATATATATATATATATATAATCCCTTGAATATATATTTATTTTATAGAAATAAATATTTATTATAAATATTTTACAAAATGAAGAGTAAATGTACATTTTGGTAGTAGACAAGAGCAGTTGACTGAACGTATCACCTCAGTCGGTCTCCAAATCTCAACCGGTAATCATTCAGGCTTACAAAGATAAGCCCTTTCTCTTACAGCTCAAAAAGGCAAACTATTTATTATTTATTAATTAATCCAATTTGCTTTGCATTTGGCATTCTTATTTCATTTTATACATTTATAAAGTAGAAGATAAGGCAATCAAAGTTATTTCAAAATATTTCTTGGAAACATATACCTGATCTATCTATTTGCAGAAATTGTATATAAAAGTAAATATATATAAATTAATGTATTTATACTAAATAGCTACATGAATTATGTCTTTCTATTATATTATTGCGCAAACCGTCCTCATGATATTCATAACTTCTAGTCTTTTTAAATATATGATTTTTAGTAATAATAATTCATGTATAAAAAGGGGTGTGTATTTCTTTAATTATAAGATAATTATTAAGATAATAATAATAACTGGCCCAGATATTTAGATTTGTTATTCTGAGACTATAGATACATTTGATACAATCGTATTTAGATTTTCGAATTCAGGAAACATAAAGATATTTAATTGTTTTTTCAAATTTTAAACCATTTTTAGGAAAATCATTTACACTTATTTTATTGATTAATTAAAATATTTTATACAATACTGTATTTATATTTTAGATTTCCGAGAGGATATCTTGGTGATATTACAATTAATAACTTATATCTTGATGATTTAAATCACTCTTGATCTAAATAATTCCACAATCGAAATTAGTGTTTTATACAGGGTCCGGCAGTGAAACCTGACGGTTTTTGAAATGGGATAAATCAAAAAGTTGTTGAGATATTTTAATTATTTTTTTTTATTGTAAAGAGGAGAATTGGAAATTTAACATTCATAATAAAAAAGCACAAAAATAACTTATGTAGCAAAAGGTTGCTTGTGAAGTTCCTGTGGGTTTCTTGGAGCCCAATATCGAAAATTTACAGTACAGTGTAGAGAAAATGGTGGTCATCATTTAAGTGACATGAATTTTGCTACATAAGTTATTTTTGTGCTTTTTTATTATGAATGTTAAATTTCCAATTCTCCTCTTTACAATAAAAAAAAAAAATAATTAAAATATCTCAACAACTTTTTTATTTATCCCATTTCAAAAACCGTCAGGTTTCACTGCCGGACCCTGTATATATGTATTGTAATGATATTCCAAAAATATCATTAATCCGTTAAAAATAAAATTTATTTTTTTAAATATAAATTTATTTTCATTGGAAGAGATTAGTGTAATACGTTTCCCCTGAAGAGACTAGTTGTTGAAAAGTCAGACAAGGACATATTCGTTCAGGGGTTAACGTTGAGAGCAGACGGACTTTATTTGGAGGAAAAAAGGACCACCATTACACTCGGTCGACCACGGACTATCGCTTACAAAAGGACCGGCTACATTATTAACAAGAAATATTGTTTTTCAAGGAGTGTTTTTTTGTTAATTTTTTTAATATAAGAATTAAAAATATTTGTTTCACAACAAATATTGGTTTCTCTTTAATTTTTATAAAACGTCTTTTTACTATCTCGCCAGAGATAGTATTGCGATCACGAAAATTTTCGATGTTGAGATTTTGATGTTTTTATACGTTTTGAAGGTTTCTGAATCATTTTCACTAAGGTTGAGAAAAATGTCTGTGTGTGTGTGTGTGTGTGTATGTGTGTGTGTATGTATGTAGGCAAGATTACGCAAAAACGGTTTGAGCTAGAATGATGAAATTTGGTACATGGACATTATTCAAAATTCATAGTTTTCTATCAACTTTTGAGAAATGTAGGTCAACCGGAAGAGGGTCATTACCTACAACGTTTTGATTTTTTTTCCTCTAAAGTGACCGTAAAAATAAAGATATATGTTTGATAATTTTTCACATGATTAATAATTGTATAAAACTGCTATATATAGAATTTCAGCTTGATTGATTCGCTAAAATTACCAGAATTAATTTTTTAACACTGCAAATCTCACGCGCCAACACGTAACGTGGTGCCATCAACAAAAAGCCAAACATGCGCTGGTTTAATATTTATTATTTATTATTTATAATTTATAATTAATTAAATTTAATTTAAATATAATATATTATGTTATTTAATCCAATTCAAATTGCGAGATAGTCGAGTGGAGACACTCCAGCTAATTTTCATTTTTTATAAAAAAAATATAAAAAATTTATGTATATAAAATTATAATTTAAAGATTTACATTTAAATCTAAAGGTTTTAAAAATTTATATTTAAACATTAAATATAATTATTATAAATTTTTATTCTTCCCAACCCATATAAAAAAATCATTACAGTATATATATATGAATTATCATTATTTGGGGCTTAAAGGATATTAATCTACAAAGGCCATCATGATTATTAATCTTCAAATAGTTTTATTATAATTTAAAAATTATTAATTTAAAAGGAAATGAAACATTTTATGAATGAATATGAATATTCATTGGTTAAATACAAATATATTTTTTGGATTTTTCCTCAGTGAATGGATATTAATACCAACCACTCATTAAACTCAATCGACTTGATCAAATCAGGCCTCTTCCTTTGATTCAATTAACCTTAAAATTCTTTGACATGCATTTACTTTAAATTTCAATATCAACACGTAGTGAGTGTATATGTAGTGTGGAGGAAGGCAAGGGGGGGGGTGTAAAGTATTCTATTCCTTTGAATTCTTTTACTCCGACTTTAGATATCGACTATGCTTTAAGGTATCTCCTATACAACAGGATTCCAAATAGAAAGTGTTTTTTCTTGCTACACCACAACCCACAATCCATTTCATCCCACATCCATTTATCCGAATGTAATTTCATTTCAATTAGATTTCACTTAAATTCAATTGACTTTTGTTTTTTAAGGATTTTGTTTAAAAAAAATTCCAATCAATACGAATCGATTAAACATAATATTAACATGTTAATCAACCTAATTTTTCAACTTTTAAGATAGAAAGAAAAAGATCAAAATATTTTTTAATCTCAAACTCCTTTGCAAGTATTTCGTTGTTTTTAATATTATTCTACAATGTTTAATCAATTAAAGTTATTTTTAATTATTTGCAATCTTATAAAACAGTGATCAGAAAATATCGTTTATAGTCTTTTAGGTTAAGTTTTATTGTTCTACAACCCATACTAGGGGATTCCCAAGACTACAATTTTAACCTTTTAATTTTCTCTGCTTCTTTTAATTCTCTTTCTTCTTTCATTTAGGAATGAAAATGGAACAAATCTCACGAGTCAAATCATTCTATTGTAAACCATTTAAAGAATAATTCATTTATATTTTTAATAACATTAAACAGAAAAAATAATGACTCTTAAAAAAATAATAATACTTTCAATAAGTAATTTTATCATCAATTTTTACGTTAAATTAATGGAAAAATATTCTCATTTTTATTGATTTATTTTAGGCGTCTTACTACATTCAAAAATATATCTTGTGGACTGAAAACATTACAGATGTGACCTAAAATATAAGAAAAAAATAAATAAAATAATTAGTTAAGGTTTTTGAAGTGAAACTTCTTTAGCGGCGTCCTGACATTTGGTTGAGAATGGAGAGTGAATTGAAAAATTGAAATTTCGTAACGCAAGAGAGAAAGAAGATATAGGTATAACGAGTGAGAATGAGATAGCCTCTATCTGCGTCTCTCTTTTGTGCTGTCTTTCGTTCTAATCCCCACTCTAGGTCCAAAGTCCATGACGCGCATGCGCGCTAGTTAAGTCATATATAATTAGCTGGAGTGTCTCCACTCGACTATCTCGCAATTTGAATTGGATTAAATAACATAATATATTATATTTAAATTAAATTTAATTAATTATAAATTATAAATAATAAATAATAAATATTAAACCAGCGCATGTTTGGCTTTTTGTTGATGGCACCACGTTACGTGTTGGCGCGTGAGATTTGCAGTGTTAAAAAATTAATTCTGGTAATTTTAGCTAATCAATCAAGCTGAAATTCTATATATAGCAGTTTTATACAATTATTAATCATGTGAAAAATTATCAAACATATATCTTTATTTTTACGGTCACTTTAGAGGAAAAAAAATCAAAACGTTGTAGGTAATGACCCTCTTCCGGTTGACCTACATTTCTCAAAAGTTGATAGAAAACTATGAATTTTGAATAATGTCCATGTACCAAATTTCATCATTCTAGCTCAAACCGTTTTTGCGTAATCTTGCCTACATACATACACACACACACACACACACACACACACACACACACACACACACACACACACATACAGACATTTTTCTCAACCTTAGTGAAAATGATTCAGGAACCTTCAAAACGTATAAAAACATCAAAATCTCAACATCGAAAATTTTCGTGATCGCAATACTATCTCTGACGAGATAGTAAAAATTGATATTTATATATATATATATATATATCGTGAAATAATTAAAATTCTCAAGTCAAATATACAGCGTGCACGCATACCGACGCATGTAATTGTGTGTGTGAACATGGTCGGCGATTCACACGCCAACACATACAGTTATGTGCGTCGATGACCATTCACGTTATTTATCCGAATCTCAACATTACTTTAACACTACTAAATCGATTTAAAATTATTATTGCATTTAAAACTGCTTTTCTCTACTCCACAGATTTCACTATGCCGAAAAAAAATAACGACCAAAATTTAGACGATATTATTTATTTCATACACCGTTCACTACTGGTTTATAGCCACACAGGTGCTAATGCACTTGAACGAGGCGAAGATAAAATCCCTCTAATTCTCGGGGGAGATTTTAATGTAAATTTTGGATCTGATGATTCGTTGCCGTTGATCAACTTTCTTCAAGAAACATTTGGTCTGCTTATAAATAACGATCCCAAGGAATCAACAACAAAATCTGGAACTACAATAGATGCTGTTTTTACACGTTATATAGAAAATATCGAATCACGAACATATATATCTTATTTTAGTTATCACAAGCCATTAATATCAGTATTACCAATTGAAGCACCAACCGACAATAGTACAGGCAATGTAGATATGATGATAGAGTAGATAATAATAATAATAAAGCGAATATTTGTTACGAAAATTTTATACTGTTATATGTCTTTCGAAATGATCCCTTTCTTTTTCTCTATTTCTCTCTCACTCACACTCTCAACTAAAATTTATCTTATTCTCTAGATTGTAAGAAGTTTCACTTCCGCCACGTGTACGATGCTACACATTTTGCTTTTATTTTATAGGTAAATATCAAAATTAAGTTTCTCAAATGTGTTAGTTTAATTTTTTCCCATGTTATTTTTTTGTCTGTTGAGTAGACACATTTCTCCTCCAATGATTGAGAAACACTATCCAGAATTGGATTTCTCTCCAATCACTGACCGTCGTTTTTAAAGCTTTGACATATGCGGGGACGAATCAACTTGTCCACCCTTTGTCTTGTTCTTGAATTTCTTTACAATCTTTTTTATTATTGTTTTAATAAAATAATATCTCGAAATTGTTTTCAGATATATTATTGATTTTGACATTCGAGTATATATATCTACGTTCAAATATATATATATAAGATATCTTAGGACGAATCATTAATTTAATTAATTATTTAATTGAACGTTAATATATTTTTTACCAAAGAATAATTCTCAATCTTATCATTTCTCAATTTTTTATATTTATTTAGGGTATTTATAACTATTAATTTATGAAAGGTATTTTATTTTTTAAATTACTCTCCCTTCTCGATATTAAACGATATCTTTTATAAAATTTCTAATTTTTTTTTTACAAATAAAAATTCATGAGAGCGTTTTTAAGGGCCATTTATAAAATGAATGAATGAATATTTATTGGCATAAATCTTATTCTATAGAGAGTAAGTGAGGGTGGATTTTTACCAACAAAATGAACACTTATTTCTCTCATCCCCTTCTAGAGGCCTTTTTCAAATAGAGGAATGGGGAGTTTTAAATAATGCATTCAGGAAATTCATGGAAAAAACATTTCTACCTGTTCACTTCTTACTCACTAGAATAAATATAAAAATAAAATGATGATAAAAAACCATTATTCTTAAAATAAATTTTGAAATTCTTTTCATGTACATATATATATTATTATGTATATTATGTATTTTTCAATTTTATAAATTTCTAAAACTAAAAATCTTAAACTTAAATCAAAATAAGTATAACTCTGAATATTTTGAATCATCGTAAAAACAAATATGGCAACAAATCAAATTATATTGATATTTATATAAAAGTATTAAATGAAGATAAAATAATTCTAATTTAAAAATCATTTTTTTTTTCAAATTTGAAAATGTGTGTGATTTATCTTTCTATTTTTTCTCTTATAAATCTTATAAATTATAAATAGGAAAACGTATTATTTTATGAATGAAACGAAAAAAAAAACATTTTATTTGAAATTGCTAAAAATAAATTCTTTTGTGATATAAATTTGATTTATTTTTTCTCTTTTTCAAAATAAATTTATTAAAAGAAAATTATTTTTGGAATTTAAATATTTAGTTTAATAAAATATAATACCAATTTTTCAATTTTTTCTTACTGAATTCATTAAGAATGCGAATGAATATGAATTTTTGAAAGTGTCAATTTCGTTAAATAGACAGGTTGTAATTGTTGCCTTCGCCACTTTCATCTCTCTACCTTTTAACTCGCATTTTGGTCAGTCTCTTCGGGGAAAAAGGTGCTTTTATCATTTATGAGTGTTTTCACTTTGACTCCCCCGCTTCTAACCCCAAATGACTCTCGGATAACTACCCTCCTGTACATTTTGGATATCTAAGGTGATAAATTATTAACCTAGATGTTACACGTTGCATGAACAAAATTGACACTCAAAATATCTTTTGAAATTTTCAAAAGAACTGATTTTTTTAAAGATTTGAAAAACAAATAATAATAATAATTCATCCATAATAATTAAGGCACTGTTCGACTAGATTTAAACAATTGGGAGGAATTCTCTTCTCTAGAAATTTCTTTGAATTTAATTTGAAATTAATATATTTTATTCTGCTTAAATTAATCTCTTTAATGAGTTCAATAAAGATGGATAAAAATTCCATATTTGTATTTTTACTAATTTATTTAATACTTTTTTTACCGACCGACGATAGTAAGGGAGATATTGTTTTCACACCAAATTTTTCAGATGTGATTTTTACATATCTCCACGAATCATGCATTTTATTAACAGAAAAAAGTATTTTTATTTATGAAATATATTTACATTAAATTAAAATTATATCACATTCGGCAAACAATTTTAAATTTAAATTGAACCATTTACATTAATACGCCACCTCCTTGTTATTTTTTTCAAAATATGATAATTTCATTAATGAACTTCTTACTGATATATTTATAATTTTTTTTTAAATTTTCATTAAGATCTTTGAATAAAATTAAGCTTATTGATTTAATAGAATTAATAGAATTAAACTTATTGATTCAATTTAAGATGTATTCTAAAACACCACTAATTTTAAAAACTAATATTTGTTTATTTTATTTTATTTTAATATGTATTTTATTTGAAATAATTTGCAGTAGAGCACTCCCCACTCGCCCCTCGCCATGCCCCTCCACCGCCTGGACTGACCTCCGCCTGCCGTCTGGCCGAGTTGAACGTAATCAGTTCCCCTTCCCTGGTGAGTGTAGGACCCTAAGCGGCCTCTCCACTGAAATCATCCCTTAATCAGTTGCTAATCAAGAATTAATTGTAATTTTATTATTTATTTTTATTAATTAAAAGGAAGATTAGTGAACTTTAAAAAAAAATATTTCAATAAAAATTAAATTTTATAAAGTGCATTTTTATAATTTTTTATTCATATACCCAAATAAATTTATAAATTTTTCATTCAAATCTTTGAAATGAATTAATCTTAAATATTCTATCAGATCTCCTTAATTAAATTTTATTAAAAGTTAAATTAAAATTATTTAAAAATTAATAAATCATATACAAAATTTTATTTTTCTTTAAACATATTTATTGAAATATTTTTTTAAATTTCAATATATATATATATTAATCCTATTAAAACTTATTTATTTAAAAAATAGGAAGATGTGCTGATTATTTTCAAAATTCATGTAATATAATTATAAATCAAAAAATTATAAATTTCTTATATTCATATAATAATAAATATAATATTTAAATATTCTATATATTCTTTCTAATCTCATTATCGCTCACACCGTTCCTTTCAAATCTCATATGAATATTGTTTTGTCAATTTCATATTATTATAACACTTGAAAATGAATAATATTTCTATTACCTACTCGTATATATCAATGAAACAGAATAAAATCTTCGTGAAAGTAATAATATAATCATAATTAGTTTTCTGATGTTTTCTAAGATATTTTTATTATGTCTATTAAACGCGTATTATAACTTATTATAATCATGGTTCTATATAGGATGTAAAATAATTTTAGTATTTTAATATTACAGAAATAAGATAATATTTTTAAAAATCTATACACTTTTTTAATCCTATTAATATTATTTATTTATTTATATCATATTTTTTTATTTCCTGTATATAATATAAATATCTAATCTTAATTATTTTTTTCTTTATAGAGGCGAGAGTGATGGACATCAATTCAAGTCTACGAGCTGTTCTTCGAGTTTAATCTGCGAGAAATATCAACTCTATTAACTCCGAGGTCAGTATTTATTATTAATTTTATTTTTAATTGAATTTAAATTTATTGATTATAAACTAATAAGTTATTTTTCTTCTTCTATTTCATGTTTCAATCTTCGTTCCTGCTACTGAATGTTGATTTGAATTCTTGATTATCTTCTCCATCCTTCATGACGATGAAATGATTGAAAAACAGCTCTCCAAATGTAAGTAATAATCGTTATTTATTTAGCATGGCGCACTTTAAAATAGAAAATGTAATATAAATATAATATTTAAAGTAAGTTTAATAGAATATAGAAAGTAGAATTAAATTACAATGATTTTTTGCTTTTGATAATATTCATTAGGAGATTATAGAAATCTATTAAATTATATGACAGAATTTAGTGAGATTAGGGAATTTCAGAGTACATCTTTCAAGAAGAAGCATTGATAAAGGAGGCAGAAGAGACAAAAGTATTTTTAGAATTAGTAGGTTTCGATGCGCTATACTGGGTGGGTGGCTATTTTTTGATATATATATATAGTTGTTAGGAATTTTCAGGTGGTTGCCTCCTACATCCATGCATGTTCTCATCCTACTAATTCATAGATTAGATTAGAATTAATAAATAAATAAAATGTGGGTGGATAAAACAAATGCCATGCTATTATTTAAGGGATGGATTGCATGAATTGCACTGCAGGTCTGAATTGTGCCATTTTGTATTACTGAGAGTGTATTTGAGGTGGATTGGATGAACGGGAATTCGGGAAGGTAATTCAGCACAGTTCCGAAATGGGATTAGCCTGAACAGGAACAAATTGTTGGTTACCTTTTGAGCGCAGGGCTTTTTCGATTAGCATGGGCCTTCCATCCAAATTGATGGAGGCTATGCACTCCCTTACTAGGTAGGTTTTATTTCAGGTTGCCCCGAATTTCGCGATTTCATTTCGAAATCCAAAAAATCAAAGGCACTCTCAGCTGATTCAAAGAGGCTACAGACCAAACGCCTTATTTTTTTTTAATCTTTTTTTTTTAAGGCAAACTTTCTTTATTGTTACTTTTTCTAAATTTCGGAAGGCGAGGCTTGGAAGGGCTAATTTATGGGGAAAGGAGGAGGCCCTAATAAATTTTCAATTGTTTTTTTTAATTTAATTAATAATAAAAAAATAATTGAATATCGCGATTATTTTCTTTAACTTTTTATTTTCATTTTGAAATATTCAATTTCATAATTTAAACTTTGATATATTTTAAATAATTTACTATATAGGTAGAATTAATTATTATTATAATTTCTCAATTTAAAATTAAAATGCAAACATCACAAAAAAAAAATCATATATATTGTAAAAAAATAACTCTTTTATTATTATTTCTTTTTAACTTACCAAATATAAAAATATTTTATTTTTTTTTATTATGGAAATTATTTCATATGAATATAAATATATTGTAATCGAATATATCTATACTCAATAATAATTTAATATTAATAAATTATCAAATTTTTTTCTTATCATTGTACTGATAAATCATATTTGGAAAGCAATAAAATATATAGTTAAGTTTATTTTAAAAATTAACTTTTAATGTATAATATTTGTTAATTATAAACATGTGGTACAACTTATTTTAAATAAATAAATGAAATTAGATCTCCTAAAATTTTTTTTAATTTTGATAGATCAAATATTCTTATTCTTTAGCTGACTTACAAATCCCATACGATCATTTTGCTTATTGGGTCATTCCACGTCAACTCATCCAGGCCGTTTCACCCAAAATCTCAGATTTTTATGAAAATTGGTAAATATGTTCTATTTATAAACATGAAAAACACCACCAAATTTTAATTTTTTATCTCACATAGTTTTTGAGTAATGGCAGTTTAAAGATTGGCGTTTTTAAATTTCCGAGCCTCGTATAAGGCCAGATAAAACGTGTAGTGGTGTAGAAAATAATTTCTCATTCACTTATTTAACCTCCTATCTTGTTGAAATTTTTAAGGCATGTTCTTATAACTATGAGGAATTGTAAAAAAAATGTAACGGACCCCAAAATATTTTTAAAAAAATTATATGTTGGATATTATAAAATTTTAAAATTACAAACAAAGTTTAGCGTAAAATGAAATATCACGACAAGGGAATGAGATAATCAAGAACTTTTTTTTTCCTAAATTATCTACATGAAATGGGCTTTAAGTTAATAAAATAAAAGTTTTGTGTATTTGCCTCCTTCTATTTACTAAGACCACTGCAAGTTACAACACATTAATTATGAGCAATATGAGAGTCTCAATGGCTGAATTTTGTTAATAATTAGACATTTTAATATTAAATGGGGCAGCATGGCTGAGTGGGTAGAGTACTAGATTTCTACACATGAAGCCTGAGTTCGAATCCCAGCATAGAACTCAAGATTATATATTTATTTAATTAATTAATAAATATAATAATTTAATTCAATTTAACATCGGCTGCCCCACCGAAGAAGGCAAGGGGAAACCACTTCGGTCAAATTTTCCCATGAACACCCTATGACTCCTGTGGAGTTATTAGGGCCACGACACTTCCGCTAGGAAGTTATCGACAACGAAGAAGAAGAATATTAAATAAAATATTTTTACCTAAAAATGTCCATCGAAGGAAAGTTTAACAGCATTCTTACAACCAAAGTTTGAAAACTATGAGGAAGAAGATAGGATCGAATTCAAACAGTGGGTAGCTACAGACAGGACACAGATGATAACTCAAACTTCAACCATTGATGAATTTATTGATGAACTAACAACAAAAATAGAAAAATTGATCCCACATTCTTATATTGCAAAAAGTTAGTCGAGCTATTTTAAAAGTCTAAAGGATAACTGCGCGCCAAATCAAGCCATTATATCAATCAATTGACTTCAGCGAGAATTTCTCTTTTGTGATTCAAGATGAGGTACAGGGTTATCATTGGATTCTAACAGGGTATCTTGAATCTTATAAACCATACAAACATCATGATTTAAGTCATCGGAAATTATACAATGTGATGAGACTATTTTTTTGTCATCAACACTCATGTTAATTATTACTGGGTGAACAGTGCAGGAGTCTGAGGTCCAATGATAACCCTGTACCTCATCTTGAATCACAAAAGAGAAATTCTCGCTGAAGTCAATTGATTGATATAATGGCTTGATTTGGCGCGCAGTTATCCTTTAGACTTTTAAAATAGCTCGACTAACTTTTTGCAATATAAGAATGTGGGATCAATTTTTCTATTTTTGTTGTTAGTTCATCAATAAATTCATCAATGGTTGAAGTTTGAGTTATCATCTGTGTCCTGTCTGTAGCTACCCACTGTTTGAATTCGATCCTATCTTCTTCCTCATAGTTTTCAAACTTTGGTTGTAAGAATGCTGTTAAACTTTCCTTCGATGGACATTTTTAGGTAAAAATATTTTATTTAATATTAAAATGTCTAATTATTAACAAAATTCAGCCATTGAGACTCTCATATTGCTCATAATTAATGTGTTGTAACTTGCAGTGGTCTTAGTAAATAGAAGGAGGCAAATACACAAAACTTTTATTTTATTAACTTAAAGCCCATTTCATGTAGATAATTTAGGAAAAAAAAAGTTCTTGATTATCTCATTCCCTTGTCGTGATATTTCATTTTACGCTAAACTTTGTTTGTAATTTTAAAATTTTATAATATCCAACATATAATTTTTTTAAAAATATTTTGGGGTCCGTTACATTTTTTTTTACAATTCCTCATAGTTATAAGAACATGCCTTAAAAATTTCAACAAGATAGGAGGTTAAATAAGTGAATGAGAAATTATTTTCTACACCACTACACGTTTTATCTGGCCTTATACGAGGCTCGGAAATTTAAAAACGCCAATCTTTAAACTGCCATTACTCAAAAACTATGTGAGATAAAAAATTAAAATTTGGTGGTGTTTTTCATGTTTATAAATAGAACATATTTACCAATTTTCATAAAAATCTGAGATTTTGGGTGAAAAAATGACTATTTTCTGGTTGAATTGACGTGGAATGACCCTATTCTTATGTGTATTCTCTGTCCCAGTGTCCCCGCAAAAATTCTCCGGGAGATAAAAATGTCTCGGTTTACATATAATAATATCATCCGTGAATAAACCCAATATTATTCAATTTTTACCGACCGACGATAGTAAGGGAGGTGTATTGTTTTCACACCAAATTTCACATGTGGAGTTTTTTACACAACTCCACGAATCATGCACCTTGTATTGGTTTTATCCTCGGGAAAAATCATCTTTATTAGTTTTTTCTTAATTTAAAATTATTTGACGTCATCCAACCATTCATGACGTCACAGCCTGGTCTTGCATATAGATTATAAATAAAATAAAATTAAAAATGTTTATATTTATTATTTATGTATGCCTATATGTTTTTTATTACATTAATAGATATATTAAAATTATTTGAAATTGTTTCTGTAGCTGGAAATTAATTTACTTCAAACCGTCGGTCGGTTCGGACCTGGCCACAGGTCAACTTATTTTATTTTATTAATAGTTTATTTATTTATTAATGGATGTCACAATTTAATACGACACACAAACACGAGATTTTTTTAATCATAAGTCATCATTCTGATTAATATTTCAGTTTCTTTTAAATTTAAACAATTATTTGTTGAACAAAATATTTTTTTGTGTGTGTAATATACATGGATTCTTTTACCTCCGCCTTTTTGAAATCATTTCATTCTTAAAAAAAAAAAATTCAATTCTCAAAGGAGCTTCCTTTTAATTGCCATAAATAAATAATATAATCCTTAAGTTTTTTTATTCGTGTTTAGTGAACACGTAACAAATTAATTATAAACGCTTCTGATCTTCCTAGAGATATACGATGGTTGTTTCAAATGTCAAGAGAAATCCTTTCATGTCTCTTTCACTCTACCCGTCTTTTCTTGACTTTTTTCTCTATCCCTTTACCTTTTACTTTTATCTAAACTACCATTTTTTCATTCTTTCTTTTCCTCTCTTTATGTCAATCTTTCTTTCTTTCATTTTTTTTACTTATATATATATATATAGTTCTCTTTATTTTATTTGAAATTCAAATGATACATTTCTTTTTCTCTGTATAGATAAAACATTCATATTATTGTAAAATGAATTTATTATGTGCAAATATAAATATTTTTGTTACATACTAAAAGTAAAAAAAAATCTGTAAATAATTATTAAATTGATTCTCTATACTCGCTATATTTCACAAATATTAGAATTTAATTTTTTTTTATAACCTTCTTATATATAAAAATGAATCCCTATTTCTCTTGGTCATCTCATCACACTTGACAACAGTTTTACCGATTCCATTCAGTTTTTTTTTTTTTTTTTGTAAAATGTCTAATACTTAGTATAAGTTCCTTACGAAAAAAAAAATTAAGAAAATTGTGCAGAAAATTGGAAAATTTCAGAAAACTTAATAACAACTATTTGAATTTCCCAGGGTATTCATTTGATGACTTCCCTTCATTCCTCGTTCATATGCAATGTTTATTTGTTTATCGTTTATTTTTCATAATTAATTTTAGTTGACATTTTTAAATGCATATAATTTTTTTGATGAACAAGTGGTATACATGATTATACAAAAAAACTTAGGGAATCCATTTTTTAGCGGACGTAAAATAATATATATATTATTTATAGTTAAGACAGGACAAAGCCTGTCGGGTCAGCTGGTATAATATTCCAAAAATATCATTAATCCGTTAAAAATAAAATTTATTTTTTTAAATATAAATTTATTTTCATTGGAAGAGATTAGTGTAATACGTTTCCCCTGAAGAGACTAGATGTTGAAAAGTCAGACAAGGACAACAACAAATATTGGTTTCTCTTTAATTTTTATAAAACGTCTTTTTTTTCTTTTTTTATAAAAAAAATATAAAAAAATTTCTGTATATAAAATTATAATTTAAAGATTTACATTTAAATCTAAAGGTTTTAAAAATTTATATTTAAACATTAAATATAATTATTATAAATTTTTATTCTTAATGATAAATTTAATTTTTTTTCTTCTTTTTTTGTAGTCCAGATCTCCGGGGCAGTTCATGCCGATTCAAACTCCACCCTTTTCCAATACACATTTGTGACCAGCCTTAATTTTTATTAAAATTTTCCCCTGTCGATATCCACCCATATAAAAAAAATCATTACAATACATATCTCTGATTTTTGAACATCCGTTGCCTAAGCGGAGTTGAGGGCTTGTTTAATCAATACAACTGATTCTCTCAATCACAATCAATCGCCACTTCTTATTTCAAATTGTTTTCTAATTTTGTTCAGGTACTTTGGGCGAATCTCGTTGCAGAAAGATAAACATTACCTTGTTTGTTTTCCAAGCTTAAATCCAAACATCACAAGCTTGGACTTGTGCTCTCCCTGGCTACCGTTCAGTCCCTTTTATAATATAGCCCAAAGAAAAAATTAATAATTTACAAGATGATATTTTCTTATTGTAGGTTAGTTTAAATTAAAAAAAAAACAAATAGAAGAAAAACCTATTTCCAACTAAATGTTCACATAAAAAACGCCTTCATAGACAATCATAATCATAATAATACATAAGATTCTAATCATAACAACAATGATAACAATTGAAGTCACCGCCACATATAAAAGAAGAAAATAACCAAATAGCCAACGTCTGGTATCCAAACTCCCCAAACAGGCGGACTATTTAAATAAAATAAAATAAATACAATTATCTTACATTATAAATATTCATTTATATTTTAGATAGACAAACCTATTACAAATGAAAACGAATTAAAATAATAAAAAAATCTGTGATTCTCACGCTTCAGAGAGAAAGTACTTCTGTTTATCTATCATTTAATCAATATAACTTAAAATTTATTTTAATGATATTATTTTGTAAAAATAAAAAACGAAGGTTTTAATAGTTGATTGAATAAATGGTTTCACTTGAACCCCTCTCTTATGATCATTCTTTACTGATACTCTTATACGATACAATAATTTAGTATTGTGATTAAGGTTAGATTTGTAATCTCTATTCAAAGACTGCCATTAATTACTTGTGAATAGGGTGTTGGGATTTTCAACAAGTGGCCATCGACAAGCCTTGCATAATAAGATTTGTTTCATATCTATATATTTAATACGATAGTGTCCGTCTGTACGCAAAAAACTCCAGAGCCTAAACTACAAGGAGTAAGGTAACCAAATTTTTCTGAGGTGAAGGGTACCTCAAATGATGAAAAATAAAAAAGAAATTAGAATCTTAGGTAACTCCTGAGCTGAGCTGCGGGTGTTTCATTTTCCAGAAATATATATAAAGGAGAGTGTTTGTATGTATGTAATTTGTTTACTTTTTTGTTGTCATAGAAACAGATATATATATATATAATTAGAACCTCTCTCTCTCCCTCTATTTAAAATTTTAAAAAATGGAGTGTTCTAGCCAAATTAAGAAATTTAAATTCCTTATGCAACATTGATAGGTAAATGAATTGGACTGGAAGAGGAGACATATGATTAGAGAAATTGGGGAAAAATCAACCGAAATGTGTAATTAAACAATAAAATTCAAGAATTGTGATACGGATACGACTTACATACAATTAAGATACAAAATGTAGAATTTGAAAAAATCACGAAAGATAATAATATTCGAGAAGAATTTAAATCGACGTTGTAATTGAGTAACGCCTGTTATTATGCAGTAAAGGGGCTTATCTCATCAAAGAGGATCAAAATTAAAATATATAAAACAATTATTTTTCATGTTGATCGATGACTAGGGTGACCATATTTCGAAAACACCAAACCGGGACAAACAGTATTTTTTAGAACTAAATTGAAAAAATTTTGAAAAAAAAATTACGAAATGTCCTAAATATTGAAAAAACAGTAGGGTGTCCCGAAGACATTTTTGGGACAGAGCACCTAAAGACGGGACGTTTGGTCACCCTATCGATGACTCTGGGAGACGAGAGTAGATTTAGAGTATTTGTGAGATTAATATTGTTTGCAGCATTTATAGGTCAAAAGAAGATGACGTCACAGGGGGATGGCGGAGATGGCATAACGAGAAATAATGTCCAGATATAGTTAAAGTTATAAAATCAAGAAGCCTGGGATGGGAAGGGGACGTGGTTGGAATTGGAGAAACTAGAAATTGGGAGAAACCGATTGGGAAACATCCGGTGGAAGACCAAGGACCAAGGTGGGTGGACAATGAAGGAAGGGACATGGGAGAGATGGGACAGGGTAGGATTTGGTTGTAGCTCAGGATAGGGACGATTAGAGAAATGTGGATGCTGCGGCTAAGAACTTTCGAAAACTGTAGAGACACAGAGTTAGATAAATATAACATATACAATAATAATATATAATTAATTTACTGATTGAATTAAAATATATTTTACAAGAAAACAAATACATGTCTTATCTACTTATACTGATTGAAACAAAATGGATGAAAACCTTTTACATACAGACTTTCAACCAAATACTATGTATCACTCGGGGGTACAGGGGGCGGAGCCCCCGTCTAGGTGTGAAGAGCGCCGAAGGCGCTCGTAGCAGCTAGTTTATTTTATTAGATTATTATTATCAAATTAAAAGAATTCGACTGAACTACCCGTTTCATATATCTATGAATTTAAATATATTTTTCAGAAATTTTCCTGAATTTTTCTTTTATCTTTTGCAGAATTAGAATACAAATATTTTCAAGTTTCTCTTTTTTGAGTAGTCAACCTTCAATAAAACTATGATTTTATTTTAATTTAACAACAATAGATAAATCATTGGTCATTATGTTTAATTATAATATAATTATTTAATTTAAGATAATTATATGTGATTTTGCTGCAAATTTCAATAACGAAATTCTCGAATGTTTTCAAAGGTTTTGAGAATAATATTTAATGGCCAATGTTCATTCTAAACGTTGTCATATCAAGACACCAGAAAATCCCCAATAGATAATCACCCAAGCTCCTTGTAAAAAATATAATTGTCTTATCTGATGCAAGAAATCTAAAAAACTTCCATGTCATTCTATTCTACAATTTCAAACAAAATTATAATTCAATTGAATTTAATTTTTTTATATATCTAAATAAATGTAATATACTTCCCTACGGTCCACCAGTGTAAGCCGACATTTCTACTATTCAGGGGTACTATTCTAGACATATGCATAGATTCCCAGTGGGCAATCCGTCAATGTATACTTATTAAAGAGTATCATAAGTGCACGTGTTTATGCTCTTTGTATCACTAAGAGAATACCATCTGAATCAACATTCGAGAAGATAATAGTTCACTTATAGGAATACTCTGTTGGAAGGAATTATTGATTACCTCTTGAAAGTTGTTGGGTAATTTTAAAAAAGAGACGCGCATATATAGAAATATGGAAATTTTGTAGCATTTATTGGCACATGAATTTAAATACAACCATTTATAATAATATTAATATAATTGCAGACACAAAAAAACATACAGAAATGAAGACGGCTTAGCACTGGCATATATCACAGAGCATCCGTTATATATATATATCATATATATCCGGCATATATATATCAAGAGAAGGAGTAACGTTTTATTTAGTTGGAGAGAGATGCCAACTTTCGAATGTAATAATAACTAAGAAAATAAAGATTTAAAAATAGTGATTAAAAATAATCAATCCTCAACAAAAGTAGAGCCATCTCAAATGATGAAGTCCATTTTATTCCTGAAATGGCTTTTTATAATTAGTTGCTGAAAGTGATGCCATAGGTTTGAAAACAATTAAAGGTTCACTCAGTTGAACCCTAAATGCTTTCTTAGGAAAGCCATTTTAATATTTTTAGTTTTTTTTTCATTGGGAAGACTATGATAATTCAATTTATTACATGAAATATTGACTTGTAATTCAAATTTAATTTTTCTCTTTTTTCGGGTAACTCATTTATGGTTTTCACTGAACAAAGAAATACATTTATTTATCTCCCTTTATACTCTCATTCATACAATCAATCATTGAATCAGGTCTTGTAAGAATAAGTCTTAAAACCAAATTATATTATTATTTTTAATGTAACCAACACAAAGTACATAATAACATTTTTTTAAATATATATATATATATATATATATATATATATGTGTATTGGGAGGGGAACGCGGGGGAACGACATTCCCTTACCTTTTTTCAGAACAGGAACGCGTTCCAGTACTTTTTTATGTCCCGACAACTCCCACTTAAATCTACTCTTAGAATTTCTTTGTTTGTGTTCGTTAATATTTTGCTTAGGAAGAATAAGAAAAAATAAAAACTTATATGGAAAAAAATAGTTTACTGAAAATAGGACTTTTTTTTGCTCCCACTATACATTCCCTTACTTCTTATTTTACCAATACATCACTGATTTTTAAATGTATATAATACAAATTAATGTGTGAATTCATTAAACAATTTATTGAGACTATATGTATTAAATTAATTTGGAAATAAATAAAATTCCTTTGTTTGGAATTTTAATCTAATTTTATATCCTTGCCTTTATGAACTTGAAATTAAAAAAAATATCATTGAGTTTGAAAATGTTTTTCATCTGTATTATATGAGAAGGGTTTTAATCTGATTAAGGAGTAGGAGAAAAGGGTTGGACTTCAATTAAAATGGTTTTACCAAATTAAAGGAGAGAGAGAGAAATAAATTAAAAAGGCCCAAATCCACAAATCATATTCTATCATATATAAGAATATTAAAATACATAGTATTTTTCAATTTACAGAGAATAATATTCAATATCTTGACAAAGACAAACTTTCTTTGCGAAGTTGTTCTAAAAATATCTAAGTAATGTAATATTATCTTCAACTGTGTGAAAATTTATTCAGTATAATATATTATAAATTTAATATATTATCATTTCATATGAATTTTAAAAATTTTTGTTTATAGAAAAATAAAAAAAAAAAATCCAATCTTAAGCAATATATTATAAAATTCAATGTTTTTTTTTTATAATTCAATTATTTTCGATGTCTGAGTAATCTTTTTACGATTTATTTTTTCCCAGGAGTGAATGGAATAACAGATCAATGTAAACGCATCTAGTAAGGGGAAAAAATAAAGTCATATAAATAAACTCACAAAGTAAAATAAAAAAAGAGTAATGACTTTTTTATCATTAAAAATTTTTTATTTAAATCGTAAATCTATATATCATATAGTAAAGATTTCATTTAGTAATCTTTATTAATAATTAAATTTATATTAATGTAAATATACATATAGTATATGCATTAGTAAATATGAACATTAAATTCGGGAATTTCAATTAGATTTTTAATGATAAAATCAATACTAGATGAAGTATGTGCTATAAAATTTACAATAAAATATTTATATATTTTCGAATTTATTAACCATTATAAGTAATTGACAGTCACTTGTTTACTTTTATTTATATTCGATCTTGCAGCATTTATGAAATTTAAATTATTAGAGGCATAATATCTACAACCAATTTATAAAATATAATTCATATTATAAAATATATATTATATAATTTTATTAAATTAATTACAATATTATTATAATTATTTATAATAATAATAATATAATGACAATAGTTGAGCTGCTATCCGAATTTGATCCAATTATGGAAGAACACGTTCGCAGAGTGCTCAAAAAGGAGAAATTAAAAGCTCATTACCTGGGGAAAAATATTCAAAACGAAATATTAAACTAGATACACCAAAATGTAAAATCCCATATTATGATATTAAAAAGCCAAATACTATTCCATAATTTTAGATTGCACTCATGATGATAGTAAGGTGGAGCAAATGACACTCGTCATTAGATATGTTTCAATCATTAAATTTAATTCCAGTGAAGGTGAACTAAAAATTAATGAAAGTTTTCAGAGCTTCCTTCCAATTGAAAGGTCCACAGGAAAACAAATATCTGAAATTTTGATTGGAGAACTTAATAATTAGGGTTTAAATTTGCAGGATATTAGTGGGCAGGGGTATATGACATATGAGAAGCCACAAAGCAGGAGTGCAATTGCAATCTAGAATTATAAATTTACGTTTTTGTGTATATCGATATTTCTTTGTGATTTATCATTTGATTGTATACTTCAAAGTCTTGCCAAAGACATTTTAAGGTTAGACTGACTTGTCTACCCGTAAATAATTTAATCTTAAATTATTTTTGCAATTTTATGTGAAATGACCAGCCAAATACAAGAAGAAGTATATATCTTGCATTGTATGCTTTGTGAGTTTCGCAAGGGTAGTAACGCAACAATTTTACCAAAATCATTTGCGATGTTTATCCAAGTGCAATAGAAATGCCAAAGGTGGTTTTCTAAGTTCATATCATCGGAAGTGGAAACAAATCCATGTCAAACAATCGAGAACCTGTCAAACACTCTTAACCAATCTTGGTGGACCCTCCATGATTTCCATTTATTCCGATCGCTACAAAAATTTTTAAGTGGTAAAAAATATAAAAATTTGAATTATGTCCAAAATGCCATCTCTAGATATTTTACTCAAAAACCAATTGAGTTTTATAGATCCACCATTGAAAATTTGCTTACTAGATGGCAAAAGGTTGTTGTTAACGAGGATGATTATACAATTGATTGAAAATAAAAACTTGTTAAAAATTTATTTGTTTGAATTTAATGTAAAAAACGACATTACTTTCCGGTCCCCCAATATAATAAGATAAGATTTGTTAAAATGGTTTGTGAGAATTCGTTTAGTTAATTAATATTTATATATTATATCTAATTAGAAATAAACTAATTTTGTATCAATTTTCCATTCTATACACACAACCTCATTTCTAAGTTAACATATATTTTATTCTTTTTTGTTTTATTTGTTTTCTGTCTTTTTTCTCTTAATATAATAAAATATCTAGTATATAATGAAACCTCACAAAATTATATATTTATTTGTTTATTTTTTTCTCCGTTTATCTAATTCTTCTTAGTTTCTTATTATTTTCATTCTATATTAGTGAAAAGAGAGATTTCCGGAATTAGTTGAAGGAGTGTATGTATGTTTGATAATTATCTAGAAATTTCCGGTTTAAAATTAACCTGCAAACATCAACATCATTCATAATAATAATAATAATCTTCATCGCTCTCTTACCCTTCTTCATGTCCTTCTTATATTGTAACATCCGACGGATGAAGTTGGAAGAACAGGGAAGGGTTGCAAGGGATAGCGGGGGCGGGAGAATACAAGTCCGAATAATAAACCAAAATGGGTCTCCGCTTCATTGTCAAGTAGAGAGTGCCTCCAGGGGGTTCTTGTTCCTGGATACCTGACTAAAGGAAGCAGAACCCTCCGTTGAGAATTAAGTTATGCCCTTTGAGCTAATAGGTCACGTGAAACAATGGAAATCAATAATCCAGAAGTGATTAAATGCTTAAAATTAGACATTGGTAGAATAACTGATCGGCATTTATACCAATTCTATTGAATCATTAAAAAATAAAATATATAAAACGATTTTTGTGTGTGATCTAAAAATAAAAATCCTTACATATTATCTTCAAAATTGAATTTAAATACAAATATAGATATAGTAATAAAGATATATAATTTTTCTCTGTCAATATTTATTAGACCTATCTAACTAATAATCTGAGAGGTTAAAATTCTGTTCTGTCTCTTCTGTACTTACAATACAAATAATTTCACATCTCTGAATTCCATTTTACAATAAATTGCAATCTAATATCATATTTCAATAGTTGATACACAAAGTACCTTCAAACTTTATTACAATAATCTAAATATCAGATCGAATTCCACTTGATGAGATTTTCAAATATTAAACATCAATATTTTGTTTTAAATGTTTCTATTCTATTCTTAATTAGAACTATTATTTTCTTTTAATAAATGAAAATTAATCACTTGTAAAAATCAAATTTTATTTTATATAAAATCGATATAATATATTTTTACAACTTAACCTTCTTTTAGGCTTTTTATCACCTCCTTTTATGTTATTTTACTTATAGACACTCAATTCCATTACAAATAAAGCAAGAAATTAATTGTTATACATGGGCAAATGCATGGATGGTAACATTTCGAACTGATTGTGTTAAACAGGAATCATGTTTTTATTCAATTAACATAACAGATGAGAATAGTAGTATTATGATATTAAAATTGATAAAAAAAATTCTATAAAATATATATTAAATAAAATTTAAACAAGAAAATCTAAACACATCTTATTCAATTTCGTGAATTAAAAAAAAATCAAATAAAAACTCCAATTATTTAGATTGTTGTTTTTTGATAAAAAATGAATTTTTCATTGGTTTAATAATTTAAATTACCTGAAAAAATAATTTATATTTTTTCTTTAAGTGTTCGTTCCAATCAAATTAATAGTTTAAATCAGCGGTCGGGGAACCGGGGTAAATTACCCCATATGGGGTAAAAATGAAACTTTTGTGAGTAAAAAGTATATATTTTTAATTTACTATTTTAAACCTGTTAGTATTTTTTAGTTATTGTTTTCTTTTCAAAATTATCATGGGGGGTTATAATAGGAAAAATGCTAAAAAGAGGCGATTTCGTTGTTTTATTTTGCTCTTCACCATGTGGTAATATCAATTTACACAAAAATATTTTGGGGTAATGATTAAAAATGAATGCACTTAAATTTAATTTCTATTAATCAAATGATGGGTTAAAATATTCTATGTACCTATAGATTTTAGTAATCTATTCTATTCTGTATTGTAATTATTATCTTGTTTACATTATTATTACCATATTATTAGTTTGTTCGAAAAACATTAAAGTAATAATATTTTTCAGTCCATTTTATTTTAGTTCTTCAGTATTTTTTCAAATATTTGTAATAAATTTATTTATTTATGATAAACAAATTTTTCAATTGATTTTATTATTTATTTGGTTATTTGGATTTGTTTAATTTCCAATTTCAAAAATAAAAAAAAAAAACTCCTTTGTTAATTTTGTATTCATTAATAAATATGAATATGACAAATTGATGCATATTTAAAAAACGGTCGGACATGGAAACAAATTTCTGTACCAATATTGTCTGTAATTTACCTTTCCATTATTCGTTGTCTCTCCTGAATTTTTTTTCCCTATTTTCGTTTGGTTTTTTTTATTCACACAACCCCCTATGGGCTTTTATATATCGAGTATTAAAAACATTCCTCCTGCACTGTACCGCAGTGAAAATGGATTCCAATATGGGATTGTAGTTGTTGTTGATGTTGTTGTTGTTGTTTGTGTGATATTATTTATTATTCAAAACACGATAGAGCCCTATTCGTTCACCATCTCTCATCCGGATCTCATGCTCTTTAGAGGAATTAAAGAGATTAGCACATTTAATAACCTATTATTTAATTAACAAAAACTACATTATATTGGGGATTTGTCTTTGTTTTTTTTTTTTAAACATGCAGCATCATACTCTTATATATATATATATATATTATTTAATATAATAAATCAGATTTTTATAAATGGGAAAAATGAGAAAAGAAGTTTAAAATCAAAAATTCAATAAAAGTTATGGATTTTAGGTATATAAAAATAGTAATTGGGGTTTTAATACACTTAAGGTAGAGATTAGAGGATTACAGGATTTTGAAGATGCAATAATAAAAAAACAATCAAATTCATGCAAATAAATTATAATTTCCAAATAATCAAAGCACAATATTTTGTTATACCACTAATTATACATATTCAATATATTTTATCAACATCTATTCAGTTGATATTTTCTAATGCGAAAAACAATACATAAGATATATTATATTATTAAAAATTAATTTATCTTATTTTTATTTATTTTCTATTAATTTCTATCCCATAGATTATGATAAAAATGTTATATTAATTAAAACATTTTAGTTAGTTATTTTCCATAATTTTCAAAAAATTTGTTAACTAATAATAGTAATAATAAATAATAAAATGACTATATTTAAATATATTCATTATAGATAAAATTTCTCAAATTAATACAATATTTGTAAATTTAAATTTTTAAGTACAGTACAATTTAGATTATTGCAATTTAAGTATTCCGATGGAATTTCAATATAAGAATACTAAAAAGATGGAGTAAATTTAAATAGGAAAAAATTTAAAATAAATTTGAAAAGTATGTATATTAATTAAAATTTAGTGTTTTGAGTAATATTTTTATAGTAAAGAATATGCAAAGTTTACCCAAATAATGTTAATTAATGAAAAGAAGACATTTAACAAAACTTAAAACAATTTTTTCTAAATTGGAATAAGGACTAATTGTAATTAATTCCAAACTTATATATATAAGATTGTAATGATATTTTTAAAAATATCATTAATTCCAAAAATAAATTTAATTTTGTATATATAAATTTATTTAAATAAATTTTTATTTTTAAAACAATTCCCTGAAGGGATTATTTGTTTAAAGGCGGAAGTTCTCTTTGGAATATGTGTGTGTAATACGTCGTCATACAGATGATATGAATGGCGAATTACCCAGCGACAGAAATATAAATTGTTTTCCAATAAGGACCGGTTTTTTGCTATAAACTATTTGATTAATTTTATAAAAAAAATAATTTTGTTTTTAAGTCCAAATATATAAAATTGAATTAAAAAATGTATTATTTTAATTATATAATTATTAAAAATGTTCAAATATCTAAAAACGTCCATTAGTACAATTTTTGTTTAATTAATTTAAAATTTCAAATATAATAAATGTACATATTTAATTTTTTTTTATCATAAATTTAATTTCTCTTCTTTTATATTTATCTAGATATCCAGGCCAGTTCACGTTCGGGTTCAAAGAGTTAGAGTGCCTCAATCTTTTTCAATTACACTTTTGTGAACCACCCTTATTACCGACCGACGATAGTAAGGGAAGTATTGTTTTCTCACCAAATTTCACATGAGGAGATTTTTTACATATCACCACGAATCATGCACTTTGTATTGGTTTTATCCTCGAGAAAAATCATCTTTATTCGTTTTTTCTTAATTTAAAATTATATGACGTCATCCAGCCATTCATGACGTCACAGCCTGGTCTTACATATATATTCTAAATAAAATAAAATTAAAAATATTTATGTTATATGCCTATCTGTTTTTTATTATATTAATAGATAGATTTAAATTATTTGAAATTGTTTCTGTAGCTGGAAATTAATTTAATTCAAACCGTCGGTCGGTTCGGATCTGGCCACATGTCAACTTATTTTTAATATTAAAAAAAGATATAATTTTTTATATTTTGTTTTTTCCTAAGAAATTTTCTTCTCCTTTGTCCCACCCAAAAATTATTAAACTAATCCATTTCAATAATTTTTATCTCATCTTTTCATCTACTTAAAAAATTCTTTATAATATATACTTTCTATAAGAAATTCTACAGTGTCTCACAAATGAATTCTTGTTAAAATTATCTATTACTTCTATTGCTAGCAGTTTTTTAATGCATATCTGGGCAAATTGCGGAACAATCTGTGTCAATTAGGTTTGCAGAACATAGATACTATGTGCATTTTGATGAGTAATAAAAGAAATAATTTTCTCATGACATTTTCAATAATCACGCAAAAATTCTAAAAAATACGGTTATTGGCCCCCTGTTATAGTTATTGGCTTAGGTATTCTATAGTGATTATACAACCAACAAACGATTACATAACCGTAGTTAATAGAGCAATTTTTAAAATAAAAATCTCTTATTATTTGTGTTTTAATGATAGGGGGCCAATGACTGCCTCGGGGCCAACGACTGTATATTTTACTCTATAGTGATGTTTGAAAGAGAAAAAAAATAAAATCTGTATTACATTAAGGTGTCCATATGTACCATTTAGAACGGGACAGTACCGTTTTTTCATTTTTTTCGACCACATTGTTGTTTTGATAAAAAAATGTAAATTTCATCCCGTTCATAACAAACTTCACTAAAAATTAAAATTATATTATGGAGTTTCAGAATTTTTATGATAAGGTGTTGAAACATCGAAATTTGCTGCGTAAGATTACCTTATTGGAGAAAACAGCCCTCTATATCAAACCACATTTTGTATCAGTTCTGTCATGGCAGAATAATTGATTGTAGACTTATTAGGTTTATATTATAAATTTTTTTATCATCTTATAATATTTATGAATACTTTAAATTTGAAGACTTGAGAATTTGAAGAGATCTATAAACCATTTTTTTGTAATTTTTTTGAAATTTTGTTCTTCTTATTCTCAACTCTTCATTTTATAACACCGTTCCATACTAGACAATATGGTCACCGTATATAACATACTTACTGACTTAACAAATTATTATTTGTATTCGTATACTATATACCAGGTGTGGCCAAACTTTTAGCTTTTAGGGGCTACTTTTTCAATAAAATATAGTCTGCGGTCGACTATGGATATGGGCAAATAATTTTAAAATTTTAGAAGATAATTAAAGAAGTCATTACATCGCCGATTTAAATTGCAAACCTCCACTTTTGGTCAAAAATTACATTTTCACACTATTAGAAAGAGAAAAACACCTCACATTGGCTATGAAACACCGCTATTATGCTCCTATTTAATTGAAATCACATGACAAGCAAAAAATTTATGCGTTTTAAGAAAGTTGTGCAAAATATGCTATTTACGAGTTAGCAGGTTTGCAATCTAAGCCGACGATATATTTTTTATTTTATGAATTCTAACAATATTTATTAAAATTTTAAAAAATACAATGTTATGAAATAAATACGAACAAAACAAATTTTAAGCATACAATTTTTATTTGGATGAAACCTGGCATTGCATAAGAGCAGCAAGTTTCTCAAAATTTGGCTCCTATGAACTTAAAGCAATTCTTAAGCATGACTCTAAATGTAGATCCGTTATTTGCGATCGCTGTTTTGTTTTGATCGCATTCATATAAGAAAATGCGGATTCACATAAATATGTGGAGCCAAAGAAGGAATTGAAACGAGCAACCATTGTCCAAATATTTGGATATTTATCTTTGCTTATTAGTTTCCAAAATCTATTTATTATGTAATAAATAAATATATTTTATATTTATATTATTTTTGATCAACGAATAAAAAAATTAAAATATATTATATGTTTGTAATAAAGTGCTAAAAAATGGGGAAAAATTATATATTATTAATTATATAGTCAAATACTAAAATATAGAAAGGTTAAATCAATAATATATTTATAGAAATATGAAAGATATGTTAGTTTTAATTATTATAATAATATTAATAAAAAAAAAATTGTAAATGGAAGGGCTGTTATTTTTCATTTAAATTTATAACTTCAATTAAAATAAATACTTCATTTTGGAATGGATATAAGAGGAGGGGGAGGTAGAGGCGAAATTTGGGTAGAGTAGAGTAGTCTAGGACTAAACGGTGTTTTGAGAAAGGGATGCCCTTGTATAAAAAGTATATAAATTATCGGGATAAGAGATATAAAAGATGTAATAACATATAGGATGATTTTGAACTAAAATTAATTTTTAATAAATTTAAAAATAATATCCTGGGTAACGGGTAGATTCTTTTCTATAATCCCAGTAGAAAAGAATTCTATTTCAGGGATTGGCGTCCCTGCCCTCACGTGAGCTCATGATTTCTTCTAAATCCCTCTTCTATCTGGAGGAATCATGTCCTTTACCCATTGACGCCTTTCCATCCATTCCCTTACTCTTACTCTCCCCCCCTCCCCTGATCATTAAAAAAAATCAACTTTATTTGGATGAAGGAGAATACCTAGCATAGCTTCATTAAAAAGAAAAAAAAATTGAAATCTTGTCTCTTATAGGAGACTCTTTAGAGTCTCCTATATATATTTGAATTAACCCCCGAAGGGGGTTAATTCAAATATATCCAGATTACGTCAATTCTCCCACTAGCAAAACTCCTTTTATTCACGAGTGAGACATGTCTTATGTGCCTCTGAGAGGACCCACCTCTCCTACGCTTCATATCAGTAAAAACTTGGAACTCATATTTATAGAACGCTTTGGAGAATTAGGAAAAACCAATCAAATCAATGTTTTTCATTTTATTAAAATTTTTGACTAAATCTTGTAAATTGTGATCAAGACCAATCCATTGACCATAATTTTAGCCAGATTCTAAATAAAATTGATTTTTCGTATCATTAAATGGAAATTTTTAATTAATTTTAATATTGGTTTATTTTTACAATTCAACAAAAATCTTGCCTCATAACAACAGATAAAACCTATACGAATCGATTCATCATGAAACGTAGATTCATTTTCACTACTATTCTATAATTTTACGATGCTTCGTTGATTAAATATTAATTATTGAATTTTGACAGATTGAAAAGATTTGCCGCCATGTTGACCCCCTCCGCCACCTCTTCTCACCTCCCTCCCACCCTCCCTCCTGGCCTGCCGGTGAGCTTCGAGCGCTCAGTTCGCATTCCCTTTCCAGTCGAAGACGTTGACCGGCGTCACCACCGTAATCATCCCTCAATCAAGAATTAATTGTAAATTTATTTATTCCTATTAATTTCAATGAAGTTTAATAAATTTTAGAAAAGATTCAAATAAAAATTTAATTTTATAAAATATAGATTTTTAACTTTTTACTGATATATTAATTATATATATTTAATAAATTTCGCCCCCACCTCCAATGCTTTGCTTCTCGGTGACCTTGAAGGGGACAGTATAGCAATGTCTTGCTTACCCCCAATGCATGAGATTCAACTGCCTTTGACTTTATTTTCAAAATAAATTATATTATTTCCCTTTAGTTAAATGAAATTATATACAATTTAATTATACTACGTATTATATGACAAATAAATTAATACGAATTATTTTAATAAATCGATTTAACCAACTTTTCCATCCCAATCATTCCTTCTTTTTTGTATTTTAACATTGAAACATTCATTTCTCCTGCTATTCTATTCTATTTTCAAATTTTATATTCAAAAATAAATAACTTAAAATAACATAAAAATTACTTGAAAAGGAAGGAAATAATTTTATTGTTTTTATGTATGAAGCAATAAGAAATAAGAAAGAAGAAAGTTTCATGAAATGTAAAATTAATTTTTAATAAATTTAAAAATAATATCCTGTGTAACGGGTAGATTCTTTTCTATAATCCCAGTAGAAAAGAATCCTATTTCAGGGATTGGCGTTCCTGCCCTCACGTGAGCTCATGATTTTTTCTGCCTTCCCTCTCCCATGGAAAAATCATGTCCTTTACCTTTTAACTTTTCCAACTTTGGCTTCGCGGGCTACTTTTAAAGCCTTTGCGGTCGATGTGTTGGCCACCCCTGCTATATACCTTCTAAAGGTCCAAAAAGATTAAAAGGTGGTCATCATTTATATTTGTAATTAGTATTGTATAGATTTAGAAATTCGATTTTTTCCAAAATAAAATTTTATATTAGATTATAATTCCCTATAAATATTTAAAAAAATCAATATAAACATTTTACAAGATATATAATATTTTATTGATAAACATTTTTTTAATATTATTATAATATACTTATATTTATAAAGAATTAAAATTTGCAGAAAAAAATTCCCTTCATTGTGTAAGTATATTTTGTCAGCTTTTTATTCACTTGCGGTTTTCCACGGTTTTCCTTTATTGTTTGCTATCTTGTTTACAACAAACTTACTGATGAGAAAGGCGAGAAATGAAATGAGAGAGAGAGAGAGAGTTAGGGAATGAGAGAAAGGTTGAAAATAATATCATTTCAACATGCAAAGTTCATAGAACTTGGAAGTTTTGAGCTTGAAATGACACCAAAAGTGAGAGAGAGAGAGAGAAAGGAGGTGGTTGAAACGGTTGAAAAAGATATTAATGAATAGAGGTGCAAAAAATTACTTGTTAAGAATTTGTTCTTATTTAAATTATAATAATATAAAATTGACAAATAAAATAACAATTTGTTAACAAAAATTTTTGAAACTAGGACTGTAAAATATTTGTTTTTCAATTTAACTATTTACTATCTCGCCAGAGATAGTATTGCGATCATTAAAATTTTCAATGTCGAGATTTTAATGTTTTTATAAGTTTTGAAGGTCCCTGAGTTATTTTCACAAAGGTTGAGAAAAATGTCTGTGTGTGTGTGTGTTTATGTGTGAGTGTATGTAGAAAAGATTACGCAAAAATGGTTTTAGCTAGAATAATATAATTTGGTACTCAGGCATTATTCAAAATTCGTATTTTTCTATCAACTTTTGAGAAATGTAGCTCTTTCAGAAGAGGATCATTACCTACCACGTTTTTATTATTTTTTTTCCTCTAAACTCACTATAAAAATAAAGATATATATTTGATAGTTTTTCACATGATTAAAAATTGTATAAAACTGCTATATATAGAATTTCAGCTTGACTGAATCGCTGAAAGTACTGGAATTAATTTTTTAACACATTGACTGAAAATCACACGCCAGCACGTATCGTGGTGCCATCAACAAAGACCCAAACATGCGCTGGTTCAATAAAAATTATTTATTAATTTTAATTTATAATTTAATTTAAGTATAATATATGTTAATTAATCCAATTCAAAATTGCGAGATAGTCGTGTGGAGACACTCCAGATTATTATAAATGTTACGCAAAGCAATATTTAATAATATTTAGAAACTTTCCTAAAGGATAAATAATTACTTTAGTATTTACCAAAAATGTTAATATATGTAGATTGTTAATATTTATTTACTAATTAATAATTATAAATACTTGTATTCATCATATCTAATCTAGGACCTAAAAATTGCAAATAATGTTTAACTTTTTGTTGTTTGTTTCTCAATTTAATCTTGTATTTTACAATGATATTAATTCTTTCGTTGTTTTTGGAAATGATGATTCTATGTGATTTTAGATATATAATATCTTAGGTCTTCATTAATATAAATAGTTTGATAAAAACGTTGAAACATATGAAACATATTAATAATTTATAAAATAATTTTAATTTTTTTTAATAATAACAAAATAATTTGATATAATAATGATAATTCTCATATAAATATAATATTTTCTTAGATATTTATTGACACATGTTATTAGTTGAGTTCATTCTAGTAAAATGAATAAATTAATTAGAAAAATCAATGAAAATTATTTTTTCCGATAAATGAAACTTTTATAAATAGATTATTTTTGCTAGTCTAATAATATTAGATAGATTTAGACATTATATGATTTTATTTAAAAGATTTTTTTTAATTATCAAAAAATAATAAATAAAAATTGTTTATAAAAATAAGAATAAATTTTTTTATTTTTATTTGAGTATATTTATTTTTTTTTAAGTGACTATATTGAATAAATACGATAATTAGTTTATTTTGATCAATTTTCCAGAATTAGTCAACAAGGAAAATTTAAATTATTGGTAATACTTTTCATCCATGTGACTGATGCTACCCTCTAACGCAATTTTAGTGAATTTAATCAATTAGATTATTTGACTCAACCGCGCTTTTATTCAATATAACTCGCTTTTCGTGAATAAATAACTAAAGTTAATATTATATTTTATTAATTATTTTGCATATATATACATATTCACAAATGTAAGGGTCTGTATCATATAAATAGATAAATTATAAAACAAAATTTAAATTGACAAAAATTAAATTCAAAATACATTTGTTTTAATTAAAAAATCTATTTTCGTTTCATTCAATAATTTTCTTTCTAAAAAATTAATGAAACATCGATTAATTAATTTTTATTTTTATTTCTTAGATGGACAAGATATTTCTTTAAAAGTCATAATTTACTCGTTATAATTAATTAAATGATAAAAATTTCTAAAATAAATTATTTAACTCAAAAGATGAGAAGATCTTTGAAGGTAGCTGGTTTATCTCCCTGCAACAATTTTTAGTTTTTCTATCAGACTTTATTAGTAATAATATAATATTTAAACTATAATTCTATTTTATTAAAGCACTATTAAATGAAGATAAATACTAACAAATGTTTTAGGGTCGTTTAAATTTTTAAAAATTATATACCAAATTAGATTTATTTCACTCAATAAGTACGCATTATATTGACAAGCCATCGGAATGATTCACTCTGCAATGTTAAGGATGTCATAGGTTGATAAATTTTAGTTCTTATATGTATGCAAGTATATACTCGTATCAGGAACGTCTAGAGCATAGGTTCTTAAACTTATGTACTCCACGGACCCCCACTTGAAAAAATTTTTTTTGACGGACCCCCATCACAACTTTAGGTACTTTTCGTCATTTTATTAATTAATTTCTGGCTTACGATCTCATAAGGACAAGGATATATGATGAATATTTCTAACAGTGATTGGTGAATAACGATTTTTTTGCATATTGTAGAACACATTTTATTAGAAATTATAATATTGAAGAAAGAAAATACAAACATTGTCATAGCAACAAATCTCACAAATTATAATGGGTACTTACATTAAATTCATATAAATATTTTATAATTTTTTTCAGAAAATATTAAATAAGAAATATTTTAAAAAATAACTGCATCTATCTCATTAAATATAACTTACATATTTAATGAGATGTATGCAGTTGTTTTCTTGAAACAAGAATCTCAATATCTGGCTTAATATTGGAAACTTTTAATCTAAGATCCGGCTCTACATTTAATTTGTTTCTATATTTAGACTTAATATAAAATAGTACCGAAAAAGCTTGTTCGCATAAATATGTTGTGCAGAATGGAATCAAGTGTTGAAGTGCTTTATTTGCAAGCGCAGGATAATCTGACCTGAGAAGTAACCAAAAGTTGCTCAATTCAGTTTTGTTAAATTTTAGTTTATAAGTTGTATCACATGATAATTCCACGAGAATATCTTGTTCAGGTGCAGATAAATGTTTAGCATTTGTAATTTCCATATTAAATGGATCTCTGATCCAGTTATTGCAAGGATCAGGAGTAGAAAAATACTTCCTGAAGTTGCTTTTCAAAGTAATTAAATGTTCAACAAATAATTGACGCGTTTGATTAAGCAATTTTTCACTGGAGCTTTCTATGAAATCATTGAGAGTTGGAAAAGACTCATATACACCGTTCTGGATGCGTTTCGACCACAAGTCGATTTTTTTAATCATTGCTTCTATTTTATCTTCAACTTTAAATATATTTACAACAGTACCTTGCAGGCTCAAATTAAGTTCGTTCAATTTTGTAAAAATATCAGTCAAGTAAGCCACCTTAGCTAACCAGATAAAATCATTGAAACATTCGGTCAGTTCAAAATGCGCATCTATTAAAAACAATCGTATTTCATCTCGAAGCTCAAAAAGGCGAATGAGTACTTTCCCGCGGGACAACCAACGTACATCTGTATGTAATAATAAATGTGTATGTTGACTACCCATTTCCTCACACAAAATTTTAAAAACTCTGGAATTAAGTGGACGAGCCTTAATGAAATTGACAATTTTAACTACTTCGTCTAATGTTCTTTTCAAATCTGGTGACATATTTTTGGCTGCTAATGATTCTCTGTGAATGCAGCAATGATTCCAAACAACCTGAGGCGCAACATTTTTAATAAGAGCAATCAATCCAGTTCTTGTACCTGACATTGCACGAGCACCATCAGTGCAAATTCCAACACATTTTGGCCACTCTATTTCATTTTCGGTTATAAAATTATTCAAACTGTTAAATATGTCATTAGCTGTCGTTCGTGAAGGTAGTGAATCACAAAACAATACATCTTCTTGTATTTGATTTTCAAACTCATATCTAATGAAAGCTAACAAATTGGCATTATTAGTGACATCAGTACTTTCATCCAATTGTAATGAGTAATAGTGACTTTTGCGCACTCTCGATATTAATTCTTCTTTTATATTACATGACATGTCTTCAATCCTATTCTTAACCGTATCATTTGATAATGAAATCAAATTTATATCGTTTGCTGCTTTAGTTCCTAACATTATATTTGTAATTACTTTTGTAGCAGGAAGAATTAATTGCTCTGCTATATTATGCGGCTTTCCTGCTTTAGCAATAAGTAGAGCTACTTCATATGATGCCATTACTGCTTTCTTACTCATACCACCAGATCCCGTCTTTACCATCAATTTCTGACTTGAATTAAGTTCTTCTTTTTTCATTTTAAAAAATTCGATAGACTTACTAACATGCTCGCTGTGCTTTGTTTGTAAATGACGTCTGAGATTAGCAGGTTTCATACTTTCATTGGATAAACTTTCCTGACATAGAACGCAGACTGGTCTTTCCACATCATTGTTGCAAATATAAGTAAATCCAAATGATAAATAATCATCCGAATATTTTCTAGTTTTGCGTTTCTTGGTAGAGTTTGCTGTTGATGCCTCATCATCTGATTCTTTCCGTTTCTGTGTTGAACCGGTTTGTAGCCAACGATCCATTTTATGGAGTAATTTATTAACATTGAACTACAATAATATAAATATAATATAAATATAATATAAATATAACGAATTATTATTTACTAGCTATGTTTTAATATGATTTTAAATGAATGTTTTAATATCATTTTAAATGAATATTAATTTATATAATAAATATATTTCGTAATTTGATTCTAAAATATTATTAATTTCGTAATTTGATTCTAAAATATTATTAAAATAAATATTTTTTATTCATAAAACTAACTTATATTTACATCTCAAAAACAGCCTTTCTGGGAAATTGCAAAATGTGTTTATTTTTTTATATAAATAATGATCGTGCAAATTACACTAAAAATTAAAAAAATTATTAGCTATAATAAACTATTATTAGCTATAAATTAATTATAATTAATTAAATTAATAAAAATAATTTAAAGATACAACTCGTTGAGAAATGAACTTATAATTAACATTAATCAAAATAATTTAAAGTTACAACTCGTTGAGAAATGAACTTATAATTAACATTTGCTTTAAAACTGTTTAAAACCCCAGAGTGGACGCTGACAATTTGGGTTTTTCCGGGTAAGACTGTCCCCTCCCCTGGTTTTCCCCAATAACAAAGTGAAAGAAAATTCCCTTATATGCCTCCCCTTCCGAGCCCCTAAGAGGGGTTATTTTAAAGGAACAATCGAAAAATGATTTTAAATGAATGAATGGATGAAAATTCAAATTTTATATATAGTTTTTTATATATGTTTATTTATTCACAAAAAATTAATTGACATAATTATCAATTTAATAAAATAAAATAGTATTATTAATAGTATTAAATTATAGCCGTAATTCTCTAGGAGGATATAGTTAAACAATGAACTTTAAATATTTATATATGTATATATTTTTACGATGATTTTTTTCCGAGGACCGCGGACCCCCAGTAAAGGCTTCGCGGACCCCCAGGGGTCCGCGGACCACAGTTTAAGAACCACTGGTCTAGAGGGGTTGAAGGGCAGCTGGGCATAAGTTCTCCCATAGGGGGTTCAACTAAAGGGGAGCCAGAAGGAGGGGGAGGCATGGTGGTGAGATTGGACCAGGCGTTCCAGCTATCGATCTTCTGTTAGCTTTTAAAGCTGATACCGTGAGCTCCTGGCCTTCAATAATAAAACCTGTTGTCATAGACAAACTCAATTATCTTGACATTGCATATAAAATATGACAGGTTGTTTTTTTTCTTTTATTTTTGTTTGTAAATGAATAAATCGGATTATTTAATTAATTAAAAAAAAATCATATATAAATTATACTTAATAAAAAAATGATTAATGTTTCAGTTGTTATAAGTTTTTTAATTATTTTTTTTTATGAATGCTTATTAATTCAAATAGCTTTAGGTGATTTTATTCCATAAACATATATTAATTATTTTTAAATCGAAATTATAAACTATTTTCATTTATTTATTTATTTAACGCTATTTTTATAATTCACATATTAAAAATCATGACACCTAAATCTAAATAAACTATTTAACCAAAAGCTAACGTGTATAGAGCAATTTTTCAAAAAATTTAAAACTATTTTTTGTGTGGAATGTACGAAGAAAATTCCAATTTTTACAATAAAATAATTTGAATAATTTTTCTTTTTTGTGTATTAATAAATTATTAACTTTATCAATACTCTTAGAATCATTTTTGGTTTGATGTTTTATTCATCAGTATCAGTAATAACATAATTTCTCATTTTTTACTTTATACTTTTATTTCTATTATTTTATTTTTATGTTGTATTAATGTAATTTATTTATTCTTTTCTTCTCCTTCATAAAATGTGTACGCATCAGCTACATATACGATATAGCATGATATATTTTCCTAAGCTTATCATGAAAGATGATGATGATACATTATTATTTACATTTCCTTAATATTGACATATGAAAGGACGTATTTTAAGAAGAAATAATTTATATAAATATTACAAGAAAAACATTAAAATATTTATATTTTGATTATTTTTGTATATTAAAAAATAATTATCCATATAATTTTTCCATATTTTATTTTTGAAATACAATAATCACCTAATAAATTAACATTTTATTCTAAATTAATTAGATATCGATAGTGTTAACCAATTATATATTTAATTTATGAAAAAGTTTTGAAATTTTATTAAAAGTCGTTTTTTAAAGTCACTTAAAAAAATTAGACAATTTTTGCACATGAAATGAAGTTATTTACTTTACTTACTTTAAATTTTAATTTTTATTTTTTTAGTTGTTATTTATAAATTTATTGTTACAATTATTTATAGAATGGTTCTCAATAACTTAGGTTATGAAAATCATAGTTTTTTTTATTTTTGGTATAAGGATAAAAACTTCGGCTCATCGAACAGTTATAATTATTAGCAGCACCATACCAATAGACCAACTAATAGTAGAACGAAGTCAGATGTGGAATTCCAAAATCGATGGTGACTTTGCAAAGACAGGGTGGTGCAGAGGAAACGCATGATTTTCAATATTGAATTACTGGGACACATTGGGTTGAAAATAATAAAAACAAGTATTAAATGATAGGTTTTTTAATGCAGTTTTTGAAATTACAAACCATATTTAGGTCGCATAATGGATGAAATGTTTACGGAAGATCCCGATGCTACAGTCTTCATGAGTAATGAAGCACATTTTCATCTTGACGGTTACGTCAATGCTCAAAACTGTCGGTATTGGGCATCGGGGAACCCACAAGAATCACACCAAAGACCTCTGCACATTTTAAAGGTAACAGTGTGGTGCTGCATTTCAAAGTTGGGGATTGTTGGACCCTATTTTTTTTGAAGAGGAAGGAATTGCAGTTACTGTTACATCAGCTCGCTACGTTGAAATGTTAAACAACTTCCTGTGGGGATATTTGCAATAAAAAGTGTACATCAACAAGTCTCGCACACTCGATGACCATTCGTCAGGAAATTGAAGCTGTGCCGAATGAAATGTTGGAGAGAGCCGTCCGTAATTTTCAGAAGAGGATCCAAATTTGTATCCAGCAAGAAAGACGTCATCTCAAAGGCATTATTTTCCGAACCTAAATATGGTATGTAATTTCAAAAACTGCATTAAAAAACCTATCATTTAATACTTGTTTTTAGTATTTTCAACTCATTGTGTCCCAGTAATTCAATATTGAAAAACATGCGTTTCCTCTGCACCACATTTCTTTCTTATTACTTTATACTTTTTATAATTTTGTATCAATACAAAAATTCTAAGGAGAAAATAAGTAAATTGAATGTAAACATGTTGCAATTTAGATTTAAGGATGATAGACCATGATTCTGAAATATTGAATATACCATATAAAAAATTTATTTAAAGCTAATAGTGAAAGATTACACGGATGATTTGGTTGGTCATCAGTCTCGCTTAATTGATTGACTCAATTTATTCAAAGTTGGAATTTAATCAACCCAATTAAAACCAAAAAAATATATTTTTTTTAATTTATCAACAAGTTAAAATAAATAAAAATCGAATTTCTGATGGATAAAAATTTATCATTACATGAGATCATAAAACTTTTAAAAAATATTTATAAATTCATAAGGATTTTTTATTTTATTATAAATAATTTATTTTACTAACACTTTTATTAATTATTTCTATTAATTATTTAATAATTTATTTAAGATTGAATTAAATAATTTAAATAATCAATCTAATTATATGTTAAATTAACATAAGTGTGTGCCTCTTGAATGAGATAGATTGAAGCCAATGGTCACTTAAATTATATATTATATATGTATATATATATATACACATTGTTTGAAAAAGGTGTTAGAGTTTATTTCTAGAACTTATGTGTTTTCCTACTGCCTGTATTTTCAAATTAATTTTGAAATGTAAATTTTGTAATTTTGAAATGTAGCCTGATAGATTCCTTAAGATTATATTTGTTCGATTTTAATTTATTTTTATCATCTTAATAAATAAATAAAAAAAATCCTTAAATAAATAGATGTTTAAAAAATTTATTATTTTGACATGACACACAATTCACACAATTAATTTAAATATAAAATACCTAGATATTAATTTAAATGAACTAAAGTGCATATTGAACTTGTAAGCTTATGTAATTAATATTAGTGGTTAAGAAAATTTGAAATTTACTAACTCTGATAATTAAATTTTTTTTTTTTTTTGTTTAAAAAATGTTTATCTAAAATATATTTTCATATCCCTTTTTAAACCTTTTGTTGTGTTTTTGAACTTTAACCAGTTCTTTATTTATCCGATTAAGTACTTATTATTAAATTTGTGTTTGACGAGAGTGGGACGACAAGGACCCCTCATTTCTGGGCCCCCATTCCTATTCCCTCCCGGTAGAACCTGTTGCACTCGGCAACAGGCTTTCGATGGCCAACTTGACTTCATTAGCCAGTACATTAGATTCACATTTATCAAAATGATTTATTGAATTTTTTTTAGAAATTATTATAAATTCTTATTTGTTTAGTTTTGTTTCACTAAATGTGCTTATTCAAATTTAAACCGTTGATTAATGCATATTTTCTCATAAATAACTAAGTGTATTATTTTTCAATTTACTTAATTTTTTTTGTATATTATTTTATTTATTTTATTTTATTTTATTTTATTTTAATGTTTTTTTTTTTTGTAAATTACTTAATTGAAAAAATTTTAAGATTAGTCTATATTCATAATCTTTTATTTTTGGTTCAATTATGGAATAAATTGTAGTTTATGTTCTCTCTGTAATTAATTAATTTAAATTAATTTATTAGTATAACAAATCATTTCTTTTTTATTCTTTATGAAAATATTTTTTTCATTTTTTTAGTTGATTAAAGATAGACAACGTCAGCCATACTTTCTAACTAAAAAAAATTTCTTTTTTGGAGTTTACTTACTTTTCTTTCTGAATCTAAATTTATAAATGCATCCTTCAGACTCGGTGATATTTACTAACCCTTTAGAATTTAGATTAAATTAAATTCACATACTATTATACATTTCTAAATAGAAAAATAAATTAATTCATGTTTTGTTAAGAAATATAATTTATGAATAAATTTTATTATTTAAAAGTTTTATCACCATTATTTATATTTTTTAAAGAGAATCATGATTTTTTTTTGAAAAATTAATAAAATATAATAAATTATATTTTAATATAAATATCGGTCTAACTAAATCCTTTAGTGGTTTTAACTTTATTTGAATTATTAGTTTTATTCTATTAAAAAAAAAGATTTTTTTTCAATTTATTATTTTCTATTATATAAAACAAGTAGGATCTTTCAGTCTCTCATCTTTAAATATTGGTTTATATCTAGAAGGTCAATCGAGTTTAAAAGATTACACCACACCCTTTTAGGGAATTTGTCAATGGAAAAAGACCGAGCGTTAATAACAATTTGTCATCTAAATAGATAAACTGAATTAAGATTATATTAATAAAGGAATTTATTAATCTCTCATTCTCCAATTTTAAATTTGAAAAATCGGAATTAAAATTATATTTTGTTGAAATTTAAATTTTTAATATTTTAATAATTCAATTGCTCCGATTTCCAAAAATATAATTGAAAATTAACATAGTTGAAAACTATATTTCAGTTTTTTTATTTTTCTTATTATTTTAAGTTATTGTTAAGTCTTGATTTAAGTATTTTTTTTTTTTTTTTTTTTTTGCTTTTTCGGAATATATCTCCATTTAGCCAGCTTTCTCAGATTTGTTTATTATTTTTATTTATATTTATATATCGATGCACTCGGCGAGGTTTGAACCCTCGAACTCGAGTCGGAAGGGTCACTAAAACCTCGCGGCTAAGCTCCCGGTCATTTAAGTTTTATAAAATCTAAAAAAATGAGTTCCTTTTGAGTTAAAGATTTTACAGAAAAAAAAAATTGTATTTTTCTAGGGATATCCCTTTTAATTTCAATTATCAACACAAAATATTTTAATAAAATTTTATTCTAAATACTCTTTAATCATATCTGCCTTTTTCCTTCGTATATCACTTATAAATGATAATGTTCTGCTTTATATGCATATTTATGCCGAAATAATAGATTTTTTTCTCCATAAATGAGTGCTTTTATTATGAACATAACTTTACTAATTAGAAAATGAATAATTTATCTAAGTACACTATCCATGGGAGAGGATTTGAAAACTCATGCCGACAAGAATCTAGTGGAACTTCATCGAGCAGAAAATTAAACTGCATGAATTAACCACACTCAATTTCATAGTCTGATTTAACAGATGATAAATAAATACTATTATCATAACACTATAAAATCTTGCTTTATACAATATTAAATTGTTTTATAATATCATCTAGAAGAATAAAATCTTCTCTTGGCAATTTTATCGAATTAAGTATTTTTATATTTTAAGTATTTATAGAAATTTTTTAATAATTGATTTAAAATTTTGTTATATTTGATTTTATATATATATATATATATATTACTATGAGTTGAAATATTATATATAATTAGTTTATAATTTTCATGTGTTTGTTTGAAAATAGGATTTGTTTATCTACATTGAGAAAAATACAAAAATTATTTTAAAATTAAATTAATTAAACATTTTTATTTTGAGAAATTTTGAGAAATTTATTTTGAAAAAAAATAATATAAAAATAAGTTGACCTGTGGCCAGGTCCGAACCGACCGACGGTTTGAAGTAAATAAATTTCCAGCTTCAGAAACAATTTCAAATAATTTTAATATATCTATTCATGCAATAAAAAACAGATATGTACATAACATAAATATTTTTAATTTTATTTTATTTATAATATATATGTCAGACCAGGCTGTGAAGTCATTAATGACTGGATGACGTCATATAATTTTAAATTAAGAAAAAACGAATAAAGATGATTTTTCTCGAGGATAAAAGTGCATGATTTGTGGTGTATGTAAAAAATCTCCTCATGTGAAATTTGGTATGAAAACAATACTTCCCTTACTATCGTCAATCGCTAATATTACCACTTCCGGTTTCCGAATTTGCACCAAAAGTTGATCAATTCATCATACTGATGCATTAAGTAAATACACTAAATTTTAATAAAATCCGTTGAGCTGTTCAAGCTGTACACATCTATAATGACGGACAGACGGACGGACAGACATCATGCTAAAAATACTTTTTTCTATTAAGAAAATTCATGATTCGTGGATATATGTAAAAATCCCCACATATGAAATTTGATGTAAAAACAATACCTCCCTTACTATCGTCGGTCGGTAAAAATTGAATTCCACAATAGAAGAGAATGAATATCAAAGAATTACGTGACCTCTTTATATTCACAACCTTATTAAGTATTTTAAAATTGAGGAGGTTATGTCAAGCGAGAGAAATGATTCGAATTGAGGATGAAATTTAGCTTATGTGAAAACGAATTGGAACTTAAGAAAATGATGGTGATTGATGGGCGGGAAAAGGAGGGAAGAAGAATAGAGCAGAAAGGGAGGAAATAATATTCAAATTAATATGAGGAATTGAGAGAAAAAAATTAAATGAATTGGCTCAGTGTTTGACGATTGAAATAAAGGGGATGTAGATATCAAGAATTGTCGAGTTCAGCAGTACCATATTCTTTATAAATATTTTAATTAGAATACGTATATTTCTTATTTTTATGTAACGAAATAATAAACATTTAATTATAAAATTAATTTTTTATACTTGAACGTGAGAAGAATAACGGTAAACTAATTGGAAAACTAGCTCAGTGGGTGGGGTAAACCAACAAGATTGAGAATTAAGAGGATTATAAATATAAAATTCGATATAAAAGAGTATAGAATGGTTTGAAAATGTAGGAACGGTTCAAAATGGTTGCATGTATTTTTTTGGACAGTAGATCTCTAGAATTCTGAAATTCAAAAAATGATGATTTAAAATCTGTTGTACTTTTTCGGGAGTATATTTTATTTAAAATTAATTTCTAGAAATTCATTTTTTTAAATTAGCCCTATGCATATTTATTTTTCAGAGACGAGAGGGATTGTAAGTTTCGTTTTATCGTTTTTATGTAAATGAGGAAAGATTTAATATATAAAAAGGATGCCAAATTCATTTCAATAATGACAGAATGGAATGAATTTATCTGACTAATGTAAAATGGGAAAGCTTCGACAAACCGGCATAAAAATCTTTCTTTAAATGAAAATAAATAATTACTTACATCAATGGTTCTCAACCTTTTTTTCAGGCGTACCCCATAGTTTTACATATTTTTGTAAGTACCCTTTTCCTATTATTTTTTTAAAATGCAAGATTAAGGTTGAAATAAAAATAACTAGATTTTTCATTTCTGAAATTTTATTTTGTGAAATTAAAAAAAAATATAAATGTATGTTTAATAGTGAAAAATAATGAAACAAGAACAAGAAAAATGCCAATACATGATTAAATTATAAACATAGAAACAATAAATATAAAATATATAATGAACAAATAACTAATTACAAATATATGAATTTAATTGCTAATGAGAAACTTGCTGTGTTAAATTTTCAGCAATTTTTTCATAATTTGGTTCCCAAGACGTCAATTGACATCGAATGTCCGCTGATGCGTTTAATTTATTTCTTTTTTTTGTTTTTGTATCACAATATTTTGCAAAGCCGCTTTCACATAAATAAGTAGTTGACAAACGGCAAAAGTCGTATCATGGCCTTTTTAGCAACACTTGGAAAAAGTTCTTGAAGTGTAATCCAAAATGTCGAAACAGGCACACAAGAAAATTTTTCTTTATATGTGGAGTCGTAGCAAATTTCAATCAGTTCTTCTTCTTCTTTTGAGTTTTTATTTTTTGAAAACGGATCTGCTATCCACATATCATTTTCAATGTTTTTGTTTTTTAGAAAATACTCTATAAAAGAGCTTGACAAATTTGAAAGATGTTCTAAAATTTTCTTTTTTAAATTAAAATTTATTGAAGTATTGTTTTCCAACAAGTAAGAATCCAACAAATTAAAACAATCAAATTCATGTCTCTTAACTCTTTCTATCCACATACTAATTTTTGCTTGAAAAACTCAAAGGCAAGCAATTTTTAAACTTATTAAAAAATCTAGAAAATTTATTATTATCACAAAAAATTAATAAAATTCGCCATTTTATACAGAAGCTAAACTGTACCCCTCGGACAACACCTGCGTACCCCTGTTTGACAACCACTGACTTACATATTGATAAATATTTATTTCTGTATCTTTATTTTAGGGTAAAAATAAATAAAAATATTCAATTTTTTAGTTTTATATCCTCTGAAACGTTGTCCTCTCGTCTATCGTCTATAAAAGGATATCGGGATGGCATATAAATGAATGCGTCTTGAGAATTTGGTTCATCTTTTATGATCATCGTTCTATTGCGTTTCTGGCTGGCGTTGAGCTGAGTGCGCAGTGGATGGCGCCGCCATGCTTTCGCTCTCCCCCAACCCTTCCTCGACGCCGTGTGCCCTATATATAACCTCCGGAACCTCCAGTTCTCTCCCAGCCTCCAGTGGGTCCAGCCTCCTCCTCAATGCTTTTCCTCCACGTGTTGTTGTTGTTCTTCCTATCTGGTGACAACCCACCACAAATAATAAACTGGTGAAAAGACAAACACAAAAATCAAGGGTAAATATTAAATGGACAACCAAAAACGATGCCGAGGACCACAATCAACGATCCACAAGAGGCTATCCGCCTCGAGCCGTTGATGAAACAGAGTAAATCGGGACAGAATGGGTCAGTTAAAGGTAAAAAGAAATAAACCAAAAAAAAAAAATATATAAAAGAACATATAACAAAAAAAAACAAAAAACAAAAAAAATAATAATTAAATAAATATTGACGCACTTTTAATAAAGCTCTTTTCTTCTGCACAATTTCTCTCAATCATATCCAATTTTTGCCCTTTAATTAGAAAATAAAATTATTTAAATATCTTATTGTGTGCACTAAAAGTTTTTCACGCACTAAACATACTAATTTAGATTTTTATTTCAAATAAGTATTTAATAAAGTTTAATTTCAAAAAATAGCTAAAGCAAGTTTTTTATTTATACATTATAATAATATTTCATCATATTATATATATTCTTAATTAATAGTTTTTTTTATATTTTTCTGCACATGTTATGTTATTTTTTCACCAAAAGTGATAATTTTTATTTTATTAACTTAATATACATATTTTTAATAAAATATATTTCTTTAAATATTAAAATAAAACTTTTAAAAATTATATGATAATTACATATTTCATGAGGCAAAGCAAATTAAGAAAAAAAAATATTGAACTATAATTTTTTAAAGAGAATTTCTATTTTTACTATCTCGCCAGAGATAGTATTGCGATCACGAAAATTTTCGATGTTGAGATTTTGATGTTTTTATACGTTTTGAAGGTTCCTGAATCATTTTCACTAAGGTTGAGAAAAATGTCTGTGTGTGTGTGTGTGTGTGTGTCTGTGTGTGTGTGTGTGTATGTAGGCAAGATTACGCAAAAACGGTTTGAGCTAGAATGATGAAATTTGGTACATGGACATTATTCAAAATTCGTAGTTTTCTATCAACTTTTGAGAAATGTAGCTCAACCGGAAGAGGGTCATTACCTACAACGTTTTGATTTTTTTTCCTCTAAAGTGACCGTAAAAATAAAAATATATGTTTGATAATTTTTCACATGATTAATAATTGTATAAAACTGCTATATATAGAATTTCAGCTTGATTGATTCGCTGAAATTACCAGAATTAATTTTTTAACACTGCAAATCTCACGCGCCAACACGTGACGTGGTGCCATCAACAAAAAGCCAAACATGCGCTGGTTTAATATTTATTATTTATTATTTATAATTTATAATTAATTAAATTTAATTTAAATATAATATATTATGTTATTTAATCCAATTCAAATTGCGAGATAGTCGAGTGGAGACACTCCAGCTAATTTTTTAATTAAAAATTAAATATAAAAATAGCATTTCTTTCATTGATTATTATTAACTCAAAACATACAAATATGAGTATTAGTTGGTATGCTATTTATAATTTGACTAAAGAAATGGTTGATTTTAAAAAAAAAAAAATATTAAGATGCAGTTAAAGATCATTTTTATTTTAACATTGATAATTGCTTTTTATTAATTAATTTTACATTAAAAGAAATAAATAAAGATCTATTTCTTTTACAAAATTTTTAAATGGCAGATGAACCTAAATTGTTCATTTTGTTTATTATCTGTTAAGATGGGGTTAATGGAGTGCTTAAAAGAAACATTCATTTACAAATAAAAATGTATGAACTCTTTTTATGACAGCAGTATTTAAAACTCAAGTGTGGTTAATTAGCAGTGAATGAAGAAAAAGAAGGGATTTCGAAAGTTGAGAATCGGAATTTGTTTTTCTTTGAATATAAATCAAATGGGATATTGTTTCAGATGCATGTTGTAAAATTGCAATTGAAAAAAAAATGTAATTACACTAATCGATTTATCTCTGTGACTGATTAGAAAAGGAAAATATAAAATTTATATTCAATTTTATTTAATTATAAATAAATTACATAATCATTTATTTTATTTCTTTCTTTATCTCTTTATTTATTATTTGGCTAACTTATCGTTAATATTGCTTTACGCATTCTATGTTTGGGGATGCATAGAGATCATGTATTATAATTATATATGTCATTTGCTGCTTATCATTCCATTAATAAATAAATTAATAATTAATGAATTGTATAAACAAGATTAAATCTCATTTTTTTAAAAATGAAAATAATTTTAGCTATCGAAATTTTAGCTAGTAGAAAATCTTTTCTACTTATTAGTAATACATTTTGTTTAAAAGAATAAATTAAAAAATGGAACATTTGATAGTTTAACTTTATTTCCATTTACACGTGTTCTATGTAAAATAAAAAGTAAAAGGATTTTAAAGGGATTAAATTCAGTGAATGAAAGAGACCACCGTGGTATCAGATCGATCCTGGGAAAAAATCAAAAAAAATCAAATGGAAACTTTAATATAGACATGATATTATCTAATTTTACTTTAATGGAATTGTTCAACAAGTGATATTATTCTTTCAATCGATCTTTAAGAAAAAAATAAATATGACATTCATAATGATCTAATAACAGTAATACTTTTGTTTAATAGATTAAGTAGAATTGAGAAACTTTAAGATAATTTGATAGTCAGATAGACAGACAATAATATGAACAATACCTCCCTTACTATCATCTATCGGTAAAAACCATCATTTTTCAATTTTTCTATCATTCAGAATTTATTTTTTGATTTTAATTTAAAATAAAATTAAACTCTAGAGCTTAGAATAAGAGAAGGTTTTAGCACTTAAAATACCTTCAAGAAGAAGAAACTAAGAGTACATGAGTATCAAACTGAAACCCAAAATGCATTACGTTAAAGGCCAATAGGTCATTAAGTTCAATTCCAGAGAGACTAAGGGACCATTATAAATTAACTAAATGTCAAGTTAGAAAGAAAGATAAAGGTATAAATGAAGAAAAAAATAAGATATATAAATCTATACTAATATTTCCTTTTAAATTAAAATTTTAAATTTTCTAAAAAATAACTTTTTATTATCGTATTAATCTAACTTGTATTAATTTTAATCACCTTTTATTAATTCTTTTGAAATAGATAAATGTGTATAATTTCTTATAATTATTATATTTTAAAATCTAAAAAATCAACTTCAATTTACAAAAATACTAAAATTTATCAAATAATTATAATTATTTGTTACTTAAATGTATATAGGAAATTTAAATATATATATATATATATATAAAATTTTATAATAGGTAAATAATAATTTGCAAATGGAGGAAATTTTATCAATACAATCGTTAAAAAAAATAGTTTTCTAAATAAATAAAATTTAATCAAAATATAAAATATTTTAACTTTATTTTTTAATATTATTTTTATTCAATTTTTTTTTAATTTTATTTGAGTTTATTTTGTCATAATAAAAATTGATTTTCTTACACTTCTCTTCAAGGAAAATTACATGTAATATATATTCAAGAGTCAGAAACTACTTTCTGAATTTCCATGTAACAAACTACCACCAAACTTTCCTAATTGCCTATATTATCTAATATTAAAAATCAATTGAGTTAGTATAAAAGATTATATCTATATATATATATATATATATACTATAATATAATACATATTATAATAGTATCTAATTTTGTAATGGTCATTATATATTCTTGTGATGCCGTGCAAACTCGCAGTTTCTAAAAATAAATTTGGTATAGAAAAATCAATGATGGTGTTGATTTAGGCATGAATACATACATCATATATATATTTAAAGTTATTTACAAACTTATTACCTTAAATACTGATTATTGATTGGTTAATTTTGCTATTTAAATTTATATATTATATTCGCTTGATACATATAACAACGGCTTGTAAGGCCTAAATAATTAAAGAAAACTTTTATTCCTGAAAAATCGAAAGGGGGATGAAATGGAATGGAGTGAATCCTTAATATCTATTAATTTTGCCCGAAGGGTTAAAAAGAGCGATTAATAAAAATACGATAGATACCTCTTCACTTCTATCGCACCTTGAAAATTGGGTGGACTGTATAAAAAGGTCTTTTTAAGAGATTAAAGATTCGGGATAGATAAAAGATCGCTAAATAAAACTGTAATCAAATTTTAACGATATTTTAATAACAAATTTATTTAAATGTAAAAAGATTAATTATATTTAGAAGAATCTAAATATATATTTATAACAACTTAAATCTTAAATTTAAATTTAAAAGGTGGGACTAAGTGCACATATCTGTTTGACCACGGGGATTGGGAAAGGGAATTCGCCTTCGAGTTTCCAACGGATTAACTGGACCCCAACGGATCCAACGGATCCAACGTGGCAGAAATGGTCCCCCTCAGGAACCAATGGGTTTGCCCTCTCGGAACGAAGTCGTGAGCACAGGGCCGGCAGCTGAAGGCTCCGTAGGAGCGTCGACGATCCCAAATTGCACCGCGTTCAAGTTGTAAATTTGAACGGACCAAATGCGTGTGAAGTCAACAGGCGGCGGCGGACGGGCCGAAAGACGGCAGGCAAAGAGGCAAGGGCGGCAAAACAACAAGCGGACCGAGCGCTCTGAAGAGCCTTGGAGATATATAAGGGTGGGGAATGTCACTCATTAGGGGTGGTAAGGGAGGGAGGTGGTCAAACTTATTAATTTATTACAATAAAAATAAATATTTAAAATTATAAATGAAATTAAAATAAAATTATAAATGAAATTAAAATAAAATTATAAATGAAATTAAAATAAAATTATAAATGAAATTAAAATAAAATTATAAATGAAATTAAAATAAAATTATAAATGAAATTAAAATAAAATTATAAATGAAATTAAAATAAAATATAAATTCCATAATTACTTAACACTAACATTTATAATTACTTAATTTAATTAATATATAAACATAGTCGGAGGGCGGTAATTCAAATTAATTTGAATTTAGGTTCCATGCGGAACCATATATTATTATTTGTTTTCTTCCTTTGTAAGACATGACTTTCTTACAATTATCTACATGACTTTTTGGATATTCGATTGTAATCTAAACAAATGAATCTAATTAAATTTCGTCAAAAGGAAGATTCAAATCGATAACTTGATCAAAATTGCTTATATGTTTATGATGATTATTATTATGATAATTTTTAAGGCATTAAACCTATTGAGGTAATTTTTGTATAAAGATGAGATCGAAATATTTTTATTAACCTAAAATTTTATTAATTTTTTTGTTCAATCACATTAAAAAGATTTTTTAAAAAAAATTATAAAATAACAATATAAATTTATTTATTTTTTTAACATAGTTTTATTATTTTTAAATTAATATGTTCTTAGTAAATTTGTTGATACCAAAATTATATAATTATAACAGGTTGGACAGTGTTCATTATTGAAGTTCTTCTGATAGGCAAATTCTGATAGGCAATCTCGAGTTGCAGCAACACTTAGAAAACTACCAGAGGCTAAGCAAAAGTAACATACAATGACAATATTATATATATGTATATATATAAATTTACTATCAAAATACTTTTCTCAGTACAGAATTGCTGGCTTCTGTAGATTATTCTTCTTGATCTATTTCAGAATTTTTACCGATCGACGATAGGAAGGGACGATATTGTTTTCACAGCAAATTTCACATGTGGAGATTTTTACATATCTCCACGAATCATGCATTTTGTTAACAGAAAAAAGTATTTTTAGCATGATGTCTGTTCGTCCGCCGGTCTGTATGTCCGTCCGTCAGTCCATTGTGTGTATTGCTATTCAAGCAATGGCTCAACGGATTTTGATAAAATTTAGTATATTTACTTAATGCATCAGTAGCATGAATTCATCAACTTTTGGTGTATATCCGACAACCGGAACTGGTAGTTTACAAAGTATTAATTTTATATTCATTGTCGGAAAAAATTTCTCTTAAAATATACTAGTAATTAGTAATTGAGTAATTAAACTAAAAATAAAAAGCAAGATAATATAATTTAGTCATTTTGATTCAAGTATTTAAAATATATTTTTTTTTATACTTTTATATATATACTAGCTGCTCCAAGCGCCTTCGGCGCTCTTCACACCTAGACGGGGGCTCCGCGAGTGGTACATAGTATTTGGTTGAAAGTCTGTATGTAAATGATTTTCATCCATTTTTTTCAATCAGTATAAAACATTTATTTGTTTTCTTGTAAAATATATTTTAATTTAATCAGTAAATTAATTATATATTATTATTGTATTTATCTAACTCTGTGTCTCTACAGTTTTCGAAAGTTCTTAGCCGTAGCATCCACATTTCTCTAAGCATCCCTATCCTGAGCTACAACCAAATCCTACCCTGTACCATCTCTCCCATGTCCCTTCCTTCATTGTCCACCCACCGCGTCCTTGGTCTTCCACCGGATGTTTCCCAATCGGTTTCTCCCAAATATATTTTACGCCGATCTTTCTAGTCTCTCCCATTCCAGCCAAGTCCCCTTTCCATCCCAGCCTTCTCTATTTTATAACCTTAATAATCTTAACTATGTCTGGAGATGCAATTCCCCGTTATGCCATCTCCGCCATCCCCCTGTGACCTCATCTTCCTTTGGCCTATAAATGCTCTGAACAATACTAATCTCACAAATACTCTAAATCTACTCTCGTCTCCCAGGGTCATCGATAGGGTGACCAAACGTCATCGAATAAAATAATTGTTTTATATATTTCAATTTTGATGCTCTTTGATTTAATCCCTTTACTGCATAATAACAGTTACTCGATTATAACGTCGATTTAAATTCTTCTCGAATATTATTATCTTTTGTGATTACAGATCTTAAGTATTTAAATATTTATACTTTTTCAAATTCTACATTTTGTATGTTAAGACTTTGCGTGTTAATACTATTCTTCTATTCTCCTAACTCCGCCTCTTTTCCTGCTTCGATTAATTTTCCTACGCTATCTTTAATTGCAGTTGTCGAATCTCCTATTATATTTAAGTCGTCTCCGTAGTCTAATTCTTGAATTTTTATGTTTTATTGCATTTCGTTTGATTTTTCACAAATTTGTCTATTCACATGTCTCTTCTTCCAGTCCAATTCATTTACCCTTCCATGTTGCATAAGGCATCTAAATTTCTTAATTTGGCTAGAACACTCCGTTTTTTAAAATTTTAAATAGAGGGAGAGAGAGAGAGGTTCTATATATATATATATATGTTGGTTTAGGTTTCCGTGAATTTTATTGTTATTGTTATTATTATATCCCTGATAAATCTGATAATAATATATATATATATGTAGGAATTCTTTAATCATTTAATAAACAAAATTCATAAAATACATAAGATAACAATTCAAATTCTTAATAATTATTTTTTTGGCTCGTAATTCCTTGAAAATCTTTCTTCTCTTCCGTATAGTCTATCTCCAATTCGTTCATTAATCAACAACTGATCTAGTCTCCGTTTCCCTAGCAACTTTCACTCGTTCCTCTCTTCATGCCTGATGACGTCATCCCACATATATATATATATTCGAATAGTCTATGTATAATTAATATAAGTTTTATTTTTTTTAAATTATCAATATAAACATTTATAGACAAAAATTTAAAACTTAAAACATCATTTGTCTAAAAAATCATATTTCAATTTTTATAAAACCAAGAAATCATTTTTGCACTTAAAATATATTTGTAATTAATAATTGAAACAAAAAACAAAGATAAAATAATTTAGTCATTTTAATTGACATTTTAAAAATATTTTTATATTCCTAAAACACTAAAAATAATAATTTCTGTTTTTTTATATTAGAAAATAATAAATAAACAATAAAACATTTTATTTATTAAATCTTAAAAGAAATCAGAAGAAAAATCTTTAAAGATAAAATTAACAATTCCTGAATTTTAAATGTTTTTTCAACAACAACTTAAACATCTTGTAAGTATTACATTAAAATTTGAACATTTGGATATTTAGAGTTACCTTACAATAATAAAAAAAATTTCACCACTAATATCAGAGAAGAAGTACATAAATTGAATGAAACCAATTTGACTTCAAGAAGATTGTCTACTGGCCCTCTCCTCAGAAGAGCCTATAAATTAGCTATATTTCCGCTTGCTAAAGAGCATGTCAATCGAAAACAGTGAAGGGTTCCGAGTATGATTTATTTAAAGAAGCGTTAAGATTCATTCTTTATACTCTAAATGGAAAGGAGGGTGTGTGTAGGAGGCAAGAGAAAAGATATGCATAAGTTATTAAATATACTAAGTGGTTGTTAAAACATAATTAGTACTAGTGATATTATTAAGTATATGTTGTTTCTATTGTATAGCTTCCATCGATCTTATATCTTGCTCTTTCATTGATATCTATGTTGTTTATACTTCTCATGGGACCTGAAAACGAAGTAATGAAGTAATACCTCAAGGCACTCCCGAGGGAGAATTTAGTAAAGGCAAAAAAATGTGCGGTCCTTCTTTATCTTTATGAGTAATTATTTTTCATAATGCATAATGCAGAAAAAAAGAATAATAATTTACAATAAAATATATTTTGTTGGAGTTAATTAATATTCTTTTCTAATTTTATAATTCATTTAAAAATATAAAATCAATCAATTTAGCCAATAAAAATTATATTAGAATATCTTTCTCTTTACTTTTATTTTTTTTTTTCAATTCAATTCAATTTATTTCCTTTGTGTGTGTGTGTGTGTGTGTGTGTGTTTTGTTTTTCATGTTAGAGTGATATTTAAAATTTAAAAATTGAAATATTCACGAATAAGAAAAATAAACAAATGAAAAATTATTTTATAAAAAAAACATCTGAAGTTTTTTTTTTATTTGTTAGAAATGGATTTTAATATATAATAGAATTTTCATTTGATAAATCAAATATTTGATAGGGTAATCTAGGAATTGAATTGACAATAATTCAATTGCCGCTTGCAGAAATCGGTTGATTACTTAAAAATCCTCCGCCCATCTTTCTGAAGTGAAATTTGAAAATAATCCAATCAACCCGCCGATTCCAATTGAAGCGCTTCTGCTATGTTGCGCAGGGGGGGTGTCGAAGTTGTTCGTTGCTGAGTGGCGGTGGTCGTTAGCTTTATCGATCCCTTTGGGGTCGGCGTCGCTGTCGAGTCCCCGGTGCCGATAAAACACCAGCACTCTTCTGGCCAGCAGCCGCCATGCTGGCAACAAACCCGGCACCAAAGCACAACAACAATAACAACAAGAAGAACAGCCACGGTAACATCCCGTTGTTTGCTTGAACAGGTGTTGTTGTTGTTGAGCCTGTAAAGGGGTGTGCGCGTGTGCGTGTGTTGGTAGTGTGAGTTCATGTGCGTGAATCGCCGTGGCGGACGCACAGGATCCTCTAGTCAAGGTCCAGATCGCGAGCGGCGCCCGCGAAGTTGAAGCCGTTGTCTGGAGGCGACGAAGAACCGGCAAAGTCATGAGCGAGCCGGACCCCGAGGTCGACGACGTCGCCTTCCTCACGGGTATGCCACGTGGCTTTTCTACTCTCCTCGTTTCCGTTTCATTCTCTTTGTTTTCCTTCTTGACGAGCAGCCACGCTTCTTTCATCCCCCACTTTAATGTGCTCTTGTTTTCGAAATCGCTCATTTGGAGTAGATTACTTCCTTGTCTTCATCTCCAATCAGTCGAAAACAAACAAAATCGCAAATAGCTTTAATAAGAATTATTTTATATTCGCATGCATTTCTTACTTTCATTTAAATTCTATTATTTGTATAATTAATATCGTACATTTTTTATTCCCAGTGGTTCGAAAATAAAAATAACTAAACTTAAGTATGACCAACTTTTTTATTATTATTTAATTCTAAAAAGTTAAATAAATGTATACACAAAAAATCATTCTTTAAAAGTAAAAAGTTAAATAAAATAATTATATAAAGGTGTTTGAATAGTAATAAATAAAACGCATATAAATTAATAAAATTTAATTAAAACAAATTATTTTTAAATATATAGTTTTCAATTGGAAAGAAATTTAATTAAAATAAAAATAAAGATTTACAATAAAATAAATATTTAATATTACTTAATTTATTTATTTCCAAAGCCCAATAATTATATATAAAAAAATTTTTGTTATTTTTTCACTCATATTTACTTCTCTTCTATTATAATCATTTAAAAATTAATATGCATATTTATTAAAATAAAATTGTTATAATGTTATCAGAGAATACAATTGTTTTTTTAATTTGCTAAATATAAATATTAATCTACAGTTTTTAAACTTTATCAGAATAGATTTTCTATTTCAATACAAATCCAATAGAAAATAATAATTACAAACTGACAGATAGGAAATGATTTTATTAAATTCAGAACCCTCATAATTAATGGTCCTGATGAAAACTCGACTGGAATTCACAGCAACTAATCCTTCACTTTTATTTCCTTTCTCTCTCTCTCTCTCTTCTCTTTCATTCTATTTCAATCTCTATCATGTTATACGTATGTGCCTACATTCAGGTCCAAAAGACCCGTTTTGTTCTCTTTGATTTATTTTTCTCGATGCAGTAATCCTTGTGAATTGTTCCACCTGATCAATCCATTTAAAATACAGACTTACTTCAGTTCTAGCATCCATTTTATATTGTTCATCCCCATTTTCCCGCCTCCAACTAATCCTAAAATATAAGTCCATTCATGTTTATTGTTTTTACAGTAAATCAAATTTCAAATCAATTCAAAAATAATTTATGAAAATTAAAACATGTTGAATTTAATTTATGAATCTGATCAATTTCCTGACCAAAGATGTGTAAATATTTATATTATAATAAATGAAATTTTCTATATTTATACCGGATTTATTGACAATACTCTATTATAGAAATATAATCCCTTTTATATTTGTAAAAGGGGTTGAAATGAATTGCAAGCGCCCTTGTGCTTTTCATTCATTCATCCCCATTTTAACTCGTTGAATAAATGATAGGAATGAAGAATGGCCCTTATGGTCTTCAACTTTACACCCACTCCATGTCTCCAGTCTTCTAATTAAAATATATAAAAAGATGAAGATCATCTTTTTGTATATAATTTCCGTCATCGTTATTATATATATATATTCATAAATTATTCACAAATTATTCACGTTTACATATTATTTCAAAGAACAAGTTTCAAAGACCTTACTCGGCTAGTGTTTATACATCTGAGATAAGCAAACGGTTGCATAAATTTCAGGCGACTTATTTTATTTTGCGCCTTTCGTAATGTTTTGACTCTTTGATATGTATTTCCGCACTTATTTTATTCAAAATAACATTTTAAATAATAATAATTTGTAAAATAAAACTGAAAATAAAGTTTATCAAACTAATTTTAGCAATAAATATTCAATTACAATCTGACTCTAAAATATTCAACAATACAATAATGATTTGAGATTCTGATACACTCTTAAACTCACACTGATATTAATTTAAATTACTTTTTATAAACATTTTATTATCTTAAAAATATTAAATCCATGAAATTTTTATTTATATGTATTGATTTGTATTTTTATGTACACTTAATTATTTTCAATTTTATATAAAAAAACGAAGAAACGTGAACTACTTTTTTTTTTTAATTTGAAGCCAAATTTAAAAGTATATTTGAAATATTCAGTAATTTTAAACATGAATATATTATCAATATGTGAATATTAATTATTTCTAATTAAAAGATAAATGATCAAATTATCACGTTTTTTTTTATTGAAATTATTCTCAACTATATTTAAATTAGATATTTAATAATGTAAGAATTTTTATTAACAAAATTATATTCATCCATAAAATTATTAATAACATTACTTCTATATATATATATATATATATATATAAGTATTAATATCTACCAAGTCATTTTCTTTAACTATATATTAAGTGATAAGAACTTTAATGACATTGTTCACTATATTTTATCCAAATATTTTTAAATAAAAACCTCGTAACGTTCATTTAAAATCATGTTCATAAAAAAAATATTAAATCAATTTAATTAAAAATATTAATGAAACTTTTTTCAAAATTAAAATTGTAATGATCAAAATATTTAAAACGCCTCTTAAGAATTAAAATCAGTTTTCACTTGAGAATCTTTATCATTTAAGCAATTTATATATATTAATTCTATTTTATCAAATTTTTATAAAAATAAGGAATAATACAATGTTGTGGATTACAAACGAATACCTTGCTAACCACTATCACCATCAGAAAATATCTTTTAACACATCCAAATTAAATTTAAGTTATAACAATATTCAAATCCGATTCACAAAAAAGTTATATTATTAAATTATAAAATCGTTATATTAAAATTTTTTATGAAATTATAATATTCTTTTTCAAAAACATTTATTTTCAAATTCAAATTCCTTTGCAAATTAAAAGAGAAATTTTTAAAAAAATATATAGATTAAATGTATATTCTTTAAATGAAATTCAAATACACAAATAAATTAATGTTAAATAATTAAATCTGATAATAATTTATATACGGGTATATATTGAGAGATTTTTAGAGCTTATATATCTGGAAAATGTTATTTAACGATAATAATAGATAAGCAATAAATTGGCAAACATCTGTTCATTTGGTGTCTGGGGAAGTTTTTGGATTAAATTCCAAATTTAACATAATAAATTGTATGTTACTAAACTGTGAAAATAATGACTAATCCAAAATTTCTTTTTGTTACTATTATACAAGTGGATTTTAAAGAAGAAAGAAAAACATTTTAGTTTAAATTTTATATGAATTACTCAAATAAATATTAATAAGGTCAAATTAAATTAGGTCTTTTTATCATGAATTCAAAATAAAATGAATTAAGAATTATTTAAAACACAAAGGAATTTTTATTCTACAATTAATATTATTCAATTTTGATAAATGATACTTCTATATTGACTCATATATTTATACATAGATCACTAATCCAATTTTAAATGAACTACTCTTATATATATTTACTCGAATCTGTTAATTTCAGTGTTTGAATCCAGTTGATTGTTCTTTTTTATGAGCTATTAGGTGTATTATCATTTAATGTCTATGTTTATGTAACTGTAATGAGTTTCAAGCCCTTTTATGGATTCTAATAATCAGTTAATTTGGAGTAAAATGCATATCTATTTAAAACATTATATAACCAGAAAATTTAAATGCATACTTAAGTTAATATATAAAAAAATAAGAGTTTATTTAATATTTTATAAAATATTTTTTATGAGAACAAGTAATAAAATGACGAAAACATGTTCCGTGCCAGGTTGGGTATATTTTTTAAGACATATTTTGACTTTCGAAAGGAAGTTTTGTGATCTTTTATTATCTTACAAAGTGACAATTTCAAAGTGTTTTTACAAACATGTTTTAGATGAATGCGTAAGTGCGACTGTTTTTTTTGTTTTTTTTTGTAGTTGTATTTTTTATTTTATTTTTTCAAATTACTTTGATAATCAAAAACAAATTTTAGTATCTTACTCTATTTTATTCATAAGACTATATCAATTTCATATAAAAAAAATTACTTAAGATTATTCAATTATTTTTAAAATATTTATGGATAAAAATAGTCGAATCAAATACTGAAATCATTGAAAGAGACAAAAAATATTTAAAAAGTATAAAAAGTAGTAATTTCGAATATTATTAAACAAAAAAGATTTTGCAAAATTAATGGATTAATGTTAAATAATTAACATTAAAAAAAAACAGTTAAAAGAAAAAAATTCGATGATACGAATAAAAAGGATTATTAAAATAGTTTAAAAACCATACAACATTGGAATAAATTAAAAAAATATGCTTAATATTTTTTCATTATTATAATTACCTTAATTAAATTAATTTGACGTGAAAAAAGAGTTAATGTCATTTTACTAAAAATCATGATGATTTTTTTGCATTATAAAACACACATTTCATCATATTATTCATTTTCCTTTATCCGAAGCAATTACTTTTCCACATCCCCTCCTATTTATAATGACCCTTTTTTAAAAAATGATTATCATTTGATTAGGAAATGGCTAATTGCATCCCTGAAGAAAAGAGAAGAATTAAGAAGAAAAGATGTATAAGCTTAAGTCATAATAACGTTAGGTTAATTACATGGTCCGTTTAAAATATTTGCATTCATTAAAATCACCAAAACTAATGAATATTTATTTCGAACAAAAAGGGGTTCCGTTTAATCATATTTCACTAAAAAAGGGATTTAAAAATCATTATTCACACACACACACACACACAGGTCAGAAATTTAATTTACCAATATATGAATTAAAAAATATATAAGTATTTTAATATTATAGAATGTGTATAATCTTTTTTTTATAAATATATTATCAAAATCAATTAACATCAATTAGAATGTGTGTTTATTTCTTTAATAAAAAAAAAAATTATATAATTGTTAATTTTTTTAAGTATTTTTTTTCTAAATACTCTATAAATTAATTTTAGGAAGAATAAAATTAGAATATCGATAAAAATTGATTCTAGTTACATAACACATACTTATCTAGATTTACGGTTAAGTAATTTTTTAATCGTCTTTTCTTATTTGAGTTTTTAATTAAAAATTCTTGTTGCAGCGAGCAACCAGGGCGGCAGCGGTCTGGACAAGAGAGTGCTTTACGATGGTCGTCGACCACCCTCTGGGGGTGGCGTTACGGTTTGTACACAAACCAAAGCTTTGGGTATTGCAGCTGCGGTCCTGGCTGCCCTCCTCACTGCAGCCCTCGTTATTGCTTACGCAGGACCACAAGCTGGTAGCTATCCATTCCATATTTAACTTAAATACTTTAAAATTTAAACAAAGGTGACAATCAATTAGCAAAGAAAGTATAAAATGCAATTAAAAATAAGTTGACCTGTGGCCAGGCCCCAAACCGACCGACGGTTTGAAGTAAATTAATTTCCAGCTACAGAAACAATTTCAAATAATTTTAAGATATCTATTAATGCAATAAAAACAGATATGGATATAACATAAATATTTTTAATTTTATTTTATTTATATTATATATGTAAGACCAGGCTGTGACGTCATGAATGGCTGGATGACGTCATATAATTTTAAATTAAGAAAAAACTAATAAAGATGATTTTTATCGAGGGTAAAACCAATACAAAGTGCATGATTCGTGGAGATATGTAAAAAATCGCCTCATGTGAAATTTGGTGTGAAAATAACCCTAAAGTTGATCAATTCATCATACTGATGCATTAAGTAAATATACCAAAATTCATCAAAATCCGTTGAGCTGATCAAGCTCTACACATCTATATGGACGGACGGACAGACATGATGCTAAAAATACTTTTTTCTGTTTAGAAAATGCATGATTCATGGAGATATGTAAAAATCTCCACATGTGAAATTTGGTGTGAAAACAATACCTCCCTTACTATCGTCGGTCGGTAAAAATATTTATACTAAAATTCATTAACGAGAATGATAATAAAAATCTACAAATGCTTAATAAATTTTATAGTAATATATTAAATACATTTTTAATAATTAAATTAAAATGATATAATTTTTTTTTACAAATGTTTTCTTCATATTTTATGATACACGAATAAATAAGTAGGTACATGAATATTAATATAAGTTGAAAAGCTCTTTTTATGCATTTCAATTTAAATATTGATAGAACAGACCACAATTTCAAATATCAATTAATAATTCATCATAGAAATATGTATAAACAGTTTACTTAAATAAAATATAATTTAACTTTATGAATAGAGAGTATTTTTTTAAGTTAAAATTATATTAAATAATTCAAAATTTTGATGGTTTCTATAAAAAATAAATTATATAAATATAAATACATAAATAAATGTACTCTCAGAAACATATCAGTTTTCTAAAAGTTACGTAGTCATATTATTATTTTTTTTTTTTTACTTTTTAAAATGAAATGAAATTAATAATTAAACAATGATTGTGTCAATGAATTTATTTATGAATTTATATTTAGAGTAGAGGATGGTTAATTTAAACATGAATCTCTGGCCAAGGGAATGTACATATGATAAATGCAGATTATAATCATGAAATATGCAAAAGCCTGTAGCTATTAGGTAACTAATCATTATGGTGAAAATTGTTATATAGTTTAACCCTTTTGAAAAGAAAATGAAATTACATCGATGCTTTTTTAATCACGCTCGACATTTGTTCATTATCTTTAATGGATTGCTTAAATTATGAATTCATAGAAATGAATAATAAGATTAAAATCTTTCGATTTTGTTAAAACATGCAATGTTATAAAGTTGTTTGATTTTTTTATTTACTTATTATTCTCCATTATTCAAATTATATAGAGTGTAAATTATATATTTCGTGTCATACTTATTATATGATATAATAGAAGTATCCATTAAAAATAATAAATAAATGTTTAGGTAGTTTGTGTGAATAAATGTGTTTTTATTATCATTCATTATTTTAAACTTAATTTTAATTTATTTTATTTAAAAGAGAAGGAATAAAATAAACAAGATAAACTTATTGATTTAAAATTAAAATATATATTATATGCTCATTACTAAATTTATTAAATTTAATAAAGGTCTTCTATACCCACAAAAGATGAAATTGAAATAGTAATTAATTAACAGTACAATTCCATTAATTTGTTTTGCAATCAACATATGTTTATATTCTCTGAGGAATATTCGTCATTAGGGAACATTCTCATCATCCCCTTGCCTCTGCTTTAATCCATTTCCGACAACATCATTAAAATCATCATCTAATCATTTCTCCGAATTATTAATGGGAAGTGGATAGCTGGAGCTGGAGAAGAATTAAACCACTTGGTTAATAAATAACGTTTAATTACAACTAATTTATTAAAAATATATTATATGTAAAAGGTTATTATTTACGGAGTCGCTGTATGACGAAATTGATCACGTGATTTAATTCTCCTATATCGAATCAATATAAATCTTCTAAACGTTGTGAAACAATTTCAAATAATTTAAATGTATCTATTAATGCAACAAAAAAAAAAAACAAATATGAATAGAACATAAATATTTTTAATTTTATTTAATTTTATTTTTTTATTTTTAATATATAATAAATAAAATATAAGAAGTGGTGGCTGTGAAGTCATTTATGACGTCATATCTATTTAAATTAAAAAAAAAACTAATGAAGATGATTTTTCCCAGAGATATGATCAATAAAGATCGACTTTTCTTTATAAATCTAATCTTATTATGCTAGATAAAATTGTATATATATACGAGATATGTAAATGGTTCTCAGAAACCGCTCTAACGTTTTTTTTTTTTTTTTTGAAATTCACACCAGAGATAGTATTTATGCTTTCAATAAAGTGAGATCCTTCTTCTGCGATGACAATCTAAATCTCAAATTACGACAGAGATTGGTCAAATGCTATGTTTGGCCCATTCTCTTATAAGGGGTGGAGGCATGGACACTCAAGGTCAGTACATTGAATCGCTTGGAGGCCTTCGAGATGTGGATCTTCAGACGAATGATAAGAATTCCCTGGATCGTTATCAACAATGATGTTTTGAAAAGATCAAATACACAGCGAGAACTCCTCAACACTGTCAAGTGTCGGAAAATCTCTTCTCTTGGCCACATTTTATGAGGTAATAATATCACCATCTTCAATTGATCCTCAAAGGGAAAACTGAGGGTCGTCGTGGATTAGGGAGAAAACAACAATCCTGGTTAAGAAATATCAGGGAATAAACCGGCATGAAGAGTGTGGGAGAACTGTCTTCGCCAGAGTGATTGCCAATGTCAGGAAGACCAGACAAGGCACTTAAAGAAGAAGAATAATAAGGGTAACTCAAACTTACAAGAAATAAATAAATTAATATTACTTTAAAAACAAACGAAAAATTATATTAAATGGTAAATACTTAACTTATTTTATTTAAGACTTTCTCTCCTTTTGAATAAATTTATATTTACTAAGATTAGTGAGAATATTTTTAAAATTATATTTCTACAATGCAGTTCTATCCAATTAAATTGAACAAAAGCTTAGTTTCAATGTTCTCGAAGAATTCGAATTCAGTTTAATGGAAGTGAAATGATGCTATGATCAAACAACACCAATGTCTTAGATTCACCCTCTTCTCTCCCCCTCCCTCTCTCTCTCTTCTAATCACTAATTCACTTTGTTCTATTGTCTTTATTAATACATTTCGTACATATATATACAGAATATTAATGGAATAGTAGTATCAAGGAGAACATTTTCTCAAGAACATTATATAAATTGATGAATCAGTTTTTCTTAATAGAATTGATAAAAACGTGTTTTTTTTCTTTATTATTTTGAGTAGCGAATAAGCGAACCACTTTGTGATTACACTTAATGAATATTGATTTTTAAAAGAACAAAAAACCTCTTTAAAAAAATCTTATTTTACATTTTCTTTGAAAACGATAAAAAATGAAACATAAACTTGAAAGTATGTTTTGTAGTTAAATATATTGTCTAAATTCTGGAAATATGAATATCAAAAAAAAAAAATTATTTGATTATGATTTAACTTCAATCTAATAGAACTTTTCTATAAATTACTTATATTGACTTTTATTTCAAAAAAGTAAATATTTTTGAAGATGGATTTATTTTTTAAAACATTATATCTTCCTATATATAAAACAATATAATAATATATTATATAATAATTAATATATACGAGTATAATATAAATTATATCATCCATGTATTATTTGATGAATTCACTTTTAATGAGTATTGCAAGAATATTAGAATATTTTTGTTAGTTTGGCTTTCATTATTTTTCGCTTGGGATGATTACCTTCCTCCCCAATTGAAAGGGTCGTAATTTTCCAAAGCTCAATCTCTAAACTGATTGAGGTGCATTCAAATGAAAACACCTCCCATGAATTAACATTTAAATCAAAAAGTACAAAAAAAAATAAAATTAAATAAATGATAATACAAAATTTATTTATTATTTTTTGAATAATTAGCTTATGAATAAAATAAATATAGTCAAATTGAACATTATGCAAGGCAAAAGCAGTGTAAAGAGTTGTTTGCTAAAATAAGGAAAATCACTAAAAAAAAGCAAACCAAGATCATGGGCTATTAGGGATAGAGAGGGTATTGAGGTAAATGAAATTGATAAAATATTGAACATCTGGAAGGACTATTGTGAGGAGCTATATAAAGGAACTGATGAATGCAAAAATCTTGAAACCTATGATTTTAGCAAAGTCTATATTTATCCTTCTGCACAAGAAAAGATCGAAGAAGTGTGAGAATTATAGACTAATTGCTCTTATTTCTCATGCCAGCAAGATAATGCAAGATTCGCAAAAGAGCAGATTCTGAATGTGAGGCAGATCGACGAAAAGGCTAGAGAATTTGGGATCTCCGTTTACTTGTGTTTTTTGTACTATCGTAAAGCCCTTGATACGGTGTCTACAAAAAAGAAGCTGGTTGAGACCCTGATCTTCCCGATCTGTACATATGGGGCAGAAACCTGGACTTAATATCACTACTAGAATGTCCTCCCAGGTATATGATCGCATTCTCCGTTATTTTGACCACATCATGAGGCGAGTTAACTGCCTCGGTTTTTTATCAGATATCAATTTGAATTTTGGGTGATATGATTCATTCGTTAATAAAGAAGAATTTATCTGCAAACCAATACAATTTTCTCTTTCTTTTATTTTTTATAATTTTTTTAACATTAGCATCTAAAATCACCAGTATTTGACACCCTTAAAATTAATAATATTTACGTAATATTGATGTCAATTCTAAAAGAAAAAAAGAAAAAGAAAAATTAGTGATTTGTCTCCTTAAGCATTCGAAGAACAAAATATATTAAAATATCCATTTGTTCGATTCTATGAAAAGTAATTGTTGTGCCGTTTACTCAGACGGTGGCTCATAACTTTTATATTTACACATCTTCAATATCTTCAATATAGAAAGAATTAATTTCATATAGCAAGCATTTAGAAATGTTTAGACAGATATAAGTCTTATTATCCGATAAACTACTGGGACATTTACCCTAATTAAAATCGGAAATTTTGGAATAATTTAAAATTAGAACAGTAAACCGATATTATTCCTTTTTATTTAATTTTAATATACATATATGCCTTAATTTGGAACTCATATTTACAGTCTACCATGAGGTATATAATTTGTAATAGTAATTGATCATTTTTAATAAAGCAAAATAATATTTTCAACAAACTTTATTTAGCCTATCCATTTTATTTTAGAGCTTTGAAACAATATTGGTTACAATAAGGCTCCCATTCATAAATATTAATATTATTATTTAAATTATTAATATACTTGTAGTATAAATTCACTAGTATTTGGTAAACTAATAGCTTTTCATTTTGCATAAATGATCAATAAAAGGAGAAGTTTTAATTCTTTAATGACTTTTTAGTTAAACATTTAATGCAATGATTCTGTCTTAAGAAAATGATCTAATGTATAATAGATCAACTTTCAATATCCTTCTGTGCCAGCCACGGATTTTATCCTTTCAAATTAAATGAGAAATTAACATGGCGTTTTTATATATTTCACTTTTCATTTACGTTCAAAATAAATACATTTTTTAGTAAATGAAAATTAATTATTAATGAAAAAAATACTTACAACACATAAACTGTAGTTATCAGCTAAAAATATAAATTTTTATTAATGCATTATATTTTAGAAAATATCTATCTATCTCTGTGGTTCTACGGAACTCGAAAGTTCTTGACCGCAGGAACCACATTTCTCCTAGTGTCCCTATTTTGAGCAACAACGCGATCCTACTTCCATTTTCTCCCATTTCTCTCAAGTCCCTACCTACATTTTCCACCCACTGCGTCCTTGGTCTTCTAAGTGGGCGTTTCCCAATCGGTCTCCACACAAATATAATCCTTCTTTCCCCTCCCATTTTAGCCATGTGTCCTGCCCATCGCAACCTTCTTGATTTTTTTACTCTATGTCTGGAGATGCATAGAAGTCATGTAATTCCTCGTTATGCAGTCTCGCCATTTCCCGGTGACGGTATCTTCCTTTGGTCCATAAATGCTAGAATTCTATTTTCCTAGGGTCATAGACCAGGCCTCATAACGATATAATACAACCAGCAAAATAATTATTTTATTATTAAAATATATATTTACATATAGTTATAATAGTTACAATAGTTTTCAAATACATATTTTTTTTAAATTTAAATTAAATTTTTATGAGTAAATTTTTCTTTTGGCAATAGTAAAAATTATTAAAATTCGATTTAATTAATTAATTGAACTCAAACAAGTCTCATTTTCATTGTTATTTAAAATTATAAAAAAAATTTTATAAGAAATGAGATTCTCTGAAATACTCTAAAAATTGTTTCATATCATTTTTTCTATAATTTTGATATTTTAATAAATATGGTAATTTTAATATTTATTTATTTATGAATAAACGAAAGCGTTTCCAAGCCGGTGTTATCTCAATAGAATTTGATATATAAAATTTGGTTATGATCCGTTTTACGTTTTGACCAGAATTTTGTCCATAAACACACATAGAAGCCAACGGGAAAAACCACTTTTTTGGAACCAGAAAAACCGCATGTCGATAGTTTTAATCGAGATGACAATACCTTTACTCTCAAAAAAAAAAATGGAAATTTTTCCCATTGAAAAATACAAATTATTTTCCTTCTAATATTTATTTTTGAAACAAATGTCATCTTGATTTCGTCAACAAATGAAATAGCAGGTGTTGCGACGAATTTCTAATTTTTTTTGTACTTATATATCGTTAAACCTTAAAAACAAATAAAATATTATATTACCGAAGCATCAAAAAATTAGTATCATTGAATTAAAAATTTGAGTGAAATTTTAACTTAAATTTAAGTTTAATTAAAAAAAAGTCAATTATATACATAGAGAGGTAGATACTTAAAAAATATTTTGTAAATGAAGATAAAAAATTTTTATTTTTTTGTTCCTGTTCATGTTTTAAAGTTTTCGTTTTATAAGCAATTTTCTCGCTAAGCGGTTGGTTTAGTTGATTCGCTGAGGGTGAGAGTGAATGTGAAAGATAGAATGGGGTGGCTTCTGCGTTCGATGAGTCACACTTGTATATTTGGTCTTGGAGGGTGAATGTAAGAGAAAAAGTGGTTGGGGTTGGCAAAGTACAGAGAGCGAAAACGAGGGATGAAGATATTAGATCCGTTTTAGGGAAGTTGATAAAAAAATATCTCTTCTCTCTCTCACTCCTTTATCTACTGGGATGGTAGCGAAAAATAGTTAAATAAGGAGACCTCAGGCAGTTGGTTTTAAAACGATTGGTTCTATTGATAAAAACAGACAATTTCATTTATATAAAGTAAAATGTAAAATTCTAACAATAGAATATTTTTACCGACCGACGATAGTAAGGGAGGTATTGTTTTCACACCAAATTTCACATGTGGAGATTTTTACATATCTCCACGAATCATGCATTTTCTTAACAGAAAAAAGTATTTTTAGCATGATGTCTGTCCGTCCGTCTGTCCGTCTGTCCGTCCGTATAGATGTGTACAGCCTGAACGGCTGAACGGATTTTGATGAAATTTGGTATATTTACTTAATGCATAAATATGGCGAATTAATCAACTTTTGGTGTATATCCAGAAAGTATTAGCGATCGACGATAGGAAGGGAAGGGTTATTTTCACACCAAATTTCACATGAGAGGATTTTTTACATATCACCACGAATCATGCACTTTGTATTGGTTTTATCATCGAGAAAAATCATTTTTATTAGTTTTTTTCTTAATTTAAAATTATATGACGTCATCCAGTCATTCATGACGTCACAGCCTGGTTTTGCATATATATTATAAATAAAATAAAATTAAAAATGTTTATATTTATTATTTATGTATCCATATCTGTTTTTTATTACATTAATAGATATATTAAAATTATTTGGAATTGTTTCTGTAGCTGGAAATTAATTTATTTCAAACCGTCGGTCGGTTCGGACCTGGCCACAGGTCAACTTATTTCATAGACATTTGGATTTGTATAATTCATAAAAATCTAATTTACGATTTTTTCAATTTATTTATTTATTTATACAATTTTTTTACTAACAATAACTTAATACCTTTAATTATATCTACAGTAAGTTAAATAATAATCTTAAAATTTCTTTGAAACAATAAGTATCGTTATAAAAGAATAAGAATTGTTTTTCGAGAGTTAATAAAAAAAAAAAACGAATATATATACAAAGACAAGTAAATTGATTTATATTTTGCTTCTGGGTTGATATCCGCATCGAGGATGAGGGAAAGAAGAGTTTGCGTGATATTTATATTCTACCTCTATTTTTTTTACACCCGCCTTCCTACATTGAAATTTACATGAAGGCATTCTTAAGGTGTTGTGATTTATGAATTTCTTTTTGAATACACGCACCATCATGAATTTAAATAATTTTCTTAACCACTCACAAAAACATTGAAAAGTTTTCAAAGTCACTTTAATAACTTTAAAAAGAACCGACAAATTAATTAAAAATACATTTTGTTGTAATACATGATACATTTTTTTTGTGTATAAATTTAATAAAGCAATTAATTATCAAATGACTAATTTCGGCTCTAAGATTAAGGAGAAAGATATAAAAAAAAATAGAAATATAATTGAATAAATATGGTTATTATATATTTTTAATTATTATGTTATTTGTAAATTTTTTATATACAAATTTTATAACTGAACGGTCCCTTAGCTCCTCTTCATTAAAATTTTGGGTTGTGTAATCTTGCTAGGCAGTAAAATTTCTCCAACTTGTAACGTTTTCTAAGATAGTCTTCCAAGAAGGAAGTAATTTTATCCCGTCTATCAACGTGTATATAGACTTCTCAATCTCAGCAAATGTAGGCTGGGAATGAACAAAGTCAAGAAATTAGAATTTTTCTTATAAAGAAAACCTAATTCTAGATTATAAACGAGTAAATGAAAGAAATTTTAAATAGGATTCTATTTTCTTTTTGTTCAATTTTACTAATGTTAAAATTAATTAACAAATTTGATGTGTCCTTTTCAAAAGTTGTAGTTAAAAAATCTGGAGTGTCTCCTCTCGACTATCTCGCAAATTTGAATTGGATTAAATAACATATATTAATTTAAATTAAATTAAATTAATTAAATTATAAATTAAAATTAATAAATAATATTTATTAAACCAGCGCATGTTTGGCTCTTTGTTGATGGCACCACGTCACGTGTTGGCGCGTGAGATTTGCAGTGTTAAAAAATAAATTCTGGTACTTTCAGCGATTCAATCAAGATGAAATTCTATATATAGCAGTTGTATACAATTTTTAATCATGTGAAAAATTATCAAACGTATATCTTTATTTTTACGGTTACTTTAGAAGAAAAAAAATCAAAACGTTGTAGGTAATGACCCTCTTCCGGTTGAGCTACATTTCTCAAAAGTTGATAGAAAACTATGAATTTTGAATAATGCCCATGTACCAAATTTCATCATTCCAGCTCAAACCGTTTTTGCGTAATCTTGGTTAAATACATACAGACATACACACACAGAGAGAGACATTTTTCTCAACCTTAGTGAAAATGATTCAGGAACCTTCAAAACGTATAAAAACATCAAAATCTCAACATCGAAAATTTTCTGACGAGATAGTAAAAATTGCTAATAATATCTTTCAAATGAATACGCTTTTTGATGTCACTTGTTATGTAGGTGTCCAACTAATTTGTTGTATTTTATCGATGCATGTATAATCAATGTGGATCTCTAATTGTGCTTTGTGCTAGAATGTCCGTGCCAGGGCGAACGGCCTGCCAATTTGCCCGATGAAGAGGCAGGCGATTTTGTCGGCCCTGGCACGGCCAACGGCACTCCAATAGCCACAAACAATGAAGTATTCCCTTGGAATGACGTCCGGCTTCCCCCCTGGATACGACCGGTGCGTTACGAGCTTCGCATTCATCCCAATCTCACCACCCTCGAAGTCAAAGGTCAGTAGTGATTCTCATTATTCATAACATATCTTCCAACACTTTCTTTTCTCATAGATTTTAATTAATTTTTCTCCCCCCCTCCCCCACCCCCAATTATTTTTTTATTTAACCAATTTTAATTTAATACTTAAAAATTATAAACATTATTAACATTAATTATTACAATAAATAAAAAAAATATAATTTTATAAATATTTTAAGAATTAAACAAATGGGACTCCAAATTTAATTTTAATTTTAAAATTAAATAGTAAATTATTTTCTATTTATTTTATTTTTAAAAATAATAAAGTAATAATTTTATAAAAATGTTTCTTGCATGCTAAGAGAGACCAACTACTGAAATATTTTTTTATTCGATACGTATAAGAGATGATGATGGAACGAATAATTAGAAGCGAGATGTGATATTTGACTTATTCCCGTGGGTGTCATTAAGACAAAGTGAAAGAAACTTTTAGTAAAATTTCCTTTTGCAAACCACCCTGCTTCTCTGTGGTCAACATTCATCCACTAGAACTTAAATTAGAAAAACGTCTCTGAACAATTCAACATTGCAATCAACCATTTATCCTACCCTTGACAATAAAGAACTGACTTTCGATTTTTGGCGACCCTCATCCATTTCCAATCCACCCTCCTTGACGTGAAATCTCTAGAATATAAATTCTACGAACGACTTGATCCAAGTATTCACCGATTCCACTAAAAGTAAAAGTTAAATTAAATTCAAACAAATTTCATTTCCATTTACTAACATCATTTATTTATGTAAAATTCTTCTTACTTAATAAATATATAGAATATTTAAATGAAATAAATATGTATATGAAACATTTTATTAATTTTTATTTAAAATATTAAATATTTTTTAGGTGAAGTTTGGATTGAATTTCAAGTTAAAAAAGAAGCCAACTTTATAGTATTCCATAGTAATAATCTTACAATAACAGATCATGTAAGTATTTTTCAATTACTTTATTCGTTAGTAATTTTATTTATATTTATTGATAACGTGATACATATATACATTATTAAAACCTTAAACTCGCAATGTTATAATACCAATTATAACAGGATTTGAAGAAAAAGACTTTCTGTATGGCGAATATTTAATTAAATAAATATGTTTCTCTTACAATGTTGTGCGTATTGTGTTTATTGCGCGCTCTCTCATCTTCTATACACAAACCCTCCATTTGTTTTCAATTAAGCATGTGTTGATAATTGTTTATATTATTCGAACAACATATGTTATTGATTTTGTCAAATGGTAAAACAACGAAACTAACTATTTGTAGAGAACATACATATGAAATGACAGACAGTTAGAACAGGATATATAACATATATATGAATAATTTATTATATAATCAAAAAACAATTTTTATTTGTTTCATTTGTTATCCTCTTTCGACACATTAATTTTGACATTCTGAATTCGTGGGATTTTAAAGACTAGAAATTATTCCATAATATATAATAACAGCACTAGAATTACAATAGCGATTCTCACAAAAAGGGCGCTCAAGAATATCCAAGAAAAAATATTATTTAAAATTAGCTGGAGTGTCTCCATTCGACTATCTCGCAATTTGAGAATTGGATTAAATAACATAATATATTATATTTAAATTAAATTTAATTAAATTATAAATTAAAATTAATAAATAATATTTATTAAACCAGCGCATGTTTGGCTCTTTGTTGATGGCACCACGTCACGTGTTGGCGCGTGAGAATTGCAGTGTTAAAAAATAAACTCTGGTACTTTCAGCGATTCAATCAAGCTGAAATTCTATATATAGCAGTTTTATACAATTTTTAATCATGTGAAAAACTATCAAATATATATCTTTCTTGTAGGTAATGACCCTCTTTCGGTTGAGCTACATTTCTCAAAAGTTGATAGAAAACTACGAATTTTGAATAATGTCCATGTACATTTCATCATTCTAGCCCAACCCGTTTTTGTGAGATAGTAAAAATTGATTGACTCAAAAAAAGCACACGAATGAGAACTCTTGTTCTGACAGCTAGTAAAAAATAATTTAAAAACAGAATCCAAAATACTCAAAATAGACATTATTGTTGTATACATTTTATTGTAAGCGAGGGAGGGGGTAAAATTATTATCGAAAACTGAGCTGAGCTTCAGAATAGGTATTATATTAATTTAGCATTATAGTGTGATTTTATCAAAATTTAGATTTAAGATGTAAATCTTATATATAAAATTCTCGTGTCACAAAACTTTGAAATCATACTCCTCCGAAACGGCTTGACCGATTCTTATGAAATTTTTTATGTATATTCAGTAGGTCTCAGGGCATGTCAGACTTCCTTTAGAAAACCGCTAATTGGTAAGGTGTGTCCAAGAAATGCTAATTAATTAAAAATAGTTTAGTTACCATACTAGCTCATAGAGGCGCTGGTGGCAAAAATTTGAAATCTTATATATACCCTTATAAGAAGCTTCCAAACAAAAGCGGTTCGTAGGTGAACGGTCTAAGGCGTTAACTTATGACTTTGTACTTTCGGTTCGAAACTAGCAAAGGCACATTTTTTTTTAAAGTATTATATATTTTTTTACAAATTTATTAATTTTTATTATTTTAATATTTTATTAAATTATTTTATTTTATTAAATTAATTTTATTAAATTAAATTTTATTATTAAATTGTATTTCATTAAATTAAATTTTATTATTAAATTGTATTTTATTAAATTTTAATATTAAATTTTATTTTATTAAATTAATAATTATGTCAATTAATTTTTTGTGTGAATAAATAAACAAATATAAAAACTATATATAAAATTTGAATTTTCATCCATTCATTCATTTAAAATGATATTAACTTTCTCTTCCTTCTTGGAAAAACCCATATTGCCATCCCTAGCGTCAACTATCTATGTATATATATAAAAAAGGTTTTTGTCTGCATATTGCAGCTGGATGCTCTGTGCTCAGAATTTAAAAATTATTATAATATTTCACTTTTTATTTTAAAATCTAATATTCAAATATCAATTAAATTAAATAATTTATTCTAAAAGTTGTCATTTAAATTTATTTAATAAAATATTTAGATCATATTTAACTTAATTCTTTATATATATATATTCTTTATATATATTTGAATATTTCTTCTTTTCTATTTGAAAGTGAAAGCTTAAAAAAACAGAATATATTATTTTTAAACTTTTATGAATACAAAAATATTTTCTATTCGTCAATTAAAATGACTAAATTATATTATTTTTGTTTTTGTTTCAATTATTAATTACAAATATATTTTAAGTGCAAAAATGATTTCTTGGTTAATTAAAATATGTTTTTTAAACAAATGATATAAACGAGATGTTTTAAATTTATGTCTTTTTTATATTTTTTTATTAATAGGCTTCTTTTTTTATTTTTAATTTTTAATAAATTCTCTTTTTTGATATGATATTAATAAAAAATAATATTAAATTGTATATAAAATTAAAAATTAGAATATTTGAATTTTTTTAAATTTTAACACATCTAATCAATCATATGCATAACGAATGGAAAATTTTGAAAATCAACTTAGTATTAAATTCAGAAAAAAATACTCATATATAGAATATTTTAGACCATTCGAATATAATTTAAAACTATTTTTCTCCTTCTATTTTAAATTTAAAAAAAAACGGAGTGTTACGAAATTAAGATGCCTGGATAGGTAAATGGGCTGGAATAGGAGGTAATTTATAATTTTCTTCTAATTCAGATTGAAATTAATAGTGATAAGAAAATATATTTATTAACAAAATCTTAATATACAAAATGTAGAATTTGAATATGTAGAAGGATAATAATATTTGAGAAAATTTAAATCGAGGTAGAAATCGGGAAACGCCTGTTATCATACAGTAAAGAGGGTTATCTCATCAAAATTATTATCAAAAGGAATCAAAATTAAAATATATAAACCAATTATTTTGCCTGCCTGTTGTATTAAATGGGTGGGACGCATGGTCTATGACCCTGGGAGATGAGAGTAGATTCAGAGTATTCTTTCCAGCATATATTGGCCAAAGAAAGGTGAGGTCACCGGGGAATGGCGGAGACTGCATAACGAGGAATGGCATGACCTCTATGCATCTTTAGAAATAGTTAGGGTTATAAAAACGAAAAAGCTGCGATAGGCAGGAGACGTGGCTAGAATGGGAGAGGAAAAAGATATTGGATTGGAAAACGGTGCGGAGACCGATTGGAAAACGTCCGCTTGGAAGACCAAGGACGCGTAGGAAGGGACGTAAGAGAGATGGGGCAAGGGCTCAAGATAGGGACACTTGGAGAAATGTGGTTGCTGCGGCCAAGTACTTTCGAGTTCCTTAGAGTCACAGAGAGATAGATAGATATAACATATACAATAATATACAATAATAATATATATAATTAAAATATATTTTAAATAAGAACACAAAAAGAAATGAATGTTTTATGTAATATACTGATTGAAACAAAATGGATGAAAACCTTTTACTACTCTTAACCAAATACTATGTACCACTCGGGGGGGTACAGGGGGCGGAGCCCCCGTCTAGGTGCGGAGAGCGCCGAAGGCGCTCGGGGCAGCTAGTAATTTATATAATTATAATCAAAATAAAACAAAATTATTTAAAAAAAAAAAGACTTAAAGTACATAAATAATTTAAACAGGAAAAGAGTATTTTATGATAAAAATATAATTTAAGAAATATTTAATTTTAAGAAAAATTATATACTTATTAAAGAAAAATAATATTTTTTTAATAATTAGATTTAAAAAAATATAATGTAAAAATAAATATTGACAATGTGAACCGGATGGAAAGTGTATTTACACAAATAGTAATTTAAACATGCAGATTAAGTTAATGGAAGTTTTAATGGATAAACTAACAATAGCTAGAGGAATATTGGGAAGTGAATGAAGAACGACAGAATACAAAAGGATAGAGCAACCAAATTTTATGTAGATGGAAAGTACATATACTTACATGATTTATTAAAATAAATACATTATCATTTCATTTCAATTTCTAATCAAATTAAACCTTAATTTATAATAATAATGAGTATAATTATATTTTATTTTTCCCGCAATAAATAAATAACAAACATTTTAGCATTTTAGCAACATTTTATTCAAATATATTATATAGAATAAATTTCTGTATTATATTTATTACGAATTTATTCCCAATCCATTGTTTTCAATTTTTCTTTTTAGTCATTACAAAATGCTCGTGGCGATGAAATGAACGTGACTAAAATGCTTGAATACCGAAAAGCGCATCAAGTTTATATGGAAATACGAGAAAAATTCAAACCCCATCAAAACTATACTTTAAGTTTACGATATAACACTCGTTTGTCACGTGAACTAGAGGGGTTCTATATCAGCAGTTATTTAACATCAACAGGAGAAAGAAGGTACATTTTTCACTTATACTATAAGAAAACTATTTTACTTAAATTTCGTTTTCTTAAATAAAATTGAATTCTTTGAATATTATTAGAAACCTATTTTCTATAAGTTTTTGTATTTTTTTATATTTTTTTGTATCATTTGTAGATATCTGGCAACAACTCATTTTGAACCTACTCATGCAAGATCAGCCTTTCCTTGTTTTGATGAACCTCAATTAAAGGCACGCTTTAAATTATCCGTACTTCGTGATCCATTTCATATTGCACTTTTTAATATGCCTGTTGCTGATACTGAAAAGGATGGAATTTATCGTGGGAAAATTCTTGTAAGTTAATTTTAATTTTATTTCATTTCAAGAAAATGAATTTTTGAGGAGGAAATACTTTTTTTTCAATTTAAATATATAGATTTTGAAATGTAATGTCATTTTACTCTACAATTAAAATTCAACTTTTTATTAAAACTTAATTTAACTTAACTTTTTATTTAACTTTTTATTAAAAATTAATTAATTATTATTATTATCAAACTTTTTAGTGTTTCTTAATTTTGTAAAAAAAACAGCCTTAACTGACTTAACAACAAAATTAATACATATTTTTCTTTTCTATATTTTCTCCTAAAAAGAGGTTGAAATAATTAAAAGAATTATAAAATAAATAATTTTTTAATTTTGGAAATTTTAGTTGCGGGACGATTTTCAAGAATCCCTTGAAATGAGCACGTACCTGGTTGCATTTATTGTCTGTGATTATAAACATATGACGCGTACAACATCTAAAGGTGTATCCCTCTCTGTATATTCCCCACCTCATCTTTTACCACAAGCCGAATTTGCACTTGAATCTGCCTCGAATATTATGGATTTTTATGAAGATTTTTTTATGATTCCTTATCCTTTACCAAAACAAGGTATCAATTTATTAAATGAGATACATAGTTACATAGTTGATAAATAATCAATTGTAGTTTGTTATAATAATTTAAATAATTTTTTTTTAGATTTAATTACTATTCCTGATTTTGCTGCCGGAGCAATGGAAAACTGGGGACTAATAACATATCGAGAAACTAGTATTATGTATGATGCAAATGAAACCTCAGCCTCAGCAAGAGAATGGGTCGCTGTTGTTATTGCACATGAATTAGCTCATCAAGTAAATAATTATCAAGATAATTTTATTATATTATCAACTACTAATTATTAATATGTTATTTTTTTTTTTTAATATTTAGTGGTTCGGAAATCTCGTTACAATGAAATGGTGGAACGATCTCTGGCTTAACGAGGGTCTTGCTTCATTTCTCGAATATTTAGGGGTAAATCATGTCCAACCTGAATGGCGAATGATGGAACAATTTGTTTTGGATAAAACCCAACCTGCTTTAGCTCTTGATGCTTTAGCCACAAGTCATGCCATTAGTGTAGCCGTCAGAGATCCAGCAGAAATTGAGAGTATATTTGATACAATTTCATATAGCAAGGTAAAAATTCATCTTTTCACAATATTTATCAATTTTATTCATATAAAAAATTTATTAGTAGAAATAATTATAATTTCATTCAAATAAACAATAAATTCATCAAATATCAAAAGTATATACAAATTGCTCAAGAATTTAATTATTAGTCTTATTATAATATATTATTATCATAAGAATTTTAATCTAATAAAATTTTTTACTTTTTTTTTAGGGAGCTGCAATTGTTTATATGATGGAAAAATTTTTAAAATTAGACAATCTACGAGTGGGATTAAATGATTATTTAAATACGCATAAATATGGAAACGCAGAAACTAAAGATCTCTGGAATGTTTTAAGTAAACATGCAAATGAGAGCATTGAAGTCAAAGTATGTTTCTACTAAATAAATTAATCAAGAAAAACGATGAAAATTTTATCATTTATTCTTTATTATTTATTAATTATTTTAGAAAATAATGGATACTTGGACTCTCCAAATGGGTTTTCCACTGATTACAATAACAAAAGATCCAGAAGATCCATTGGTCTTTAAAGTTACTCAGAAACGTTTTGTCATGAAAGCCGACTCAGACGCTTCCGAATCCAACCACACAGATACCTCTCCACTAGGATACAAATGGTTCGTTCCGGTCAGCTTTTATACGAATCTTAACCAAAATACTGGATGGGTCTGGCTTAATATGACTGATGGCAAGTAGACAATTTAATTATATAAATATATAATATATATTATATAAAACATTATATATGAATGTCCTAATTTATTGCAATATTTATCTTAATCAATACTTTACTTTAACCAAATGAAATTTAATTTTACTTTCTTCTAACAATATTAAACTAATAATTGAAAATTATTATATGAATATATTGATTTAATTCTATAAATAAATTTGAAATCTTCTTACAATTTTAAATGTCTCATTTTTCTCTTTTCTCTCTAAAATTTGTTTAATTTTTTTTTTTAATTTTTAATTTTTAGAAAAGTTTAAAATTAATTTAGAAGTTGAAACTACAGAAGTTCCATCAACTACAACATCATCCATTTCTTCAACATCTACTGAAATGCCCACCTCCTCTACGACCACTTCACCAGAGCCATCCATAGAATGGATTAAAGTCAATGTAAATCAATCAGGATTTTATCGAGTTAATTATGAAACTACCATGTGGCAAGCAGTGATTCGTGCTTTACACCATAATCACTCCATTTTTACCCCAGCTGATCGGGCGGGCTTGTTAGATGATGCATTCACTCTGTGCAGGTAGTTTTTAATTTTCTTAAATAAATTACTTTTAAATCGTCAATTTTTAATGAAATTTTTAAATTTATTATATTTATTTATAAAGAAATATTAATATATAATAGACGTAACACCCAGAATTCTTTAAAAATAATTAATAAAATATAACTTTAATACAATGAAATTAAATTAAATTAACATTTATTACGATATATTTGGAACATTTCTTAATAAATTTATAACATTTTATTTATTTCAACATTACAATTAATTTCAAATAAAAACGAATCATTTCATATTTATTGATTTTTTTTTTATGAAATCTTATCTTTTTTTCTTCATCTTTTAATCTCTGTTCTTCTTTTGATAATAAACTTGAAATTCCATATTTGAATGTCTTTTCGACTAAAGACATAAAAATTAACATAACAATTAAAAAATAAATGGAATTTATTATATTATAGGGCTGGCATTTTGGATGCATCGATTACATTGGATTTAGCAAGTTATCTGATCAATGAACGTGATTATGTGCCCTGGGCAACCGCTCTTGAACATTTGCACGCGTGGACCAAATATCTTAGCGAATCTCTTCCATATAAATTGCTTTTATCATTTATGCGCCATTTGCTTACACCAGCTGCTATTCATGTTGGTTGGGAGGATGAAGGTCCTCATTTACAAAAGTATGTATTCATTTATATTATTATGTATATTTATTCTGTCAAAAATTTTCTCACTGATTGTATGTACTCTTAATATCTCTTAATATTTTTTTAATTCATATTTTAATAATTATCATTTGAAACTTCTGTGTTTTTTTTAGATTATTAAGAACAGAAATTTTAGCATCAGCGATTCTTGCTGGCGTGGATTCGGCAGCTAAGGAGGCTCGAACACTCTATTCTGCATGGATGGACAAGGAGGACCGAATTCCGCCCAATTTAAGAGAAGTAGTCTATTTTGCTGGTAAATTTCAAATATTCCACATCAGATGGACATTTTTTTTTTAATTTTTTAATATAATATTTATACTAATCTTAGGAGTAAAATATGGTGGTGAAAAAGAATGGCGTTATTGTTGGGATCGCATGATGGCATCGACTGTTCCCAGTGAGCAAAGATTACTTTTGAAGGCGCTCGGTTATTCATCAGACCCTTGGCTTTTACAAAGGTGAATAACTTATTTTTCAATCATTTTATACTAGGATTTGTTTTTAATCAAATATAATTTCACTAAAATTATTGTTTAATATTATAATAGCCTATATAATTAAAGAGTCATTAATTAAGTCATTTCTCATCAGTATTTATCATGATTTACATTAGTTTTTCTACTAATTAAGTATTAATTTACAATTGATTGATTCAGATTCCTTCTTCTGGCTCTTGACCCACAAGCGGTTCGACCCCAGGACCTTAAAGTAGTGTTATCTACCGTTGCATCAAATCCCGAAGGCAAATGGCTTGCCTGGAGGCATTTAAAAGCAAATTGGAATTATTTACAAGCTACATTTGGAAATGGATCATTATCACTTGGTAGTTTAGTCACTGCAGTAACAAGTCACTTTTCCAGTCAACACGATCATGATGAAGTGAGTATTTTATTTTAATCATAGAAAAATTTAATTACGTTAGTTTTATATCTTTTTTTTTCTTTAGTTTCTTTAGTTAAAATAGAAAATAATTAATAAATAACTAACTATTTAATAAAATACTGCCATTTGTTATTGTTCTGTTAACTAACAGTTTAGGATTTCATGCTTATCTATGGGACTGTTAATAGATTATAGGTTTCTTGATTAATAGGGTTTGCCAATGCTGTGACGAGTTGACAACACATTCTGTTTTTGGTCATGATCAAATAATCTTAATCAGTTTTTATTTATTAATATATTATTCTTATATTAATTATTATACTTTTTTAAATAAATCTAGACATATTGTAACATATAAAGTATTTTGACCTTTTGTATAAGAAAATATAATATAAAATTAATATAGGGTAAAACTAAGGAATATGACGTACAATTCGGGTTTTTGCCAAATAAATTAATAATAATACCTATTATGATATGATTATTGGTGTTAATCTATTAGGTATTTATTGCAAAAATTGCAGCTTTATTCTTAAAATAAGAACTAGAAAATTAAAAAAGTAATATTTTTGGCAATATCCCAAACAGGGGTGGTGATATTAGGGAGCCAGTGTGAGGGATATGGCTTATGGAAAAATACACATGTAATAAAAACTGAATAAAAACAAATAAAGTTCAAATATTTAAATATTTAATTATGTAAGTTTCAAAAATTAATCAAGTACATAACTTAAATAATATATTTACACAAGTCTGGGACTATGAACATTTCCCTTCTCTTACTACTAGATATATGAATATGAAACCGCCCTTATTCTAGAAGCCTTCTAAAGGTCAGACTAGGCACCATACCGACGTGTGATTGAGTTTGTTTGTTTTGGTTTTGTGTGTAGAATATTTTGAATTTTAAAAAATTTGAATTAACACCCCGCAACTTATCTTTTACATACGTTAAACATGTCGAAATTTGTGCCTCAAAATACCGATTTTTTGTGTCCATTTGAAAACTGCTGCAGAATCGCATCGAATATTTGTTTGAGCCTTACGGCCACGATGTTCTTAGCCAAAACCAGTGTAAATAGTGCTTTAGAAAATTAAAAAGTGGATATTTTGATATTAAAAACGAAGAACACGGTCGGCCGCCCAAGAAGAGCATTTATCTATTATGAGTTGCTCAAACCTGGCGAAATTGTAATACTGAACAGTAACAACAAATGGTAAAATTGAACCAAGTCTTACATCAAAATAGACAACACACACATGTCATTTTTCTGCATGTCAACGTACCGTCCCACGCTTCAAGACAGACGAAACACTTGGTTGGGAAATGCTTCCTCATGCGGCTTATACGCCAGCTTATACGAAACACTTGGTTGGGAAATGCTTCCTCATGCGGCTTATACGCCAGACTTAACCCCATTTGATGACCATTTGTTTGTCTCAATGGCACAACGGCTGGTTTGCATCGAAAGAGATTATTTTTGGAGAGGGAGTCATAAATTGCCAGTTAGATAGATAGATTTCTAAAGAAGAAAATTATTTTGAATGAAATATTTTTTTTTTTCACTTTCATACAATATACGTTTATGTGTTCAACTAAAAACGGCGGTTTCATATGCATACACCTAGAAAATTGTTTGGAGGGTTCACTTTTTCACTGTTAAGCAGAGGTAAAACGCACGCCATATCCTTCTCAAACACAATGACTCATATCACTCCGCAGACACAATTTTGATAAAGATTTGTGGTAGCAAACAATGAAGAATATGTGAATAAATAAATCTTATTAATTTTATTGCATGTACAAAAACGTAGAATACGCTAACAAAAATTGCAAAAGAAAACAAATTACGAGCCTTTGAAATAAAGATCATGAAATTTCGCATGTGTTGATCTTCAAGATAGCGGACAAAACAAATTCACCTTAAACGACTGTAGGTTTATAACTAAAGTAGTCACGCTTCATTGAAGTGGCTACTATTGTCCATCAATCTCTTTCCCACACCAAAACGGTTAGTTTTCGAAATATAGAAAATGTGCTATTTCCCTAAATACGTCATATCCCTCGGTTTTCCGTTACACACATTTTAGGAATAAGAATTAATTTCAATTTTATATATTTCTATTATTATTATATTATTATTATTATTATTTGCGTTTGAACCATCTAGGATTACGCAAAGCTCCCTTATACAAGGGTATCGATGTTAAGTGTGCCCATATATGAATGTTCTTAGGTGTTAACTTCTTCATTTTTCTTTTTTTGTGTGTGCTCGTGAAGATCCGGATCCTCCAGGTGACGGGTGGATTGGGTACCACCTGGAGTTATTTCTCGTCACGATCCATTGTTGCTTATGGTTGCTTGTTTTTGAAGTAGTCTTACTGGTAGAGGGTTATATAGAACCAGGGCTTGTCAGTTCCTGGAGCCGGAGGCAGCTGATGTTAAATTGAATTTATTAGAAAAATCCGTTCTTGGTTAGAATCGAACGCCGACTTCTTGTGTTGGTCGGCCAAGCCACTTCCTTCTATTATTTTATATATATATGTAATCTAAATATTTATGATTTTTAATTTTAAATCTTAGTATCCTTAAATGTTAGTATGTTCATTTTATTTTTCTCTCATATAAAATATATTAAATTTTCAAACCAAATTGATTCTTTTCAGGTAAAACAATTTTGTCATTATTCATTAACTGGATCCGGTGCTCGAGCACTTGCACAAAGTTTAGAGACAATTCAGTTAAATATATTTTGGGTCCGACAAAATGAAGAACCCATTTATAATTGGCTTACGTCATATTTAAAGGATGCTGGCATTGGAGATCCAGCATAGAAGAATTTAATCACACAATTATGATTCTCAAAAAAAAAACAACAAAATGATCTCATAAAAATTGCCAAAGTCTTAACACAACTTTTTTCGAGAATCATTTACTAACTCAGGTGGATTATATTAGTATTTATTATAAATGTACATGTAAGTATGATAACTATCAATGAATGACCCCAAAAGAATTTACATATTCGAGGGGCTTGTCCCATCCATTTAAAGTTAATTATCCACATGTAAATATCAACTCATTTTTTTAAACCAAATCAAGAATTGTACATAGTCACTGTTTAAAAACGACACTCGATAACTCTAATTTGCATAAATTTTTTTTTATTCATATTTTTTTCAATATAAAATCATTTTTTCATTATTTTATAATGAGTACTGATTTTTTCTGAATGGACAGTGTTAAAATTATTTTATTCCTTATAAACATTTGATTAATTAATTTGTTGATCATATTTTTATGAGTACTAATATTTCACATTTTAAATTTACCGATCACAATGTTTCCTAAAGTACTTCTGAAAATTTTTATAATTATTAGGATGGTTTATATTTAGGTCTTCAAATAATATTTGTAGTTTTAATCTATCTCATAAAAAATGCAAAGAAAACAATTACAATTAATATTGAATGTTTTCTGTATAATATTTACAAAAATTTTGTTTTTCGTTGTTTATAAAAATAATAATCAAATTAAATTTAAAAACTACATAATATATAATATCATATCATAATTTAATTTTTTTTTTTTTGTTAAAATTGTACTATTATATTTATTTAAAAGAAATTTATTTATAAAATTAATCAGAAATTAAGTCAACAATTCAAATCTTTGAGAAACACTGCCCTAATAAGAAAAGATGCCAAAATTAATTTCTATGATTTAGAAAAAAATCCCCAAAATGTAATCATATTCTAAAAACATTTTCTTAGTAGTGGATTATATTGAAATAATAATAAAAAAAAATCATTTATAAATATATACAAACATCGATTTTTCAAAACATTCTTTAGAAAAAAAATTAATAATCATTATGTTCATTTTATAAAGTAATCAAAAATCTTAAATAGAAGAAAAAATATCTATTTTTGAAATAAATAAGAGAACAAAAAAAGGTTGAAAAATTAAAAAAAAAATATATAAAAATTTTAACTTCAAGTATAATTATTATTAACAGAAATAATTAGTTTCTCTTCAAATGAAAAGACAAAAAAAACAAAAACAGAATCTTAAAATTTTATTGGAGAAATGAAACTAATTTAATATTCATTATTGGTTCATAGAAAACCATATTTACAGTCATTATCTTATATTTATAAGAATCTAAATTAAATTAATAATTTAATTAAAAGTATGCACATCTCTCTATATTAAAATTTATTTTTACTAAAATAGATTAAACGTTGTTTTTTTTGCACAATAATAATAAAATTTTAATTATAAATCAATAATGAATGATTAAATTTTCAAATTCACCAATTTAATTATTTACATCTAAAATATATTATATGATATATTTTAAATATATTTATATATATATATAATAAATACATAATTACATATCTATTTAAAAAAAAAAAATAAGAAGAAAGTAAAAAAATGCGTGATGAGGATAAAATATGACTGCATTTAATTTGATCTGTTTGGATCAAAACTTAAGAGTGAAATTAACAATTAAAGTGTGTGCTAATATTATTTTTGATATTGATTCTTCCAAAAGATAAAATCATAAATGAATAAAAAAAAAAACTAGCTAGATAGTCAAATGAAAATTGAGTATATATGTAATACACGTACATATAATATATATACTTATATATATATATATGTTATATATAAATGATTCCTTGCAGCAGAGCTTATTTTTTTAAAAAAGGGATAAATCATCCATCTTAATTATCCATCCCATTTTAGTTTACAAATTAAATTGTCATTTTCAAATTTTAATCTTCATAGGATAAAAAAAAATAATAATCAAAAGTAAAAAAAATAAAATGTTTTATTAACATTTTTAGATTGCTTCATGGAATTTTTTATATTTATTTTAGAATTGATATATCATTGTTAAGTAAATAAATTTACAATGATATAATAATTGATTTAAACTATTTGAAACAAAGTTAAAAGTTAATCAAATTTGATAACTCGTGTACCCTTGGCAATACTATTCCCTAAATCCTAAATTATGCACGATATTAATCGGGTATAATTTTTAATGAATTGAATGAATTAAATTGCTACGACCAAGTACTTGAGTAAAAACTGTTTTATACTATTTGTTACAGTAAAAGAGAGAAGTTCTCTTGATTTTGTTTTGTTTTCATAACAGACTATTCAAAATATTCGGTGGACAAGAATATATAATTTTTTATAGTAAAATATTGATTTTTTTTTTCAATATACCTGTCTCCATTTATTCTACAATAAACCGTATATAGGCAGAAATTTTAAGAAAATGTATTTTAAATTTTTTTTATATATTCTTAAAATTAGTTAAAAGTTTATTTACTATGTAAATATCTTAATTTCAAATTTTAAAAATACCAAAAATCAAACAAAAAATATTAAGAACATTGGCATAAACAAATTTCATAGAGAAACATTTGTATGCCTAATCCTTTCACGAAGGATGGGGATCCATTCTACTAAGGTGTGGTTTATTCATATACATATTATACATGTTCATATATGATTCAGGAAAAATAATAACCATGCCTGATTCATTAAACAAAATGCTAATTTATTATTTTGATAAAAATTATAATAATGTTTTGATATTGGAGGCAAGAATTAAAACTTTTTAGATATGATATAATGCATTGATTTATAAAACAGACATATTTAATAGAAGTTCATATAAATCAGGTTTTACTGATTTAAAACATTGCCAAAGAATAAATAATTTTTCCAACCGAATTAATATTATATTATTTTTTTTTTTAAAATAGCCAACGAAGCAATCTACTTACATACCTAGAATAAATACTTTGAAAAATATTTATAATGTGTCTAAAAAAAAAAACAATAAATATTTATTGTAAATGGTAACCCGAATCACCATTCTTCAAGAATAAATAAGTAGAAAAAGATAGAGAAAAAAGAGATATTTTAGATTTTTAATCTCTTACTGTGATACAAGTTTTTTTTTTAGAAAACACCATCTTTTAATAAATTAAATTCTATCTATTTTGAAAATATCAATATACAATTTTTATTATTCTATTTAGATACAATATATATGTATTTAGAAAGAGAGAGAGAGAAACTAAAATTATATAATAATATAATAAATATCTAAACAGATCAAAAACACATACACATTTCATTAATTTCCATCATGACTTTGTATGTGATTGTTATTTTAATTATATATTTAGTCTTTTTAGTAATTTAAAATCATTATAAAATGACAATTTGGAAATTTTTTTTCAAATTTGGAAACTTTTTTTTAACTCTTTTCTCAAATAAATTTCATTATTTTTACATTCTCTCTCATTATTCCTCATAAAAATTAAACAAAAATGTTATTTCTAAATTCTAACGATAATAACAATGAATTCTATTTATTCTAATGAAATTAAAAAAAAATAATGGGTATATTTTATTTTAATTAAATCTACTTTTAAAGCAACTTTATTAAGTAATATATTATATATTTAATAAAATTTCATTTTTAGTTTGTACTGGTCTTCCATTTTTTTTTTAAAGAAACAATTGATCTGGAGGTAAACGTTTGTTATACTAACGTTTGTAATAAGTTATAAGAGTATGTATTTTATTCACCCTTCTCTCTTAGGCCAAATCTATCATTATTGTAATATTTTTTAAGGAGGAGAATATAAAACTTTCTCCTGATCGGCCTGATAATTACTTTTATAAATATACATTTATACATAATTTTTACTTTTTTATTTTTTGTATTAATATTAAAAGTGTATAATTCATGCATATTGATTCTCTCCTTTTCTTTCTTGTTTCACCACTAATAACGCTAATTTTTTCTTCCACCATAAATATGACCGTATCACTTAATGCTTCACCAAAGTAGCCAATAATTAACTATTTATCTATATATATATAAATATATATATTATGGTAATAAAACATATATGAAAATGTATAAATAAATATCCTTAAATTAAAATTAACCTTCAGTGTTCATAATTGTTCTATCAAGATTTGCATTTTTATGTTAGAAAGAAAATATAACAAAACAGATGAGGAAAATGCAAAATACCTGTTGCCAGTGATGGAGATCAATATACTCTTTTCATGTTGATGTTGTCATGTTTTTTAGACTATAAAAGCGTGAATTTAAAATAAGTAATATCTTAAAAAAAAATAAAAAATAAATTGTTTAGCCGATTAGTTTTCTATGTGGTTTGATTGACAGGATTTGTGATTGTTTCATTGTGTATCTAACAATAAATAAATATTAATTATTAATTATTGTTAATATTTAATTAATAAATTGGCTCAGTTTTATGAATTGAATTGTTTTTATTTCTTTGTTTATTTAATTAAATATTAATTTTATATTATATGTATATTACTTAAGTATATTGTTTTTAATATGAATTTATGTATAAACAAAAATGTATTTTAATTTTTATTTATTTTTTATAATTGATTTAATGTATAACAAATGTCATGATAATATCTCATGCCTCACTTCTTCATTAAATAATTCAAAATATTTTTTGAATAATTTATTTCTCCTTCTAAGTTAATACTATCTATTATTATCTAAACAACTTATTATCTAAACTACTTATTTACATCAACATTGTATTTTTTAATTTTTAATTATTAAAATATCAAAGAGAATCTCTGATTAAAAGATAATTTTAAAAAGATTAATCTCCAATCCAAGAACTATCTTGTTATGATTTAAGTTTTTTTAATAAAATATATAATAATAAAAAAAATCAAAAATAATAAATTATTCATCTTTTGTGTCTTAAAAACTAAAAAATGAGAAAGAATATAGGTTAATTGTTTATTTAAATCTTAAAAAAAAATTAAATTTATATTTTTTAAAATCTTTTTTATAATTTGTAAAAAAATAATCCATATATTTAAGGCAAAACCGAGGGATATGACGCACAATTCGGGTTTTTGCCCAATAAATAAATAATAATACCTATTATGACATGATTTTTGGTGTTAATGGAACCTGGGGCAATTAGGTTTTCATAGCAAAAACTGCAGCTTTATTCTTAAAATAAGAATTAGAAAATTAAAAAAAGTCATTTTTATATCCCAAAAAAGGGTGATGAATTTGCGGAGCCGGTGCGGGGGATATTACTTATGGGAAATTACATATAAAACAAAATTTAAATAATATATTTATTTAAATAATATATTTATTTCACATCTGGGACTATGAATGACTTGTCATCACTTGTCATTACTAAATTGTTTGAGACACAGACCCAGCGGGTAGTCACGCAATGTTAAATTCGTGAAACAGCGTTTGGCGCTGCTAAAAAGTGGCCCCTATATGAACTAATTGATGTAAAAAACCGGCCTGGCACCATTTTTAAAATCCATTTTGAATCATTTGAATGAGGGAAGCGGGAGGAATGAAAAAATTATGAAATTTTTCAGTTGAGTGAAAAATTATTTATTTAGAGCTAAAACTGACATTTCAGAAATAAATTTTTTTTTTTTTTCAGAAAATTGCTGAAATGTTGGTCTTATCCCCAAATAAATAATTTTTCACTTAACTGAAAAATTTCATAATTTGCATGTCTAGAAGAAAAGAATAATGTTGTATGTGACATATTTATTTGAAAATAGATTATTACAAAATATCATTAATAATAATGATGTGTATCTCATTTGTAAACAAATCTTTTATACATATTTTTCTTTAAACATATTATATTAAATTTCTCACTTAAATAAAAATTACACAATTTTTCAATTATATAATTATATAAATTGCACATCTAAAATGAAAAGAATAATGTTCTATGTAACCTATTTATTTAATAAATAGATTATTATTGTGACATGTTTTTAAACAAAATTAAAAAAAATTTATAAAATTTATACAACTGAGGTGTATATTCCTCTGTTTTCCCAACCTTGGATATTCCATTATTAAATATCACAAAACCTACCATCTTGATTTATATTCAAGGGTTAATTAATTTCTTCTTTTCAGGTGTGTAGAAATCATAATCATTAAAATGAAGTTTGCATACACGATATTTTAGCAGACTATTATACCTATTATTATGATTATTATACTCGTTGGCAACCAGAACAAGTGTCCTCGTTCTTTTCCAGGTAGAGAATTTGTAACACAATTCTTATGAATACAATCTAAAAACTGCAAAATCAAAAATTTATTTATATGTACATATATTATATAACTTTATCAATATCAATAATAGTAAAATTATATTAATTATACTTACTTTATTATTATTCATATTTATCGCAATTGGAGGGTGTCGGATCAGTCAGATAATATAATATTTACAATTGTTTCAAATTGTTTAGGTTAGACAATCAGATGTTTACATGTTTACGACCATTTACGACACTTCACAATATTTAAAATGATTCAAGTGGATTTCATGAATTTAAAAATGAGCCTGGTGCGGCATCTGTTGGTTGTTTTATGAACAACTTTCGGATTTAAATTAGTGCTAGCAGCGCCTCTTGTGGCCCCCATGTGCTTAACATGTTTTCAAGAGGTATGGGGCCGTGTCCACCCGTTGCACAGACCCATACAGACCATCTCTATAAGAGTAGGACAACCTATGTTAAATTCTGAAACATTGTTTGTAGCGCACTCTAACAATTCCAATTAAAAACACTGAACTAGCGCACCTAACATTTTCATATGCAACTAATTTTTTTTATAAAAAAGCGGGTTTGTAAGGTTTTATAAATTTATTTAGAAGTAATATTGGGAATAAAATTAGGATAAAAGCAGTGCAGCAAACAGTTGTTTTTTTCCATGTTGGATTTATATCCAAATAAATAATTTTTCACTTAACTGAAAATTCTACATACTTTAATGTAATTAACCAATCTAAAAGAAACGAATAATGTTTTATTTAATATACAATATTTATTTGAAAATTAATTAAAATTACAAAATAGTGTTTACAAAATTTGTGAACATCTCGCTATTAAATGTGTTCTATTAATCATATATTTTTTAAATTATGTTTTTATTGAATTTATACATCTAGATCAGGGATGTGTCCAACCTTTTAATTTAATGGGCCACATCGCAAACTTAAATATTTAACTGGGCCGCAAAATTACCAGAATATGTTAAGCCTATCTAGTGAATGTCTCAAAACTTAGTCGATAGTGGGCCGCATCAAAACTTTGAGTGGGCCGCAATGCGGCCCGCGGGCCGCGAGTTGGACATCCCTGATCTAGATGAAACAAGCAATTCAATAGGTATATAATTAATATCTTTTTAAAGATCAAATAATATTAATAAATAAATAATTTTAAATTAACAAATAAAATAAGACCAAGTAAATCTTTCCTGTTTTTTCCTGCATGAATTGAATTTGTTTATTCTGCAAAAATAGCAAATTTTATTTAAAATTAATTTAAATATATATACATATAATATATAATTATATAATTAATATAACATTATACTTGGATGCCTAATCTAGCTGAGATAAAAATATTTTAAAATAGGTTAAGATATAATTTAAATCAATAATAGTTATAGGTAATTATTCAAAAGAGCTTATGGTACATGGATTTGGATAAAACTTTACTAGTGGGTTCCTTTTACAATTCCAAATAAACTTTTCTTATGAAATTTTTTCGGGTCTCTTCTATAGTTTACGAGATAAAAATTGCAAAAGGAACCCACTGGTAAAGTTTTATCCAAATTCATGCCTAGATGACTGTTCTGTATAATTACCCTAAATATATGTATATACATTTAATAATTAATAATAAAATAATTTCTATAATAATAAAATTATACCTACATTAAAATTAAAATCCATTTTGTTTACATTTGACATTAAAATAATTACCACAGACCATCCTTATGATTATACAAGTCAGCCATGTTGTCTTCTGTGTAGCGCTATCTATTAAATTTATAATTGAAACAAACTCCGTTTCAAGAATCCCATTGAACTGACATCGCCATGGTTTGGGAGGTTCACTTTTTCACTTTTTGGCCGGAGTATAACGCACGTCATATCTCACACACATTGTGTCATATCAAGATAGACACAGTTCATCTGGTTGCATTTCGAGTTATAGATAACCCGTATATCCCCCTAACCGTGTCATATACCTTATATATAGTATATTTAAGATTTACATTGAATTTAAAATCTTTTTTACTATTTTAGGAATAATTAGATAATTAAATCAAATAATTTTTGAAGTAACAAAAATGTCTCAAATCTGTGCCCCTTATTTGACTCAATAAATATTTCTAAATGATATTAAATACAAAGGATTTATATTTATGGTAGGTTTTTATACATATATATATTCCTTCTTTATTTTTTCAAAAATTAATCAGTCATTGGTTTCATTTCTTCTTATTATAATAATTAAATTATTGTTCATTCGCATGTAAATAAATGACAAATGAATGATCATATAAGAGTTGAGAAATATTAAATTAAATATTATTTTTGACTTTTCAATGAATAAATAATTTATAAAATTATTTTTTGCATAATGATGAGCAATTTATATTAGAGAAAAAATAATAATAATATTAATAATATAAAAATGAAACGCTTGAGATGCAAGAAAGGAATGTTTTCATTAATCTCAAGAAAGAAATGAAGAATGAGATAAAAAAAATGAATATATATATATATCTTATATTTAAACATCTGGGAATGCTAGGAAGGCATTACTTTCAACGAACTTTTATTCATATTTAGCACAAAATTGCATAAATAATTCCAATTTATATGATCTTAATATATTGTGAGAATTAGATGAATAATGTAGAGAGCAAAAAATATTTAAAAATTGATATTTATTTAAATGAAATAAAATTATTTAATTTACAGAATGAAAATGTCTATCATAATGTCTAAACATTTTTTCTTTATAATTTTACATTATAATAACACTAATTACAGTAATTATAATATATGGGAAATTTTCAACTTTGACCACCGATTTGACCATGTTCCCAACCGAATTTTAAAAAACCAAGTCCACTTTACAATTACACTTTGTTAAGCTCTACACGAATCCAAAATCAAAATTTAAAAAATCGAAAATTTTTGGCGACAGACACATATAAACAAACTAAAAGTTCGTTGAAAATGAATCGCAAAATTTGTTGCTAAGGCCATCACTCAATAACGCCTGGACCGATTTTGCCAATTATTTTTTTAAAATGCTCGTTGAAGTCCAAGGATGGTTTTTACGGTGAGAAATTGCCGGGAAACCCTAAAAACAGCCCTTTTTCCCCCCATACATATTTTTCAATATTATGCAATATGTAATTACTAATTGATAAAAATAATACCTGATAATGTGTTATAACTAGCGAAAATGTATGTATGCGCATGCGTCACAAGATAGCATCAGACCGACTGGCTCGTACCGCTCGTACACTCCACATCGACCCCCGGATACGGAGATGAAGCCTCTTGAAACACATTTTTGCAGTTCAGAGATTACAGACGGCGCTGCAGATGCCCAAGAGATGCATGTTTTGGTTTAAAATTGCGTGGCAACTTGAATGGGAAAAAACCCAAAATATTGTATGCGCCTACAAATTCTTGGTATAAAAATGTATGGAAAAACCCACCCCTGGAACGGCCCGATTTCCCTAAAACAAGGCTTCAAAAATTAACATTGTGTTGATAATTCTGATTACGGATGGTCTGTGATCCTAATCCTGGGATTATTTTAATATAAAACTCAACAAACATGGTTGTAAGTAAAATTTTAATATTATAAAAATTATTTTATTATTTACTATAAAATTATTTATATTATATATGTAAATATATATTTAGATTAATATATAAAAACGTATATATATTTATTGGCTATAAAGTTAAATTTATTGCCTGTTCTTCAAAACACGGTTGATTGTAGGAGAGGAGAATTTGGTTTCCATCATCTTTACAATTCGACTGAGTGCTACATTTTGCATTATTATTTAAAATAGCTGTTTTGTTTCCATTGATGAATTGTAAAGTTGATGGTTTGGTATTGCTACCCATTCCATTCGTTTTGTTTTTTCCCTGTTTCCACTAAACCTCACACTTCCCATGAGTCATTGGTTGTTTTCATATCTAAATATTTATTTATTCCCATCTCATCAAAAATGAGTGTAAAATTTACAAAGCAAAGTAAAAAATTAAATTACAATGTGTAACAAACATATATGTGAAAAAGATGTGTTTACTAGTGTTTATTCATAACATAATTTGTAAATAGTATTTTGTAATTTTAATTTATTTTCAAATAAATATTGTATATTACAGATATGTAAATTAAATAAAAGTATGTAGAATTTTCAGTTAAGTGAAAAATCATTAAAATAAAACCAACATTTTGGCAATAATCTGAGATAAGCATAATTGATTGCTGAAATGTCAGTTTTATCTGCAAATAAATGATTTTTCACTTAACTGAAAATTCTACAATTTTTAATTCCCAATATTCCTTCTAAATAAAAATAAATTTAAAAAACGTGCCAAAATTCTACAATTTTTAATTTTCAATATTTATTCTAAATATAAATAAATTTAAATAAGCGAGAGTGTCCTCCCCTAGACTTTCCCGCATATAAATAGGTATAAAGAGTTGTGAATGAATATTTAGAATGTGTAAACTTGGTATTGATAAAGAGCCAGTTCGTATTAGTTTATTGGTTTCAAATTTGATATTTGGTAACATTTATATATATATATATATATATAAAGAATAAAGTGCTACTTCCGGTTAACTGATATTTTAAATGTAAAAAAAACAGATATGGATATAATATAAATATTTTTAATTTTATTTTATTTATAATATATAAGGGCTGGCTGTGACGTCATGAAGTGCTGGGTGACGTCATATAATTTTAAATTAAGAAAAAACTAATGAAGATGATTTTTCTCGAGGATAAAACCAATACAAAGTGCATAACACGTGGAGATATGTCCTCACGTGAAATATGATATGAAAATAACCCTTCACTTCCTCTCTTCGATCGGCAATACTAGCACTTCCGGTTTCCGGATTTGCACCAAAAGTTGATCAATTCATCCTACTGATGTATTAAGTAAATATACCAAATTTCATCAAAATCCGTTGAGCCGTTCAGGCTGTACACATCTATACGGACGGACGGACAGACATCATGCTAAAAATACTTTTTTACCGACCGACGATAGTAAGGGAGGTATTGTTCTGTTAAGAAAATGCATGATTTGTGGAGATATGTACCTAAAAATATCCATAGGTGAAATTTGGTGTGAAAACAATACCTCCCTTACTATCGTCGGTCGGTAAAAAAGAAACGCTACTTGTATAGGTAAAATGTCACTTCCGGTAGTCAGATCATGATGAAATTTGGTATCTCAATTATTTTCATCTTTTTAAATCTATATACAAAATATGAAGCAAATATCTCGAAGCAAACTGGTACTTTACTTGAAAGGTAAACGCAACCAGTGTAGGTAAACTACCACTTCCGGTTAACCGATTTTGACGAAATTTTGATAGAAATCTACAAACTGAGAATAATATCGGTGTACCAAATTTCGAAGTCCTAGCTTGATTAGTTTTTGAGTAAATTTGCTTACAGACATTACAGACATTACATACATACATACATACATACATACACACACACAGACATAATTCGAAAAATGGTATTTTCCGACTCAGGGAAGTCTAAAACGTCAAGATCTATCGAAATCTCGAAGTCGAAATTTTTGACGATTCCAATACTTCCCTTATACGAAGTATGCGGGAAAGTAAAAACGTGCCACAGGCCCCACCAATTTTTTTTAAAAAATTTTTAAGGTTTAGAGACTACAGATAGCGCAAAACGCCGTTTCAGAAAAATACATTGCGTGTCTAGGTCTGTTAACGGATGGTCTGTGCTCCACATGTAAAGTAAAGGAAATAAATGTTATATATGTTTTAATTAATGAATATATATTTAATGCTCCACACAATTTATACCATCCTTACAATTATAACCAAACTACACATAAAATCCTAAAAGGATGAACCAGAATATTGCATTGTTATCGGAGTTAGATATGTATGCGAAATTTCAGTTCATTCAAACATTGGGATGTGGGTCAAATTCACGTTGGAAGATTTGACGACAGGACACGGGTTGAAACTAAATAAAAGCATGTAAAATAAGGTTTTTTTCATGACCTCTCATCAATCCAAAAGTGATTTTCTGTTCAGAAAATAAGGATGTTATAGACTCAAAATTGGCTGGACCGATATCTATGAAATTATATCACAATATTCTTATATACCTCTATTTGAACATAGGCTATTATATTATTATATTATATTGTAATTTATTAGTAGGTTTATTTTTTATTTTTAATTTTTAATAAATTTGCTTTTTTGATATGAAATTAATAAACATTAATATTAAATTGTATATAAATTTAAAAATTAGAATATTTGGATTTGTTTAAATTTTAACACATGTAATAAATCATACGCATAAAAAATAAAAATTTTTGAAAATCTACTTTGTATTAAATTCAGAAATAGTAGTGTAATTATAATGCTTTAAAAGTTGTATATTTAATAATAGGGTTTTTTATTAAATAACAATACCTCCCTTACTATCGTCGGTCGGTAAAAAACAGAGTATCTAATATTAAGTTTATTTCAAAAAAATGTAAGAAAAAGGTACAAGTTATCATTCACTGAGCACCAGAAGCCGCCTGACTGCTAGGCAAAATGGCGGTTGTCTCTAGCAGGAGATGGCGTCGCACGACACCACGTGATTCTCTTGATTGTTCTGATTGGCGCTGCTTAGCAACGGGGCAGACGGGTGGGGACAGTCTTGGGCTTTAAATTCCTCTCCTACATAATTATAATATTAAAATAGGTATTATCTGAGAATATTTAAAATAAATGTGTGTTTATATTGATAATTAAAAAAAAAATATTCATATTAATAATACATGGACTATTCGAATATATATATAATTAGAACCTCTCTCTCTCCCTCTATTTAAAATTTTTAAAAACGGAGTGTTCTAACCAAATTAAGAAATTTAGATGCCTTATGCTACATGGATGGATAAATGAATTGGACTGGAAGAAGAGACATGTGATTAAACAAATTGGGGAAAAATCAAACAATGCAATTAAACAAGAAAATTCAATAATTAGGCTACGGAGACGACTTAAATATAATAGGAGATTCGGTACTGCAATTAAAGATAGCGTAGGAAAATTAATCGAAGCAGGAAAAGAGGCGGGGTTAGAAATTAATAGTGCTAAGACAAAGTATTTAGTAATTAGTAACAGAGAGGAATAGTATTACCACACAAAGTCTTAACATACAAAATGTAGAATTTGAAAAAGTGTGAATATTTAAATACTTAAGATCTGTAATCACGAAGGATAATAATATTCGAGAAGAATTTAAATCGACGTTGTAATCGAGTAACGCCTGTTATCATGCAGAAAGGGGCTTATCTCATCAAAACTATTATCAAGGAAGATCAATTATTGTTTTAATTTAATAAAAAAATTTTTAAATAATTTAAACTTTATCCAAGATTTCATTAGTATTTTTATAATTAATATTAATTTTTATCTTATAAATTTCCACTACAAAGAAAAAAAATACATTTTCTTCAAAAATTTTTGACACCAAAATAGTGATTTTTTTAAATCCATTAAATTAAATCAAAGAATAAAGGGTAGATTTTTTCTTGAAAGTTGAGATCTATTTCAGGAGTGTGTGTAACGCTATCTCTTCAGTTAATGTTTTCTTCTTAAGGCAAATCCTTTTTCTTCCCAATTCTTACCACTTACTGTTGTTTATTCAATGGCTGAATAAATTTTCAAGACCCAAAATATTAATACAACTTCGTTATATATTCAAATTGCTTTTTTCATAACAACTATTAAAATAACCCAGAAATGTTTTGTCAGTTCTTCGAATACGCTCAAAGTAACCTCGATAGTCCTATTTTGAAAAGGTCTTATTTATATATATAAAGTTTTCTAAAATAATTTAATTGAACTGTTTCTTCTTAACAAAATATAATAATACTGCTAATAAATTAGTAAAATGATTAAAATAAAGTTTAAAAGGTTAAAAAAAACAAACAATTTGATTCTATTTTAATTAATTTACTTTAATATTTATTCGTTTTTCTAGGTTTTGTTGGAATGTTTTATAATTAAGGCATTTGTTTAAAGAGGAAGAAAAAAAATTGAAAATTCATCAAAGATCTTTTTTAGATTTTTTTATTTATCAGTTTAGTTAAAAATATTATTTATTTATTTATTTACTTTTATATAATTTTTTATTAATAACTAGGATTACTATATTTTTTTAAAAATATCTTATTTTATTTTATTATTGAAATTTATTATAATTTTTTTTTATTTTTTAAATATTTTATTTTTTTATTAATTGGGTAAAAGGATGAGTTTAAAGACTAGAATAACAAAATAACATCAATATTTATATATATGTGTGTATACAATAGAATAATATTATGAAAATTTATATTATATAATGTACAGAAAAAATTAAGACGACTACAGATTTGAACCCTGGATACTAGAATCATTGAGGTAAGCTCAAGATTTTTTTTACATTAAAATTAACCAACGATCAAATCTGTTTAGCTGCGAATTGGCCTTCAATACTCTGATCTATTCTAAATTCATATACATATATATTATATAATATATATACATATATATATATATATGTATATATATTGTATATGTACCTATAAATTTTTGAAAGAAATTATTGCTATTCTATTTTAAATGGCTTTTAGCAATTTATTATAATTTCTGTTTTTCAATACATTCACCTTACTTATCATTTTCACCTCATAATTCAATGATAATTATCATGATTTTATAAATTTAATTTTTAAGAAAAATTTTAAAATATCAAATTTTTGTATTATTTATATTAATATTGAAAAGAAAAATTTAAAGAACATTTAAAAAATATTATATAAATATTATTTGACTGATTTATATATAAATATGCGTAATTATGTATCCGTATCTAGAGTCCTTCCAGGGCCGTTCCCGGGAGGCAAGCCTAGGGGGGCGGCGCTAGCCGCCTTAAAAGTACTTATTCATATTCATTTTGTTTTTTTTTTTTTTTCAATTTTTTCAATATGGTTCTAAAAAAAATTAAATTAAAGTAAATTTAATTTATCTTTGGGGGAAGGGGGGGCAAAATTATTCTCGCACCCGGCCGGCATATACCCTAGGAAAGGCCCTGAGTCTTTCCCACACCCTAAACCAGGTGTGGCCAAACTTTTAGCTTTTAGGGGCTACTTTTTCAATAAAATATAGTCTGCGGTCGACTATGGATATGGGCAAATAATTTTAAAATTTTAGATGATAATTAAAGAAGTCATTATATCGCCGATTTAAATTTCAAACCTCCACTTTTGGTCAAAAATTACATTTTCACACTATTAGAAAGCGAAAAACACCTTACATTGGCTATGAAACACCGCTATTATGCACCTATTTAATTGAAATCTCATGACAAGCAAAAAATTTATGCGTTTTAAGAAAGTTGTGCAAAATATGCTGAATATGAGTAAGCAGGTTTGCAATCTAAGCCGACGATATATTTTTTATTTTATGAATTCTAACAATATTTATTAAAATTTTAAAAAATACTTTGTTATGAAATAAATACGAACAAAACAAATTTTAAGCATACAATTTTTATTTGGATGAAACCTGGCATTTTTAATAAATTTAAAAATAATATCCCGGGTAGCGAGTAGATTCTTTTCTAAAACCCAGTAGAAAAGAATTCTATTTCAGGGATTGGCGTCCCTGCCCTCACGTGAGCTCATGATTTCTTCTAAATCCCTCTTCTACCTGGAGGAATCATGTCCTTTACCCGTTGACTCCTTTCCATCCATTCCCTTACTTTCACTCCCCCCCACCCCTGATTATTCAAAAAATCAAATTTATTTGGATGAAGGAGAATACCTAGCATAGATCATTAAAAAGAAAAAAAATTTGAAATCTTCACTTTTATAGGAGACTCTTTAGAGTCTCCTATATATATTTGAATAAACCCCCCTTCGGGGGGTTTATTCAAATATATCCAGATCACGTCAACCCTTCGACTAGCAAAACCCCTTATAATCACGAGTGAGACATGTCTTATATGCCTCTGAGAGGACCCACCTCTCCAACGCTTCACATTAGTATAAAACTTGGAACTCATATTTATAGAACGCTTTGCAAAATTAGAAAAAACCAATTAAATCAATGTTTTTCATTTTATTAACATTTTTGACTAAATCTTGTAAATTGTGACCAAGACCAATCCATTGACCATAATTTTAGCCAGATTTTAAATAAAATTGATTTTTTGTATCATTAAATGGAAATTTTTAATTAATTTTAATATCGGTTTATTTTTACAGTTCAACAAAAATCTTGCCTCATAACAACAGATAAAACCTATACGAATAGATTCATCGTGAAACGTAGATTCATTTTCATTACTATTATATAATTTTACGTTGCTTCGTTGATTAAATATTAATTATTGAATTTTGACAGATTGAAAAGATTTGCCGCCATGTTGACCCCCTCCGCCACCTCTTCTCACCTCCCTCCCACCCTCCCTCCTGGCCTGCTGGTGAACAGCTTCGAGCGCAATCAGTTCCCATTCCTTTTCCAGTCGAAGATGTTGACCGGCGTCACCACCGAAATCATCCCTCAATCAAGAATTTATTGTAAATTTATTTATTCCTATTAATTGAAATGAAGTTTAATAAATTTTAGAAAAGATTCAAATAAAATTATAATTTTATAAAATATAGATTTTTAACTTTTTACTGATATATTTATATATATATTTAATAAATTTCGCCTCCACCTCCAATGCTTTGCTTCTCGGTGACCTTGAAGGGGACAGCATAGCAATGCTTACCCCCAATGGATGAGATTCAACTGCCTTTGACTTTATTTTCAAAATAAATTCTATTATTTCCCCTTCCCCCCCTTTGAAATTATATACAAATTAATTATACTACGTATACGACAAATAAATTAATACGAATTTTATTAATAAATCGATTTAACCAACTTTTCCATCCCAATCATTCCTTCTTTTTTGTATTTTAACATTGAAACATTTTCCCTGCTATTCTATTCTATTTTCAAATTTTATATTCAAAAATAAATAACTTAAAATAACATAAAAATTACTTGAAAAGGAAGGAAATAATTTTATTGTTTTTATGTATGAAGCAATAAGAAAGAATTTAAAAGTTTCATGAAATGTAAAATTAATTTTTAATAAATTTAAAAATAATATCCTGTGTAACGGGTAGATTCTTTTCTATAATCCCAGTAGAAAAGAATTATATTTCGGAGATTGGCGTTCCTGCCCTCACGTGAGCTCATAATTTTTTCTGCCTTCCCTCTCCCATGGAAAAATCATGTCCTTTACCTTTTAACTTTTCCAACTTTGGCTTCGCGGGCTACTTTTAAAGCCTTTGCGATCGACCGGTCGACCGCGGTCGACGTGTTGCCCACCCCTGCCCTAAACCAAAGATTTTTATCAATATGAAAAGTATCCTTTCATTGTTAGGTTTTTGGAAAAAATCGTAGATATAAGATATTCTGTCATTAAAATTATGAATAATATAAAATTTAATAATTCTTTGATAAGTTTAAATGATAATTTATTTTCAAAATAATTTTCTAAAATGTTTTCAAATTTTTATACAGTAGAACCTCGGAAACTTAAAAACCTCTATAACTTCCAAAACTAATATGTTCCCTTCCCATCAGAGCCCAAAAAACCTCTATAACTTAAATAAATAATTTCTATATTGGCTCACAGAAGCTGAAATCTTGAAGAAACAAGAATCAGGAGAAAGTCTTCAATGTAAATGACGAAAAATTCCCGAATTGTCTTATTTAGAACAATGTTTGTTTACGTGGTTCAAACAAAAACATCAGTGTTAGTGGACCCATACTAAAAGAAAAAGCTGAAGAGTTCGCTAATTCGCTGAAAAACAAAAATTTTAAAGCAAGCAATGGCTGGTTAGAGAATTTTAAGAAACGATATGATTTAGCCTTTAAAAAAATGTTATTAATCTATACGCCTATCCCTAACGTAGACCCTTGATAACTTAAAACCTCTATAACTTAAAATATTTTGTGTTTCCGTTGGACTTTAACTTATCGAGGTACTACTGTATTTAAAAAAATCTAACCTGGTTAGTTTGTTAGATATTTTTCAAACTATTTGATTAAGATCTAGCAAGAAAATTATTTTTTATTTAAAAATTTTTAAAAAAGATGGATAAAAATTTTTATTTTTTTATTTATCAGTTATTTTATCACTTAAGAAAAAATAGTTTAGAAATCGTCACCCAAGATAAGGATACAATACTTTCCGGTAACCTCAAATAAATAGATTTCAAAAAGTTAATGAATTTAATTTTTAATCATTTTAAAAACAATTTCTCTAAGTTCACTTGTCAATGAATTAAAATTCAATTGCTAAAAGCCTTAGGGAAGGGCACATCAACTATTTATACTTATAAATACTCGATATACATTGAGAAAGAAAGATCTTGTGTAGTATGTAAATTTGTAAATAAATTAAATTAAAGTAACTTGAAATTTATATTAAAAGATTTCACTTAGAAATTCCCAATATAATAAAATAATTTCATAATTAATTAAAAAACAGATTGACCATTTTCTATATTCATGTAAATAATTTAATTTAAACATTTGTTTTTATATACAAAATTTTATTTTCAAAAAATGAATATTTAAGAAAATAAATGAATTTAGATGGAAATTCAACTACTGTTTAACATATACATTATTAAATTATGCTCTTAAGACCCGAGAAATGCCTGAGAAAACAAAGATTAAAGCTAAAATATTTCTAATCTAATAGGGCAATTCAATTAAACGAGGAATTATTAAAAGGTTTTAAAGATGATAGAGTAAAAAAAAAAATTAATATTTTATGATAATTAATTAAATAAAGAATAACTAGAAAATATATTTTATTTTTTTAGATATTCAAATTCTATTAACCTTAGATAAATAAATAAATAATAAAATAAAATTTTTTTTTTTTTATTTTTTTTATTAAGATTTCTGCCATTCTTTTTGTGAGGTTGAGGCTACATTATACGATTACAAATAATTATTTTGTTATAAATTTAATTTGAAGGTGAGAGGGGTTCTATATATTCTCCCTAAGAATTTAAAATTCATTAATAATGATAATAATTATATATCTATTACGAATTTATTTATCATAAAACATCATCGTAATTAGATTAAAAATGATTCACTTTTTTAATTGTTACGTTGTTTTAATAAAATTATTATAAAGGTATTGTATTTCCAATTTTGAAATACCCACACATACATATAATTTGAATTATGTAACATTAAAATAAAATCTGTTATACAGTGGTGTTGTCGAGCCAGAACGCTACGGTACTTCCTTTTTGGACAGGAACGATTTCTGATAACAAGAATTGACTGACGTACTGAAAAAAAAAAATCAAAAAGAATTGCTGATTTTTTTTCTAATTTTTGACGAATTTTTATATATATTATTATAAACAAGGGTTTGAACCGAACCCGAACCGGAACGAACCGGCTTGTTTTTCCGGAACGCGTTCCGGTAAAAAAAAAAATTAGCACAACACCACTGCTGTTATATATATATATATATAGGAAAATAGATAAATACTTTTCGAGTAAAATCAATTAACAAACATTGATATCAGATTATAAATGGTCAAACTGTATTTAATTTATATTAATTATTTATATTAGGAAAATAATTAATAAATTCTCTAAAATATTATCAAATTTCATTTGAAATAGTGTTGGTGTTTGAATATATACTTATATATATATATATTATATGGTTTTATATTTAATTTTTCAAATGAAATGTTAATTCATATCTTATTAAAATAAATCAAAATCATCTTTAAATTGGACTTCTTTAATAAAGAGCACATCCACTTAAAATAGATCAAAATTTGAAGTGTAATATAATATGTGTTTTAAGAATGTAAAAAAAATGAATTGTGAATAAATTGGTCCTCATATCCACCAACGAAATGGACCCTCGTAGAGAACGTTAATAATAATTGTAGATAGTATTTGAGTTGACATTCTGGTTGGTGAGTAGCTTTAAGCCGTGATGTAGTATTCGTGACGCTTTTTGCATTTCTCTCGGACGATGTAGCACAGGGCAATTGTGATAAGGACAGCAATTGTGATGCCCATTCCCACGCTCACCCAGATAATCTCCTCGTTGATGCCGCTGTAGTTCCTCCCTGGACACAGAATATCCCAACATTCACTCATTATTATTAAAATTATGCACACTCCATCAATAACAATTATTACAACACAATTAAACAAAAATATACAACATTAAAACTATAAATTTCAACTTAATTATGAATGAAAATAAAAATAGAAAAAAATAGAACAAAAACTTAAAGAAAAAATATATTTAAAAAATGATTCCAAGTGATGATGAGTATTACTCTGATGATTCGTGTAACAAATAATAAAATTGGTTCTCAAATATCTCATTATCTTAATTATCCCATTCTTATAAATTACAATTTACCCTAAACTAAAGAGGGCATTAATTATTCATCCTCTATTTCCTGACTAAAAAGTTCTTAATTTGTGATGTATATATATACACTTTAAAGCAAAATAGAAAACATATTTTTACTTTTTGATCTATAGTTTAATAAATAATAAGATAAATATAAGTTAGAAAAAATAAGTTGATCTGTGGCCAGGTCCGAACCGACCGACGGTTTGAAGTAAATTAATTTCCAGCTACAGAAACAATTTCAAATAATTTTAATATATCTATTAATGTAATAAAAAACAGATAGGCATAGAACATAAATATTTTTAATTTTATTTTATTTATAATATATATGCAAGACCAGGCTGTGACGTCATGAATGGCTGGATGACGTCATATAATTTTAAATTAAGAAAAAACTAATAAAGATGATTTTTTTCGAGGAGAAAATCAATCCAAAGTGTAAGATTCGTGGTGATATATAAAAAAATCTCCTCATGTGAAATTTGGTGAGAAAATAACCCTTGCCTTCCTATCGTCGATCGCTAATACTACCACTTTCGGTTTCCGAATTTGCACCAAAAGTTGATCAATTCATCATACTGATTCATTAAGTAAATATACACAATTTCATCAAAATCTGTTGAGCCGTTCAAGCTGTACACATCTATACGGACAGACGAACAGACGGACGGACAGACATGATGCTAAAAATATTTTTTTCTGTTAAGAAAATGCATGATTCGTGGAGATAGGTAAAAAACTCCATATGTGAAATTTGGTGTGAAATCAATACCTCCCTTACTATCGCCGGTCGGTAATAATATAATCTATAAAACGAACAAATTAACTTAAAATATACTAAGTTTTCTCTAGGTTCCTGTTATGACCCTAAATATGCTTATTGATTTTATTACTAAAAATAAAATGCTTTGAAAATACTTAGAATGCTTTTAAATTTTTGTAAATCGCTTTAAATAAATATATATTTTATACATCTAAAAATTCAATTCAATTTTATTTCATTTTCTTTCAACTAATCCACTCTATATAGTATTTTATAAGTTTAATTAGTAAAATAATTTTAAAAAAAGTTAAATTTAAATATATATATTATCTATGAATATACCTTTAAAAAGAATTATTTTTTTCTTTTTTATAACAGTGCGGCCGCTTTAAAATGTTCATTAGTCGAAAGTAATGAATTTATATTATATTATTTTATTGAAAACCCTCCAGGAATTTCAATTCCACGTGTAATTAAGGGTCATTTTCCGATCGCTATTATTAACTTTTTTTTTCTTCTATTTCGTTTCTTGAATATGAATATGGATTTTAGCTGATAAATGGAGAACAAATGCTTAAGGTGTCCGTTTTATAATTTTTTCCTATAAATAAATGAGTATTTAGTTAATGAGCAGTTAAGTAAACATTTCATAAAAATTTTAAATATTTTAAATAAATTATGATTTTTTCTAAAATTTTAAAATTTAATTTGACTAATTTCTTATGAATAATAATAATAATACAATATAATGTTTCTTTTTTTTTGGCATACATACAAACGCATTTCACTTCTAACGACTCCTATTTATCAAATGAGATATTTGCCAGATCTCCCCTTAATTATTCCTTTTGCCTTGAATATTCATTTCTTTATCCCTTTAAGCTTTGACAAATAAACAGCAAACAGAGCAAGAGAATCGATAGATGGAAACAAAGACATGAGAATCATTTACCTACTCTCTCTATAATTATTTGTATAACCTACCATTATGATATGTCTATGCTTCATTTTATTGAAAATTCATTTTATAAAGAAAAGGGAGAGATTAATATTAAATTAAAATATACAAAGATGGATGTTATCTATACACTAATGAACTAGATTATTAATAGTTAGATTATATATGAAAAAAGATAAACTGAAAAGTAAAGGGAGATATACATATGAAGTCAACGATAAGGGATTACCTTTTCATCTTGCCAGGCGTGAGTTAATATGGAAAACGAAATTAATATTCATAGTCAACTCTCTAGAAAATATATATACCTATATTTAAACGAATACTCTTCCATTTAAATTATTTTTCTTATTCTCTAATGATATTTATTATAAATTCAATTAATTTCAAAATGAAATATGTGTAGGATATATTTTATTTAATTTAAACATTATTCTTGTAATATTAAATAGTAAATAATATTATTTTGCACTATTTTATTTAAAATTCATAAAAAAATGCATTGTAAAATTTCAATGTAAACTCTAATGGTGATTCTTATTAGTAAAAGGACTATTAACATAAAATAAGGATTTTTATTATTTATTCTCGATGATTAAAAAGACATAAAAAGTCTGCATAATATTGATATCATAAAGAGTAGTTGAGAAATAATATTAATAACCACTTACTGATTTTTTTCATTGAACATTTACTTTTATAAAATATTAATTCTAGCTCCTTAAATCTAACATTAATTTGGGAAAAAAAAATTAGAAACATATAAATAACTATTAATTTTATTAAGGAAATTTAAATTTTAAAAATTTATTTTGAAAAAGCTATTAGATATATATTTAAAATTGTTAACATTTTTATAAGAGAATGATTGCCGCAACATTTAATTTTTTTTATACATATATGCATAACAAAACGGCCTGCAGTTGAAATAAAATAAAATTTAAAGAGTTTTTTTCTTCATGACAAAATTTTTCCTCACACAATTTTCCACAAAAATAGGCCCGAAATTTGATGATATATTAACATTAAGATCAATGGAAAATATAATGTTTTAGTACCCCCAAAATGGCGGCTGTGACGTCAGATAGGCGACAAGTTTTAGACGAAATGTTCACTCCCTACCTCCCTAATTCTACTACGCTACAAGTAGATGTGACGTCACAAAAATGGCGTCAGGGTTAGTACTAAGCCCGTGTAAATTAGCCTTTAAATATATATTATAATAATTGCTTCAACAATTAAAATATTTTTGAGACCTTGAAAGTGACATGAATTATTATATAAATATATTATATTTAAATATATTTCAATTTTGATAATTTATTAAGTTGTTTGTTATTGTCTACGCCCCCCCCCCCCCCAAGAAATGTCGCTCTTTGATAAATAAGGTAACTCACCTCTGAGATATTATATATGACAATGATTCCAAATGTTTTTTCATTTCAGAAGGGGGACAAGCCTCTGACCTCCCTAAATATTGTATGTACAGATAATATAAAAATTAATTTAAAGAGTAGTATGCTTTTATTCTAATTAAAATAAAATAAAACAATTTTAATGTTTTCATTAAAATTAATTTGTGATTTATTTTTAGATTGTAAAATTATAAAATATATTTCATAAATATGATCATAAATTGAAAAATCTCCCACCAAAGGATAAAATAATCATACCTAAACATTAATTTAATGTTCTAATTACCTACTGGGCTTATCGCTTTGCCTAAGAAAATTATCGTTTTATTCATTGAATTACCCATGTACAATTAAGATTATTTTTAAGTATTTGATAAAGAAAAAAAAAGGAAGGAACATTAAGTTTCCATTAATCATGTCAATAACTTATCTTATTTTTTACTTATATTTTGATGAATCTCTTTCAAAGATATCTAAATTTATATAATCATAGTCAAATATAATTTTAATAAAATATGCCCTTTTTATTTATTATGTTTTATGGTTATATAAAGAAATTTTTTTTCCTTAAAAAAAATTACCATAATGCCATTTTAATTAGATGGTGGGTTTAAATTCTTTTTTAAAACGTTATCAAAAAACAATTATCTTTATTGAATTTATTAAAAAAAAAAGTGCTAAAAGATCCAAAAAATAATCTTAATATCATTTTTATGTAAACATTCGAAAAATAACCTAATATAAGAAATTTCAAATTATTGATCATTTGCTAATGATAAAATATGAAATGAATACAAGTTGAATATAGATCTGTTAGTTATGAAAAAAGCAGCATGTAATTTTTATATTTCAATGTAAACTATTATTAAAGGATGGGAACTTCCCAATAATGAAAAAATAATGGTTAGTGAATATATGCATCAAGCTTTGGATTGCTTTCTTTGTAAATTTAACTAAAATTCTTTTTGTCATTTATTTAAAATCAATGCAGTTATAACCCAATGCATATATAAATTTATATTTATAAATTTGTGCCCTCCATTAGTCCCACCGAACGTTTTCCGCACGATATGTTCCAGGGAGATTTCTATGTTATAATATTTCCATGAGATATATATCCGGTTATCGAAGGGGTAATACTGCCAGTTAATTTAACTTAATATTCAACCAAAATACACATGATTGAACTTAATTGGAAATCAAATTAATTCCTCAATAATATTAATAAATTAACTAATTAATATAATGAATTATTTGCTTAAATTCTATAATAATATTTTCGAAATAGAATAAAATAATTAGATAGTCTAAAGTCTAAACTATTGAGACCATATTAACGTATATTATACACCAATAGTTACCGACCGACGATAGTAAAGGAGGTATTGTTTTCACACCAAATTTCACATGTGGGGATTTTTACATATCTCCACGAATCATGCATTTTCTTAACAGAAAAAAGTATTTTTAGAATGATGTCTGTCCGTCCGTCCGTCCGTATAGATGTGTACAGCCTGAACGGCTCAACGGATTTTGATGAAATTTGGTATATTTACTTAATGCATCAGTGGGATGAATTGATCAACTTTTGGTGCAAATCCGGAAACCGAAAGTGGTAGTATTAGCGATCGACGATAGGAAGGCAAGGGTTATTTTCTCACCAAATTTCACATGAGGAGATTTTTTTATATATCACCACGAATCTTACACTTTGGATTGATTTTCTCCTCGAAAAAAATCATCTTTATTAGTTTTTTCTTGATTTAAAATTATATGACGCCATCCAGCCATTCATGACGTCACAGCCTGGTCTTGCATATATATTATAAATAAAATAAAATTAAAAATGTTTATATTTATTATTTATGTATCCATATCTGTTTTTTATTACATTAATAGATATATTAAAATTATTTGAAATTGTTTCTGTAGCTGGAAATTAATTTACTTCAAACCGTCGGTCGGTTCGGACCTGGCCGCAGGTCAACTTATTTTTATTCAATTTATAGTATATTTCTATTAAATTTCATCTAGCACTTTTAATTAATAACAGTTTTCGTTCTTAATCTAAACCTAAATTATTTTCCAACACCTCTATGTTTATTTTTTGTAAAGTATTAATTTATAAAATAAAAATATTATTTTGAAGATATCTCTTATAGGAGTCATCAAAAATTTGGATATAAAATTTTAGCTTAAATACTATTTAATGATTTTCTAAAAATAAGTTGACACATTTAATTACAATTACCCGTTCTGATATGTTTTATCAAATATTAATATGTTGCTATCAAACGTCAGTAATAATAACCAAAGTATTATAAAATTTTAACTTATTATGTATATTATTCTATAAAATTTAATATTTCTTTACTTAGGCATTATGACAGGTACGTGAGTAGTGGGTAGTATGTCTCGCTACCACCGTGTGGACTCGGGTTGCAAGAATTTTCTCTTTCTGGGGACTGGTTCACCTCAAAATTGAGAAAATCCTGCATTAAATAATTCAGCACATGAAAATATTATAATAATCGATTATATTTTAACGAGAACATATTTGTAAGTTAACTGAACACAAACACCCATAAATAAATACATTTTTAATAGTAATACATTTAATAGGAAAATAAACAAACAGAAAACTTCACTTCAGTACGTAGGCTGCCAAAAACTATTATTAATTTAAAAATAATATAATAACCTGTCTTTTATAACATTAAAATATTTATAATATTTTTTGGAGGGTTAGGCGAAATCTAACAGATCTAAATGTGGGTTCTATGGGATATGTAGATATGAAATTAAACGTAATTAAAAATCATTTCTAAAATAAATATAAATATATAATTATATTGCGGAGACTTTCCTATTTTCAAAATTGGTTTCAGAAGCTATAATTCTAATTAAGTAATTAATTTAAAAAAAAATACACAAAGCTAGTAGGAGAAAGATGTTACAATAATAAAAAAATCATATTGATGGTTAATGGAATGATCAGATGATGTAATATTAATAATTAATAAGACAATTGAAAGAATAAAAATGATGATAAAGAAATAGTAATAGCAAACTAGAGATAATGCAGACGTTACCATTTGAAGATGAGGAGATGAAGGACATCTTGCCGAGTCCTCGACCACCGACCGCCATGTTGCTTTCGTAGTTGGTTGTGTCGGTTCAAGTGTCAAAATCAGATGGCAGGTTGACAGGTAGACGGGCACCGGTCACTCAGGTTTACCCTGCAGGTGGCACAACACACACCATTGGGGCCAAATCAACCGACCCGTCCCCTGACCTCCTTCCACGCTTATTCACCTTTGCTGGATTTGCACTTCATCAATTATCAATAGATCATTAACATACAACAAACATTCTTACTTAACATTTATTAAAGTTTTAAATGCTATAATTTTTATATTATTTTTTATTTATTCTACATATTATGTATAAATATTTTCGATTCTTTTTGTTTTTTTAGAAAACCCCAAAAAATCTAAAGTAATTTTTCCCCTCAAATTTTAATCTTACAATATTTAAATAAGTACCTAGATTTATTTTTAAAATGGATGAAAATATTAGAACAATGTTGCTCAAAATATGCGTTGCGATTAAATTTTGGTGAGCAGTCGAATTTATAAAAACTCTCTAATCAATCTTTACTAATAAATTTGAATTTATTTTTTTTTTTTTGAAAATTCGAATTTATATTCTGAGAAAAATTGAACCGTAAAAGAACTGCTGCTATAACCAAAAATTAATTATTATTTATCGACACAATATCGATGGTTAAGAGATTAATTTGTGACAAAAAGTTGTTCATTGTTGGAATAAACCTTAGAAGAGGAAGAAGAGCTGATCGATCTCCGAAGCAATCAACGGAAATTATACGATTATATTATTGGTCATTTTTGATCCAATTTATAAAATGATTTTCGGAACATCCGATAATTCACCACCACCTAATATTTGTACAAAAAAGGATTTTCATAATTAAATGAAATTAAATAAAAATAAGCAGAAAGCGAATTTAGAATGAGTTAAGACCAGTGTTCTGTCTAATTTCTAATTTATTATATTTACTTATATACATTTACATACATTTTTTAAGTGTGTGTAATTTTTTTTAAATAATTATTTTATACTACATAATAATATAATACTTACAAAAGTATACAATAATATAAAGTAAATTTCTAAGTATGAAATATTTTAATTATTATATTTATCCTGAGAGACATTCAGGTTTATATTATTAAAATGAAATTTTTATGAAGGTTTATGAAAATTTCTTGTGCCAGTAAATATTTTTTAAATACGATTTTTAAAATATTTGTCTGACAATTAAAAAACTTCGTTTTATATAACATCGCCTATCCATCGCATTAAAAATGTATTTAAAATAATTATTTTGTTATGTAGGTATAACGAAATTATTACCTAAAACAAATAATAGGAATGTTTCTCGCAAAATTGTAGAATATTCATGGGATGGACTAAGATATGGGATTTTTTAGTAAATTGACTTCCCTAAGATCATATTACATATATTCCCAGCCATCAATTTTGTATAAATTTTGTTTAAATTTTCGTTTTTTATCTCGTATTAAATCATCTTTTGATAGCTCTTTAATTTTCTATTTTTATTAATTCTATTTATACCCATTTATGAAAATATCAAACAATATTCCAAAAAAACCTAATATATATATCATATATCTATCATCTTGATATTATACTATAATTCATATTTTATTTTCCAATAGTTTCTTTTAAAATTTTTATTTGTTTATTTTTTTCTAAATTCCATTAAAATTGATAACCATTATTCGTTTCTTATATTAGAAAATTCAAATATATAAATTTATTTTAAAATTTTTGCATGCTTATTAAAAATTTTTATGGAAATATTAGATGCAGAATTAATACGATTAATAATTATATAATAATAGAGTATACTATTTAAATATTTCAAGTTTAAATTGGGTGGCTTGTATTGCTGGTTGCCTAAATGCCAGGGGCTCCTACTCGAGTGAACGCTCGCTCAGTCAGTCAGTGAGTCGATTTCGTTGTGTGATTGCGCATGCCAACTCAAACCAGGCGGGCGGCGATGACTTTCTTTCTCTTTCTACTATATCAAAAGCGTAAGTGTATTTTCTATTGAAATTATCATAATTCACCAATATAAAGCGATCAATTAACATCACCTCTACCATCATTGTAATAAAGTCTCAAATGATTTACTGATTTTTTTAAATAATTATTTTAATAGAAAAATATCATATTTGTTTTTTATTTCATATTCATAATATGAATGATATTTTATTTATTAATATATATATAACGTGATATATCTGCACATTACTCAAAATTTAATTTAAAATTATTTACACATATGATTAGAATTTGAAAATGTATATATCTTCTTTTCTTCTAATTAATCTCTTTTCTATTTCATTTTTCTCATGTCATTTAATATAATAGGATATATTATATATCGTAACCTATATATACATATATATTGGTATATATATTTCTATTTATTATTTTATTATTCTATTTTTTAATATTTTATATTCAATATGAGTTGATTTTTTTAATATATATTTGGATATTATTATTCATTTAAGTAAATATAATTTTTTTTATTTTCAATTTGAAGTGACATTTATTCTAGTGACGCTCAAACGGCAGGGCTAATTTATTTTATTTTTTTCTTTTATCTTGTAATTTACTGTTTAATTTATCTAAAAATATGATAAATTCTGATAAATATTTATTCTTTCAATATCAATTATTTTCTGAGAATTCTACATGATTATCAAAATCAAAAATCAATTGAAATTTAAATAGAAATCATTTTAACATTCTCTTTTAATTATAGATAATAGAAAAGGTCAGTTTTTAATACTTTCATTTATTAAACAAGAATTTTATTATGTGTCTTTGAAATATATCTAAATATTATTATTTCATTAAAAATTATAATAACGAAAAATTAATATGTGATACATTGATTAACAAGAGTTTCAAAGTATTTTTAATCTGCATTAAAAAAAGTACAACTGATTATAAAGGCAGATATTTTATTAGAATGACTTAATTATAAATTTGGAAATAATTTTAAAGCTCGGAAGCTTCTATTAGCTAAACAGCGTAGGCGTTACGTTATATATATATTATATATTACTCGTATTCTATATTCTATTGTATATATCTCGAGACAACTCCCAATATATTTACTTGTTTTTCTTATTTTGATTTCAAGCAAGAGCTATTGAACTAATATATATATTTTCATGTTATCTTTTTTATAATTACACACAAAAATCATCTGATCAGTAAATTTATAAAATATTTCAGTTAAATAGAATTTCTATGCTGAATTTAAATTTGAATATAAGAAATAGAAAATTCGTAATTCCTAAATGTTATTCCATTATGAATTGCTAAATATACATTTATGTAATATTTTAAGTGTTTTATTTGTAATTTTTCAATTATCACTTGTAAGTATATTGAATTTCTATATATACACAGAAAATTATATATTATTTTTTTATTTAAATACTAGCTGCTTAAAAAAAAATTAAAATTAATCTCGTTTAACATTTTATAGGTACGTATATCTTATAAAAAATGTATATTTATTATAAATAATATAATTTTTACTATCTCGTCAGAGATAGTATTGCGATCACGAAAATTTTGAAGGTTTCTGAATCATTTTCACTAAGGTTGAGAAAAATGTCTGTGTGTGTGTATGTAGACAAGAAAACCGTTTGAGCTAGAATGATGAAATTTGGTTCATGGGCATTATTCAAAATTCATAGTTTTCTATCAACTTTTGATAAATGTAGCTCAACCGGAAGGGGATCATTACCTACAACGTTTTGATTTTTTTTATTCTAAAGCGACCGTAAAAATAAACATATATGTTTGATAGTTTTTCTCATGATTAAAAATTGTATAAAACTGATATATATATATAGAATTTCAGCTTGATTGAATGCAAATCACGCGCCAACACGTGACGTGGTGCCATCAACAATGAGCCAAACATGTGCTGGTTTAATAAATATTATTTATTAATTTTAATTTATAATTTAATTAATTTAATTTAATTTAAATTAATATATGTTATTTAATCCAATTCAAATTGCGAGATAGTCGAGTGGAGACACTCCAGATTTTTTCATTTATCATTTGAGCGGCAAGCTTTTAATAGCTTTTCAATTATTTATCTTATTTGAGTTATCTATTTCTTATTGAACAATTTGTTCTGGGATTTTTTATGCTCCCTATAACTTGTAGATACATTTAAGTGTCAATTTTCGTTTTTCCTTTTATATCGGTTATAATGTTTAATCTTGTCTCTTCTCGAAAAAGTATAACTAGTCTTTTATGAGGGTTTTCGGGACATAGTCTTTTATTAGCCTCATGTGCAAAAGATAGCATACTATAAATGAACGATAGAGAAAAAATAGAGTTGTAATAAAGTATGAAAAATAATATTTTTTTCTTATCAGAAATCAAAATTTATCTCACATCTCACACACATTCACAAAAAGTTTTAAACTTATTTTAATATTGATTTCTCAATAATATAATCATTTAATTGCTATTTCTATTCCTTCCCGAGATAAACTATTTTCTCTTAATGAATTCACATTCTAAACAACCAAATTTTAATCACTTTTTCCTCTCAGTCAATACTTGAAAGATGAAATAGAATTATTTATTTAATTATCCATGCCAAGCGCTTAAGGCTAAGCATTCACCAGTACTGAATTAGGTGATAATCAAGATCAGATCAGGAGGGTTTGATTAAGCAGTTTACTATTTAATCGGCTAATTTCTAAACTTTGAATGTGTGTGTACCTCTTATGTTAAATAATGTGAAATAAAAAAAATGTGTGACTAAGAAAATTGACTATGTGTCAATGTGGGTATCTCTCTTCTCTTATTATACTACTAAAAATTGTATATATATATATATGTATGTATGTACATTCTATTGTAATTTATTAATTAACAGCTCGAAGGATTTTTTTGAAATATACACCATAGATAATATTTATAAATACAAATCGATCGGTATAGGTTTCAACCTGGAGAAAAATCATCTTCATTAGTTTGTTCTTAATTTAAATTTATATATGGATGACGTCACAAATGGCTGCCATTTTGAAATTTGTCTCTTACCAATTTTTTTTTTAATTGATATTGTATTAATATTTTTTATATTTAAAATATTTTAAAATTTATTATTTAATTTTGAAATTCATTTTAATCAGATTGATGCAATGATGTAACATTTAATAATTGAAATAAATAATAAATAAGAATTGTATATCAATATTGATTAAAGGGTCGAGCGATAGCTCGGTGTTCCAGGTACTTAGCCTTATATGATCAAATAAATAGAATATTTTTTTTATATAATTGAAAATTACAAATAATATATCTATTTAGTAAAAAATGATTTAATCAATTTTGAAATTTATTTATTTACTGCTATTAATTATTTTATAATTTAATTATTTATATTTATTTATCAAAGTTAAATAAGTTAAATAAATAATTTGAAAAGAAAATGTGGCTCATACTTTTTCCAGAAAATAAATTATTACTAAAAGTTAGTTTTTTGTAGAGAAATAAAGAGATTAAAGAAAATATTACTTAGATTAGTTAAAGAATCTTTTTCGAAACTAATATTTTTTTAAAGAATGTTACATAGAGAGAGAAAAAAATCAAATATTTTTCTGATAACATTTTAAAAATATTGCAATTTTTTAAATTAAATCAAAGAGAACATGATAATTACTATATGAAGTGAAAATCCAGCTTAAAGATTACAATTAAGGAAAGTGGAATTTAACAGGTAGTCATTCATCAAAAGAAGATATTTACTAAAGAATATATATAAATAAATATTGAAAGCTTGTTCACTATAGAAAACGAATCTCTTTTACTTTTAAAATGTTTTCAATTTTCCTCTCGTTAATCATCTAGTTTGTTTTCTTGAAGAAAACATGTTCAAAAACCGAGCTGTTTTGCTTTGCTTCTTATTTTACTTATTTTATTTTTCTTATATATGTTTAATCATTAATCATCAAGAAATAAGAGAAAATGTTTAGAATTTTTAAATTAGTCTATTTCTCCTTTTATATTTATTTTATCTTGATTAATTGTGAATTATATCATTTTTTGAGTTTATTATATTTGAGTTAAATTAGAAATAATTTCACTTGAAAAATATAAATTATTTAATAATAATTAAAATTTTATAAATTTAAATAAATGTCTGTATTTTAATAGAGATTTATATTAGATTTTTCTTATAAAGTTATATTATTAAAAAATATATAAGCTAAGAAAAAATATAAAAAAAAAAATCAATTCTTATTCCTAAGCTCAGCAAAAGTACATCCATAGAACTAATGGAGTTAATGTAACAAATCCATTAAGCCTCTCTTGTCCAAAGTGAATCAAATTGATAATACTCTTGAAAAGCCTTTGATCCAATAAAGATTTACAAGATATCCCATAAGTTATTTTGTTATTAATTCTTAAAGTGGTTATTATTATATTTATTTATCTAATACTAAACTCTAACATTAAGAATTCCGATGGAAATACTAAATTTTATCAATAAGTATATAATAGATTTTAATCATTTTTTGCTCTAAAAATCTATAAAGATTTATATAGGTAAATATTATATGAATATTTAAAATTTATTTACGAGGGGATGTCAAGGTTAGTTATTTCTGACATCTATTAAAGCAGTCTACCTCGTGATTTGAGAAGAAAATAGAAAAAAGTGAATTTCCATAAAAATCCACATGCTCCCTCATCCGCCCTATTCTCCGGATTTAGTCCCGAGTGACTATTTCTTGTTTCAAAACCTGAAGAAATGACTCGGCGGAAAGCGATTTGGCTCCAACCTTGAAATCATCTCACAAACAAATACCTATTTTGATGTCCTCGGCAAATCTTATTTTTTTTTTGAAGGGAGAGTTGTTGGATGAAGTATATGGAGCTCAAAAGGAACTATGTTGAAAAATAAAATAATTTTTTATTCAAAAAGTCACGGACTTATTGACCTGCCCTCGTACATAAAATATATTTGCAGATTACCAAAATTAATGTTTTATTAATTTATTCAAACAATTCTATTATTAAATTAATAAATTCTTTTAAGAAAAATATCAAAAAATTGAATTTCATCAATTACCATATCATAACATTTAATATGTAGTAGATATATATAATAAAAATACAATTTTCCATTAAATAAATTAAAATTTTAATATTCTTCTATTACGAAGGATCATAATGTTTATGATGACCTCATTTTTTTCAATTAGTATTTATATTTCTTCTTATATTAAATAAAAAAAAGATTCACATTTTAAGAAAGAAATGATAAATTCAATTGGATTGTACTTAACTCCATAATTTTTATCTATTTTTTATAATTTTCTGGGTATGACAACTCCATTAGAGTTAAATTAAATTATTATTAAATAATTTCCAATTATTATTATTGATATTATTTCATATACATAGATTTTAAAAAAGGTACTTTGAGTAAAACAGCTCAAGAATGATTTCAATTAAAATTTAATGAGATTCGTTTTAATCAAATGATTTTTGTAAATCTAAAAGTAAATCGAAGCAGAATATAAATCTAAAGTTATAATAAAATATAAATTCTCAATATAAAATTAGCATTTTAGGTGAATAATTTAATAAAGAAGCAGGTATGTAGCAAGCTATTGTAAAACATTCAAACTATAAAAAATGTAAATAAATATGAAGATAAAAGTAAGGATGACTAATCGTTACCTCCAACACATGAAACTGTACAGGAATTAGAAATCAAATCAGGTTATTTTTGGATATGGTTTAAAAAAGTTAACAGAGGTTTTATTGAAATAGCCTCATCAGGGAATGGTTATAGGTTTGATATCCATTGGACATTAAAGAAGAGAATAGATACATCTAATTTTTTTATATAAAAACCTTAAATAAACTAACAAATTTTATGGTATATATGATAAACATTATAAAATGCAATTCACGATTTTATATATAAATATAAATTGTGAAAATACAAAATAATCTCTAACGAATTATATATGTATAAAATAGAATTATCTTGATTTTATTTTGGCCCTCAGGTCGCGTTTCCTCTTCTCCTCTTTTGATCTATTGGGTATACTATTGCCAAAATATAAAATATGTATTTTTACCGACCAACAATAGGAAGGGAAGGTATTTATTGTTTTCACACGAAATTTCACATGTGGAGATTTTTACATATCTCCCCACGAATCATACATTTTGTTACAGAATAACAAGATGTCTGTCCGTCCGTCCGTCTGTCCATTATGTATTCGTATAGACACGCGTATAACTTGAACGGATTTTGATAAAATTTGATATATTTACTTAATGCATCAGTTTCATGAATTCATTAACTTTTAATGTATATCCGGAAAACGGAGGTTGTAGTTTACAAAGTATTAATTTACTATTCATTGTCTGAAATTTATCACTTAAAATATTGAAGGAATAATAACTGAGTAATTAAACTAAAATTAAAAACCAATATAATATAATTTAGTCATTTTAATTCAAGTTTTAAAAATATTTTGTTTTATACTTTCTACACAAAAATGATTTTTTCTTAAAAATAAGTAATATTTCTAATTATGTACACTCATGGAATAGTAGCGCTCAGCGTTAAATCAATTCAGAGCAAAAAATCTGGAGTGTCTCCACACGACTATCTCGCTAATTTGAATTGGATTAATTAACATACTACATGGGCTGAAAAGTCCTGGGATTAAATTAAATTTAATTAATTATATATATATAATATTATAATATTAGAAGATATAGTGTTACTTGTTAATTAAGTGTTTTAGTGTGGTATGTATCTTAGTATATATATATATATATATATATATATATATATATATATATGAATTATAGCTCTATAAAGGAAGTTAATTGCATAGAACTAATCATTATTGGTATGTAAGTTTTCATTTATTTTTCTATATTAAATATATTTCTTGGAGATTAATTTCAAATTCAAAATTCAAATTTAAAATTATTATATTAACCAGAGTTTTAGTTTGTTAGTACCGGGACCCCGAGCCTCGGCTCGGTACTTAAGTTAAAAAAAATGATTCATTATTATTGGGTTTGGCTGGTAATATTAATACCTGGGATACCGAGCTGTCGCTCGAAAAAATGTTTAGACATTATTATAGACATTTTCATTCTGTAAATTAAATAATTTTATTTCATTTAAATAAATGTCTATTTTTAAATAATTTTTCTCTCTACATTATTTATCTAATTCTGACAATATATTAAGATCACACCGGGACCCCGAGCCTCGGCTAGATAATTAAGTTAAAAAAAAATAATTAATTATTATATTGGGTTTGGCTGGTAATATTAATACTTGGGACACCGAGCTGATATACAATTCTTTAATTATTTATTACAATTATTAAATGTTGCATCATTACATGGAACTTGGGGTCCTCAATAATACATAAATATGTATACCGGGACCCCGAGCCTCGGCTCGGTACTTAAGTTAAAAAAAATGATTCATTATTATTGGATTTGGCTGGTAATATTAATACCTGGGACACCGAGCTCGCTCTACCCTTTAAAAAATATTGATATACAATTCTTTAATTATTTATTACAATTATTAAATGTATTAAATAATATTTTATTGAAAAAATATTAAAAATTATAAAACTATCTAAAACTTAATTAATAAAAGAACAATGAATAAATAAATCACGAAAATAGATAAAAAAAAAATGCACGCGGCGAGTTTCGATCCTTCGAACTCGGGGAGTAAAAACAATTGTTCTTACCGCTGGTCTATGATATTTTGATAATTACCAAGATATTTTTACCATCTTTCAAAGACATTTATTTGTTTTGTTGTTTTTTTTTGAGAGAGATTAATAAATATATATATATTTTATTAAAAATAAATATTTTTAATTTTATTTCGAAATTAAATAATGAATTTTAAAATATTTTAAATATAAAAAAATGTTAATACAATATCATTTAAAAAAAAAAGCGGGAGTAAAATTTCAATATGAATGTCATATGTCATCGATAAATAATAAATAATATTAATAAATATTAAATTTAATAAAAGAACAATGAATTAAATAATAAATTTTAAAATATTTTAAATATAAAAAAAATATTAATATAAAATTAAAAAAAGGCGGGAGTAAAATTTCAAAATGGATGCCATTTACGTCACCCATATATAATTTTCAATTAAGAAATTAATAATGAAGCTGTAAGTTTCAAGAGATGTGATCAATAAAACTCAATTTTTCTTTATAAATACTATATCTAGTGTGAATTTGAAAAAAATCGTTAGAGCGGTTTTTGAGAACCAATGGTTATAGATAAATAGATATATAGATATATACAATTTTAGCTAGCATAATAAGATAAGATACGTATAAGATGTAAATTATTTGAGTTTATTAGCTGTTTATTATTTGCCTTGTTGATTACTGTTTTGCTATTGAGAGAATACTAATTACCACATTCAATCTTCCTCCATAAGTGCAAAAACATTATTTACTTTACAAGTAATTTGGTTGGCTCTGTTCTCCTACTACTCATTTATTCCCTCTTAGCAATATTGCACTTTCACATAACCTATTTATAATAAAGAAGTATCTTACTAATTAAGTACTTTATAGAAGACTTTTTCTTGTCCCAGTCTTCTCTTGGATTGACCGAAAACGTATCAGATTTTTGAAAAGAAGAAATTAAATTATGCACCATCCTTTTCAAGAAATGAATGAAAACATCAATGTTTGAATAATTTATGCCGGGCTTAAAGAGAAATTATTGCAATTAAAAAATATTGTTATGAGATTTATATAATTCTGTACTGTAATTGGTCTTCACAAATTAATTTCATCATTTTTTTTTTACTCTGGATTGAAGCTTCAACTGGAAACAATACTTCCCTTACTATCGTCGGTCGGTAAAAACAAATTATGGTTCAAATTATAGGGTACTCCTTGATTTAAAAGCTATTTATAGAAAAATTACATCATTACTATAATAATATTTTATGCTTTAACTTTTTCGAATTCGTTTTCTTTTCATTTCAAACATTTCACTCTGAAATTAACTGAAATTAATTTAGGATGAATTATAAAAAGATATTAAATTTAAGTATATATTCAATTCAAACGTATTTTTAAAAATATTTCTAAAGAAAAATTACCATCTTATTTATTTTATAAATGAAATAAATCTTATTTTATTAAATAAATTACTTTGTTTACATAATAAGTTTTCTTGATGAAAAAAAGAAAAAAAAATTACTCAGGCTAATTTAAATTAGAAAACATACAAAGTTTTCTTGACAAACAAATCTAAACAGAGTTGTAGTTATCTTTCGGTTGAAATCATCCCTGTACATTTTCTTTTTTCTTGTTCTCCTTCCATTCGTTTTATTCTGTTTATTTTCTTTAATTTGGGTATGTTTATACATGTGTTTCATATCTTGAATTGAGAATCATTTCAACGCGTTAAATTGAAAAAGAAAATAAAAACTTTCCAAGGGGTGAATCTAATTTAATTGTGTGTGTGTTACGTCTCCTCATATCATATCATTTTAGAATCACACACATCGCTATATAAAAGATGAACCTAGGTCATGTTCTGCTGAATTCTCAGTTCATTGACATCACAAATTAGATAGACTGATGAGAAACTCTAAAACGTTTATTCTCTATTCTCATTTAATTATTTACAAAACTTTATATTGTCATCCCTATTTAAAGGGAAAGTTGGGCTTCTCATTTTATTATTATTTTGGATTATTGTTAATTTGAAATTGGCAATGGAGGGAGGGTCGTCTGCCTCTTGCAGAGATTACACTTCCTGGATTGAATCACCGGCATTGCCAAACAATTTCCAGGTCTTGCCAAATTCAATAATGTTTCTCCTTCTTTAGAATCCGTTCAGGTATTGATTAAAATTAGTTGAAATTATTGAAATATGAATTGACTATCATTCAATTAGTTAAATTTAATTTAATTATTTTTCTTTCATTTAAATTAAATTTTATTAATATATTAATAATAATAATAATATAAATAATTAAATTACCTTTTTTTTAACCTAGATTTTTTTCTATAATTGGGGGGGGAACAGTGTTTTATATATTTTAATTTTCATTCCCTTTTATAATAATTTTGATGAGATAAGCCTCTTTACTGCATGATAACAGGCGTTTTCCGATTGCAACTTCGATTTCAATTCTTCTCAAATATTATTATCCTTCGTGATTACATTCAATTTTTCTACATATTCAAATTCTACATTTTGTATGTTAATACTGCTCCTGTTTGTTTCTAAATATATTTATTTATCATTATTAATTTCAAACCTCATCTCTTTTCCTACCTCGATTAATTTTTCCTCGCTATCTGTAATTGCAATTGCCGAATCTCCTATTATATTTAAGTCGTCTGGGTCACCTAATATTTTACAATTGATTTCCACATCTTACTCTTTCTTTACTACCTTCAAGATATATTTTAAGATCAAAATTTGAAAAAGTTTATCCGGATCTATTGAGTCATGCGTAGGTTTTACTAAAGTCTACAAATAATTAGTGAACAGAGATATTGAATTCGCGGTTTTTTTAATATCTGTCATAATGAAAATATCTTAATTAATGTTGATCGATTTGGCATGAACCCGCAATGATATCGTCTAATATTTCCTCCGCCTATAGTTTATAAGTATTGTATATGTTATAATAGAGTATAATATTTCTTGATCATTTCATTTCGATATTTTAATTTCATTGCTTGATTTTTATTGAATATTTTTAATTATAATAAAATTAGAGAAAATGCAAAGTTAGAGACTTGAGACAATTTATAAAAATTAATTTATAAAAATTAACGGTATAAAAGTATTGATAAAACTAAAGATAAATTAACAATATATACATTCATTAATAGTATTAATTTAAATTAATGGATTTATTTGATTTTTTATTATTAAGTTCATTTATTAATTTTTTTAGATCATAGTTAATTCCCTCCCTTAAAATAAAAGAAGTACCTATTCAAATATGGAAAGAATAAATACAAAATAATTTAAGTTAAATATGATTTAAATATTTTGTTATATTAATTAAAATGAGAACTTTTAGAATAAATTATTTAATTGAAATGATATTTGAATATTCGAATTTAAAATAAAAAGTTAAATATTATAATAATTCTTTGATTGGGAATCCCTAGAGTTATATACATTGTGTAAAATGAGTCCGCCAGTCAGTGGGCCACGCCTGGCTCTTGAATGAACAACACGGAGAACTATATATAAACTTTAAATCTCTCTCTCTCCCGCTCACACACACTCTCACCTCTCTCCTCATCCCCTCCACCTCTCATTTCTTAGTTATTTCAATTTCCACAAATTGTCTAATTTTTAAAATATTCACTAATTTACTTTCTATTTTTATTCTTTAATCCTTAAATAATATATTTTCTATTTTATGTTAAAATGTAAATAACTTACATTTTAACATATTACACTATGACAGCAAAAAAGTAAACGAATTACATACATACATACATACATACAAACAGTCTCCTTTATATATATAGATATATATATATATATTTGTATATTTAAGTAAACACGTGGTCATTTAAATTGGTAGGAACGGGTGGTCTGGAAAAAAGAGTCCTTACAACCAATCACCTTGCTGCATTGGTAGATTTTGGCTAAGGCCTACTTCCCTTGGCTTCAGAGAGTTGATCACTCCCACTTGCTATTTGGACGCGCTGTTGTTCACATGTTTTTAGCTTTTTAGCTGTGAATTTACCATTTTTTTAGATTTGTTGTTGACCACGTGCTTTGTAAACTGTGTTGTGGTATTATTATATTTTTATTTTATATTAATTTTCTTTTCATTAAATATTATAACGTGGCAACGAACCTTTTTCTTTTATTTGTAAAAAAGTGAACCTAACTTTTCCTTTGCAGATCCATATGTTAGCATTGGCTATTTTTGATTAATTTAATTTTTTTATTATTTCTTTCTGATCTTCGTTCTCCAAGGCGAAACGCCTAGCACTGATAGTCAAACGTATTGTACTCTTTCGGTGAAATTTATTTCAGGGTTCCTTTCCCAACTAATTTTATTCCAACCCGTGTGAAAGAGTTAAGAATTCTTTTTTTTAACTCCTTCACTAGTGGCCCAAGTGATCCGACAGGCTCAACAATATTTTATTTTATTTCGGCTTGTCCAATACATCCAATTTATACTTATTATTATTAATTTATTTTACATTGAAAACATTTTCACCAATCGATGAGAGGATTGCCCCGTTAATGGAAATTTTGAAATTAAATTTTATATATTAAATTCAAAATTTATTTTTTTTTTTTCATTTGTAAATAATGTAAAATTAAATAATTTATATACAATTGATTAAACAATAACAAAATAAACAATAAATGGATTTCCAATTGTCCATTATATTAAGTAAGCATATTTAGGAAGAGATTTAGAAAAAACCATGTTCAAATAGAAGCAAATATAATGTTGAATGCTATTTAAACATACATATATCGTATACATTTCATACAACCGTTGAAAATTAAAATTATATAATTTCAACACTTAGTAAAATAAAATAAAATGGCATTACTCTTTTATTATTTACTTTGCCGATTAAAATTATTGATATATTTAATTTAAATATTCTCCAATTACAAACCCTTTTATATCTTCTCTTGTTGAATATATTTTACCAGCATTACTTCATTTTAGTGGAATATTATTTGGATATTATTATTATTACCGCAGTTTTAAAGAAAATAATTAAAATATATGTTTTATATTTATAGAAAGAATTGAATTTATCAAATTATGAAAATAAAATATAATGAAAAATAAATTTTCCCCTTAATTAATAATCATATTTTAAGTTAAATACTATAAGAATGGTAAAAGTATTATTAATAAATTATTATGATATTAATGAAATTTAGAATTACTTGTAATAACCCATTAAAATCTTGCTTACTTTTGAAAACTTATAAAAGTGAATGAAGAGTATATTTGATAACAATTTTGGAAATCTATTTATCATGAATGAAATTTGGATTCATCATAGAACACAAAAACAAAATCAACAAAAAGATTATATATCAATAAGATACAATAAATAATATAATACAAAAATGAATGTTAAATTAAAATAAAATAATATTTTACTAAAAATTTATTATACATATTTTATTTATGAGAGAAGTTAACTCATGGAATTTGGTATGGTTGCCGAATTCTCTTTCAGAACTTTTCATGGAATGGGTACGAATGTTTCCAAGTTGTAAGTTAAAATGGCTCTAATTTTCCTTAATGGATAATTTTCAAGAATACTTAAATCTTTTTAAAATAAGTAAAATTTTGGAATAAAAAAATACGTTTAAAGTTTTTAATAACTTTTCTTTTAATTTTTTATTTCAACTAAAGATGAGTCTATCAACTAATAAAAAAATCACTTCAGAACTTTTAGTGCTACTATTACTCGAAAGAAATAAGAATTCGAAAGAAATACATTATATTCGAAAGAAATAAACTGTCGATGTATTTAGGTTTTTTTTGAATATGTTGTACAATAGTACAAGTGAAAAAATTATATATAATAATTTATTTCCACTAAAGTATTATATTTATATTTTCAATAAACTCTAATTATAATTAAAACAAATAAGAAAAAAATAATTATAGCCATCTATATTTTAACCTAAGCCTACATTTTAAAATACTATTAAATTTTAATATCAAAAATACACCATTTTAATATAATTAATATCTTATCTTTGAAAAATATAAATAATTCAATCTTTTTAGAATATTTTCCTTTTTTTAACTTTTTTTCTCTTCTCTTTTATTCATGTTTATCTCTCTTTCTCAATTAAAAGTTTAAAAATTATATTCAAATATTTTTAAACTTTTTAAAAATTTTTTTAAAGATTGAAATGGATTATTAATTAACAAATTAATAAGTTTTTTTAACGCAGAATAAATTTGTGAATTGGAATCAATAATCCGTATATTGTATAATAGATATATTTTAATTTAACAAAGGGAAAATTATTTTTCTATATTGAAGCAGAATCGAAAATATTTATTTTAAATTTATTTAGATGAACAACAAAAACAAACATTTTTCTATGTCAAATAATTTTTAATCCAAATATACCCAAATTATATATAATATAATTATATATATATATATATATATATATTGTAAGAGATATTCCCTTCAGTAGGGAAATAGCATTACAATGCTATAAATAAATATAACAATTGTGACATCCTTTTGGGACTAAGTCTTGTAAACAATATAAAGAAGGTTCTCGAGTGAAGAAGAGGACTATTGTCATGAATAACAATAAATTACATGACAAGTTTCTTTATATTGGCACATTGCAAGATGGGGTGAATTATTGAAACGGTAACTTAGAAGGAGAGGGAGTGTTTTACTCTGAATGGAACGAAGGTAGCCAGATCATTCTTTGGCAGACATCGGACGGATTAACATTACCAGAAGGAGAGATTACCAAGATAATCTCACAGGTCAACAAAGGAGTTGAAAACCCATGGAAGAAGGATTATTAAATACTTGGAAGAAAAGTAACCCAAAGAATCGTCTCTAAGTGCACCGAACAATCTATCTTATTAATAACAGCTAAGTGGTCGAACCTTATGCAATTGCAATTAAACATTAAGTCTTATTTATTTTCTAATATCGAATACCTTATTTTATTTCACATTTAATTACCATGTTCTAATGCCTAACGATACCCATTATAATTATATTAAATTCTTAGTTATTAAATATTCATTTTATTATATTGCTTTAATACTTGATTTTTATTCTGATTGAATTCAACCTTATAATTATCTTTCCTATCAACCTCTCTTCGCTGGATTCCCCAAACTATATTCTATTCACAAAAACCAAAGTGCTACCCAATTAAATATCAAATTTATGAATTTTAAAAACCCATTTTTTATAACCCAACCCATACTAAGCCTGCAACATATATATGTTTAATTGAAAGAATATAATATATAATATATATACATATTATAACAAAATTGATGAATGAGAATATTGGATATATTATCAGTTTAAACTATGTTGTTGGATCAACAAGAAATGAGTGAATGTGGGCAAGGGAATAAAGGTGGATGAGCTAAAGTTTGAATTAGGAGGGAGGAAGGGTTGATAAGCTGGATTGTTAGTTCAATATAACACAAAAAGCTTGTTGCTATCTCTGGATAACTAGAATGTGATTTCAACTGTGGCGGTAACGAGACTATCAGAGAAATAGAAAGATAGAGAGAGAGAGAGAGAGTGAGAGAGAGAACTAGCGTGAAGGGCGCAAGCGGATTAACCCCCGGTACCATTGTTCTGAGATGTATAGATGCTGATCTTCCCGGCGATTCGGCCGCCCACTGGCATTGCAACCTGTAAAAACACATTTTTGTATTAATGTACTTATATTATATTATAATTTTTAATATAAATCAATAATTTTTGAATAATATAAGATATAAAAACAATTTAAAATAATATTTGGAAAATGTTTATATTTCTAACATTACTCTCATTTAAAATAATAACAAAATTAATTTTTTTTAATATTATATATTTACAAGGTAAACTTAAATTCAATTACTAAAAGCACATGACTTTGAGGTTATTTCAAATAAGATTATGATTTTAATTTTTTTTTTTTTTTTTTATAATATCTAACAATTTTAGTCATTTCCCCTTTTTCTATTATTGCTAAAATATTCTTAATTTAATATCTTTTTAATAATCTTTTTAAATAATATTTTTTCTAAAACTTTATTATTCCTTTATTTTACGTTTAGACATAATTTTTTTTTTACATATAGTAACAGGAAACGCATCAAAAAATAACAAAAAACTAATTTAATAAAGAATGAATGCAGTTTGATTATTTATTTTTTAATATATTTTTTTTTCAATTATAAAGAATGTTTTTGTGACAGTTCTCTCTATTATTCGATAACATTTAAGAGATTAAAGATCTCCACAGTATAAATTAAAGTGATCAAAAATGATTTATCAAGATCTCATATAATAGACGTATAAATAGACGTATAAAGTATGATTTAGTATGGGTTAGTTAATGAGAAAAATGGGTTGAAAATTAATAATTAATTTATTGGTGGCACTCTGATTAATTTTTGAAGAATCATTTGGTTCATGAATCCGCGACGGCTAGGGCAAGGTAAAATTGAATTCGTTCAGAATAAAATGCAGTTATAAATTTATAATAAAATTGAATATTTAATACTAAACAATTGATATTATAATAATTGATACAAAGTAATTATAAAGAGTTGTTTTTTTATTAAGGAAATCAGATAAATTAAATGAAATTTAATTTATTGAGCAATTGCAATTTTTTATATACGCCAGGGTCGACCACTTAGCTGTATTATAATTAAGGATAGTTGGAGAATTCTAGAGACTTGAGTTTTCCGTTTCAATCATCAAGATTTCTTGGATATCTTAGGCAGCGGCAGTTACTCAATGTGGTTTGGCCGCGATGAATCCTCCTGGGGGTCCACTCAGGAATGAATTGGTCTCTCTCTCAACATAATGAAAACTAATCCCAAAATTGTTGTTACATCAATAGCGAAAACACTTCGCCCCTCTCCATTGACATCTTTCGGATATTCATCACTCCCCCTCTCCTCTCAAAGACCTATGTTTATTGGTCACCTCTCGCCAATATCTTCTGGCAACCAGGTGTGCAGTATTTGATGAAATTTTATAAAAGAATTGTGGAAATATTTGTCTTTATCAATAAAAAATATTTCCTCTTAGTCTCTTTGTTCTACCTATTTAATTTATGAGGGTGAGTACGTGCAGATGTCAATGTTTTTTAGAAATGTCTTTCTAGAATTTTCTGCACCTTTGTGTATTAAAAGCATATTCATGCGAATATGTTACAATATATATATATAAATTAAGTTAATATTTTTTTATTCTTTGCTTGCCATTCAGGAAGGGTTATTTAATTAATTTAAGCAATTGATATTTTCATTTTTTAGAGATAAATTCATAAATTAAAAATAAATATTTTTTATAAAGGCAAAACTTAATATGAAAAAATTTGAAATCCACTTGCCCAAGAATTTTTTAATTATTTTCTCTATATACAAAATTTAAAAAAAAACACAAAGAAGCCACAATCCACTACATTTTTTTTAAAATGGCAAAAATACTCCTAGACGATTTATTTGCAGTACTTTGAGAGTCAAAATTCTAAATATTAAAATTTATCAATTTAAATGGTCTATTAAATTTTTACTTTCGAATTTATCGGTCTTCTATTTAAAATATATATATATATCAAACCGGAAAGCTCTATAAACAATATAATATATATCATTTCTTTTATTATTTTTAAGTCCCCTTTAGACACAATTCAATTATATATCTAATCATAAAATAATTTTTGAAGAGTAGAAGTAATTAAATTATTAACTGGTGCTCTACGAATTGGGCTGGCGGTGACCTTTTGTTAACAGATTTATTGATTTTATCACATACAAACGTAAATAAATATATTTCTTCTAAATGGGTATATGTATAGATTTAAAATTCTTAACTTGCGCAAATTAAAATATATATTGTGTACTCTTTCTGGTTTGGGTAGAGGGTAGAGATGAATATTTTTTCATTAAAAATCGAAAAATATAATAAATAAAAAAGAAAAAAAAATATTTTAAAATTATTATACTTATAAAATATATTTACAACTTAAAGAGAATTTATATTAAAAAATAAAATTTATATATAAAAATAGAATATAAATTTAGGAATTGAATTGATTGGACTTGTTCAAATTTGTTCGACTGTGAAGTAATCAGCTGATACGAAATCTCATGGTCCATTTCCACGTCTTCCTCTTTTTTTTTTATTAATTATTTCAGTGCATTTTCTAAATAAAGATATTTTTTGAAATCTAAAAACAAAATCTTATTAATTGAATACAAGTTTTGAATAAATAAATGATTAGAATTCAAATCGAATTAGTAATTGAATCGATGATGATTTATTTGATAAAATCATTTATAATAAAAGAATAATTCGATCAAATTAGGATAAAATTGAACTCAAATTGCTAATCGAAAATAGATTGATTAGAAGATCGATCGAAGATCGAATAACTGAATAAGAGATTGAGCTACCTAATAATAATTTTTGTAATGTTTATAGAAAAAGAAAAGACATCTCAATGAATTGATGAATAATACTTGACGTGGAAACACTTCCGCGTATAGTGTGAGAGAAGAAATGCAGAAGAAAAAATTATTTTAGGGGGATATATATACTAATTGACAAAAGACGGATAGTTACTGGACAATCAAAAATTGATTTGAGAGAATTGAGTGTGGAGTGACTTTTACTTGAAATGGTTCAAGAGGGAGATGAATGAAAGAATCTGGTTGTCGTAATAACTTTTATGTTGGTAATTAACTTTGATAATTGATGAAGTTGTCTTTGTAAGTTTTCTTAGTCTTGAATTTGTTTTGTTGTATTTCTTATATGAATGAAAAAGTATGTAAGTAACATTCGCAAAGGCTTTTAATTAAAAATTCTATTTTCTTTTTGTGAAATGTTAAAAAGGAGAAGAATATTTTATTATCGAACCGCAAAGCTCTATAAATAAACCAATTTCTATTTTCCGATAAAATCCGATTCCTTCTACATCTTTTTTTTTTCTTTTTTAAAGACGATGCATCAATGAAAAGTTTTTCATTTCCACATTTTATTTTTACTTTTTTTTTTTTTATTCTAACAACCAGCAATTTTATGCAACAGAGGATAATTGTGCTTGATAGATAAAGAGAACCTCATAGTAGAAAGTGAACTTTGGAAAAGAAAAAAAAAATGTTATTTTTTGATTCAGAAAGAAAGAACCCAGATAGTATCGTGATACTTTTTGATTTCAAATATATTTTTATAATAAACATAAAGATTAATAAAACAAATAATAATAATTGAAAGGCTTATTGACATATATGCTAAAAAAATATTTTATAATTAAAATATAATCAAGCCCACATTAATGAAGGGATTATATTATTTTGGAGTTTAAGAAAAAAATTCTCTCTCTCTTCTGATTCATTTAAATAACGTTCTGTTTATTAAAATATATTACCTTGAATTAAGGGGTAATTAAAATGAAATACAATGACATGATACAAATAATGAAGTAGATATACTTTTGAATTGAGTTTAATTAAAAATGATAATAAAAATATGAATTATTTTAATATAAAAGTGAATAAAAAACGTCAAAAGTGCAAAAGATACATGAAAAGGGGCCTGGAATAAAGAAGAGATAATTAAAATATCACGAATAATAGGGTGCTTTTATTTTAAAATCAAAGAACTTTGAATTGCCTTGCTTCAATAAAATTAATTGTGTCTGTGTACTTTTTAATAAATACGTTTAATATTAATTAATTCTTTACTAATTTATTATCCTTTTGCTTTCGAATCACTTTTAAATTACATCTTAATCGATAAATTACATCACTCTTGATTGATTTATTTTTTAATTTAAAAAAAATATAATTACATTTAATTGCCTTAATGTTTAGATGAATGAATTGATATTGAATTTTGAGGAAATTTTATTTTATTGAATTTAATATTTAGTAAAAGGTTAATGACGAATAAAAAAAAAGAAAGAAAGAGTGGTGAGGGAGAATAAAGGGGATTGGTTGTTAAATATTATAATTAAAGTTAATTAAAAAGAAAATTTTAATTTGAAGATAGAAATATATTATACATATATTATAAATTGAATGTATGTAAACTAAAAAAATATTACTTTAATTTAATATAATAAGAAAGAATTTTCGAAACTTCTATTAAATTAAATTTCCATGAAATTTATTCTGCTAGATATATATAATTGATGATATTAAATTGATAAACTTCACAATAAATTATAATATAATTCCAACCCACAAACAATTTCCAAAACTAAATTTATAGCATAAATTGACCCGCGGCTATTCAGGCACAATAAAAATTTTCCTATACTTAACTTTATTAATATTTTTACTATTTAATAATATTTATACTATACAAAATTGTTTTTTTTAATTTTAAAATAAATTTTCTGTATAATTTTTATTGAGAGTTGTATTAAAAATTTGAGATAAAACAGAATTACTTTAATGAATGAATTGAAATGTTGAATCTTGATCCATCTTATTTCAATTTTATTTTCTATTTAATCTACTTTAATCTTTTGCTATTAAATTATTATTTATTATATCAATATATATATATTTATTTTCATAACCTATTTTATTATATTAAATTTATTATATTAACTTTAATAGATTAAATGAAAATTTATAAAAAAAAGATGGTATCAATGATTGTTATTTTTGTTTTATCGATTTATAATCTTCAATGAAATTGATTTGTTTCGCATTATAAAATCTCTATTTGAAGATTTCCTATCAAGTTTAAAAAGCTAAAATTTAAATGGTCCTATAAATATTTTCAAATAGTTAATATCAAAAAAATGTGTATTTAAGATCCACATAGAACGAAAAACAAGACGAATCTTTTATTGAATTGTCTTGAGACAATATTTTATAATCAAAATTTGTTAGTATGAAACTTCCTTATTTTTGGATATTAGTAAATAAAGAAATTCAAAACGTATAAAATCATCAAAATCTCGACATCGAAAATCTAACGAATTAGAAACAAAAAAAAACAGAAACAACAGAGCGATCTTTTCCCAACTTTGAGTGTTAACCGAAACTTTTTCTACAATTTTTTCTGATAAATTTGATAAAAAGTTAATAAAAATGTCACAAAGTAATTTCATTTGTTCACAAAATCAAAAAGTTAAAATTAGAACTAACTAAAAAAGCAATATGCTCATTTGAAATGGTTTGGAATTTTGCTTTCTGAACGGCAAATCAATTCCTAGTTTGTTTTTCTTTTTTTAATTCTTATTGATTTTGTAGTAACAAGTTACAATATCTAAAATCCTAATTTTTCAATTTGATAAATATTATGTCTTAATCTTTATTCGAATTTCTAGAAACTATTATTTTTTAGATGGATACCAAATGAGATATTTATAATAAATTATTTTTTCAAATTTTAGTATTGTAGACACATTATATTTTCAATGATTTTGATTCTATTTATTTTATTTTTTATTTATTTATTCAAGAAATACATTAAGTCATTTTATATGTTATTTTGGTCCACCTTTTTGGGTGGTGACAAAAAAAAAATTTATTCTATTATATAGAACTACTAATATTATACTAAACATTTATGATCTCTATATTAACAACTTTTTGTGAAGTGATTTTCATTTTTTCTTCCCTACGCTCTCTACTGACTGCCTACCCTTTTTCAGTCCTGTTTAATTATAACTATTCATTTTAAAATCAATCGATTTCGACTAAATATAGTTTAGCAAAGTCAAACATCGCATATTTATGTTGAAATTATTATTAATAATAATTCTATTATATTAATGCGAGGCAGATTGAAATGATAAGATCATAAATTGACAGGCAGAGAATCACAGAGATGTTTAGATTCGTCGGAAAGTTGTCTTCCATTTGAACAACTTTACATTCTCCTATCTGCTGTCATTCTTCAAATATCCAATGATTTATAATGAATGCTTGATCAAATCAGACAATATGATTTCAATCTCCCTTTCAACGCATTCACATTTTCTATTCAATCTTCTCCTACACAATTAAATTCTATATTGATATTACATTGGTATATATCCTATATATATAGTACCGGGATCCCGAGCCTCGGCTCGGTAATTAAGTTAAAACAAAATGATTCATAAAATAAATTCCAAAATTTTTGCCGACCGACGATAGTAAGGGAGGTATTGTTTTCACATCAAATTTCACATATGGAAATTTTTACATATCTCCACGAATCATGCATTTTCTTAACGGAAAAAAGTATTTTTAGCATCATGTCTGTCCGTCCGTCCGTATAGATGTGTACAGCTTGAACGACTCAACGGATTTTGATGAAATTTGGTATATTTACTTAATGCATCAGTATGATGAATTGACCAACTTTTGGGGCAAATCCAGAAATCGGAAGTGGTAGTATTAGCGATCGATAGGAAGGAAAGGGTTATTTTCTCACCAAATTTCACATGAGGAGATTTTTTACATATCACCACGAATCATCATCATCAATGCTCTTTGTATTGGTTTTATCCTCGAGAAAAATCATCTTTATTCGTTTTTTCTTAATTTAAAATTATATGACGTCACAGCCTGGTCTTACATATATATTATAAATAAAATAAAATTAAAAATATTTATGTTATATGCCTATCTGTTTTTTATTACGTTAATAGATATATTAAAATTATTTGAAATTGTTTCTGAAGCTGGAAATTAATTTACTTCAAACCGTCGGTCGGTTCGGACCTGGCCACAGGTCAACTTAGTTTAATAATCATTTTATTTTTTGGAATAAAGTTTAATATTTAAAATTATAACACTTTTATACAGGATAGTTCGAAGTTATACAAAAATATTCGATTATATATTCAATCTAAAAGGGGTACAGGTCGTAGACAAAAAAAAATGACAATTTTGTGACACGTTAGTTACTTCATAAAGATTTTTTATAATTTTGTGGCACGGACATTGAAACAGGTTCGCCATCCGTGATATAGAGTATAGGGAAAAATTAATAATACAATTGAAGAATATAATGACGAAAATACTTTCCAAAACTAGAAATAAATACCCACAGTTGGCTCTCTCACTTTTGTGAAATGTTAAAATACTCTCGTATACAATTTATTTTATTATTAATGATCAAACTTTCACCTAGAGTAGATTCTATGACAATAAAACAATAAAACAAAAAGCAAATAAATATTGTTTTAAATTTAATTGGAAGGAGAAAAGTAGAATTATAATAAAAAAAAAATAAATAAATATCTGGGTCTCAAAAAACTACTAAAATATAAGTTAAACTTTTCCCATTATTTTTATTAATTAAAACTTTTCAAATTATTGATAAATAGGTATATACATATTTTTATCAATTAGTAAATTACTTTAAATATTTATTATTTTATCAACTATATTTACATATAATTTTTTCATTTAATTTTTAGAAAAATAGAGACATTCATTGGAAAATTATTATTTTTATTTTGATTATTATTATGTTAAATGAAACAATTTATTCCTATCTCTTGTTTCTTTTATTTTTATAATATATGAATATGTTAGTTTCAAAATTTTAATCAATCAATAATTATATGTTAAATAAAATCTTTATAAAAAGCTAAGATTAGTCATAATAAGATTACTAAATGTCAAAGTAAGTTTCTAAATTTTCCAAATCTAAAATTTTAACTAATTGAATTTGTGAGAGTGTCAACTCAACCAAGATATGACAAAACCACATTAAAGTTTTCCACAAGTTCATCAATCTATTTATTTCATTTAGTAAAATAAACTGATTCAACATATTCCGTAGTCCAATGATACGATAAGAAAATAGAGGGGATGTTGGCAAATATCCATGATTATTTGAAATAGATTCGTTAATCCAAAGAAATGTACTTATTCATAAACAAATTGATTCATTTTTCGAGATTTTCCAATATTTTTTTTAACCTTTTTAATTTCGAATAAGTATTTGGACTCGTCTTGTACTTAGCAATTAAATTGGCAAATAAGATCAAAAGCTTTTTAATTTATAGGGAATACTTACCAAATTTTTAATGATGAGAAGAATTTTTTTAAATTCTTTTAATGAATAGAAATGAAAATTCAAACTTTTGGTTATGACAAATTTTAAATATTCAGACTAATATTTACATGCTATTTTTAATTAAATTAATTTAAAGTTATATTTTTAAATATTAATTAGAGATACTGACAGTGGAAGAAACTACAAATCTTTTAAAAGGAGGTTGTTTGAATTCAGAATATTTCAAGAGATAAATCAAATGAAATATCAAATTATTAAATAACTTCCTTTAAATAAAATTGTTTCTCTTCCTGTCTTATTATTATAATAAACTCCGCCCATAATAGTTATTAATATTCATTCTAAGGTGAGGGTTGGCAAATCCCCTTGTTCCAAGAATCGAATCACTAGCAAGCAATCTTGCTTCCGTCAAGAAGTTCTCACTCGGGAAACCCAACATAGAACAACCATCCAAGATTTCATTTAACTTAACTAACAAATAATATCTCTAAATACTATTGGTGTTGGCCATCCAAGTTTGCATTTCTATGTTTATTAAAACCTAAATATAGGAACGAAATATTAACCCTTTTGGTTATGTTTTTTCTTTAGAAGTTTATTATGTAATGTTCAAAGGAATTTCAAAATATTTTTGAACTCTTCTAAACGACCTTTTTATCCATAATTTATTATTTATCATATATGCAAAATTTAAAAATAATAAAGCAGCGGGAATTTATGGGATACTTGCAGAATTAATCAAATATAGTGAAAAACCTTTAGTAGAGTGTATGTACAAATGATTTCTTTCGATCTGCCACAAGGAAAGGATCCAATGGGAATGGCAAGAGGCATTTATTATCCCAATTTTTAAGAAGGGAAATAGAACGTCCTGCAATAATTACAGGGAAATTTCTTGACGACATCGAATAACATTCTCTCAAAAATTATTTTATTGAAAGTACCACCTATGCAGAAGAAATATTAGGAGAATATCATAAGACTCAATACAGGAATTTCGAAAGTGTAAGAATGATTCAAATTTGTCTTGAAGGCCGTAAAGGAAGAGTCAAATGTGGGAATCAATTATTAGAAACTTTCGAAATTCGGAATTAGACAATTTGAGGAAAAATTAAACGAAAGCCAATTAAACAAAAAATAAAATAAAATATTAGGTTACGCAGACAATATAAATATAATAGGAGATTGGGTAAGTGTAATTAAAGATAGCGTACAAAAATTAATCGAGGGCAGAAAAGAGAAAAGTTTTTTTCCTTTTATGTATTTGAAACTATAATTTATTTGATTTTAAACTAAAATGTATTACATTTAATCTGAAATATTTTAATAAAAGGAATATTTTAGTGTCTCTGGAAGGTCCTCCGGGGTCATAATGAATGCGACGCCAATCCCTTGGAGCCCATTTGAGATTCACAAGTAATCTCTCCCAACCCTTTTGTACACTCCCCACCTTTTTGCTCTTTAGGTCAAGTATTTGAATGAACAGGGATGCGTATTTGTAATTTAGCTGCTTCACCAAACATATTTGCAGACCCTTTTCATTTAATTATTGATTTAGTTGTGTGTTTTAGAACGTGAAACATTTTATTACTGACTAGAATAATAATATAAATTTACTCACTCAACTCATACAAAAATATCAACTTTATGAATTGAAAATTAAAATATTTGTTTTAACTTACATTTATATGATATGTATTCTTTATAGAAAAGAAAAGCTGAAAATATACATATTATAAATATTGAAAAATAGTAAGACCTAATAGAATAATTTACGAAATTGAGTTAATTAAAAATTCACTTTTGTTTATGTTTTTGTTTGTTATATAAATATTTTGTTAAGTCACGCTGTTTTGAATATGAACTTTATTTCAACATGATTTTTCAATCTTTTAACCAACTGTATATAAATATAGCTATATATATATATACAGGGTTATCATAAAAGAATGATGCGGTTTCAGTAATTTGTAGGAAGATTGTAGTTGAAATTTCTGTTATATTGGTATCTCTGAATGCCTACAACCCAAAAGTTTGTTTATAAGCTGTTCTAACCTCAACATCAGTTCTTATACTGTTGTTGCGGTGAGTTTAGTGAGTTACTATGTTCTCTATTAAAGATAAAGCAAGGTGTGTTTTATTGATGGCTGAATTAAAATCCGTAATTTTAGTTAAACGTGCGTTCCGACGTGAATTTGGAAGAGATCCACCACACAAAAATAACATAACACGCTGGTTTAAACAATTTGCTTTGCTGAAAAAACAATTAATGGAGTTGTGTATCTCGACATGCTAATCAACTATTGCTTTCCTCAGCTAGATGAACTCGAAAACATTCATCAACTTCATTTCCAACAAGATGGTGCTTCCCCACACTTCAGTGCATTGGTCACGGACGCTTTGAACGAAAAATTTGGAGATCGATGGATAGGCCGGCAAGGACCTATGCTGTGGCCTCCAAGGAGTTCAGACCTGACACCTTGTGATTTTTTCTTGTGGGGTTACATCAAAAACATTTTTCACAAAAATTTCGCGTCTTTAACCACTTAAAAAACAGAATAAATGAAGCAATGACAACCATAAACGAAGAAATGTTAGCGAATGTTTGGAGAGAAGTTGATTATCGTTGGGATATTTGTCGAGCGACTAAGGGCGCCTATATTGAAATTTATTAATTATTTCAAAAAAAACTGTACTAGACGAAAAATTAGATTAATAAACAACATTAACTGTAAGTAATTCTGTTTTTCTTTAAACAATGTTCGAAACCGCTCCATTCTTTTATGATAACCCTGTATATAAAATTTGAGAAATAATAAATTCTGGTATATCGACTTGAATTGAGCTCTACTATTATATATAGAAATATAAAAATTGTTCTATACATTTCTACACACAAACAAAAGAAACGTGATTCTAGTTTCAAAATAAAAAAGTTAGACAAAAAAAAAAGAAGGAATAGACATTTAATCGATATTTGTGAGTGTTACTAAAAAAAATTCTACTAACTTTTTGATGGAGACAGTTAAGAAGGAACACCATTAATATTTTTTAATTTTTAATGTGAAATTAGAAAAATTCATCAAAATAAAAACAAAAAAAAAAAAAAATTTTATCAATTTTTAAATATTTTTTTAGACTGTTATGGTAGAGTTAATAAACGATTATAAATATGATTAAATGGATTCAGGTCAGAAGGAAGGGAAGTTATTATTACTCGATTATTTCTAACATATCATTCTCGTTTCACTGTTAATCTGTATTTTCATAATCTATTTTCTTTTGTTTATCGTTCAAACATTTTCTATTATCTTAATTGAAAGCGCCAAACATGTTCAAATAATTTGAGTGAATCTTAAAAGATATGTTTTAATCTCTTTGTACAGCGTTTCTTAACTTTTCCTTATTCGTGACCAAGTTTTCAATCGCCCCCGCTTTCAATAAAATGTATTCAACAATTTTATTTAATGAGTATTTTGAATTTTGTTTTTAATTTATTTTGAATGAAATGCTAAAACAAGAGTTTTTCTATGATTTCCTTTCAGTCAGTTAATCAATTTTTTTAAAATATTTCTTTCCTCTTGGAGGTTTAGAATTACTGATGTATAGAATAGAATAAGAATATATAACAATTATTTTTCATTTAGATAGTATAAAATTTATTTAAATATACTTATTTCATTTATGTAAAATTTGCTTAGTAAAATATTAAATAAACTAGCCAGAATCAATATTAAAAGAACAATCGATCTATCTCTCTGGCTCTACAGAACTTTCCAAGTATTCCTATTCTGTGCCACAACCCTACAGTCCCTATCCTCTCCCTTCTCACTCACGTCCTTTCCAACATTATCCACTCACCGCGTCCTTGGTCTTCCAAGCGGACATTTTCCACTCGGTCTCCCCACCAATATATTTTTCGCCATTCTTTCCTCTCCCATTCTAGCCGCGTGCCCTGCCCATCGCAGCCTTCTCGATTTTATAATTCTAACTATATCTGGGGATGGATAGAAGTCATCATAGGCCTCGTTATGCAGTCTCTGCAATTACCCGGTGACCTCATCTATTTTGGCTGCGAAGAATCTTATTCTCAAATATTCTAAATCTACTCTCGTCTCCTAAGAACATAGACCATGCCTCACATCCATATAATACAACCGGCAAAATAATTGTTTTATATATTTAATTTTTATCCCCTTTGATAATAATTTTGACGCGATAAGCCCCTTTACTGCATGATAATAGGTGTTTTGCAACCTCGCTTTAAATTCTCGAATATTATCATCCTTTGTGATTACAGACCCTATTATTTAAATTTTTCTACATTTTTGAATTCTATATTTTGTATGTTAAGATTTTGTGTGTTGAAACTATTCCTCTCTGTTACTAAATACTTTGTCTTAGTACTATTAATTTCTAACCTCCATCCTCTTTTCAGGCTTCGATTAATTTTCCTACTCTATCTTTAATTACAAGTGCCGAAACTCCTATTATATTTAAGACGTCTGCGTAACCTAGTACTTGAATTTTTTTTGTTTAGTTGGATTCCGTTTGATTTTTCCCCAATTTGCCTAATTACATATTTCAATACCAAATTAAATTAAATTGGTGATAGTGCTTTCCCTTGTTTTAACCCATTCCGAATTTCGAAAGTTATTAAAAGAACAAATCATCCTAAAATAAAAGTATTATTTTATCTTTATATCATCATAATGGAGTAACAATGCAATTATAATTAAGTCATTAAGAATATTTTTCAAATTTTATATTTTATAAATTATTGTAAAATGTTTGGTATATAATAGTAAAAATAAATTAGATTGAAATGAAATGTATCACGATTCAATATTTCAATTCATTCCTTTTCACTCATAGCAAAAGTGATATAAAATTAAAAAATATCTACTAGTAAAAGCAAAAATAAATATTATTAAATTATACACATAATATACAAATAATAAATAAATAATCCATAAAGAAAAAAATTCGAAAACAGAGAATGATGAATAAAATAATATAATAATTAATAAAAATGAATAGAAACTGCTAGAGTTTTTCTATGTGTATCTGTGCTTTTGTTTCAATCACACAGCTAATCAATTTTTTTAAATAATAGTTTTCTTTGAATAATCTCGCGTCTCTTAAAGGTGTACGGCCCATAGATTCCAGAGCCATTTAAGAATATACATATATTTTTTCAAGAAAATGAAGATAGCTAATTTCAGTTTTGTTGTATGCATTTAAATATAATAAATAATCAAGAAATTCTAAGAATTTTAATATTTTTTCTTTGTTCATTAGTTATTTTTACTACTTTCCTTTGATTCCTTTTTTTAAGAGATTTGAGGTTATTTCTAAAATTTTCTTTCTGTAATTTTCGTATCTAAACTAGAAAATGTACTATTTTCTCTTAAATAAAAAAAAAGAAGTGATTCGTTTATTGTTCAATCTGTTAGCCCCCGTTATGCCTTCTGTCTTTACTTTTGTATTGTTGAACAATTTAAGAAGTCTTGAAAAAAAGCTTTCAATAGGATTAAAAAAGAGGGTGATAAGGATCTGTTTAAGAAAGTGGCTAAATCCTTTCTGTGTCTTTTTCTCTTAGAGACACAAGTTAGCCTATTTAAAAAGAGCTCAAGTAGGATTCTCTGTTTAAGAAAGGAAAGCTCTTCTGAATGTTCTAAATTATACACATGTGTCCCTACCCACGGTCTCGATTACTTAAATAATCATATTTTCAAAATTTTTCCTTGATGCAGATTTAGTTGGAGACCTCTCAGCTTATACAACTCACAATAGAAAGACAGTGCAGACAAACAATGGAAGGAGTTTATAACTTTCGAGGGAGACATAGAATTTAGAATCAAAGTTTCCTAATATTACAAAGTAACAAAATTAATCATGCCATCCAACCGTTATAACATGATTTGTTTATATATGTAACATCGATCTTGAGAAAGCTTATATAGAAACACATTTTGTATATATTTTTATATACCTTAAAAAACATTTAAAATTTTTAAAATCGAAATAATAAAATAAATAAAACTGAGATCCTTCATATTAGAGGAGTAACGATTAGTTATTCCTTTTTATTTATTTTTTTTGTTTCTTTGTGTTTTTTTTTTTTTTTTTTTTTTTGTATTATTTTCGATTTATTTATTTTTTTTGGCATTATTTTTTAAAAAGATGGAAAACTGAAACTCTGAGTCTGTGATTTATGATCGCTGATTACAGAGTGTTAGTTATTATGTAACTATATAAACATATTTTGCTTTTTTTTTTGTTTTTGTTTACTTTTTGGATGTTTTTGCTATTTTTTGTCACCAACCAAAAAGGTGAACTGAAATAACATACCGAATGATTGTATATATATTTCTTGAATAAATAAATGATAATATTTATTTATTTATCAAAAAATATAATTATGTCTTTACCTTACTCGCTCTCAACGACAGCTTATTTATATATTAATTTAAGTTAAGGGGCAGGTGATGGAGAGGGGTTAATTTGAAGGGTGTAAGGAAAATTACTATCTTTCCAAATGGTCAAGTGCAATCGTGTATTTTATTATTGTTACCTATTCAAGAACTATTTTATATAGAACCCTTACCAAGGTGTCAGGTATGGCAATTAAAACAGACCCAAGCTTGTGAAATTTAAGTATATAATTTTAAGTATATATATATAAAAGTTAAATACGAAATAATTTGGCAATGGCAACTGCCGTCACTGTAATTAATTACATTAATAGATATATTAAAATTATTTGCAATTGTTTCTGTAGCTGGAAATTAATTTACTTCAAACCGTCGGTCGGTTCGGACCTGGCCACAGGTCAACTTATTTTTTTAGTTTTTTTTTGCAAATATCGAAATACATTTATGCCAATAGTCAAAGGTCTCTACGAAATTTTATTTTAATTTAGATTTATATACAATGTATTCATATTATACATACATACATACACTCATTTCCTTAGATATAATATTTATGTATAATGAAAGTTGAGATGAAATATGAGAGAAAACAGACAAAAGTTTTCATCTCTTCCCAGCCAATTCCGTTAAAAAGCTTTATTAAATCGCGCCAATCATAAATTTTCCTCATAAAATTCTAATAAAAAAATGGATGAAGAATTTAATTATGATGATAGTTTTATAGAACCAAGATATTAAAGAGATTTTTATATTTAATCTATTTATTAGAAAAAAAATTAATCCAATTTTGGCCAGAATTAAAATGGAAATTGATAGAATGAAGATGAAACCAGAGTTTTGCATTTAATTATAAATAAATGAAAATTCTATTGGGTTGATTATAATAATAGAAACAATATACATATCATCAATGATACAAACAAAGATATACGTATATATTTATAGTAATAATAATGGCTTGTTTTGGTCTACATATGTAAACAAATATAATTTTACCAGTATCCAATTTGTAGGATTAATAAATTCCTGGTTTTAAACAAAATTTTCTTCAATGGAAATGCATAATAATATCTGTTCATAATTAATATTTAATTATGAAACTAACTAAATTGTTATAATTTAATTTATCCTCTGACTTTGTACCTCCTACGCAAGGATACCGCCTATCAAGTCGGTTATATCAATGAGGTGTCCTATGATCAGTAGAACGGGTCCTCTCAACCTTTACCTTGATTTTCTTGATCGGAAGCGCTATCAAATAGCTTTTCCCCAATGTTGTTCCCGGAGGCTGGGTTGACTCCGTCCCGTCTCATAGACCCCAGCTAGGAAAATTCCCTTGCCAGGCCCGGGACTTGAACCCGGGACCATGTGAATGTAAGGCAGGTTCGCTACCCGCACATCCAAAGGCGTCTTCATTTAATTTATCATATAATTTAAATAATAGCTTTTAATTTAATTGAATTAAAAATACAATACTTTACAATGACTTCAATTTAAAGCATTCATTAAAAATAATTATTATGTATGAAAAAAAAGGATTGAAATTGGGTTCAAATGGTGAAGATAGAAAGAAAGAAATAACTGTGATGTCTTTTATAGACCCATTAAGAGAGTTTGATCATAAAATTGATATAAAACGATTACATAAATTGTTTTATTTTACTATACTACAGTGGTTCTTAAACTGTGGTCCGCGGACCCCTGGGGGTCCGCGAAGCCTTTACTGGGGGTCCGCGGTCCTCGGAAAAAAATCATCGTAAAAATATATACATATATAAATATTTAAAGTTCATTGTTTAACTATATCCTCCTAGAGAATTACGGCTATAATTTAATACTATTAATAATACTATTTTATTTTATTAAATTGATAATTATGTCAATTAATTTTTTATGAATAAATAAACATATATAAAAAACTATATATAAAATTTGAATTTTCATCCATTCATTCATTTAAAATCATTTTTCGATTGTTCCTTTAAAATAACCCCTCTTAGGGGCTCGGAAGGGGAGGCATATAAGGGAATTTTCTTTCACTTTGTTATTGGGGAAAACCAGGGGAGGGGACAGTCTTACCCGGAAAAACCCAAATTGTCAGCGTCCACTCTGGGGTTTTAAACAGTTTTAATGCAAATGTTAATTATAAGTTCATTTCTCAACGAGTTGTATCTTTAAATTATTTTTATTAATTTAATTAATTATAATTAAATTATAGCTAATAATAGTTTATTATAGCTAATAATTTTTTTTAATTTTTAGTGTAATTTGCATGATCATTATTTTATAAAAACACTAAACACATTTTGCAATTTCCCAGAAAGGCTGTTTTTGAGAGTAAGTATAAGTTAGTTTTATGAATAAAAAATATTTATTTTAATAATATTTTAGAATCAAATTACGAAATTAATAATATTTTAGAATCAAATTACGAAATATATTTATTATATAAATTAATATTCATTTAAAATGATATTAAATCATTTATTTAAAATGATTTAAAACATTTATTAAAATGATTTAAAACATTCATTTAAAATGATATTAAAACATTCATTTAAAATCATATTAAAACATAGCTAGTAAATAATAATTCGTTATATTTATATTATATTTATATTATATTTATATTATTGTAGTTCAATGTTAATAAATTACTTCATAAAATGGATCGTTGGCTACAAACTGGTTCAACACAGAAACGGAAAGAATCAGATGATGAGGCATCAACAGCAAACTCTACCAAGAAACGCAAAACTAGAAAATATTCGGATGATTATTTATCATTTGGATTTACTTATATTTGCAACAATGATGTGGAAAGACCAGTCTGCGTTCTATGTCAGGAAAGTTTATCCAATGAAAGTATGAAACCTGCTAATCTCAGACGTCATTTACAAACAAAGCACAGCGAGCATGTTAGTAAGTCTATCGAATTTTTTAAAATGAAAAAAGAAGAACTTACTTCAAGTCAGAAATTGATGGTAAAGACGGGATCTGGTGGTATGAGTAAGAAAGCAGTAATGGCATCATATGAAGTAGCTCTACTTATTGCTAAAGCAGGAAAGCCGCATAATATAGCAGAGCAATTAATTCTTCCTGCTACAAAAGTAATTACAAATATAATGTTAGGAACTAAAGCAGCAAACGATATAAATTTGATTTCATTATCAAATGATACGGTTAAGAATAGGATTGAAGACATGTCATGTAATATAAAAGAAGAATTAATATCGAGAGTGCGCAAAAGTCACTATTACTCATTACAATTGGATGAAAGTACTGATGTCACTAATAATGCCAATTTCTTAGCTTTCATTAGATATGAGTTTGAAAATCAAATACAAGAAGATGTATTGTTTTGTGATTCACTACCTTCACGAACGACAGCTAATGACATATTTAACAGTTTGAATAATTTTATAACCGAAAATGAAATAGAGTGGCCAAAATGTGTTGGAATTTGCACTGATGGTGCTCGTGCAATGTCAGGTACAAGAACTGGATTGATTGCTCTTATTAAAAATGTTGCGCCTCAGGTTGTTTGGAATCATTGCTGCATTCACAGAGAATCATTAGCAGCCAAAAATATGTCACCAGATTTGAAAAGAACATTAGACGAAGTAGTTAAAATTGTCAATTTCATTAAGGCTCGTCCACTTAATTCCAGAGTTTTTAAAATTTTGTGTGAGGAAATGGGTAGTCAACATACACATTTATTATTACATACAGATGTACGTTGGTTGTCCCGCGGGAAAGTACTCATTCGCCTTTTTGAGCTTCGAGATGAAATACGATTGTTTTTAATAGATGCGCATTTTGAACTGACCGAATGTTTCAATGATTTTATCTGGTTAGCTAAGGTGGCTTACTTGACTGATATTTTTACAAAATTGAACGAACTTAATTTGAGCCTGCAAGGTACTGTTGTAAATATATTTAAAGTTGAAGATAAAATAGAAGCAATGATTAAAAAAATCGACTTGTGGTCGAAACGCATCCAGAACGGTGTATATGAGTCTTTTCCAACTCTCAATGATTTCATAGAAAGCTCCAGTGAAAAATTGCTTAATCAAACGCGTCAATTATTTGTTGAACATTTAATTACTTTGAAAAGCAACTTCAGGAAGTATTTTTCTACTCCTGATCCTTGCAATAACTGGATCAGAGATCCATTTAATATGGAAATTACAAATGCTAAACATTTATCTGCACCTGAACAAGATATTCTCGTGGAATTATCATGTGATACAACTTATAAACTAAAATTTAACAAAACTGAATTGAGCAACTTTTGGTTACTTCTCAGGTCAGATTATCCTGCGCTTGCAAATAAAGCACTTCAACACTTGATTCCATTCTGCACAACATATTTATGCGAACAAGCTTTTTCGGTACTATTTTATATTAAGTCTAAATATAGAAACAAATTAAATGTAGAGCCGGATCTTAGATTAAAAGTTTCCAATATTAAGCCAGATATTGAGATTCTTGTTTCAAGAAAACAACTGCATACATCTCATTAAATATGTAAGTTATATTTAATGAGATAGATGCAGTTATTTTTTAAAATATTTCTTATTTAATATTTTCTGAAAAAAATTATAAAATATTTATATGAATTTAATGTAAGTACCCATTATAATTTGTGAGATTTGTTGCTATGACAATGTTTGTATTTTCTTTCTTCAATATTATAATTTCTAATAAAATGTGTTCTACAATATGCAAAAAAATCGTTATTCACCAATCACTGTTAGAAATATTCATCATATATCCTTGTCCTTATGAGATCGTAAGCCAGAAATTAATTAATAAAATGACGTAAAGTACCTAAAGTTGTGATGGGGGTCCGTCAAAAAAAATTTTTTCAAGTGGGGGTCCGTGGAGTACATAAGTTTAAGAACCTATGCTATACTATATTCAGACAGTCTTATATAGTACTTAACCCCCCCCCCCCCACACACACACTCCCCAATGTTCAATTGACTTTAACTTAAACATCCGGAAAGGCGTTATATCAAAAAAATAAAGTCTCATTATACATTTTACAATAAGTAAAAGGGAAGTAATTTTTTGTAAATATAAGTATATTTTTTTAAAATAATAAAATTATATACGTTTATCGTGCTACCATTTAGTAGTTACTTATATATATATATATATATATATATATATATTAATTTTTGAATCTACCGAAGTCAATTCGTCTTTCGATTCTATTCACTTTTCTGTCAAAATAATTGCTTCTCTTCTATAGAATCCCATTAAATGGCCAAAGAAATCTCAAACCACTGCCTTGAACTGAACTGCTTAAGTTTTCTTACTCAAACAGAGATCCCAGTTGTCAAGGAATGAGAGGAGATCCTTTGGACGTGCCTTTTAACGAATGGAGAGCTTACCACAAAATCAGGGCGAATTATACACCTCACTGAATGCTATCCATTTTTTTTCATGAAATATTTGCCAGACATTTATTTTAGAAATTAATTTAAGAACGGCTTTACGTTTTCTCACGCTTATATTTTTTTCAAAGAATATAACTGGATTCAAATTTAATAAAATATTGATAAAAAAGTATTAATTTTTATATTATTATTATTAAATTTTTTATTATAATTTACAACATATTTATAAATTTATGCGATTCTTAAAAGTTAGTTGTCAGAATTGAATAAATTTTAATTCCTTTTTTATTTTTATTTTTATTTTTCTCTTTTTTTTTTTTTTTGTTAATATTCAATCTTATCCAAGATTAAAGCGTTGTGATTTTTTTCACAGGGAGCTTTATTTGATGGTTAAAATAACAGAATCGTTTCAACTTTTATCGTTGTAAGTATCACAATCGAGCAATTCCATTAAATGCTAATGATAAATATTTTCGATTCGAATGGATTTGATTTAAAATGAATTTCTTACATATAAAAGTATATATTTAGATTAAATTTATTCATTATACTTAAAGAGAGAAAACTAAATTCATTAGACTAAAAAGACAATAATTTTAATTAGAATTAAACAAATAATAGAATTTATGTTTTTATTTTGTTGATTCTAAAAAATATCAAATGAATTAATCATTTATTCATTTTAAAATTATACTATATACTTCAGGGTCAAGCGTGTTTCGGGAAAAGAAGGTGCGTTTTGTAATTGTAAAAGTTATTTAATAAAAAAAAAAGATAATAAAGGTATTTTTGGTTATAAAATATCATGAGAATACCCATCTTGTACGCTATTAGTATATATTAATCTATTACACGTAAATGATATAAAAAGAAAATACAAATCATCATTATTTAATGTGCAATAAATAAATCAGAGTCAAGTGAAGGTCTTACACTCCAGATTAAAATAATTTCAAAGAAGATTAAACGTATAAATCACTCTGATTTCTCTTTCTATCTCATCTGTCTGGCCCTCGGTCTATTTCTCCATAAAACACTTTGAAGCTCATTTGTGTTTCAATCAATTCCAAAGTGTTTTTTTTACATCTCTACATTCTTTATTTTCTGGTATCGTTGTCTACTAAATGTAAATGAGATAATATAGAAAAAAAAAATTTTAAGTCAGAAATTGTAATAGGATTTGATTAAATCAACAAAACTAATATCAAGTATATTATTAAAATAGAACTATTGACAAATTCAGAGTTAACTTTTGTTGTCTTTTTTTAATCATTTTAGAACCAAAATTGTAATTGATTTAAATTTTCAGTAATTAATTTAATTTTTTTTTTTGTGAATATTGTAGTTTGCCATTTCGATGATTTATTCAATAACCAATAAAATAAATCATAGTAATAATTTATTTTTCTTAATATTTTAATTTAAATATTCTTTGAAATTTATTTTAAAATAAAATGCATAATATTTCTCTTCAAGAAGAATAATTATTTACCATCTTCTATTACAGATAATGATTATTTATAATCACCTAATAATATGAAACTGTAATTGTTTTGTTCAATAATACTATTTAGTTTGTGCTGAGCAATTTAATACAATCCTAATCCTTGTTAAAGTCCTTTAAATGTCCTTCTAAGATAAAGAGCAATCTGAACAATCAGGTTAGAAACATTAAACAATAATAAAACTATGATAATATGAAAAAAATAGAATTTATATGATGGTCAACTTATAAATCTACTGGAGCATAGACAGATGCCTCCTTGAAAAGACTACCATTCCTTATCTTTTAAGATTAATTTAAAATTTGTCCGGAAGTTATGGATGTGTACTTGTTTTCAATAAAATTAATTATTCATATCTATTACCATTATTATTCTTATTCTTATTTATTATTAAAATTTATAATTTAAAACTATAAACAAAAAAGCTATTTTTCTTTTTATTCATATTGTAAATTTTAAGTTTTCTCCTCCTACTCAAATTTAAGTAGTAATTGAGATTAAAATATCTATTATATATTATCTTTCATTTTTTTTATCAATTATATTTTTTTAATTAAATAAATAAACTTTATTATTGCTAAATATAAAATTGTATAACATACACAATTCAGGTGACTTAATCCTTCAATTTATAATATTTTGGCTTAGTGTTTTCCTTTTTGAATTGATATTTATATATTTATATAATAATAAACCATGGAGGGAACATGTTTACTTTCATTGAAATCAAGTGTTTTTATCACGACAACCATCACTGATCACCTGTTAACCTAAGAAAGCCTGAATCGATTCCCTCTCTGCCCGGGCAAATGCCCCAGCTTGGTGGCCCACGGTCATTCTTGGGCCGCAAATTAACCGGGTATAACAACAAAATCACCCCCCCCCCCACCCTCCCTTCCATTCCTTTGCACCTTCTATGTTCCTGCGACTAACTAAACTGGGAAGTGTTGTTTGTTTCGAAGGGTTACTTTACGAATTAACTCGAAGGAAGTGTGAAAAGTGTGAGAATAGCTGTCGAAGCAAAATTGGATACTTAATTAAGTTGAGAAGAAAGGAAAGTGTAAAGAAAACAAAGAAAAAGGAAAAAATTAAAACTTCAATGCCTATTCCTTTTATTTGTTCCAAACAAAATAATTCTACAAACTATTAATATTATATTTGCTACTCATAAAATAAAATTGCATTTATTAAACTTTTTTTAATTTATAAATATTTAAATTTGTCAATGTTTAGTATGCCTACTTTTAATTTTTTTTTTTTTATTTACGCATTTTAAAAAACATTTTTTGGCATTTATTTAAAAAGACTATTTGAATTGGAATTAATATTAAGGAATAGAAAAAAATTGTCTTTCGAAGTTCGAGCCTTTGATAAATGTAAATAAAATTATTTTCATTTCTTTCCTTATCCTCTTCTGAATTTTTTTAAGATATGCTTTCTGTTCTCAAATATGAAGGGAATAAATGATGCATCATAAGATTCTTAACGATAAAAGGATTACTCACTAATGGATCTGAAGTACAGTCTATTCTCTTTAAGAATCGAGGAAGAAATACAATCTTAATCCTTTACCTCTCATTCTTTCACTAGCAGAGTTAACGATTCGTGAAAGTTGTGATTTTGTTGGAATTATAAAAATATATTGCCTTTATAACTATTATTATTAAGAAAGGTAGCTTGATTCTAAAAAAGAGGTAAATCAACTATTTCATAGAAGAACAATTTTCCTCAAGTAAATATACAATTACTAGATTCTATTAGTTTTAAAAATTACTATATAATGAAAAAATAATGGGTGGAGGATATATATTCAGCCTCTCTTGAGATTAGATAATAAAAAAAAAATTAGAAACATAAAAAAATTCAATTTCTTTTGTTTTATCTAAAGAAAATTACTTACGTGTAGGTATGTCATAAAATTCTTATATATAATTTACAACAAATATCATTGGTAAAGAATTATTTTTTTTATTCTCTTGAAATTAAAATTACCTAAAAATACAATAAGTTGACCTGTGGCCAGGTCCGAACCGACCGACGGTTTGAAGTAAATTAATTTCCAGCTACAGAAACAATTTCAAATAATTTTAATATCTAATATCTATTAATGTAATAAAAAACAGATATGGATACATAAATAATAAATATAAACATTTTTAATTTTATTTAATTTATAATATATACGAGGGTGGGATGAAACATCGTTTTTCTTGGTCAGGTCGGAAACTTTTCATCCCACCCTCGTATGTAAGACCAGGCTGTGACGTCATGAATGGCTGGATGACGCCATATAATTTTAAATTAAGAAAAAACGAATTATGATCATTTTTCTCGAGGATAAAACCAATACAAAGTGCATGATTCGTGGTGATATGTAAAAAATTGCCTGGTCTTACATATATATTATAAATAAAATAAAATTAAAAATATTTATGTTATATGCCTATCTGTTTGTTATTACATTAATAGATATATTAAAATTATTTGAAATTGTTTCTGTAGCTGGAAATTAATTTACTTCAAACCGTCGGTCGGTTCGGACCTGGCCACAGGTCAACTTATTTTTTTTTAGATAAAAATATCAGATTGGCTCATAAATGGGATCTATTTAGTTCCGGGTATTCTACTCTTAGTAAACTTAACCAGCATCCACCTCTCTTGACACTTATAGAGGAAAATCTTATTCATAATTTGGCCTCCCTAATCATTTTAGACATTTTCTTATTTTTATTTAATATTATTGACCAGCTAGTTAAGAAACTAAGTCCATTTATCTACCCCCCCCCTCATTTTATTATTATTATTTTTTTAGTTAAATTTTAAATTTTATTTACTTAAAAACTATATAACAACTATATTTAAAGAATAAAAAATAACTTTCTTTCACTTGTTATTTTTTATTATGCCTGTATACAAATTAATACAATTTTTAAGTTGTTTTAAGAGATCCTTTATGATTTCAGTATAGAAAATTACATAATGAATATGTAGAAGATTTTGTAAATTAATGTGAATTTATCATGGACGGTGGTTTGAATTTTAGTGTCTTCTTTAAAATAATAAATAATGCAACATGGTTAACATAACATCATAAACTTTATTGAACATTATAAAAGAAAGTAACGATAAGACATATTAAAAAAAAAATCAAAAACTGAATCAGATATCACATCTCAACTCTCGGTTCGAATCTAGAATTAAACTGCTGGAGGCTGGAAAGGAAAAAGCAATTGGAGCTCGACACACTCACTTAATAATAAAACAATATATTTTACAGCTTGGTCAAATAATTCCTCTTAATCAGGAGGCTTAACCGTCATAGAATATGAGGTCATGGGATTGAAATCTGGCAAGTCCATGAAATTCTTTATAGAACAAATATATTACATATTTGGTATATATGTTAATTTTAATCAGCATCAGCATTTATTCGAACACATTTCTCCAATTGATCATTTCAAGGTTAACGTTTAGTGACAAATTCTATCCAACCCCGAATCACCTCTCCATTTTTTATTCTCTATTTAACTATTTTACAAATCAACCAACCGAAATTTTTGTGTATTAATTTAATTTAAATAAAAAGGAAAAAAATTATTTCCCAGCTCCAGAAACTGACAATCTCTGGTATAGTATTATATTATATTCATCATCAGGGCCGTGCCTGACCAGCGTTCATTGCGTGCACCGAACGCAGGCGGCCGAACGTCACATATTTAGAGACGCCAATTTTTTTTTCATCCCAGTCACACTTTGGTTTTATTTTTATATTATCTATATTTATTTTATATTTCGAACTTGCTGAAAATGTATTCGATGAAATATATTTTATATATATAATATACCTACTCGTATATCGATACTATGAGAATAATATCTACAACTCCTATAAAAACGGTTTTGTATATCGGTCGAGGTCAATATAGTTTATATTATAGTATAACTTGTTTAATACCCTAGACACACGTTGGATATTAATGATCATTAACAATTAATTATTAATTAACAAACGAAGAGGAAAAGGCAAAGCAAAGTAAGTATGGTGTTATAAAACATAAATTCTCTTTTATTGAAAATTGAAAAAAATCTACGTTAATTTTGAAAACATTTTCAGTCCAATTTAAACATAATACTCGTGTATCAATGCACAATGTAACATTAGTTTTTCAAAATTAAAAATAATTAAAAATTACTTGAGAACTTCAATGGCTCAAGAACGTCTCAGTAATTTATCAATTATTGCGATTGAAAATGAAATTGTTGATAATTTGAGTATTCAAGAAGCAATTGAAGACTTTGCTTCCAAAAAATCGCGTAGAGTTAATTTTTGATAGTAATATCTCATTCTTAGAACTGTACTAATAAATAATAAATAATAAAACAAATATTAAAAGTTAAATTTTGATTTTTTTTTTTCTTTGATGTTATCTTGAAGGGCGGCCATATATACTAGCACGCAGGCGGCCATATATCCAAGCACGTCCCTGTTCATCATAAGTAACCATGAAGCGTGAGGCCTAACGATGGAACTTGACTGGCGGGAAATCCAGAAACTCACCCTTCAAACCACCAGAAAAATTGTCAAGGATCCACCAATGTTGGGAATGTCATTTGTCGTTAATAAGAATATCTGCGATTCTTCTTAGAAGTTGTTCCAATTCGTAATAGAAAGTTGACAATAAGGACCCGATGCTCGAACAAAAAATGCAATGAAAATATTATGATAAAATTGACAAGTTCTGAACTCAACTTGAAGAACGGCCATAAAGTCAGAAATTCTATATGCCATTTTATTCATCCTTATTAGAAAAAAGGCTTTGTGTGACTCCATATTGATTAAAACCCAAATAATAATAATGATAACTATTATTATTATTATTATTATTATTATTAATAGTATGTTTTTTTAATGAATCTTTTAATTTTGGCTAACGGCAAATCTAAATTGATTAACGATGGCCTAACATAATAGGATATAATTAAATGAAGGTTAATGGTGGCAAATTGTATACAATATTGTACTAGTATATTGATCAATCCATCCTTCATTATCCACTTTCTAATTTCACATACCAATCTATTCGTCCCAATTTAATTAAATGCACATCACGTCAAATAAATTTCTTTCTTTCTTTTTATGTTCATCCAACTTAAAAAGATTTTAAAAATAAAATAAAAATCCTGTAACATTATTTAGCTACGAATACTACAAAAACTGTCCTGGTATTTGATTTAAAATTATAAAGGTTGACTTCGCTATTATTCTTTTACTTCCAGCACAGAATTTAGATGAGATCAATACAGAGACCTAATTTGATATGAATAGAGGGGACTTTTAATTTACGATAACGAGATTACAAGACATTCTAGTTTTTTAAAAACCCTGTACACATTTAAATACATTATATCTTATTGTATATATATATATATATATATATATATATGTATATGTATGGGTTAGGTTATGAAAAGATGGGTTTTAAAATTAATAAATTTAATGTTTAATTTGATTTGGTAGCACTCTGGTAATTATGAATAGAAAATAGTTTAATCCAGCGGGAAGAGGAAAATTTGAATTCATTCAGAATAAAAATCAAATATAAATTAAAATAAAATTGATATTTAGCTTATAGACTTATAATAATATACATTCTGAAATTATATTGACACTTGTCTATATTTTAATTAAGAAAGGATTCAACAATTTATTTAAAAAATTCCTTTTTTCATAATTCATATCTATAATAATAACAAGTACGAGAATAACTAAAATATTATATTTAAATAAAATATTATACAGAAAAAATATTTTTTTAGATATGATAATAATATTAACAAGCATTGTGGTACACTATCGAGGTTCTACTTTGACAGATAATTTAAATATAATTTAAATATTCATTATATTTCATTTAATATAAAATCATATATTTTCAACTTTTATCTTTTTCTAATTTAATATTAAAATATTAATAGACTAGAATCTTGAAAATAGCATTTTATATAAATTTAATAATTTAGTAAGAAAAACGAATTGTTGGAAGAATTTAGGATTAGATAATGAGAAACAATCTAAAAAATCTGGAGTGTCTCCACTCGACTATCTCACAAATTTGAATTGGATTAAATAACTTATATTATATTTAAATTAAATTTAATTAATTATAAATTAAAATTAATAGATAATATTTATTAAACCAGCCCATGTTTGGCTCTTTATTGATGGCACCACGTCACGTGTTGGCGCGTGAGATTTGCAGTGTTAAAAAATTAATTCTAGTACTTTCAGCAAATAAATCAAGCTGAAATTCTAGATATAGCAGTTTTATACAATTATTATGGTATAACAATAAAACAAATAAAATTTCTCTAAGTGTTATAGTTGTATAATAATACACCGGTGCTTGAAAAGCAGTCGAAACGTTGTACATTTATTTTAATTTCATAAATAAATAAATAAATAATAAATAACAAATATAATGTGGACTTTAAATAAAAATTCCCTTAATAATTATCAAAATAACCACACAAAAGCTTTAATAAATAATACACCATTCCAAAGTCATATGAAAAATTAAAACTAATCTAAACAATACCTCCTTTACTACGTCGGTCGGTAAAAACTACAATGTTAAATATTTTTGAGAAATTATTTTTATAAAAATCTCATAACTCTACTCGACATATCATCTTAATAACTATTTAACTATTTTCTTCATTAAAATTAATCTCTAGTCTTGTTCAGAAATTCTAAAGTTCATCACCGCATCTACAAGTTTTCTCCATTGAAAGTTGCTCTGTGGCTTTTCCAGTTGATACTCTCTCCTCCATTAGAGTAGAGGTTTTACTTCCAGCTTCAAAAAGCATTCTTATTTTGAATCTATTATACCTACAACTTTCCATAGCAATTTCTGTACCTGCTTTTGTTGGCTTTTGTAATTTGGAAATGCCTTTTCTTTATTTTATTAAATTAGGGAAATTTAATTAAGAGACGGTTGTTTTAATCAAATTTTGTTAACATTCACCCTCTCTTGATCATTTGCCCTTGCTCATTACATCAAGGTAAATATATAGTTAAAGTAGGTTTTCTCTAATTAAGATACTTAAAATGTATCAAAATGCAAATATTTTCAAAGCTCTTCGCTACTAAGAAAATTACAAAATAATCTCTGGATTATAGTAGAAAAAATATTTTACTTATTAGTTGAAATATTTAAATTAAAATTATTAAATTTTTATTTATATGTGTATAAATTCAGTTATAAATAATGATAAGTGTAAGTAGAATTTATACACATATCGATGGCGATTTTATATTTTTTCAAATATCTTAATAAAATAGACAAATAATTAAATATCTATCACTCTTGTTAAAGAAAAATACCATCTAAACCAGCGGTCGCCAAACTTTTTGACCTCACGGACCAGTTAATTCATAATTTAAATCCCGCGGATCACTAATAGGATTTTTTAAGTGTTAAATATATTTATAAATAAAAATTGTGATCAAAGAACACATAAACATCGAGTTTTTATAACTTATCACGTATTGTTATGTATTAAATCATGTTTTAATGCATCTCTTAAAACATAACTTAACATGATGAGTAAGGATATTCCACATTTTTCTGCGGACCAGCGAAATTTTCCCGCGAACCACCACTTTGGCAACCGCTGATCTATACGCTCTCGCTGAGAAAACTTTTTAATAGGTGCTTGTGTGTATGTATTTTGATCAGCGGCATTTATTGGTGAAGTTGCGAAATATCAATGTAAAGAAACTAGCTTAACTATATTTCGATGGTTTTGACATTTTTCTACATAAAATAAATGATTTTCATTTAGTATTATTTAGTTATTCAGTGTAATATAGACAAATCGCATCAAAATCCGTTGTGTAGTTTTAAAGGTTGAAGCATATATAGGGACTGAGAAATCGACTTTGTTTTATACATGAAGGTATATGGAGATACCATTCCGTTTGTTTTTTGTGGTGGATGGTGGCATCAAAAAAGTAGGGAGAAATTCTTGTCGTCCATTTTGGATGTACCAAAATATTGAATTTTCCATAAGACATAATACATTTTTGTTTCCAATTTTTTCGTATGTTTGAAAGTTTTTCTTAGTTATTTCTTCTTTATTTTATAGTTTAGTTAATATATTTAATAATTATAAATAGTTTTTAATAATTTAATTTGTATTTAATATTAAATTATTTTTTATTAGATTCTAACTGGATTCCAAGACCAGGTTAGGTTTACACCTGGGTTTAGGTTATAGACATGTTATAAATAGTTGTTATTTTATTTTCGTTTATAAAAATAATTATCATAGCATATTCTGCATATGGATGCACGAACCGACGTGGAAATAATAGATGTAAAAGACAGCAAGGTGAAGAAGGCCGGCTTTACTCGTAAGCACTGGATGCGTCATACATTAATAAATATATTTTTTGTTTATATTTTATTTTTTGTAATCATTTTTCCATTAAACTAATGATAATTTCTTTTTTTTTAAATGACTAATCATCAGCATAATGAAGAGAATGATTGCCGCAACATTTAATTTTTTTTATACATATATGCATATCAAAACGGCCTGAAGTTGAAATAAAATAAAATTTAAAGAATTTTTTCTCACATAATTTTCTACAAAAAAGACCCGAAATTTGATGAAATAATAACATTAAGATCAATGGAAAATATAATGTTTTGATGTAGACAATATGGCGGTTGTGACGTCTGGTCGGCAATAACTTTTGTTCGAAATGTTTTCTCCTTACCTCCCTGGTAATGATATATATATAATTTTATTTAAATATTTAATACATAGAGGGCCCCGTAAAACAAAGTCCAATCGGGCCCCCCACTTATTGGACCCGACTCTGTATATATAACCTTTTGATGATTAATAATTTTAATTTGGAAAAAAAGGGTTGTTGTAGTGGCATAAAAGTAAAATACAATCCTCATCTCCGGCAGCACTGATTGACAACATCATAGGGGTTAGCTTGGCATTTCATTTTATTATTTTTAAAAACAAAATTATATACATTCAAACCTATTTTTGAAAAAAAAATGAATACAAAAAAATATCTAATAAATATTTTGAAATTTTACAAAATAACCATCACTATGCAATAAAAAAATATGTTATGCTTCGGTAATAGTGTATAAAAAATGAGAATTAGAAAATAATATCCATCTGGGTTAAAAATATTTGTAATTAAATTTTAAATAAAATCAAAATGTTTTTTACGTTTTTTAATAACAAAATCAATTTCATATTTTAATTACCAAATATAATAAACCTAGCAGAATTAAATGCTAGAAACTTATCTAATTAGGAGTTTTAAGGCTTCAACTTGGCTTTAAATTAATTATCCTAAATAGGTTGATATTTTATAAGCAGCAGATATAAAAAAAAATAAAATTTTATTATAAAATATTTTTATCAAGCTGTCACCTTTATAAGATAATTTTCTAAAGGTAAACCACATACAGTAGATTAATATTTGGCATTTTATCAACAATAAATATAATAAATATCAAAAACGCCTAAGTATTTAATATTCATCAATTTTTAAATTCATCATTTGTTTTACTTTAATATAATTATAATCATTTTAAAGGAATCCTATTTCAATAAAATTGTATTTAATAAAAATTCAATTTAATTTAAATAATTCATATACTTTTGTTTATGTTTTGATAACAACTGTTTATAATTAATAGCAAAACTTTAACATTATAATTTTTCACTTTAGAAATTGAATAAGGTCTTATTAATCTAATTAGAATATTCTCAATGCTCTTCTATCTTATTTTTTCTTATTTAAATAAATGTTTGCAATTTTAAATAAGATTAATAGCCCTTTTTTACAATATCTAATGTCAAATACAGTTATTCCAACTCTCTCTCCTTCATTATTTTTTTTTTTTAGACTAAATTATATATAAACACATCTCTAGCTTATATTTTTTTCAATCTACTCTTAATCCATAACGAATGAAAAATATGTCAAATACTTTTAATATATATTTGAATGAAATATTTATGCGAAGAAAAAATCTTTTTTTTTATAAATTTTCCTAATAATAAAATTATTAAATTTTGAATTAAATTTGTTTTAAATCCAAATGATTATATTCTATTATAATTTAATAAAAGTTTTTTTTATTTATTATGTTTAATAAATTCTCTCTTGAAAATCAACTTAATTTTAAATTCAGAAGTATGTGTTTGTTCATTTATAATACTTTCAAATTTGTAAATTTAATTATAATATTAAAATATTCTTTAAGAATATTTAGAATTAGAGTTTCTCTCTCTCTCTCTCTCTGTCTCTATTTTAAAATATAAAAAACGGAAATTGTTCTAGCCAAATTTACAAATTTAGGTGTCTCATGCTTCTTGGATGGGTAAATAAATTGGACTGGGGCAGGGCTCAAATTATAAGTTCCTTTAATCTTAAGAGAATATCAATGCAGATTCAGGCTAAAACTAACAACATTAGATCAAATCTAATCTCGCAAAAAAAATTAATTATTTCTGTCCACCAATTATTATGACTCAGTTTAAATCCTATTTAAATTAAAAAAACTAAAAGATAAATTTATTTAAATTTTGTATGATTGTAGGGGACTTAAAAAGGTTGGTTTTAGTTTAATATATCAAATATAAATGACGCCTATTATCGTACATAGTGACTTTCAACCAAAAAATAAGTATTACTTCGGGAGTATAGGGGCAGAGTCCCTTATCTAGATGTGATAAATGTAATAAATTAATATAAAAAGGGTTTCTATTGTTATTATCTATTCTATTATTATTCTTAAATAATTATTTTTTTTAAAGAATTCCCTTACAAATCATTGAAATATTTATAATATTTGATTCTAATAATTTTAGTAGTAATAATAAATATGAATTTATATTATTAATACTGTTTTATAATATAGTATACTAGCTGCTCAGAGCGCCTTTGGCGCTCTTCACACCTAGACGGGGGCTCCGCCCCCTGTATCCCGAATGGTACATAGTATTTGGTGGTTGAAAGTAGTAAAAGGTTTTCATCCATTTTGTTTCAATCCGTATATTACATAAAACATTCATTTCTTTTTGTGTTCTTATTTAAAATATATTTTAATTTAATCAGTAAATTAATTATATATATTATTATTATTATTGTATATGTTATATCTATCTATCAATGTGGCTCAAATGTACTCTAAAGTTCTTGGCCGCAACAACCAACTACGCGTCTTCCAATATCTTTTCTCTCTCCCATTCTAGCCACGTGCCCTGCCTATCGCAGCTTTTTCCCTTTTATAACCCTAACTATTTCTGAAGATGCATAGAGGTCATGCAATTCCTCGTTATGCAGTCTCCGCCATTCCTCATCTTTCTTTGGCCAATAAATGTTGGGAAGAATCCTATTCTCAAATACTCTCAATCTACTCTCATCTTCCAGGGTCATAGGCCATGCGTCCCACCCATATAATATTATATCCTTCGTGATTACATTCAATTTTTCTACATATTCAAATTCTACATTTTGTATATTAAGATATTTTAATGTTAATACCTTTCCTCTCTATATACTATAATTCATATTTTATTTTCCAATAGTTTTTTTTAAAATTTTTATTTGTTTATTTTTTTCTAAATTCCATTAAAATTGATAACCATTATTCGTTACTTATATTAGAAAATTCAAATATATAAATTTATTTTAAAATTTTTTCATGCTTATTAAAAAATTTTATGGAAATATTAGATGCAGAATTAATACAATTAATAATTAATAATAGAGTATTTATACTATTTAAATATTTCAAGTTTAAATTGGGTGGCTTGTATTGCCGGTTGCCTAAATGCCAGGGGCTCCTACTCGAGTGAATGAACGCTCACTCAGTCAGTCAGTGAGTCGATTTCGTTGTGTGAGTGGGCAAGCCAACTCAAACCAGGCGGGCGGCGATGACGCTCTTTCTCTCTCTCTCTCTCTACTTTATCAAAAGCGTAAGTGTATTTTCTATTGAAATTATCATAATTCACCAATATAAAGTGATCAATTAACATCACCTCTACCATCATTGTAATAAAGTCTCAAATGATTTACTGATTTTTTTTAATAATTATTTTAATAGAAAAATATCATATTTGTTATTTATTTCATATTCATATTATGAATGATATTTTATTTATTAATATATATATATATATATTTAACGTGATATATCTGCAGATTACTCAAAATTTAATTTAAAATTATTTACACATTTTATTAGAATTTGAAAATGTATATAACTTCTTTTCTTCTAATTAATCTTTTTTCTATTTCATTTTTCTCATGTCATTTAATATAATACGATATATTATATATCGTAACCTATATATACATATATATTGGTATATATATTTCTATTTATTATTTTATTATTCTATTTTTTAATATTTTCTATTCAATATGAGTTCATTTTTTTAATATATATTTGGATATTATTATTCATTTAAGTAAATATAATTTTTTTTATTTTCAATTTGAAGTGACATTTATTCTAGTGACGCTCAAACGGCAGGGCTAATTTATTTTCTTTTTTTATTTTATCTTGTAATTTAATGTTTAATTTATCTAAAAAAATGATAAATTCTGATAAATATTTATTCTTTCAAAATCAATTATTTTCTGAGAATTCTACATGATTATCAAAATCAAAAATCAATTGAAATTTAAATAGAAATCATTTTAACATTCTCTTTTAATTATAGATAATAGAAAAGGTCACTTTTTAATACTTTCATTTATTAAACAAGAATTTTATTGAGTCTTTGAAATATATCTAAATATTATTTCATTAAAAGTTATAATAACGAAAAATTAATATGTGATACATTGATTAACAACAGTTTCAAAGTATTTTTAATCTCCATTAAAAAAAGTACAACTGATTATAAAGGCAGATATTTTATTAGAATTATTAGCTAAACAGCGTAGGTGTTACGTTATATATATTATATATTACTCGTATTCTATATTCTATTGTATATATCTCGAAACAACTCCCAATATATTTACTTGTTTTTCTTATTTTGATTTCAAGCAAGAGCTATTGAACTAATATATATATTTTCATGTTATCTTGTTTATAATTACACACTAAAAAACATCTGATCAGTAAATTTATAAAATATTTCAGTTAAATAGAATTTCTATGCTGAATTTAAATTTGAATATAAGAAATAGAAAAATTCGTAATTCCTAAATGTTATACCATTATGTATTGCTAAATATACATTTATGTAATATTTTAAGTGTTTTATTTGTAAGAAAGATGAGGACATCAGGGAATGGCGGAGAATGCATAACGAGGAATTGCATGACCTCTATGCATCTCCAGAAATAGTTAGAGTTATAAAAGCGAGAAGGCTGCGATAGGCGGGGCACGTGTCTAGAATGGGAGAGGGAAAAGATATTGGTGGGGAGACCGATTAGAAAACGTCCTCTTGGAAGACCAAGAAAGCGTAGGAAGGGACGTAAGAGAGATGGGCAATGTGTTTGTTGCGGCCAAGAACTTTAGAGTACATTTGAGCCACATTGATAGATAGATATAACATATACAATAATAATAATAATATATATAATTAATTTACTGATTAAATTAAAATATATTTTAAATAAGAACACAAAAAGAAATGAATGTTTTATGTAATATACGGATTGAAACAAAATGGATGAAAACCTTTTACTACTTTCAACCACCAAATACTATGTACCACTCGGTGGTACAGGGGGCGGAGCCTTCGGCGCTCTTCACACCTAGTTCTTAATAAATGTAATTATATTTTCATCTATGATAACATACAAAGCTTTTTCTGTCAGTTGAATTTAAAGTTAAAAATATTATATATAATAATATTTGCAGTTTGCTCATTTTGTTTTTTTGTTCATGAATTTTGACTTCTCTCTCCTTCTCTTTCGCTGTCTGGGTTTCTCCACTTTCTCTGTTACTGTCCCCGCGTTTTTACAATTCAGTGAATGTCAACATAACCTTTTCGTTATATATATTCAACCCTTTACGTTCCTCTCTTTTTATAGAAATAAATCATCTTTCAAATAAATATAAAACTAAACAAAATATTTTTTTTTTCAAATTATTACTAAAAATTCTTATAATTATTAAGAGAATAAATGTTTTTAATTACTTAAATGTAAACCCATTTCTTAATTTATATGCTAAGCTATAATTTTCTGAATCTTAACCTATCTAATATATCTAAAATATATTGCAAATGATTCAAAGACCAATTTGTGGAGTCTTCTATTTTATTTCCCTTCACAACGAATGAAAATGGAATATGATAAATATGGAATATTTATTGCAATAATAATTATTAAATTATATCGAAGTGAATCTCCAACTTGTATCAAAGACAAAATGCAATGTTAATAGTTGATATTTAAATATAAGCTAAGTAGAGTTTAAATATTTAAACATTATCATTACAAGTGTTAATAACAATATCAGAGAGGAATTTAAACAAAGCATACAATCAGGGAATGAATGTTTGATGTTAATGCGTTTAAATAGCTCCAATACTAACTAAATATTTCTCCATCATATCCCAGCCACGAAATTACAATTCCACAAATAAGTTGCAACATTACTAACTAATAATATATCTGACCTTGGAAATAAATTCATATCAAGGAATTTAACAGTTTAAATTCTAAAAATCAATATTATCGAATCCATATACATAATAATTTAAAATTTTTACTATCTCCGTAAAAATAAAGATATATGTTTGATAATTTTTCACATGATTAAAAATTGTATAAAACTGCTATATATATATATATTTATATAATTTCAGCTTGATTGATTCGCTGAAAGTACCAGAATTAATTTTTTAACAGTGCAAATCTCTCGCGCCAACACGTGACGTGGTGCCATCAACATAGAGCTAAATACGTGCTGTTTTTATAAATATTATTTATTAATTTTAATTTATGATTTAATTAATTAAATTTAATTTAAATATAATATATATTAATTAAGCTAATTCAAATTTGCGAGATAGTCGAGTGGAGACACTCCAGATTTTTTTTGTCATAGAAGATTCTAGAATAAATAATGAAAAAAAATATTTTTACATTTGTAATAAATATTATACATGTAAAGATATGATTTTTTTCACAATATTTTATTTTGAATAGGTGAATAAATAAATGGAAGTTTATTAGAATAAATTTAAAATATTCATTCTCTTGCATATAAAATATAATAAAAGAAAAAATGATTTTGTTTATATTTGATAGGTAAAAAATAATAAAAAAAAAATTATGATTATAAAAAAACATTTTTCTCTTGTTTATTCATATGTATTTATAAATATTTTTGTACAAATCTTAAATTGCATAAGTAAGTAAGTAGGTGATTTGCGGTAATCATCTAGTTTAGGATTAAGAATCAAACCCGGTTAATTACATTAGTTAGTTTAAATTAATTAATACTCCATATATTATAAATTAATAAGTGCAAATTCCAGGTTTTCGGTCAATAAAAGTAAAAATAAAATATTTCTAATTGCGTAATAATTATTTATTTTTAGTAATATCCCTATATAATCAATGAAAATTGTTAAAAAAAATAAATTATATTATCTTATTTATTTTAATTTAAAATGAATATACAATAACATCCTTAAAAGCTTTGGTTATTAATAATAATATAATAAGTTAAAAATTTCTATATTTATATTTTTTCATTGAAGTTTATTTATTTATTTTTGTTTCTTTTTACTTAGGTTAAATTCATTTTTTATGCTAATATTTGAATAATTTTCCTATTAAATCATTATTTTTATTTGTTTATTTTTATTTATTTATTTGTTTAAGATTAATTAACAATGTAAAATAATTTATTCAGTTTGGATGAATTTCTTCTTATTTGGTTTTATTTTAATTATCATGTTAATTAAAAATACGAATATGTATCTTCTTAGAGATGAGTTTAAAATTAACATAATATTTAATTACTATATATATACTAAAAGTGTGTTTGTGTTACAGAGAATAATTTAGTTAGTAAACAGAAATGCAAAGAAAAATACTTATTGATTTAAAAAAAAAAAAAAAAAAATTGGTGATTTTAACAAAAATGTTATAATCACAATTAAAATAATGATAGAATAATACTAATGTAGTAAACAAAAGATTTTATTAAATCCCTCCTTGAATGTATTATTTTATATATTATAGTTTGACTTAATTCATAAATACATAATAATTCGTTGATTCTTATTTTATAATTAACTTTATTTGAAAAATTATCGCAGAATACTCACTAAAGATTTATAATTTAATTTTTTATGATTATCAAATTAATAGTAATTTCTATTTTCCTGTCGCCTTTAATTACTATTAACATTGAATTTTTCTTAAAGAAATCTTTTTCACTATAACTTAATGAAGATTTCATGTCACTCATTTATTTTTTGAAATACCTTTTACACCTCATTTCATTATCTTTTGTTTTAAAATATTTCTCTCACACTCAACCTTTATCTTCTCCTATTAGTCACCTTTTCCTTAAAGCTTTTAATTAAAATTTCAGCCCCGTACCCAGCGATTAGCCATTGGCTAAATGGATTCCCGGCAGAAAAGCTTTAAATTAAGACTTGGGACAAAATTTCTATTTTCGTTATAATCAGCTACTAATGGACTTTTCATAGGTATAATTATTAAATACATATTTACTTTATAAAATCAAATTTTTTTTTAATCCTATGGTTAGGTGTGCCTTATTAAAGATGATGTTTTTGATGGATTTTTCAACATGATTTTATATATTTCTAATCTATCTTCAAAACAAAAATTAAAATAAATACAAATAATTATTAATATCAACAATTTATTTAAAAAAACTTTCAATATCATTATAAAAATATTGAATTTGGAGAATTTTCAATTATAATATACTTTTTATATAATCATCACTTAACTTTGTATTTATACAGTCTAATTATCTATATAAAGTTAAAACATTTTATTTAAATAAATTACAAATAATTTTTCAAAATACTTAAAAATTATAAAATTGCAAAACTCTATTTAGATAGATTGAAATAGATACACGAGTATTATTTTGTTTTGCATTTGGATACAACTTAATATATACATTTTCTTTATAAAACAAAACAAAAAGAAAAATGTTTTATTGTTTAGCTACTAGATCTTTGCATTTTTGGCAATGCTTCTTGGCAAGTTTGCTCAAGGGCAAACAATTCAGCCAGCTGCCTCAGCTTCAATAACAAAAAAGAAAGCCAATTTAATCAGACAAATATTGGCACAATCTAACCTTCTCTTGTATATTTTCTTTCTTTAAATTTAAAATAAAAATAACATTAGTGGATGAGTACTTTTACTCTCTATTTTATTATTTTAAATGGAAATTTTTATTTAACTTGTTCAGCACCAGCCCCTAGTCATTCTAATGCCATTTTTAATTTTGGAATGCCCGCAGCCGCATGGTGGCGCTGCAGGCGACAATGGTTGACTCTTCAGGCGCCCAATAGATGGATCACAAAATTCGTAGTTTTCTATGATTTCTATCATTATAATTTTAAGAAATGTAGCTCATTCGGAAGAGGGATTATCTACCACGTTTATATTTTATTCCTCTAAATTGACCGTAAAAATAAAGATATATCTTTGATATTTTTTCACATGATTAAAAATTGTATATAACTGCTATATATAGAATTTCAGCTTGGTTGAATCGCTGAAAGTACAGGAATTAATTTTTTAACACGTTGACTGACAATCAATTACTTATTTATCTTAATTTAATATTTTATTTTTATTCTGAATGAATTCAAATTTACCTCTTCCCTTATCAACCCTCGCTGGATTCACCCCATCATTTTCTTTTCATAAATACCAGAGTGCTACCAAATTAAATTAAACATCAAATTTATTAATTTTAAAACCCATTTATTTCATAACCCAACCCATATTAAATCTCCAATATACGATAATATATATAATTTTATTTTAATATATATTAATTGGAAAGGAGTGCTTTCATGTACCTCTAACTCAAGGTACCTAATCCAATGTTTTCTAATCTAGTTCTCTAATTTTTCCAATTTCTTTCCTATATCGCTATTTTATAGAATATTATATATAATTATTATGGCGGATGAATAATTGGGCAAGCATCCGATTATAAAATAATTAAAAATCATAATTAAGGAATTTATTAAGATTTTTTAAATTATCCAGGAATGCGAATTAAAACCAGGGCTTCGAACCGGAACTGAACCGAAAACCGAAAACCGAAAAAACCGGTATTTTTGTCGGAACGAAAACCGGAGCTGAACCGAAAAAAATAATATCGGTTTATTTCAGTTCAGTACGTGTTCAATCCAGAGTTGCCAGAAGAGGTGTTTTGGCAACACACAAGCCCGAATTTTTTTCAATTAGTTATGCCTCGCACTGCATGGTGTCGCTAAAAACTTTGTTTCAAAAATTAGTGTCCTAGTCATACTCTCCCTTCGGTTGTGTTGGCAGCGTCTCGTAGTCGCAATACAGAATTTAATGTTTTCATCGTTTGTTTAATACTCATATTTTGATTTAATGATAGTATTAATTTTTTAAATTATTTATTCCATTTGTTACAGGGTTATGTATTGATATAAAGAAAATGATTCATAAATATAAATAAAATTATTAAATAAATTTAAACAAATATTGAATAACTTTGACCAAGTACGAAGATTAGACAGTAAAAAACTTATTTTAGAATTTTGGGAGGAAAATAAAAATACATATCCTCATTTATACAAAATTGCAATGGTGGTTTTAGGAGCTACTGCAACACAAGTTAGTGTTGAAAGAGCTTTCTCTGGTTTAAAGTTTATTTTACGAGACAATAGAAATAGTTTAAATAAAAATATATTGGAAGATATTTTAATAATTAGAGGTGATTTTCATCTTTTATAATTATAGATATAATTGTAAGTAAATATATCCAAGAATCCTGTATACTTTAAAATTAAATATACGAATTTGTTTCGTTTGTTGAGTGTTTGAGTAGAAGGATGTAAAAAAATATTCATACTTATTTGTTTGGTTTAATAAATTATATTAACATCTTATATTATATACTTCTAATTATTATACCTTTAATTAATTATTATTATTTATATTATATTGTATCAATTCATGTAGTATGATTTAGGGTGGTAGCAAGAAATATTTTTATATATTTATGGCAGACTCGGCATACCCCGACCTAAATTTCTAATACAAATAAAAGGTCTTTAAAATTAATTAATCGGAACTGAACCGAAAACCGAAAAAAACCGGTATTTTTGCCGGAACGAAAACCGGAACCGAACTGATATTTTTTTTTATTGAACCGGAACGAAAACCGAAACGAAAAAAATAACGGTTCGAAGCCCTGATTAAAACCAATAATTTTTTTTCCTATAGATATGTTATATTATAATCTATAAAATTTAATAGGGATTAAATTATATAGTTATATTATTTTTTTTATCTATTTCAGGATAATATAAATTAATAACACTTTGGTTTAATTATATTTCCAATTCATTGAAAATGTCTTGATAAACGTTATTATTAATTTCGATGGATATTAAAATAAAGTCCCATTTAGACATTAAACTAGTATAAATGTGCTTTGTTCTCTAATCACTGAGTGTAAAGGGTTAATGGGGGAGTGACCTGGCCAGTCACCCTTTCCGGGTGAATAATAATGTTCTGTCTTTAATCCAATAACATATCAAATTAAGTTTCTCTCAGCCATCTAGCATTAGTAAACATGATGGAGAAACTGTACAGCCCACTCAGGAGAGATAATTGAGCCATGTTCAACATTATAATTAATTTATATAAATTTCTTCCCTACCTTTCGTAGTCCTCCTGTTTGCAACATAAAATATTAATACATTTACATTTTTTTCTACGAGAACATCAATATGCAGAGCGTATCAGTAAAGATTAAAGAAGAAAATAATTAAATTGCTTTTTTAATTGCTAATTCTTAAATTCTACAAACAATAATAGCATTCGTTTAGTCATACAAATTACTATATCACAAATGATTAAAAATTTCAAGAACATTGTTGTTTAAGCAAGATCAAATTTCCCGCAAATTGGATATTTTGAAATTTTGAAATATCTAAGGTCAGAGAAGACAAGACGGGTCACGTGACACAGGGTTGCAAAATTCGAATGTTTTTGTACAGTCTAGTGTTTTCTGAGTCTTTGGATTGCTCTATGATCGCTTCTTTCCACGTGAGAGACGCCCTATTTGTGTTTGGCTTCCATAAGGTGAGGTTTTATTGGAAGACCTCTCAGATTCGAACAGAAACCATTCTTTTTGGTTTGTTAAAATTCTCCTTTCTTTAATTCTTGCTGCTCAGGTTGTATTAAAATTGCTATATTAATTAATTTGTTTAATGTGTAATTAAATCTTGTTTCATAATTTCATTTATTTACATATTTGAGGTCCAGTGGAAAAATATTGTGCGATCTCCATTGTATTTTATTAGTTAATTCTTTTATTAAATTGTTTAATTTTAATTTTAAATTAAGATTATTTGTTTTATATGTTTAGTCGTTTTCATCTCAAACCTAGTTGTATACTGCTTTTTTTTTATATATCTTTTTATCTTTTGGAATATACATTACTTTATTTATAAATATATCAGAAAAACGAGATTAAAATTGTTTTATTTGTTAATTCTTTCTTTATACCTTAAGGAGATTTAGGTGGGTTGAATTGATTGTGGTTGGAGAGCTTTCAGTATTTTTATTTCTTATTTTATTTAAGTAAGAATTAGAAATCTCGTGTCTGCAAAATTCGGATCACCCAGAGACGATTTATGTATTTCTTATGATTTAAGAAATTATATGAGTCTAACTGGTCCATTGGTAAGTATCGTTTGAATTAAAAGGTTTTGTTAATTTTCCTTTTTGATAAAACAAAATTAACTGGCGACCTTGACGAAAACCTTATATTTGCATTTGATTTATATTATTAATGTAAATAACCCAACCCATTGTTATCGCAGAGAAGGGAATTGATTTATGCACTGAAGCATATTTTCAATTGGGATCTTTTTTGCGTTAACAATTGTGAAGGAAAATAATAAATATAGTAGTGTAAGAGGGATTCCCTCTTAAACACATTTTTAATCACAGCCGCTGTACTTTGTCGGCAAGCGGCTAATATACAAACAAAGACTTGAAACAACGTTTGAGTCTCGCCGCTACGCTTTTGTTGGCTGGCGGCTAAAGTCATCCGAAAACACAAAGACGACGTTTTTTTAGTAAAGTGTCAAAGTACACCTTCTTTAATAAAGACCGCTCATCTATGATTGGCAAATAGACTGCCAACAATATTCACCCGCGAAATAACGCGTGCCCAAACAAGTCAGTCTACACTCGGCGCTCCTCACTAGTGGTCCGCGCATGTCGTACTCATCCCCATCTTATCCTTACCTCGGGTTTTGGTTTGGCGGCCCGCCTAGGAAGGAGTCTACTTCGCCGATTGTGTACTTACCTCGGGTTCTTGGCGTTGAATTTGAATACTTAATGCAGGCTGTAGTATGAATTAAATAATGATTTATAATAAATGTGTGTGTGGAGTGTGCTGCTCAATCTATTTTTAATTTAAATAATAGCCACGATTAATACTATCGTAATCAAGTTTAAAAATTTAATAAAACATTTAGGATTAATTTTCTAACATTGATATTCATCCATTACTATATAAATTGTTTAATTACATTTATTATTAATCTAGAAATGATAGAAAGAATTCCAACTAACAATTATTGACGCTTATGAATCAACGTATTTATTTATTCTAAAATAAAATAAATACATGTGTGTTATATTATGTGTACATCTAGATCTAGAGGTACAAAAACGGATTTTTCATATGGCTTTGATGTTTTTGTTTATTACAGTGGATACTCGGAAGTTGTCGCATATGCATTTCGTTCCTTTTAGTCCTCGTCAATAATTTCGTCGGATATTCAAATCTAGTTCTCGTCGTTTACTTCAGTCCTCATTTTGACCCCTGAAAATTTTGGCAAAAGAGTCATTGACTCTTGGGTTTTTAAAGTTAATGAACACCCTGCATTATAATAGATCGATTGATTTTCTTTGACTTTTTGTTTTCTTTATTGTCTATTTTATACTTTACTGTACTTTACTCCTTTACATCTTTCTTAAATTTCTTTCGATAAACGAAATCAACTTCAAGTTTATTTAGTAATAAACTTGAAAAAATGTACTAAAATAACATAGAGTACTGTGGGATCGGAAGAAAATGGTAGTGTAGCTGGGTTACAAACAGAGAAAACGCGAAACAGTAAGCGCAAGGTAGACTGTGCTATCGATAGCTTTACTTCGACTTTTTATTATCTTTATAAATTATTTTATCATTTATTTATATTTCTTTTATTAATATAATAATTTAACTTTATTTAGCAATAATATTGATAAAATTATGGTGAAAAATGTATAAATTTGAGTGATATTGGGGTCCTTAGAACGATATACTTGGTTTTTAGTTATTTCTTAGGGGAACACACATTCGATTTGCTTGTTGTCGGTTTTACTGAAACGAATTAAGAACGACATCCAAGTACTCACTATATTTTTATTTTATCTATAAACATTTTAAAAAATAAAAAAAGAAAATAGGTATATTTTCAATAATAGGTAATAATTTTTGATTTGGATACTCATCATTAAATTAATAATAGATTTTGGGGAAGGTTGCTATCAATAAGCCGGCTCCTAAAATGGACTAGCTTAATTTCTCAGTGGTTACACGTATTCTAATGGTCAATAAGTCATTAGTTCAAGTGAATATGTGAAAAGGAGAGATTCTACATTAAAATAAGTTTCAATTAAAATATCAGATAGACATGATTTTAATTAAGTATTAACAAATTTAAGTTTATATGAAGAAACAGGGTTAAGTTTTTTACCAAATTAGAAATAAAATATTATAATAAAGAAATAATTGCCTTTTTTGTTAAAATGGTTCTAAATTCTTCTTAAAACATGAAAAACACGAGTCAAGATAAAAGAAGCAAGCAAACTACAAGTAACTGTTTCATCCGGATGGAGGAAAAAAAGGAAATTATTTTTAATGAAGGGTTCGGTGAATTTCTCATCTTAAACCATTCACTGAGATCATCAAACGACTTTTACTATCAACGGCCTATTCGGTTGATGAATAATGTTTTTATAATTACTTTTTTTAATCACTTTCAAAAAGTACAGTTTAAAATTATTTCATAGTACTTGGAACACACCGAGCTTTCGCTCGACCCTTTAACAATTTTATACAATTTATTATTATAAACTTTAAACATTTTATAATTTTTTAATTATTTATTACAATTGTTAAGTGGATTTTCTAAAAATGACCCATGAAAACTTTGTTTTCTAAAATTAAATAAAAAATTTTAAAATAATTATTTTAAATATAAAAAAATATTAATATAATAATAATATTAATAAAGAATGGCAAGAGGAAAATTTGAATATGGATAACGTAATTGCTGGCGTCATATAAATTTTATATTTTAAATTAAGTAAATACTAATAAAGCTGATTTTTTAGGCTTAAACCAATACAGATCAATTTTTCTTTATAAATCTTATTTATGATGTGAATTTCAAAAATATCCTTAGAGCGGTTTAATATATCAAAGATATATATATACAAATCTATAAAGAACAATATATAGGTATTGGTTCCGCATGGAACCTAAATTCAAATTAATTTGAATTACCGCCCTCCGACTATGTTTATATATTAATTAAATTAAGTAATTATAAATGTTAATGTTAGGTAATTATATAATTTATATTAATATTTTTTAACATTATTTTCAATTTTTATTTTAAGCCTTTTGTTTTAATTTAAATAAACTAATAAGTTTGACCACCTCCCTCCCTTACCACCCCTAATGAGTGACATTCCCCCTCTTACATATCATCATATAAAAAGGGGACTGCACCCTCTGAAGCCCCTTTTTGTTGTTTTGACGCCCTTGCCTCTTTGCCTGCCGTCTTTCGGCCCGTTCGCCGCACAAAGCAATTCATAAAAACATTTTCTTTAAAATTAATCATCAAATAACAGAAGAAAATATTATATCAGTAAATCTCTAGTAATGTATTATGTTAAATAAATATTAATATAAAATTATGATCTACCTACTTGTCATTTTCTAATTGATTTCCCATAAATAATCTTTTCACCAATCTAAGGTTTCTAAAATGTTGTAAATACAAATTTATTACGTTGGAAAATTTATGTACCTATATAATGTAATGGTAATGATAATTCAAATTCAAAGGAAAAAATACTCCACTTATCAGTCAAAAAGCAACAATATTATTTCTATCAATTTGTTATTTAATTATCACATTAGAAAATTTTTCTATTAAAAATTTATAAAAACCTAAGTGAATGAAAAACTTTAGTAAAAATGAACTAAATTATTTAATTGAAAACCTTCATATTAACAATAACTAATTCACGATTTATTTTTTAACAGCATTCTTTTTTTATTAGTTTGATATCATGAATTATAATATATCCCAGAAAGAAAATAGCAGTAATGAATACCAAATATGAAATTAGCTGGAGTGTCTCCACTCGACTATCTCGCAAATTTGAATTGGATTAAATAACATATATTAATTTAAATTAAATTAAATTAATTAAATTATAAATTAAAATTAATAAATAATATTTATTAAACCAGCGCATGTTTGGCTCTTTGTTGATGGCACCACGTCACGTGTTGGCGCGTGAGATTTGCATTGTTAAAAAATTAATTCTGTTACTTTCAGCGATTCAATCAAGCTGAAATTTTAGATATAGCAGTTTTATAGAATCATTATGTGAAAAATTATCAAATATATATCTTTATTTTTACGGTAACTTTAGGAGAAAAAAAATCAAAACGTTGTAGGTAATGACACTCTTCCGGTTGAGCTACATTTCTCAAAACTAGGAATTTTGAATAATGCCCATGTACCAAATTTCATCATTCTAGCTCAAACCGTTTTTGCGTAATCTTGATTACATACATACACACACACACAGAGAGACATTTTTCTCAACCTTAGTGAAAATGATTCGGGAACCTTGTCTAGTACTAGATGAGTATAATTTTTTTGTATTTTAATCGGATTTGAATTTTATATTTATTTTTATTTTATTTCATGTTTAATTCATCATCACAGATTCTGATGATTTGAATTTCTTATTATCATGTTCATCTCTAATTGAAATCTACCTATTTTGTTGCTCATTAATGTCAGTTTTCATAGGTCTATATTTATTTTTCAAATAATAATAGTTATATTTTAATAATATCATTTAAAACGTATAAATTTTTTTTATTTTAATGATTATAATAAATCATTACTCAACTAATATAAGTATTATATTGTAATGAATAAGCAACATTTATTATTTTCTTAAAAAATACATACAAAATGATAATAATATAAAAAGGTGAGTTTCATGAATTGCATGTCACGTGTGTGTTTTTTCTCTGTGAAATACGAAGAGTGTATCTGAGGTGAATTGTCTTGATGGATATTCAGGAAAATAATCCATCAACGCTCCCAATGGGAATAACCAACCTGCTTGTTGATTGTCTTTTGAACCTAGAGCTTTTCAGATATCTGCCAGGTTGATATCATTGCACTTCTGGAGATTATTTCTAAAATGGAGCTTTCAGTTAGAAATTCAAAAAAATCAAAGCCATTTTCAGGGGATTGACTTTAATTTTTTAAAGCATATGCATTTTTTTGGTAAAATCGATTCGTTCATTTATAACTTATATGTATTATTAATTAATAATAAAATAATTAAAAAATTAATAAAATTATTTAACTGAATATAATATCAATATTAAATAATTACTTTGAAAAAAAGAAAATTTTTATAAAATATACAAATATAATTGGAAATTCAAGATTTTTTTTATTTTAGTATTTATCTCATAAAATACTTGAATAAATTAAATTTGAAAATTGAGGATATATATGTAAATTCATTATATTTTATAATAAGTGCTTGAATTTATAATTTATTCCAATAATTATTATTCAATTCGAGATTGAAGTAGCCCTTTTCTTGTTGTCTTGTTATCCTACATTACATATTAGCATAAACTTAGTGAACGGCATCTTTAAACTTTAAACATGGAGGAAATAGATTTACTCTATTATATATTAATAGATCTACCTATATTAGTATAAATAAATAAGTTATTTTTCGGCACTCTTGACACCTAGACGGGGGCTCCGCCCCCTGTACCCCTGACTGGTACATAGTATTTGGTTGAAACTAATAAAAGGTTTTCATCCATTTTGTTTCAATCAGTATATTACATAAAACATTCATTTATTTTTGTGTTCTTATTTAAAATATATTTTAATTTAATCAGTAAATTAATTATATATATTATTATTGATTATTTTATGTTATATCTATCTATCTATGTGGCTCAAAAGTACTCGAGAGCTTTACAAATGGAGGACTGTCCTCCCTAAAGGAGGACGATTGGTCACCTTATAATTAATAATAATAGTGAGTTAAACATATATTCTAAAAAATTTACCTACATCTTAAAATTTAAATTTAAAAATATAATATTTAAATATATAAAGATGAAATTATAAAAATGTATAAAAATTTCCAATTCTTTTCATGAATTCCAGTAGTTTATATTTATCATATAAAGATTATTCAAAATCATGTTTTCATTTTGTTAAAAAAATTGAATTTATTTTTCCATTTCACAAGTAAATTTAGGTCAAATATTGAAAGAGTAGAAGAGAGAATTCATGTGCTAGCCATCTATTAAGTAAACAAAATGTCAAATGGGACCTTTGAGTTTAAAAATCTATAATAAATGGATTTGGCTTGAATTTAACGAAAGCAAGTTTATTTAACAATTTTCTGAAATTAGTAAAAAAAAAAACTATATGAAATTAATCAATAAAAATTTATTTTAAGAAGTTAAATTAGTTTCTTTATTTAATCACATGTTTTTAAAAAGGGTTAAATTGACTTAAAGTGGGGTTTCATGAACTAAAAGCCAAAGATTTTGATAATTTTGAAACATCTTAAAAATGAGTGATTTGAATGATTTTAATAGAGAAATTAAAATATAATCTTTAGTTTAATATTAGTTATTCCAAGGCATTGGCAGGTGGTATTAAGAAATTAAATATTAAGGAATATTTTCTTATACCTTAATATTAAAAATTAAACTTATTGACCTCAAACAACAAAACATTTGTCCTACAAAATTTTCGCAAATATTATTTAATAACCCCAATAACAAACCCTGATGTATAAATATGTATATTATTAACATTTTTTATTAGCAAATATTTATCTTTTTACCGTCCGACGATAGTAGGAAGGGAAGGTATTATTTTACTAATTAATTTGAAATACATAATTAAACCACCTCGTTGGGACATTAAAATTACACTTTTTAATCATAAAAAGAGAAAAGAAATAATTTTATTTTATTATTCAATTACATCATAAATTTTGAATACATAAACACTATTGTCTATGATTCTATTATTATTTGAAGAATTATTACACAAAAAGTTATTTTAATAGTTTACCATTAAGTTGCTTTTGAATGAACTCTCGACCTCTCATTTCTTCTACCTTTATTAATGATTTTTAGGGAAAAAAAATAAATTTCTTTATATAAAAAGAGAAAAATAAAAACATAAGTAAATAAAGTTTTTTAAAAGTTCAATGTATATACAAAAATAATTTCCTAGAGCTTATTTATTATTATTTATAATAGTAGAAAATATTACTATATATATATATATAACTGACAATTATATATTTATTTTTATTAAATTTATTTTTTTTTTTTTTGTTTTTTTCATGTTATTTTTCGGGATTCAAATTTCAAATAACAAAAGCTTTATTTTTAGATTTACAATTTCATACATTTAGTACATTTATTTCTGTTTTACATGAATACTCATGTTGAAGGAAAAGGTTAGTATTGGCTGATATTTGATTCAATTTTCTTCTTTCTTTCAAACAAAATTCTATAAATAAAGTTCAATTTGTATTTTTATGTAATGCATTTAATTAGTTTTTATTATGAAAATTATTATTTTATATATAATAATAATTTTATGTTTTATTTAATAAATAATTTCTTTTTTTATTAATAACATGGATAATATATATCTAAAATATATTTATTTTTTTTAAGAATGAATATTTTTCTTTATAATCATAGTTTTGTTGAACTTCACTAGTTGTGTTCCTGTGTATGAACCAAAATTTGGTTAGATTAGCTAGAAATCTTATCAGTCAATAAGTCCTGAGTCTAGTTAGTAAAACAACTTTATTATTCTTGATAGATTCAGTCTATGGTTTCTCAAATTTGTTCTTAGAATTTGTCTTTGATTTGAAACTAGATTTCACCTTGAATAATCAATTCTTCATTTAAGTCAAATCTCTTTTAATTGAAAGTTCTTTTAAGGTTTGCAAACAGCCAAGAGTCACGGGAGGCCCAATCCAGACTATACAGAGGAAAGATAGAAAATGAATTTAAAATGTAATTCCTTCATTTTGATCATTGATTTTATCGACTAATGTTATGGTGTATTTTCATCCATTTAAAACTTGATCCTTATAATCGGACTCTACCTGCCCAAAAAGTTTTCTGTCATTCTGTATAGATATGATTTTAAAAATTCCCAAGATGATTACAAAAAATTGTCTTTAATTATGTATAACTGACTAATTTTAATTCTAGCTTAAATACACATTATTAAAATGTTTACCTTTCATTAAAATAACTCCTCTTTTATTATTCTTTCATAGTATTCCTTCTTAATATTCTAATTAGTCAGATGCAAATAATGTATGAAGTTGACGAAATTAATCATTAGGATTTTTAGTTTCGAAAAGTAAGAATAATCCATTAATATGAATATACATTATTCAGTGATATAGAAGAAAGTTTAAACCAAAGTAAAAGTTAAAAATTCAATTAGATTTGCTAGTCAATTGAGATGAAAGTTTGGATCTGAAATTAAAACTTTTACAACAGTGAATATATTGTATGAATTAATCAAAACAATAAAAAAACTTAGAAGATAAACTCAATTAACATTTTGTATTGGCAATATTTTTTGTTTTGTTTGTTTATATTCGCAATTCTCAATATTATATAGGATCGAATAAATTTTTAGAATAGTAGTGGAGATATTTCGAAAATCTATTCAGGAAAAATAAATAAATTTTTTTAATTTTTTATAATCTGATACCTTGTAGTTTTTTTTATTACTCGTCATTGTTATTTAATAAAGTTATAATCTTTTTTTGTGGAGTTTGTTTTTAAAAATAAAACAAATGAAAAAAATCTACCAACTATCTTTATATGAAGAAGAATATAAAAAGAAAAAATATGAAAGTTTCCTTTAACCTCCTCTCAACTAAAGTTACAAAGAAACAGAATGAAAGGCGGAGTTAGATACGCGATGAGAATAGAAGGATTAGGGAAGGTCAAACAAAGTCTAGTGGAAGTCAGAGAAAAGGTCAAAAGCACAATATTCAACATTTGAGTATTCAATAGCTTTAAAACTTTTTATATGTATGTAATACATATGTAATACATTACGATAAACTTTAAATTTATAAATATAATATAAATATAAGTTTTGGAATTATAGTATATCTTTGTAGTTTTGAATTTAAATATACTACAAATATTAATTAGTTTATATATTATATTGTATATTATAATTATAGATTTTGAATGACAGTATAATGTAATAAGTTTTTGGAACCGGTTCCCAAAATATCTGTTTTAGGGTCTGACTTCAGTTCAAAGAACTACTATTAGCATGAGATGACTTTGTTGCTTTTGAAACAAGAAACTGTCCTTTTTCAGCAGAGATTTTTTCTTAACCGGTTCTAAAAAATTTATTTATAGTACATATACTATAATTGAAAAAGTATAGTTATTTTTTTAGAATTTCAACAATGATACTGTTCCACCGTTTAACGTCAGTAGAAAGAACTTAATTAATTGGATGAGGGGCTGAGTGATTTTTTGTTGGTACTTTTGAAATTAAATAATCTTTATGTTTAGTTATTAAGAGAATTTTTATTAAAAGACCACATTATTTGTATAAGTTATATGTATACTTCAGCCGCTTGAATCGGAGTAAGCGTACGGTTACTTGAAAACGACTGCAGAATAAGCAGTTGAAACGTTGTACAATTATTTTAATTTAATAAATAATTTTATACAAATAATGTGGTCTTTTAATAAAAATTCTCTTAATAATTATCAAAATAACCACAAAAGCTTTAATAAATACATTTATGTTTAGTTCATTCCTTTAATACATTTTATTTTTAAAACTAAATATATTTTTTGTTTTTAGAGACTTAACCTCGAAAGCCATCTTACAAAACTAAATATAATTATAATTTCCAATAATTCAAATTATTTCATTTTTCAAAAAATTAATCTGGAATTTTTTTTAAGTTTTTTATTTATCAGATATATTTTTATTATATTAATAATACAAACCAACCACTAAAAGTAGTTCGTTTGTCTGGCAAAAATTCAATTTTTTTTTATTCTTTTGCTATTATTTAAATTAAAAATCTAATGGAGAGATAAGATAAAGGTAAATAAATGACTAAAAAAATTAAAGATAAACTTTTAAATCTACTTTCAAACAATTCTTTGTTACACTATTATTGGATTTTTTTTAAAAAAAAACATTAAAAATAAACATTTACATATAAATGAATATTAATTTTTTTTTTAATTTTTAATACATATTATAAATATTTTAATATATTCTTTTTAAAAGATAAACTCATAAATATTTTTTGCAATTCATAAAGCGAAAAATGAGTAATTCAAATGAGTAAAGATCATGTGTGAATAATAATAATAATAATTAGCTGGAGTGTCTCCACTCGACTATCTCGCAATTTGAATTTGATTAATTAACAAAATATATTATGTTTTAATTAAAATTAATAAATCATATTTATTAAACCAGCGCATGTTTGGCTCTTTGTTGATGGCACCACGTAACGTGTTGAAGCGTGAGATTTGCAGTGTTAAAAAATTAATTCTAGTACTTTCAGCAAATAAATCAAGCTGAAATTCTAGATATAGCAGTTATATACAATCATTAATCATGTGAAAAATTATCAAACATATATCTTTATATTTACGGTCACGTTAGAGAAAAAAAATCAAAACGTTGTAGGTAATGACCCTCTTCTGGTGGAGCTACATTACTCAAAAGTTGATAGAAAACTACGAATTTTAAATAATGCCCATGCACCAAATTTCATGATTCTAGCACAAACCGTTTTTGCGTAATCTTGTCTACATACATACACACACACAGATATATACACACATACACACACAGAGAGACATTTTTCTCAACCTTAGTGAAAATGATTCAGGAACCTTCAAAACGTATAAAAACATCAAAATCTCAACATCGAAAATTTTCCTGTGAGATAGTAAAAATACACTTGAAAATATAAAGTATATCATTTTAATTAATTGATAAAATTTTTAAATTTCCTGAAAGTTAATTTTTTTTAAATAAATATAAAATAACAAAAACTTTTTCGTAATGCTTCATGTATCAATTGTCAAACATATTAGAATAGATAACTGAGTTTGAGTTTGAATTGTGTAAAATAAAAGACAATACCTCCCTGGTCGGTAAAAAATATGTGTTACTATAAAAAGATTTTTCTTCTCTTGAATAAAGATCATAAAAGATAAATATATAAAAAACTAGCTGCTCACAGGGCCTTGGCGCTCTTCACACCTAGACGGGGGCTCCGCCCCCTGTACCCCCGAGTGGTACATAGAATTTGGTTGAAAGTAGTAAAATGTTTTCATCCATTTTGTTTCAATCAGTATATAACATAAAACATTCATTTCTTTTTGCTTATTCATTCACTTACACTGACCATCGTTATTCTAATAATTAATTATTTAATTGAATTGATATTTGAATATTAGAATTTAAAATAAAAAGTGAAATATGATAATAATTCTTTGATTGGGAATCGCTATGATATTTCATTGTTTAAAGTGAGCCGCGAGCTGCTCTTGAATGAACAACACGGAGCATTATATAAACTTTAATAAATTAATTGATTAGATATTAATAAAATTTATAGTCTATGTTACTATCGAGGTATATAAGAATATTGTGATGTAATTTCAAATCGTAATTAGAAATCGGTTCAGCCAATTCTGAGTCTATAAAATAGTTATTTTCAGGACAGACAGACAGTCAGACAGACGGACATGAAAAATTCTAAAGTCACTTTTAGATTCTAAAGGTCATGAAACACGAAGATATGCAAAAAATTTTAAATTCTGAGCAATGTTCAGACAAAAATCTTTTTTTATAGATATACCATAGATAAATCAAAGGTTCTACTATGAGGCCTACTAAATATTTCCACTTCTGAATGAATTTTAATCGGATGTTCAACGTTCTGGTTATCAAATAGAATGAATCCGGGAAATAAATTTTCATATTATTAATATTTAACACACAACGTTTATTAAAATGATTATAGATAGCAACTTTGAGTCAACCTACCCCTTCTTTCTAGAATCTCTCTTGATTTTAAGCATTCATGAAGTAATTTAATTTAATTCTGTTGCAATGACAAACGTGAGTGTTAAAACGCGAAACATGTTTTACGTTTTGCTCATAAATAAGATGATAGTAACGAAGACAAATGATCTTTTTTTCTTTCTAATGGCTTTTTACTTTCCATTATATACAACGAATTTATATTGATAGGTATATAAAAAGAAAGAGGATTCTAAGATAGAAAACTTCGAATTTCTTCATCGAACCACTACATTTGTAGGTCTCTCATTACAAACAATTCAGAAATCTTCATATAGATTTGAAAATATAAATCAGATAACATATTTATTGAAAATGAAGTTCCTTAATGATACTTCGCTAAAAGTAACTGGTAGATATCGACCAAGCATTATGCCCTTTCCTAGCGGATTTTTTTCTCAATCTCTATTTTTTCTATACTTAATACAGGTTTAACACGTTCCCGCCGACATGTACCATCGGTGATACATGTCTGAATGGTCCCATCGGGTGGTATGTACCACCGGTGGTACGTGGGTGATTGGCCCCATCGTTTCTCATTATCGAATCCTAAATTCTGACAATTCTTTTAATATTTAAATATAAAAATGCATTAAATTACTGTTTAGTTTATTTATACTTTCTATTTTTCCATTTTCAAATAATATAAACAACTTAAAATATTCATAATAAATAGAAATAAATTATTATATAAGTATATTCCATCCATTGGCTATTTATTAAAATAAATTTCATGAAATCATTTAAAAATATAAAGATGATTTTTTCATCCTGCTTTTTAAGGAATTTCTAAATTTTAAAATTATCAATAATATCTGAGTCTACTTATAATGCAAATATTTAAAAATAGCCAAAGGACGAACAATATATTTTTTATATTTTTTTTTTTTTCGTTTTTAAGTTTTTAGTTTTTACTATCTCGCCAGAGATAGTATTGCGATCACGAAAATTTTCGATGTTGAGATTTTGATGTTTTTATACGTTTTGAAGGTTCCTGAATCATTTTCACTAAGGTTGAGAAAAATGTGTGTGTGTGTGTGTGTGTGTGTGTGTGTGTGTGTGTATGTAGGCAAGATTACGCAAAAACGGTTTGAGCTAGAATGATGAAATTTGGTACATGGACATTATTCAAAATTCATAGTTTTCTATCAACTTTTGAGAAATGTAGCTCAACCGGAAGAGGGTCATTACCTACAACGTTTTGATTTTTTTTCCTCTAAAGTGACCGTAAAAATAAAGATATATGTTTGATAATTTTTCACATGATTAATAATTGTATAAAACTGCTATATATAGAATTTCAGCTTGATTGAATCGCTGAAAGTACCAGAATTAATTTTTTAACACTGCAAATCTCACGCGCCAACACGTGCCATGGTGCCATCAATAAAAAGCCAAACATGCGCTGGTTTAATATTTATTATTTATAATTTATAATTAATTAAATTTAATTTAAATATAATATATTATGTTATTTAATCCAATTCAAATGCGAGATAGTCGAGTGGAGACACTCCAGCTTATTTCATTTTCAGATCAACAGAATCGTATTTATCTGTGAAATGTAATGAATAATTATACCGATAATTAATAATAATACAAAAAACTTCTGGCTTTTAAAATTCAATCAATAAATGTCTTTTATGATTCATTGATGTGTGTGAACTTCATTACTCAATAAATGTTTCATACCTATAAACAAATATGTGTTTTATTTAGAACTCCAAAACAACGTTCTTAATATAACACCCTTTATAATATATAATATTTGTATGTTTGTTTATTTTTCCGTAAAATCTTGCTTCCGGGTTGTTTTCACGTATTTTTGTTAAATTAGAATTTTGACATTTTGGAGCGATTTTCAAAAGAAAATACCAAAAATCACGCATATTAATACCAAGAATCCCAAAATTCACTTCTCTAAAATTTATCTGAAAATAGCGACGAAATGAACATCGAAACGTCGAAATTGTAATTTTATAAATATACTTGAAAACAACCCAGAAATAACATTCCATGAATATTTAAATATATTCTATATTTTCGGATTTTATTCTCACTTATTTGTTTTTTTTTAACAAACAATCATCAAATTTCTTTTTTTTTATCTTTAATTTTTATTAGAAAGAAATTCTTTTATAAATATTAAAATCTTTTATAAGGTCAGCCGCAATTAATTAAATAAAAAGAAAATTAAGTAAAATTAGAATCATACAAATAAATGACATTATTAGGCATCAAAATTAATATATATCATAAAATTAGCTGGAGTGTCTCCACTCGACTATCTCGCAATTTGAATTGGATTAAATAACATAATATATTATATGTAAATTAAATTTAATTAATTATAAATTACAAATTAAAATTAATAAATAATATTTATTAAAACAGCGCATGTTTGGCTCTTTGTTGATGGCACCACGTCACGTATTGGCGCGTGAGATTTGCAGTGTTAAAAAATTAATTCTGGTATTTTCAGTGATTCAATCAAGCTGAAATTCTATATATAGCGGTTTTATTTAATTTTTAATCATTTGAAAAATTATCATCTGGCGAGATAGTAAGAAAGGTTAAACAATCCCTGTGCTTGAAAGATTCGGGGATGGCCATTTCTCCTACTACTGTGTGAATCGTTGACTGGAGCGGACCTTCCTTCTGGCCAGGGTTTCATCCAAACATGTAACCAGCGTTTAAATGAAGCCAAGGGAGAGAGCAGAGCAATTGGGGTAGAAATTCCTCATAGAAACATGGGGGGGGGGGGGGGGGGTTTCTGGGCAAGCGAAAAATTCACTAAAATATATTTACTTATATCCTCATCATTCTTTTTTAATAAATTAAATTAGAAATAAATTATTTTAAAATAATTTATTTTTATTTTTCATTTGATATAAAATGAATATATAATATTTTAGTTTGATTGTTTAAAATAATAATATCCATTAAATAAATATAAACTATAATTTCTAATATATTTATAATACTTAAATAATTATTCTAATTGAAGTGATCATTTTTTATACCTAAATATAAATGAAGTTATATTTAATTAATCAATAATATTTAATTAAAAGTAATCTATTTCATTTGAAAATTTAACATAAATACATATTAAAAATGAAATAATAATTTATAAAAAAAACAAATAATGTAAATTAATATCGGATTAGTGTGAAAGGGGTTAGATATCGAATAGATTTTATTGATTTTTATTCCAATAAATAATATATTTTGGAAGAATCAATACTATTTACATATTACAACTTTCAAAACCATTATTTAAGATATTTTTGTATTTCTTTTTGAACCAATTCTGTTTTAAAGAATGATATTTACATTTATTTCATTTTTTTAATATTTATTTTTATTTATACTTCACAATTTGATATCCAATATTGTATTAATATTTGTTATTTATAATATTTAATGAAACTTTTGAATTTGATTCCCAATTAAAGAGAGAGAGAGAGGAGAGAGAAAATTGCATGGAGAAAGCATAACTCTTTTCATTCCTGTTGGGGTCAGCTTAATAAATGATTTTTTACCGACCGACGATAGTAAGGGAGGTATTGTTTTCACACCAAATTTCACATGTGGAGATTTTTACATATCTCCACGAATCATGCATTTTCTTAACAGAAAAAATAATTTTTAGCATGATGTCTGTCCGTCCGTCCGTATAGATGTGTAGAGCTTGAACGGCTCAACGGATTTTTATGAAATTTGGTATATTTACTTAATGCATCATTATGATGAATTGATCTACTTTTGGTGTATATCCGGAAACTGGAAGTGGTAGTATTAGCGATCGACGATAGGAAGGGAAGGGTTATTTACACACCAAATTTCACATGAGGAGATTTTTTACATATCACCACGAATCATGCACTTTGTATTGGTTTTATCCTCGAGAAAAATCATCTTTATTAGTTTTTTCTTAATTTAAAATTATATGACGTCACAGCCAGCTCCTACTTATATATTATAAATAAAATAAAATTAAAAATATTTATGTTGTATCCCTATCTGTTTTTTTACATTAATAGATATATTAAAATTATTTGAAATTGTTTCTGTAGCTGGAAATTAATTTACTTCAAACCGTCGGTCGGTTCGGACCTGGCCACAGGTCAACTTATTTATGAAATATATTTACATTTAATTAAAATTATATATCACATTCGGCAAACAACTTTAAATTTAAATTGAACCATTTTCATTAATACGCCACCTCCTTGTTTTTTTTCATAATATGATAGTTTCATTAATGACCTTCTTACTGATATATTTATAATTTTTTTTTAAATTTCCATTAAAATCTTTGAATAAAATTAAGCTTATTGAATTAAAAGAATTAATAGAATTAAACTTTTATTGATTCAATTTAAGATGTATTCTAAAACACCACTAATTTTAAAAATTAATATTTGTTTATTTTATTTTATTTTATTTTAATATATATTTTATATATTTGAAATATTTTGCAGTAGAGCGGTCATCTCTGCTCTCACCGCTCGCCCCTCTTCATGCCCCTCCGCCGCCTGCCCTCACCTCCTGCCGTCCGGCCGAGTTGAACGTAATCAGTTCCCCTTCCCTCGTGAGTGTAGGACCCTGAACGGCCTCTCCATTGAAATCATCCCTTAATCAGTCGCTAATCAAGAATTAATTGTAATTTTATTATTTATTTTTATTAATTAAAAGGAAGATTAGTGAACTTGAAAAAAAATATTTCAATAAAAATTAAATTTTATAAAGTGCATTTTTATAATTTTTTATTCATATACCCAAATAAATTTATAAATTTTTCATTCCAATCTTTGAAAAGAATTAATCTTAAATATTCTATCAGATCTCATTAATTAAATTTTATTAAAAGTTAAATTAATATTATTTAAAAATTAAAAAATCTTATACAAAATTTTATTTTTCTTTAAATATATTTATTGAAATATTTTTTAAATTTCAATATATATACTAATCCTATTAAAACTTATTTATTTAAAAAATAGGAAGATGTGTTGATTATTTTCAAAATTCATATAATATAATTATAAATCAAAAAAATATAAATTTCTTATATTCATATAGGAATATATAATTTTAAATATCCTATACAAGTATTCTTTCTAATCTCATTATCGTTCACACCGTTCCTTTCAAATCTGTTTTGTCAATTTCATATTATTATAACACTTTTGAAAAATGAATAATATTTATATTACCTACTTGTATATATCAATTAAACAGAATAAAATCTTCGTGAAATCAATAATATAATCATAATTAGTTTTCTGATGTTTTCTAAGATATTTTTATTATATGTCTATTAAACGCGTATTATAACTTATTATAATCATGGTTCTATATAGGATGTAAAATAATTTTACTATTTTAATATATTACAGAAATAAGATAATATTTTTAAAAATCTATACACTTTTTTAATCCTATTAATATTATTTATTTATTTATTTCTTATTTTTTTATTTCCTGTATAAACTATAAATATCTAATCTTAATAATTTTTTTCTTTATCTAGGCGAGAGTGATGGACATCAATTCAAGTCTACGAGCTGTTCTTCGAGTTTAATCTGCGAGAAATATCAACCCTTTATGAACTCCGAGGTCAGTATTTTTTATTAATTTTATTTTTAATTCAATTTAAATTGATTGATTATAAACTAATAAGTTGTTTTTCTTCTTCTATTTCATGATTCCATCTTCGTTCCTGCTACTGAATGTTGATTTGAATTCTTGATTATCTTCTCCATCCTTCATGACGATGAAATGATTTAAATATAGCTCTCCAAATGTAAGTAATAATCGTTTTTATATTTAGCATGGCGCACTTTAAAATAGAAAATGCAAATATAATATTTAAAGTAAAGTTTAATAGAATATAGAAAGTAGAATTAAATTACAATGATTTTTTGCTTTTGATAATATTCATTAGGAGATTATAGAGAAATCTATTAAATTATATGACAGAATTTAGTGAGATTAGGGAATTTCAGAGTACATCTTTCAAGAAGAAGCATTGATAAAGGAGGCAGAAGAGACAAAGGGATTTTTAGAATTAGTAGGTTTCCATATATATAATTGTTAGGAATTTTCAGGTGGTGGCCTCCTACATCCATGCATGTTCTCATCCTACTAATTCATAGATTAGATTAGAATTAATAAATAAATAAAATGTGGGTGGATAAAACAAATGCCATGCTATTATTTAAGGGATGGATTGCATGAATTGCATGTCAGGTCTGAATTGTGCCATTTTGTATTACTGAGAGTGTATTTGAGGTGGATTGGATGAACGGGAATTCGGGAAGGTAATTCAGCACAGTTCCAAAATGGGATTAGCCTGAACAGGAACAAATTGTTGGTTACCTTTGGAGCGCAGGGCTTTTTCGATTAGCATGGGCCTTCCATCCAATTTGATGGAGGCTATGCACTCCCTTACTAGGTAGGTTTTATTTCAGGTTGCCCCGAATTTCGCGATTTCATTTCGAAATCCAAAAAATCAAAGGCACTCTCAGCTGATTCAAAGAGGCTACAGACCAAACGCCTTATTTTTTTTTTAATCTTTTTTTTTAAGGCAAACTTTCTTTATTGTTACTTTTTCTAAATTTCGGAAGGCGAGGCTTGGAAGGGCTAATTTATGGGGAAAGGAGGAGGCCCTATCAAATATTCAATTGTTTTTTTTTAATTTAATTAATAGTAAAAAAATAATTGAATATCGCGATTATTTTCTTTAACTTTTTATTTTCATTTTGAAATATTCAATTTCATAATTTAAACTTTGATATATTTTAAATATTTTACTATATAGGTAGAATTAATTATTATTATAATTTCTCAATTTAAAATTAAAATGCAAACATCACAAAAAACAAATCATATATATTGTAAAAATATAACTTCTTTTAACTTACCAAATATAAAAATATTTTATTTTTTTTTATTATGGATATTATTTCATATGAATATAAATATATTGTAATCGAATATATCTATACTCAATAATAATTTAATATTAATAAATTATCAAATTTTTTTCTTATCATTGTACTGAATCATATTTGGAAAGAAATAAAATATATATATAGTTAAGCTTATTTAAAAAATTATATATATATATAACTTAATGTATAATTTTTGTTAATTATAAACATGTGGTACAACTTATATATTTTAAATAAATAAATAAAATTAGATCTCCTAAAATTTTTTTTTAATTTTGATAGATCAAATATTCTTATTCTTTAGCTGACTTACAAATCCCATACGATCATTTTGCTTATTCTTATGTGTATTCTGTCCCAGTGTCCTCGCAAAAATTCTCTGGGAGATAAAAATGTCTCGGTTTACATAAATAATAATATCATCCGTGAATAAACCCAATATTATTCAATTTTTACCGACCGACGATAGTAAGGGATGTATTGTTTTTACACCAAATTTCACATGAGGAGATGTTTTACATATCTCCACGAATGCATTTTGTATTGGTTTTATCCTCGGGAAAAATCATCTTCATTAGTTTTTTCTTAATTTTAAATTATAGGACGTCACCCAGCCATTCATGACGTCACAGCCAGCTACTACTTATTATATTATAAATAAAATAAAATTAAAAATATTTATGTTATATCCATAACTGTTTTTTTTATTTAACAATTGATAAAACACATAGAGATGAACATTTTTATAAAACATTATTAATATATGTGCCACTCAGAAGCCAAAGCGATTAACTCCTCATTTAAAGAAACTGAGAAAATGAAGCCCAAAGTTCACACATTGTAGGAAATTCAGTGTTATTGATAACATAAATATGTATATTGTATTGCAATATTAAGATTATCAAGTTTATTACATTGCATTACATTACTAGCAAAATGTTAAAAGTTAATCGGTTTGGCTTCTGAGTGGCATATATTATAAAGTATTGGTCCGTATCGTTTTCTTATCTGACTTTCAAATTAATATATTGATGCATTTCAATTTTCGTTATAATAAAATTAATATAATTCTCTTTTATATTCAGGTAAAATAACTTTAACTTTATTTAAAATTTATTGTTTTTTTTTGAATATATTTTAAATGTTTTATTAATTTTAAGTGTTATCTTAATAATATTATCTATTCATGGAGCGAAAGTGATCTTAAAATTTATCGACTGTGCTTAAATTATTTTCTGTTTATTATTATATATAAAAGGAAGATACATATTTTTGATATCAAAGGAATATTTTATAGATAATAGATAATAGATAATGATAGAAATTTGAATTTAGATAAAATAGGTTGTTTTTTTTTCTGGTCCATAGAATCGTACCAATGGGACAAACTATGTATTTTTCCATTTCATTTCCTGACAAAGCTATGCATATTTGATAAATTGTCATCGACAATTATTAACCAATAAATTCATATGTCGCTCGATTAATATCAATATGCTATAAATACCTGCATTTATTTATTCATACTAACTCTATTTATTGTGTGTGTTGTTCTATTTTCTATTTCCCTAACATTGGAATTATATTCATTTTATTATAAATCAATAAATAGGATAGTTGATTTTTTTGTTATTATTTCGTTGTTGTTGTTGTTGTTGTTATATTGTTGTCCATGATGCTATAGATCTTAATTTTTTACTTGATTATTTATAGATACATTGGTGGGAAGAAAAAAAATTGTTTGCGATGTTTGGGATCTGGGCCAACACTGAAAAGCTGGCGCCATAAAAAGGGCCAGAATGTCTGGCTTAACGGTAATTCCAACAAATATCAAATTACACTTCAATTTCAATTTCGAAATTCGATATTTACTAAATAATCTAAGAAGATTTATTAAAAAAAGAATTATTTTAATATACATTTTCTTTCCTCTTCTCTCTAAAATAATTAAAAATATATTTAACAGGAATGTAATTCTCTTGATATAATTTTTGGTAAAAATATTCAAGTAACATTGCATATTAAAAGTTTTTCTTTGCTCTAAATTCGTAAATGTAAAAGAAAAAGCTAAGCTAATATAATTAACAATAAATACAAATTTATCGAATATTTATATGTAGAATTTAATGAAATAAAAACAAAAATATATACTCACCGCGGCAAAAAACACAAAACTTGAATTTTTTTATTATTCCAATTTTAATTATTGTAATATTTATTTTTTGAGCGTATATAAGAATTTATTTAATGTTACATTGTGTAAAGATGTCTTTAAGTAAGTAATATCTTGCTAGACCAATTTGTCCAAGATTGACGTTTTATCAGGGCCGGATTTACCTGTTAGAGCCGACTACGCACTAGTATTTAGGCGCCCCCCCTCCCACCCCACTCACGATTAGGGACACGACATCGAAGGCTACATACCTCAGAACTAACGTTAACTGATCAACATGAGACATATTGGGAGAAGAGTCTACTAGAATCCCAAAATATTTCGCTTTCTTTGCTTCATTTACAATTTGTCCTCGAACATTTTGGGCCATAAAGGGAGCAAACTCTGATAAGAATTCAATGAGGCCTAAAAAGTTCCCTTGATCACTAAGGCCCAAGTGTTCGTGACCACCACGAAAAGCTAGCCTTTTCACGGATAAAAATTTCACGGCGGCAACAATCCGCTTCAGCACATTTCTCCAATATTCAGTTTCTTTGGTTATCTTCTCGTCAAGGTCTGAGCTTAGATAGTGCCGCCTTGATGATGCTCCATTCTGAGTCACATAGTCACGTAATTCGTCACATAAATTCCAGTTTGCAGGGTCAGATTCAAAACCGGGCAAAATGTATTCATTTTTATTGACGTTTTCGTTATCAGATTTTGCAACGTTATCACCATCGCCATCGTAATCATCAACTAATTCACCATTGACATCATCAACAGCATCATCATTTAAAGACACTGTTTGGGGCGCTTACTTGCTTTTGTTCTCTTTACTTATTAGGCCTACTGTGACTTGCCCAATTCCACATTCAACCACATCTTCATCTGATATTCATAAAGAACTCGGACCGGGTAGGACGGTGAGCCGGTGTACTAACTAGAGCAAGAGAGAGGAAGCGGCAGAGAGAATTAGTAAGAAAGTACGACTACCCGACTACCCAATCTGCTTTCTCATTCGCATACGCCTTCTGCTAGAGACGCAATACAAAACAACCCACAATATTCACCCATTCACACCATTCATTAAATGAACATTTGCATCTCTCGCCTAGCTGATAGTTATTGTAAACCATATAACATTTACAAATGCGCCCTAGAAAAACAAAATAAAATCGTCACCCCCTCCCCCCACCCCACCCGCGCCTCCTATAATTTGGCGCTCTAGGCCAGTGCCTTGTCGGCCTAGTGGTAAATCCGACCCTGTGGTTTATTCATTATTTTGACAGAGTTCTTGGAATTAATATTTCGACTTCAGTGATCTAAAAAATAACTTCTTGATGAATCTGAAAAATTCTCTCGAGAAAATATTGTAAATTTAATTAAGGGCTTCCACAAAAGAGGAAAGAAATTAATATAAATGTATGAGGTTGAAATATTCGATTTTAAAATGTTAAAAATTAAACTAAAAAGTTATTTTGTTTTTTAATTTTATTAATTATCTTTACATCTTAAAAAAATGAAAGGAAATTTGAGTAAATTTTTCCTGTGTCACAATATTAATAAAATTATAATTAATTATAATAAAATCTTGATAAGTTGGTTATAATTTATTTAAAATTTATAAATTAGTTACCCACAAAAATAAATATTAAAGAATTAAAATAGTAATAATCAAAATAATTCAACTGTTGAGTTAATTTCGCTGGTGAGTGTTTATAAGAAATAATTTAAAAATGAAATCTTCCTATTTATTTAACTCTTGGTTAATTATTTTATTAAGTTGCGATTCTTTTATTGATGATCGATTCCGCTTAGTGATAAACTAATCTATAGATAAAATTAAAGAAGTAGTTTTTTTAGAATCAAATGGATACGCGCGAATTGTCTGCCAAGTTAAGTGACAGTTCAATCGATTCTTTTTTCAAAATCGGTTGCTATCGGTTGCTTTGAATAAAAATTGAAAATAAATAAATAAATATAAATATAAATTTATGAAATATCTAAAAATAGTTTTTCTTTTAAATATATATAAAAATAAAATAAATAATAATAAGAATAATATAAATGATGAATATATAAATTGTATTCATATATTCTGTTGATTGAATATATTTGAAAAAAAATATTTATTCATTTTCTTGTTATATTTATATTTATTTATATATTTATATATTTATTTTTAAATGGTATTTAAAATAATGTTAATTATTTATAATGATGAAAAAAGAATATATTTTCTTTGTTAGGTATTTTAGAAAAGATTTATTATTAAATTACTAGAGCCGTCAGGTAAAACATTCCCTGTACGCTCAACATTATTTATTAACCAATCTAACAATAAGAATTATCTCAAGGGACTCTCAATTAGCCTTGGAATTTCTCTTTGAAGATTTCTACAACAATCTTATACTGTTTTAATAACGTTTTTCTTAATTTCACTTGACGTCTGTCTCTCAGTCTCTCTGTTTGTCTGTTCGCTCTTTTGACAAATTGAAATCGATTTTTCATCGACTTTTTATTGAGATAGACTTTTGAAAATTTTTATAGATATTTCAATGGATCCCTAGAAGGTACCTATAGAAGAAATATAATTGAATTATAATTAATTAATTGTAATTAATTAGCGATTAATTACTTTTAGTACTAACTCCTTTTGTATTGTCCGATTAATTTTTTTTTCAACGGATTTTAAAGCATAAACATTGATTTCAGGATAGATTTTCATTTTGAACGTATTTAAAAATATTTCATAACATTAAAATTAATGAATTCTTATTAATCAGTGGTATCGCCGATGAGGAGGGTTTCTTCCCCTCAGATGGGATAGAGAAAATATTTTTTTTATATATGTCCCCGATAGAAAGGAAACAAAACAATAGATAAACCTTTTTTTATGAAGACAATATATATATATATATATATAAGATATACATTTATATATATATATATTAATGTATATATTTATATATATATATATACATTTATAAAATCTTATATTAATAAAAATTATTTATTTATAAATATAATATAATAATTATTATTCAATAATAACATTTACTTAACATAAATGCATAAAATCAATTTTGGAAGATTAATATTACTATCTCGTAAGAGATAGTATTGCGATCACGAAAATTTTCGTTGTTGAGATTTTGATGTTTTTATACGTTTTGAAGGTTCCTGAATCATTTTCACTAAGTTTGAGAAAAATGTCTGTGTGTGTGTGTGTGTGTATGTATGTAGACAAGATTACGCAAAAACGGTTTGAGCTAGAATGATGAAATTTGGCACATGGACATTATTCAAAATTCATAGTTTTCTAACAACTTTTGAGAAATGTAGCTCAACCGGAAGAGGGTTATTACCTACAACGTTTTGATTTTTTTTCCTCTAAACTAACCATAAAAATAAAAATATATGTTTGATAATTTTTCACATGATTAATAATTGTATAAAACTGCTATATATATAGAATTTCAGCTTGATTGAATCGCTGAAAGTACCAGAATTAATTTTTTAACACTGCAAATCTCACGCGCCAACACGTGCCATGGTGCCATCAATAAAAAGCCAAACATGCGCTGGTTTAATAAATATTATCTATTAATTTTAATTTAAAATTAATTAAATTTAATTTAAAATTAATTAAATTTAATTTAAAATTAATTAAATTTAATTTAAAATTAATTAAATTTAATTTAAAATTAATTAAATTTAATTTAAATATAATATATTATGTTATTTAATCCAATTCAAATTTCGAGATAGTCGAGTGGATACACTCCAGCTTTATTTTTTATTTTTTTCAATTTTCGTATAACCTCATCTTTTCTATTTCTCTTGTTATATTAAATAGATTTATCATATTAAAATTGCACTAAAAAGAATAAAATAATATAAATATAAAAAAATAATTAAATATATTTAATGAATTAATGTTTGAAAAGTAATTTCATTCCCATTCAAATGATAGTATTTCTGCAAGATACACCATAGATAATATTTATCTCACGATTTTTTTTTACTTCCACTTACTTATAAAACAAAAATAGGCTTTAGATTTTTTTTTAGGAACCTCTCACTTGTAGAGATTTTCGAATGGTTTGATAACATCTGACACGCGTCTTCAACATGGTGGCAACTATTCTGATCGTTTTCGGTCAAAATTTGATTCATGTACTATTTATTTATTTTATCGTGATACAGATTATTTTATTAAAAATTATTTTTATTATAGTATTAGACATATATATACTACTTAATAAATAAATAATAGTAAATACAGTAAACTGTTCTGTATAAGCAATTCATATGAACCAATTTCAATAAAAAAGTTGCTTATAGGGAAAAAAGGAGTATAAAAATACTTACCGCTTGGAAAATATTTTCCCTTATTTCTTTTAATAACTAAACTTTTTCAGAATAAATATAAATAACTATTCTAATTAACTGAAATTAACTTCAATACTGGGAACACAAAACACAAACATATTCCAATAACAGATTTTTTTTCAATTTGAGGTTATGTTGTTTTGAACTGCTGTCAACTCAAATATTTAGCATAAAAAAGTTGCTTTTACAGAACAATTGAACTAAAAAAGTTGCTTGTTTAGAGGTTGCTTAGATAGAGTTCACTAAATCAGGGGCTCTTAAACTGTGGATCGCGACCCCCAGGGGGGTCGCGAGACTACTGAAAGAGGGTCGCAAAGATCTGATACTTTTGAATCATTATAAATAAAATTTTAAAATTATTAAATTATATATATGAGAAATGAATGGGTATGTATTCTTTAATCCTTATTTTATTTACATTGTAAAATAGTGCGATATTACATCTACATCTACGGTTAATATATATTTCATTATATGAAGGAGGGGGTAGTTTAAAATTTCCTAAGCTTGAAGGGGGTCGCTATATAAAAAAGTTTAAGAAGCCCTGCACTATATTACATAAATGACTATTCCCTATTGTCATCATGTTTTTTATCTTTTGAAAATTTGAAGTAATATATATATATATAGAGAGAGAGAAGAGTGTGTACTAATAATAGGAATTAAAAAACATCACTATTTTCAATATTTGCAAACTTCCAAAAATAAAATTTTATTTCAAATATACTCAATCTTTGTTGTTTGAATTTTATTCTTTTAGATCATTAAAAAATGTATAAATAATTTCTCGAACATAAATAATTAATTTAAAATAAGTTTATTTCATAAACGAAGTTATTTAAAAAGTTTTTTATTTAAAGATGAAAATAAAACACCCAATGTATAATTTTTCCTACACAATAGTAATATAATTATTAAAAAAATAACCATATTCTATTCTCAATTACTTAAATATTCTAATTAATTGAATCCTAGCAATGAAGAGATAATTAAAAAGATACAAATGAAATAAAGTGCTTAAAAACTTTTCTGTCTTATTTTATCTTAAAAAAAAAAATGGATTTTTTTCATTCTATTCGTTAGATGAATGAAAGCAAGAATTGGTAGGATTATATTTGAGAAATGCCGAGGGCATATCGCTTCAATTTTACTAATCCAATTATTTTTCATTTTCAATTTCATTCATCATTGAACAACAAAAAATTGTCACTTAACAAAGAAAAAAATTATATATATATGTAGAGATATTTCTCTCAGATATATAAACACCAATTCTGTAATAACACAAACAAAATGGAGAGAAAAAAAAGATATAATCAGTACATCAAACCAATTTCACTAACACGAGAAGAAAAATTGGTTTGTAATTTATTTTTTTTTTTAATATTTTACTTTGCTTATCAATTTTGTTCAACCTTCCCTTTTGAAAGACAAAATTCCCACCAACACTCTTATAAATTTAAAAGCAACAAATAATTAAATTTTGAATCATACTGCTTGAAATAGAGTGATATAAATGAAACTAATATTTTAATAAACTCAAAAATATTTAACCATTTTATAATGAATAATTAAATTATAATTATATTAATTCATATATTTTTATAACTAATAATAAGTTGACCTGTGGCCAGGTCCGAACCGACCGACGGTTTGAAGTAAATTAATTTCCAGCTACAAAAACAATTTCAAATAATTTTAATATATCAATTAATGTAATAAAAAAACAGATATGGATATAACATAAATATTTTTAATTTTATTTTATTTATAATATATATGTAAGACCCGGCTGTGACGTCATGAATGACTGGATGACGTCATATAATTTTAAATTAAGAAAAAACGAATAAAGATGATTTTTCTCGAGGATAAAACCAATACAAAGTGCATGATTCGTGGTGATATGTAAAAAATCTCCTCATGTGAAATTTGGTGTGAAAATAACCCTTCCCTTCCTATCGTCGATCGCTAATACTACCACTTCCCATTTCCGGATTTACACCAAAAGTTGATCAATTCATCATACTGATGCATTAAGTAAATATACCAAATTTCATCAAAATCCGTTAAGCCGTTCAAGCTCTACACATCTATACGGACGGACGGACAGACATCATGCTAAAAATACTTTTTTCGTGGAGATATGTAAAAATCTCCACATGTGAAATTTGGTGTGAAAACAATACCTCCCTTACTATCGTCGGTCGGTAAAAATTTAGTGTTTATTTTAAAGCTCTATTGAATGTCGGGGGGTTGGGGGGGGGGGGGAAATACATCGATGGCTTGTCGTAAGAGCCAATTAAATGTGATTGAGTTTAGGCCAATTAACATTAAATACAAAAAAATAATAAGCAATCAGAGCTGATGGTAGAAATTTTGTTTTCTTAAGTAAATCATTATTCGGAAATAATACTCCCTAAAAACAAACTTCAATAAATAATAACAAATAATTTTATTATAATTTGACTCTTTATTTTTTCAAATAAATGAAGATGTTATCTGCCCTCCAATAATATTTATTAGTTGAATCAATTTCAGAAATATTTGTTTAATAAAATTAAATATATATATATAAAAAAATGTTATTATCGTATTTCATACAAGGCTTTGGGGTCGGGAAAAAATAAACTTTCTCGCTCCTCTTTTTATCGAGTTTAAAAACAATTTCTATGGGTTGATTCAATATAGATTACATTTGGATCAAAAAGAAAAGTGATTTTCTATTGTATAAAAGAAATAATCATAAATTTTCTTTTTTTAACCGATGTTTTATTTTTTTATCTTGATAGAATAAAATATTCATTGCATACTTTGGAGAGAGAGAGAGAGAGAGAGAGTGATACTATTATGTTAAGACTTCTATATTTTTAATAGAATTTGATATGATTTTAAAAAAATATTTAATTGTAAATTATTACTGATTGAATGATAACTCGCTTTTATAGTCCACTCACCGCGTTCTTGGTCTTCCCAATCCCACAGAACGTTTCCCAATCGGTTTTTCCAATTATATTTCGCCGATCTTTAATCTACCATTCTAGCCATGACCCCTTCCCATCCCAGCCTTCTCTATTTTATAACCTGAATAAACTTAACTATAATGTGGAGATGCATAGAGGTCATGCAATTCCTCGTTATGCCATCTCCGCCATAGCCCGGTGATCTCATCTTTCTTTGGTCCTTAAATGCTGCAAACAATCCTAATATCAAATTCTCTAAATCTACTTTCTCCCAAGAACATCGACCACCCATATAATACAACAGGCAAAATAATTGTTTTAAATATTTCAATTTTCATCCATTTTGATAAAAGTTTTGATGAGATAGGCCTCTTTAGTGTATGATAACAGACGTTACCCGATTGCGACCTCGATTTAAATTCTTATCCAATATTAATAATATTATCCTTTGTAATTATAGAATCTAAGTATTTAAATTTTTCTACATTTTCAAATTCTACATTTTGTATGTTAAGACTTTGTGTGTTAATAATGTTTTTCTCTCTTACTAAATATTTTGTTTAATCCCTATTAATTTCAATCCCCATCTTATTTCCTGCCTCAATTCCTTCATACATTACGTGTATACATAAGCGTCGGTTAAGTGAGAAAACTTTTTTTGATGTTCAATTGTTTTTATTTATAATTCTAAATTACCAAGTGTCGGTTAAGTAAGCAATTTCTTTTTTTTTTGTTTCTATGACAGCAAAAAAGTAAACAAATTACATACATACAAACACTCTCCTTTATATATATATAGATTTAAACGCATGCATAAAAGTGTTAAACTTTTTTAGCTTATCTAACTTTTCGTTTTTACCGACCGACGATAGTAAGGGAGGTATTGTTTATTTATGGGTCCATTTCATTGTTTAAATTTGAACCTAATTCTCCTTTTTAAAGTTTAACCAATAAACTTTTCGGTCAGTGCAATTTCGAATAATACCTGTTGTTTTCCCTACAAAATATTAGAGATTTTCTCCTTCTAATGTCTTGGCCCCTTAAGTTTGTCAGCTACGTCTTTATACGGCCATTTTAATGTTTTTCAAATAATTTTTCAAATGACTATGTATATACCTAATTATTAACTTTTAATAAAATATTAATATTAATGACAACTTAATGATTGTTTTAACCTGTTGTGTACCATTTCTTTTAATATTAAACCAACAAATAAATTTCATTTATTATCATTAGTCAAAATTAAAATTTTTCGTGGAATTTTTTTTAATAACTGTCGTATAACATTTTATCAAAATTAAAATATAAATTAATTGTTTGATCTTTATTGATCTTTAAAATATATATATATTTTTTCTTATTTATGTCACAAACAGGTGCTCGCCTTCAAAGGAGAATTTTTTTTTCTTCAATTATATATATAAAAGAAATTTAATTAGTTATCAACGTCAATCGCTTTAAAGATTTTTCTTTACTGATATTCCTTGGCTATTTTTTTTATTTTCATTTGACTTTTATATTTTATTTTATTTCAATTTGTATAAATTAATTTTAACTTAAAATTATTTTAATTAAAAAATTATAAAGTTGTTCTTTGTTGTTTTAATTTTAATTTATTTATTTATGATGGAATTTGTTTATTTTGTAAAAAGTAAAGTGCTTATTATAAATAAAAAAAGATAAATAAAGATAAACTTGAAAAGTAATAAAAAGATGAAAATTTATAGAAATATACATTTGAATTATCCGCTTTTCATATTTATAAAAAAAGTTTTTATTTAAGACTTCTTTCAAAGTAAATATTTTCAAAATTGTAAAATTTTAGGTAGCCTTCCGAGACTGCATTATTTAATTACAAATTATGTATATATATACAGGGTTTGGACAAAAATATGAAAACACCTTTAAAAAACATGTTTCTTTGCTTAAGCACGGCCAGCAATTCCCTGTTTATGAAGCTCCCTTCTAATTGTTTTGGTACTCACAGGGTTCGGTAACACAACATTCATTTCAGCAGTAACTTTTGCAGCTGTGGTCTTCTTATCTTTCTTCACAATTGCCCTTAATGATCGATCGTCTGTCACGATCACTCAGGACACACTTTCGTCCGCGCTGTGATTTAGCAGATGATGTTTTTCCGCTTTTCAAATATGCGGAATAAATCTTCGATACAGTACCTCTTGATACACTAAACGCCTCGGCTACCTTGCTTACGGAAGCACCTATCATACGTGCTCCAACAATTTGCCCACGTTCGAAGTCTGTTAACTCTGACATAATGCAATGACAACCTCACATAACAGTACTCCGACAACAACTGAACTGTTTAGCACATTTACGAAGTTGTATAGGTGGCGTCAGTAGTCAAAAACGCCAGCGGCACCTACATATTTCATTAAAATCATTCTTTCTTTTCAAATATGCATTTCACAAGGTGTTTCCATATTTTTGTCCAACCCCTGTATATATAGTTATCGGTTAGATATTATATAATAATATTGATTTTATAAGAGTTTTTAAAGTGACATTACAATCAATGATCATTTACTTGAATTTAAATTAATCTAATTTTTAATTTATTATATTATCTATTTTTCTAAATATAATTTAATTTTTGGCATATGGATACAATGGTGGTTTTTTATTCACCTTTTTGATGTTATTTTCATCATCGATGAATCTAAATCAATGATCTTCTGTGAAAAAAAGTAAATTATAACTATTATTATTCGGATGAAAATTTTAATTGAATTTGGCTTTTATTTAAAAGAAACAGGGAAAAAATGTCAATTGAAAACCATTGAAAGAGAGAGTCGGATAGCAAGAAAGAGAAATAGAGACTGATAGAGTTGATTGAAAGATTCTAATTCAATTTGAACAAAATATTCAAATCACTCAATTATGGATTTCCACAGGAAATCTTTTTATATGGCTGTCTATTCGGGGAATATTTTTTTCTTCATGAATTCAATAATATCATCTGCATATTTTATAAATGAATAAAAAAATCAGTATAAGCATCCGATTTTTTTATACTTTTTTTAAACTTTCTACTGTTCATGTATAATTTTCTATATAATTATTTTAAATTATCCAAATTAACTTTATTTAATTTCTTTTTTACTTTATTTCAAAATAAATATATATTCTTATAAAATTAAAACAATTTTAAATTCTTACTCATGGTTTGAAGTAGAACTCAATACAAGCTTAATAATAGATTTTCCAATTATTATAATCTAAATTTTATTATTTTAAATCCATATATATATATATATAATGTTTCAATTTCAGATTAATATATCTAAATTCCATACCAGTAGATTAGACCAGGGACGTAAAGGCTCTGGAAGCATATCAACAGAATATTGATCAATGTGACACTCCTTCCTCTCCTTCTCATCCCCTTAAAATGATTATATCAATGGGCTGAATGAATTTCCTTTGGCAAAATATAACGGTCAATAATAGAATTTAATTGGAGCAAATAGATTAAGCATTTTAGGGATGTAAAAATTCAAGTTTGACTTTTATTTTTGTAATTATATTATACCTAGAATTATAAAAAAAAAACTTTCCAAGTTCATTGCTTTTGATCTAAATACATCTTTTTATACACAAATTCATTTATTTTTGCAAATTATATGTTTTTATCTCAATTGTGTATTATATAAATATATATATATATTTAACTATATAAAATATCTAATTCAAATCGTGGTCTCGTGAAATTTTGCCTAAAGTGTTAATTTGGTTGCATAATTAACCAGGGGCTTGATATATAGCATAAAATAGCATACATTTTGTAATAATAATATATAATTTGTAATATTAATATATAATTAGAATATATTAATATATTAATAAAAATAAATCATATAAATTCTTTTTATGCAGTTTTTATCTTTATTTATTATCGACCGACGATAGTAAGGGAGGTATTGTTTTCACACCAAATTTCACAGTTGGAGATTTTTACATATCTCCACCAATCATGCATTTTCTTAACATAAAAAAGTATTTTTAGCATCATGTCTATCCGTCTGTCCGTCTGTCCGTATAGATGTGTATAGCTTGAACGGCTCAACAGATTTTGATGAAATTTGGTATATTTACTTAATGCATCAGTATGATGAATTGATCAACTTTTGGTGTAAATCCGGAAACCGGAAGTGCTAGTATTAGCGATCGGCGATAGGAAGGGAAGGGTTATTTTCACACCAAATTTCACATGAGGAGATTTTTTACATCCACTTTGGATTGGTTTCATCCTCGAGAAAAATCATCTTCATTAGTTTTTTCTTAATTTAAAATTATATGACGTCATCCAGCCATTCATGACGTCACATATATATTATAAATAAAATAAAATTAAAAATATTTATGTTCTATGCCTATCTGTTTTTTATTACATTAATAGATATATTAAAATTATTTGAAATTGTTTCTGAAGCTGGAAATTAATTTACTTCAAACCGTCGGTCGGTTCGGACCTGTGGCCACAGGTCAACTTATTTAAAATGTTAGAGACAAGAATGATATATTTGTACGAAGTGATTGTGAGAAATAGGCATTACCAGTAAGTTCATCTTACTCACATTAATTAGTAAAAAAGAGAATATTTAATGTTTGTTTATCATTTGCATTTTCAATTCAAATTCAGCAACGATATATTTCAACATTGAATATTTATCTTTTCCCGATTGAACTTGTCTATTCAATGGTGGTTGGTCTCCATTGAGATTTATCTTTTTTTAACAAAGGGATTTTTTTTATTGAAGTGAACATGGAATATTTCGAAGTTAAGTCGCTTGGTGGTTGTTGCACGTAATATATCAAGATAACTGCCAAATTAAATTCTATTAAAGTTATATGAAGGTATTTGAGAATATCTATATATATAAAATCTATAATAATCTATAGACGGATTCTATTGTAATTTATTGAGAACGGTATTAATGCAATGAATTGCTAACATAACAGTAAGACAAATTATAATAATTTCAATAATTTCAGAATGGATTAAATCAATTTATTTACTTTTAGTAGTCATTGAAACTTATTTTATCCCAAGTAGTTCTATCTCTATAAGTATATGCTGTTAGTAGTGATGATTATTATTCAAAACCTTAATTAATTAATATTTGCTTTATTTATCTCTTGTTAAAGTATCAATATTCAAAATATATTTGTTTCTTTGAATGTATGTAAAGATTAATTTATAAAGGAATAATTTCCTTTGCTTTGGAATATTAATTTTATAAAATAGAAGCTATGATGTTATTTCTGTATGATGCCTGACTTTACTGTTAAATAAATTGGCTTTTAATCATCTTTAACAAAAGAAATGTTTGTATTTACAAACGAGCAATTCAATACACTATGTATTGCCTTTTTCTTTATATTATATTTCTTTTTCTCTCAATACATTTCCCTGTCACACCTATATTAAATAAACGCAGAGAAAAGAATTCTGAATGTTTTTATTGAATATTGTTAATATATACATATTTATTAGATGTAATTTATTAGTTTAATAGTATTAATAATTACTATCTCGCAAGAGATAGTATTGTGATCACGAAAATTTTCGATGTTGAGATTTTGATGTTTTTATACGTTTTGAAGGATCCTGAATCATTTTCACTACGGTTGAAGAAAATGCCTCTCTCTCTCTCTGTGTGTGTGTATGTATGTAGATAAGATTACGCAAAAACGATTTAAGCTAGAATAATGAAATTTGATACTCGGGCATTATTCAAAATTTGTAGTTTTCAAATAACTTTTAAGAAATGTAGCTGATTCGGAAGAGGACCATTACCTACCACGTTTTCATTTTTTTTCATCTAAACTGACCGTAAAATTAAAGATATATGTTTGATAGTTTTTCACATGATTAAAAATTGTATATATAATTGGTATATATATATAATTTCAGCTTGATTGAATCGCTGAAAGTACCGGAATTAATTTTTTAACACTGCAAATCTCACGCGCCAACACGTGACGTGGTGCCATCAATAAAGAGCCAAACATGCGCTGGTTTAATAAATATTATCTATTAATTTTAATTTATAATTTATAATTAATTAAATTTAATTTAAATATAATATATTATGTTATTTATTTTAATTCAAATTGCGAGGTAGTCATGTGGAGACACTCCAGCTAATCTTTTCTTAAAATTTAAATTTGTCAAAAAATGATTATTATGAAAAGGAATTAAAAATAAATTGAAATAAATACATTAAATAAATAAATATATTCTTACATATTAAATAAAATTATATTGCTTATTTTAAATAATTAACAATATTTTTTATTAATTCTTCACTTCGTATGCTATGGACTGTACTGTATATGTTACATATACTATAATATAATATATATTTCCAAATGGAATCATCTAATTTCCTTTAAGGTTTCAATTTTATAAATTGAAAAATATTTTCATTTAATCATTTAATCTGTGGAATTGACTTCTTTTGTTGAGTCTTAATAAAAGTAAAAATGTTAATTTACCACAGATAAGAAGAAGAATAATGAATATTTCAACTGTATAAACTGGAGCTTATAAAAGATAACCTTATCTATGAAATTGGCCGAGAAAATGAGGGAAAAAAATGGAAAGACACTCATCTTACTCGCTTTTTTTAACAGGCCCACAGATCCACCCAATCTTTTTGTTACTCAACTTCAAAATTTCACCCTTTAAAAAAAATCACAATTCAATTGTCTTTGAAATGAAATGAAATGTACCTCATTCAATTGATTATTTTTCGTTGATTCTATCTCTGTTTGGATTAATTTTATGTTCAAAATTTAACAAGTTGATTTATTTGAAGCGTTTTGAGTATAGATTAACTAATTTTCATAAAGAATTAATTGATAAACATTTTCAAAAGTCTAATCACTTTGATACCCTGTGTTATGCTATTTAAGAGAAGAATTTACAGTATGTTACTAATCAATTTTAATGAAATTTAGTGTATGGTAGATAACTAAAAGTAAGTATAAAGTAAAGATAAAAATAGTTTGTGACCAAATCTCAGTTAAAAATTTCAAAGCTAATTCAACGTGATTTGAAATAAATTTAACCAATCTTAGTCTATCCACTTACACGAGTAGCATAATCGGCCCATGCCCAAAATTACTTCTTACTAGAATGTAAATAATCAGATATTTATTCAAGTTTAAGCCAAAATCCTCAAGAATTCTAGTAAGCATGAATGATAATGAAGGAAATAATCAAAAGAAATAATCCTTATTAGAAAAGTACTGGAAAAAAGTTCTAACCATAACAATGACGATTTCTCACATGAATAATGTTGATTTACTAAAAGCCTGTAAAAAAGTTCAATTATCATCTGAAAAAAAAAAAAATAAATTGAAAAAGATTTCCAAGAGAGAATTATTGATTGTCTTTGCAGTTTGAGGGTAACATTTCTGAATTGGTCTCATTTTTCACAGGTAACAGCTATCGGAGACTTGTTTTTTAAAACGAGAGAAAAATGGTCTTGTCCGATAAGGGTTAAATAAAAATCACCTTATTTTTCTCCCTGTTCTTTCTCTTTCTTTTTTTAACTGGACTGAAATCATTTTTACAGGTTACAGATTTTTTTCTTTTTCTGAATTATTATTGAGATGTCAAAGCTCCCTTGGGAAATTGACTTCTCCTTCAATTTTCTTTTTCAAAATCTTTGTTTTGTTTTTTTTTTTTTTTTTTTTTTTTTGTAATAAATACAAGTTTGGAAAAATATAATGGAAATAATAAACATGAAATAAAAACAAACAAAAAAAAAAAAAAAAGAAATAAAAACATCTCATTTGTCAATTTTTCTTTAAAAGTGAATAGAAGTATTGGCGCTTTTTTAAAATTATATAAGAACTTAAGTAGATATAATATGAAAGAAATGTATTTATAATACAATTTTTAAGTTATCTTTAATTTTATCTTTTAACATAAAATTTTATCAATAAGATTTCTAAGTTCATCTTTTTGACACAAGGTAATTGAGTTGAAAACAGTGCTCTCAATCCGTTTTCCCAACAAAATTACACTCACCCCATAATCTCATACCGGTATCTCTTTTTAATTTGCCATCTCATTCATTGAGTAAAGTTTCTTATCTCAAATATTATCTTTTCTTTTCTTATTTTATTTTTTTTTTTTTTTGGAATTTAATACAGCGCCAAGTTCATTCTAGACTAATATTGTATCTGGGATTTTAATAAAAGCTTAAGTTTCATTTTATTTCTAAAAGCATTTGGGCATAATATCATTGCGCATATTGCGCTACACGCCATATTATTCTATGACAGATAATTTTCTTTAATCTCTAAAACAAGAATTTTAAATTCTTTATTGAATTCATTACATTTATGAAATAAAACAAAAATTAATATAACTAGTTAAATTAAGAATTTTTCATTTTTACCGACCGACGATAGTAAGGGAGGTATTGTTTTCACACCAAATTTCACATGTGGACATTTTTACATATCTCCGCGAATCATGCATTTTCTTAACAGAAAAAAGAATTTTTAGCATGTCTGTCCGTCTGTCCGTCCGTCGGTATATATGTGTACAGCTTGAACGGCTCAACGGATTTTTATGAAATTTGGTATATTTACTTAATGCATCAGTATGATGAATTGATCAACTTTTGGTGTAAATCCGGAAATGGGAAGTGGTAGTATTAGCGATCGACGATAGGAAGGGAAGGGTTATTTTCACACCAAATTTCACATGAGGAGATTTTTTACATATCACCACCAAAAATCATCTTCATTAGTTTTTTCTTAATTTAAAATTATATGACGTCATCCAGCCATTCTTGACGTCACAGCCTGGTCTTACATTTATATTATAAATAAAATAAAATTATAAATATTTATGCTCTATGCCTATCTGTATTTTATTGCATGAATAGATATTTTAAAATTATTTGAAATTGTTTCTGTAGCTGGAAATTAATTTACTTCAAACCGTCGGTCGGTTCGGACCTGGCCACAGGTCAACTTATTTTCTATTATTTATTCTACATTATTTAAATATTATTATAAAAATCGATTTGTTATTAATAAGAATTGTAAATATATGTATATATTATAATTTCTTATTTTGTATAAAAAAAGTCTTAAATATTATTATTATAAAAAAAAATATTTCAATTTATATATTCTTTATAAAATATATTCCAGATATTTTTAAAGAAGGATTATGTGTTGTGGAAGATTCTTTTGAATCATAGCTTTGGGATTCACATTGTGCATCAATAATAATATTGGAAAGAAATTTGACTCTCTTTATATCTACTTTACGCCGAGTGAAATTCTTATACACATCGAATATTTTATATTGAATCTAAAGTTAAGAAAAAAAGATTTTCAAAATAAATAAAATTGTTTGCAATTCAAATGAAGATATTTATTAAAAACATGTATCATAGATTTATTGTTTAGAACAAAAATATTGATTTTTACTTAAATATATTATATATATTTTTATCGTTATTTTTAAGCACAAGTGAGGACAATTGTAAATAGTAATAATAATATACACATTTTCATTCAATTTTAATTATCACAACAGGACGGAGTGAATATTGAAGAATTTCGTGATCATTTTTCATCTACACATGAGAATTTTAAATTCGGTGAGGCGCCATATCAGTGAAAAAATTGTATATATATATTATATGAAATCAAATAAGAAAATGACTGTAAATAGATTAAAATCATGATGGTGATTAAGTGAACAGAGAGGGGAGAAGTCAAGAGAGAAGGGGTAGAAACAATATGGAAATTAATATGAGAATTTGGAAATAAGCATTGAATGAAAGTGGCCCAAGCTATAATCAAAAATTGTATGGTAGTGTAATGGAATTTATTTATTTTTGTCAAAATTTTAAACAATTAAATAATACATATTTAATTATAAAATTGAATTTTTGCGGGATGGACATTTGTGCTCGAATGTAAATAAGCGGGAGTGTCCTCCCCTAGACTTTCCCGCATATAAATAGGTATAAAGAGTTGTGAATGAATATTTAGAATGTAATAAAGTGCTACTTCCGGTTAACTGATATTTTAAATGTAAAAAAAAACAGATATGGATATAATATAAATATTTTTAATTTTATTTTATTTATAATATATAAGGGCTGGCTGTGACGTCATGAAGTGCTGGGTGACGTCATATAATTTTAAATTAAGAAAAAACTAATGAAGATGATTTTTCTCGAGGATAAAACCAATACAAAGTGCATAACACGTGGAGATATGTCCTCACGTGAAATTTGATATGAAAATAACCCTTCACTTCCTCTTTTCGATCGGCAATTCTAGCACTTCCGGTTTCCGGATTTGCACTAAAAGTTGATCAATTCATCCTACTGATGTATTAAGTAAATATAGCAAATTTCATCAAAATCCGTTGAGCCGTTCAGGCTGTATACATCTATACGGACAGACGGACGGACGGACGGACAGACATCATGCTAAAAATACTTTTTTCTGTTAAGAAAATGCATGATTCGTGGAGATATGTACCTAAAAATATCCATAGGTGAAATTTGGTGTGAAAACAATACCTCCCTTACTATCGTCGGTCGGTAAAAAAGAAACGCTACTTGTATAGGTAAAATGTCACTTCCGGTAGTCAGATCATGATGAAATTTGGTATCTCAATTATTTTCATCTTTTTAAATCTATATACAAAATATGAAGCAAATATCTCGAAGCAAACTGGTACTTTACTTGAAAGGTAAACGCAACCAGTGTAGGTAAAGTACCACTTCCGGTTAACCGATTTTGACGAAATTTTGATAGAAATCTACAAACTATGAATAATATCGGTGTACCAAATTTCGAAGTCCTAGCTTGATTACTTTTTGAGTAAATTTGCTTACAGACATTACATACATACATACATACATACATACATACATACATACATACATACATACATACATACACACACACACACATACACACACACATACACACACACAGACATAATTCGAAAAATGGTATTTTCCGACTCAGGGAGGTCTAAAACGTCAAGATCTATCGAAATCTCGAATTTTTGACGATTCCAATACTTCCCTTATACCAAGTATGCGGGAAAGTAAAAAAGGTATGATGGAAAACTAATTGAAAAAATCTGGACTGTCTCCACTCGACTATCTCGCAAATTTGAATTGGATTAAATAACATATATTAATTTAAATTAAATTAAATTAATTAAATTATAAATTAAAATTAATAAATAATATTTGTTAAACCAGCGCATGTTTGGCTCTTTGTTGATGGCACCACGTCACGTGTAGGCGCGTGAGATTTGCAGTGTTAAAAAATTAATTCTGGTACTTTCAGCGATTCAATCATGCTGAAATTCTATATATAGCAGTTTTATACAATTTTTAATGATGTGAAAAACTATTAAACATATATCTTTATTTTTTACGGTCAATTTAGAGGAAAAAAAATCAAAACGTGGTAGGTAATAACTCTCTTCCAGATGAGCTACGTTTCTCAAAAGTTGATAGAAAACTACAAATTTTGAATAATGCCCATGTACCAAATTTCATCATTCTAGCTAAAACCGTTTTTGCGTAATTTTACAACACACACATACACACACACAGACATTTTTCTCAACCTTAGTGAAAATGATTCAGGAACCTTCAAAACGTATAAAAACATCAAAATCTCAACATCGACAATTTTCGTGATCGCAATACCATCTCTGACGAGATAGCAAAAATTAGCTCAGCAGTTGGGTTAACCAACAAGATAGGGGATTGAAAGGAGAATAAATATAAATGATAATGATTTGAATTGATTCCTAACAATTATTACATATATTATAGATATTATATAATTCAAAAAAAAAAAAAAAATAAATTATCATTATAATATTATTAATTAATTACTTAATTTTGCATCATTCTGAACTTACAATTCACAAAATATAAACTCACCCATAAAATATTCTTGTAAAAATGAATTCATTTTTCAATTTTATATCGAGGTTATAGATTTCATAGTCACATACAAATGTTTAATTATTCAATAGCAAAAATCAAAGATTAATATTTTCTTCTAAGGAGCATTTCAAAGAAATTTATATTATAAACTGAAATTAATTATTAATGAAAATTAATAACATTGATAATTAAATCAATAATAAATAAAATTTCAATTAATTACTTATTTTTTTTAAATTTTCGATTTAAATAGTTTTCAAGTCACTCTTGAAGAATTATTTTATCTTAAATATTAATGGAATAAAATATATAAATTAAAAATAAAATAAAAATTCTAAGTAAAATCATTTTGAATCAAATCGAGGTAATAATATATAGTAAATAATTACTTTAATAACTACCGTCAATAGGTAAACTAACGTATATTTACTATATATATATATAAATATACATAAAATAAAAAAAAAATGAATTAAAATAGATCTAATAAGTTAACACTACATTTAATAACTACGAAATAATTAACTGAATGACTGAATTAACTGAAGGCTGTAAAAATATTAAAGAACGTTGGGTCAGTTACAATTGAATAAATCTTAATAATCTCAGACTGTATCCCCTGATTTTTTAAAAAAAATTATTAATACCATGAATGGAAAACTTATTCAAGTTATTATTTTAGAAGAGTCAAAAATTTCTTATCAATTTAATATTCTTTTGAGTAGAAACAAAGTTCATATTCAATTTAGTTTTATTTGAATTGTTTATTTGAAAATTATTTTTAAAATTAAACTATTATTAGAAATACATATAATAAATCAAAAATTTAAATAATATATTATTTTAGCATATATTATATAATTATATGGAATGCCAATGTATTATCAATATTAATTTCCTATTGAATTAATTTCATTCACTTCATTAATTCCATGCAATTGGAAATGATTTCATGCCTATTCATTGCATTAAATGCTCTCCATATTCCCCATATTAATATTAAACAAAAGTCGATGGAGGGAAATTAAATCAAATGACAATCATTTGCATAATACTTTCTTAAATTTTATATCATCGATATTTTTTGCTTTTTATAAATAATATATTAAATCATTAGAATTCTAGCGTAATTCTTATTAATCCCTCCAAGTTTAAATAATCAATATTTTATAATCTTTTTAATAAAGAAATTTAACATTCTTATTGCTTTTATTTCCATATATATTGTAATATATAATAAAGAATTTTGCTAAATTGGAGAATAAAGGACATTTGGTCATGGAACACGTGTACAGAGACCCATCCATGTATCCAGGGAGGGGGAGGGAATGAAGAATTTTCATTATCGGTGAAAAAGAATGTTTGAGTCAGTCTTGATCAAGAATTGGAGAAGGAGACAACAAATCCCTTGCAGGAGTGACATTCCGGCCAAACCCTTTTTTGAGGAATACCGCTGCCCACGAGACGTTCCAGATAAATCCGCAGAACGACACTCAAGACTCAAGTCTCCAAAGAATCCTCCATTCCTTCCTTTCATATACAGCTAAGTGGTCGACCCTTGGTAATTAATAAAAATTTGCAATTGCTTAATATAAATTAAATTTCATTTAATTTCTATTTCTATTTATAACGGTACCATATCAACTCTATAATTTCTTGTTATCTATTTTTTGTAATATTAATTCTTCTATTTTTTTTATTACATACATAATTTTATATATGTATTTTTAATCTGAACGAATTCAATTTTATCATTTCCCTTATCAACCTTCGCGGATTCAATATCCCAATTATTATTCTAAATTTAACCAGAGTGATACCAAATTAATTTAATCTTATTTTCAACCTATTTTTCTCATAAAACACCATACCTCCATCCAATATACGACAATATATATAAATCAAATTAACTAATTGACTTTAAGAAATATATAAAATTAAATAAATATAATTAAAAAAATAATTAAGTGAATCATGATTAAAAAACAAGAATTCCTAGAAAAAAATAGCAAAATAAATAATTATAATTTTTTTATAGAGATTTTTTAGGTTGTATAAAAATAATATTGATAAGAGGAAGAGGCTCTATTATTTATTATTTTAATTACCCATGATTATAGATATCTCTATGAATCTTCTCGAACTCTATAAATTCCTTTCAATTTATTCATTAGTTTCAATTTCGGTACGCTTAAGTATTTCTATCTCCTCTTCTTCGCTCCTCAAAGTAACAATACCCATTAAGAATTTATCTCTTCAGATTCAACTACGGTAGCACCTTCTATTAATAATACATTTATTCTTATCCTCATGAATATATAACCTAAAATCATCATCATCGTTCAAATAATCTCTATTCATTAAAATTCTCTCTCTAGCGAAATTACTTTTAAAGATTTTCCTATCAATGAACATTCTTTAACTTTCTACCAATTATTTATATTACAACCGACAAGGTGATATTTATCATTATCTACCAGATTATTCTATATATAAATTAAAGAAAATTAAATATATAATATATATAATATCCCTATAATATTATCTGTATTTTCTTTTGGAATAGTTTCTAATTAATTTTTATAAATATTTTATGAGAAAAATTTTCTTAAAAGTTTAGTCCTGCATTCTAAGAAATGATTTATTCCAGCATTTAATTTCCAAGAATTAATAGGGATAAAAATTAACTTTTTTTATTTTTTAAAATTTACCGTTTAACTCTGATTTAACATAAATAACATAAAAAGCAGTAATTAAAAAAAAACCTTTTTTCACAAAGTATTTTCACTAATTTAATTAACTTTATTTCACTCCTAAATCCGTAAATTATTATTTTGATTAAAATTAAATAGTCCTTGGGTTGAACACAAACTTGAAGTTAAAAACATAATGGAAGGAGGTTTCTATTAACTTTAATAAAAATCAACTTTTTTCTTTATAAAAACATTAGAATATTTATTTTATTGATTTATTTATTTATTTTATTATTATTTATTTATTTGTCTAAATCAAGTCTTATTTGATTCTTTATCTCCTTTGTTTGTAATACTGGATAAATGTTTTTTTGTTTTGTTATTTCTTCATTTATGTTTTTGTTTTTATTTCCTGTTTTATTATAATATAGAACACTACTATTTGATCTTGTTAAGTATGCATTGCATTGGTTCACACACACAATCAGTCTCACATTTACTGTCCCAGGGATGATACCATATTCAGCTCTCTCTGCTCTCTCCTCAAATCCCCATTTTGAATACAATTACAAATGCAAATTTCATATTTTTATATATATATAAATATTTATGGTCAAATAATTCCAGGTTCAATTTTTAAAACAATTATGACAAATGGTCAAAAAAGATTTAAAGTTAAAAATGAATTTCACATTAATGTATGTAAAGTTATGTAAATGTTAAATTCTCTGAAATGAAAACAAAAAAAAAAAAAAAAAATAAATCCTTGGATACGAAAATAAAATATTGAGCCTGTCTGTCTGCCTGGGGTATGTAACAGTATATTTCAGTTATTTCGAGTTACAATTTTTTCTCACAAATAAAAAATTATTTTTTGACATTCAAATTAATTTTTATTTTTATTTTAATTTTATTTTTTTTTTAATTCTATCAAAGAAAATATAATTTTAATATTTCTATAATTGATATTTTTGTATTAAAATAAATAATTTTCTTTTAAGACGAGTTATCTCACTGCTATAAACAAAAATATAATAAATCACAAAGGTATAATACAATACTGAGCATGTTAAAATAACCCACCTTATTCTATAAATAACATATAATTTATTCATATATGAAACACAGTTACTTAAAAAAAAATAATTGGTGCTCCAGTCTTGTTTGAGATGATTTATTTATACTTAAATAAGCATAAAATGTAATTTTTTATTCAACTTAAATACAATATTTCTTTTTATATGCTTGAGGTAAACTCATTAAAATGCATAAAATCATGATTATATATTCTACAAGGAGATTTTTAGAGTGATATAGGTATATATACTTATTTAATAACCATCCCCTCCTTTAATTGTTGTTAATTTATCGTTTTTCTAAATTTTCACTAAGAGGGAGAGTTCACAAAATAATAATATGCAATTAAAACCATTCATTAATTTAATTAATCAGTATGTTTGAAAAGTAAAATCAGTTTATATTAATATAATATAAAAGCAAGCTTCTCAGTTTGTTCATTTATAAACAAAAACAAAGCAAAAAAAAGGGAAAATAGAATTTATGATCTTATTTTAATTCTATAATGAAATTATTTTTCCTTTCATAGATTATTACAATCAGTTATATGTTCATTGTCAATGTTTATTTTTCAAATGCTAATTTATTTATTATTTCATAATTATAAACATTATACTGGAGACTAAGAAAACATTAGAACTTTCTTATTTTTGAATTTTGAATTGTTATTACTATCTCTATTCGTCAGCTATGTTTTTTTTTAATTAATTTAAAACAGCCTCCATTATGGATGTTTTTTAGCAGTTTGTATTTGTTTTTTTTTTTTAAAGTTTAACTTAAAATGCTTAAACTCAGGCAATCATATTCGAAGAATGAGCCAAAATGCCGAATGAAATTAACATTTAATATTAAAATGTCTATAATTTTTATCTTGGAAGATATTAGAAAGAGCTATTTACAATCTCGCCAGAGATAGTATTGAGATCACGAAAATTTTCGATGTTGAGATTTTAATGTTTTTTACGTTTTGAAGGTTCCTGAATCATTTTCACTAAGGTTGAGAAAAATATCTGTCTGTCTGTCTGTGTGTGTATGTATGTATGTAACCAAGATTATGCAAAAACGGTTTGAGCTAGAATCATGAAATTTGGTATACGGGCATTATTCAAAATTCGTAGTTTTTTAACAACTTTTGAGAAATGCAGCTCATTCGTAAGAGGACCATTACCTACAAGGTTTTGATTTTTTTTTCCTCTAAAGTGACCGTAAAAATAAAGATATATGTTTGATAGTTTTTCATATGATTAAAAATGGTATTAAAATGGTATATATAGAATTTCAGCTTGATTGTATCTCTGAAAGTACCAGAATTAATTTTTTAACACTGCAAATCTCACGCGCCAACACGTGACGTGGTGCCATCAACAAAGAGCCAAACATGCGCTAATTAATAAATATTATTTATTAATTTATAATTTATAATTAATTAAATTTAATTTAAATATAATATATGTTATTTAATCCAATTCAAATTTGCGAGATAGTCGAGTGGAGACACTCCAGCTTTCTTTTGAATTATCAATACAAAAGTATTTATAATTTGAAGAAAAATCTTAGTATAAATTTAATTAGTTAATTATATAAATAATTATTGTTTCCTTCAAATTATCATCAATATTTGCTGTGTGTGATGAATGTTAAAAAAATGTATTTTTCAAACTATATTAGATCCATTTGTTAGAATAAGTAAGTATCTAAACATTTATCTACATTTCTTTTTTCTTGTAAAAATTATTATTTACACATAAAGTTTTGAAAGAACAAATAAGATTAGAGGTCGAATTGGTTAAATAGCCTAAAATTATCTATACCTATCCAAATATTTCATAAGAATTGTGTTATCCCAAATGACCACCTTTTGTTTTTTTAGTAAAATTGTAGCTTCAAACAAACCTTGTCCACTTTCAATTTATAATTTTATTTGAAGTAATAAGAATATATTATCATTTTGGAAGCATAGCTGATGTTTCTTTATCTTTTATTTTGAAAATTTCATATCCTCTTTAATATAAAAGGGCAAGACGAGTAGACTATAAAATAAAAAGCAAGATTCTCAGACCAAGTATTCGCTCAAGATTATCCTCTCGAATCACAGTGACACGATTACATATTTAAATAAAAGAAAAAAAACGTAGTATCTACGTATTCATGTTTGTAGGAAATTTCTTAAACGGTCATTTTGTCTTCAAACGTCTTTAAGTAAAAATATTTTTTTATTATTACGAAAATATTAAATTATATATTAATATACCGCTATAATGTAATATTGATAAATTAGAATAATAAAAGATGATAATTTTGAGTCTCAGTTGCCAAGCAATATGTCCTACCAAATAATTTTCAAATTAGTGTCAACCCAATCTCAAACGTGTCACTCAGGTGTTCCATTAAATTTCATTGAAATAAATCAATAATAAACTACCTTCGCCATCAAATATTTTTTGGGGTTCTATATATTATTTATTATTCAGTTTATATAAAAAAGTATTATATATTTTAAATTTTATTAACTAAAAATAACTATAGAATAAATAAATATTCGATTTTTTTTTAAATTAAAAGAATAATGAATATCATAACATTTTCTCTATTTCTTAAAACAATTTATTTTAATAATAGGTAAGTTTAATCTTCTTCATTCACTCACGTTTAAGTTTGGTATTTCTCATGAATTAACAAGATTTCTTCAACGACATAAACAATTTAAAATCTTTCTTCGAAATTTAAGATTCAGCCCCCCAATTTAATTCTCTACATAAAATATTTTGTTTAATTTGTTTGGAAAATATTAACAATTTATAAATATTTTAAAAAATTGATTTTAATCTATAATAAATAATATATTACAAGATTACAAGGAGTGAAGGTTTTAAAATCGTTAATAATTAGATAATATTAGATATGGATGTTTGTAAATAAAATGCCTAGGTTTCAATTCTAAGATTAGGATCCAGAACAAGTTTATGGATGAATTGCATCATATTCACCGAAAAACGTTGGACGCATTTAGTTTTATTTATTTATATGAACAATCAAATCAAATTTTTGTAATAATAAAAATTTTATTAAACACATAAACTGACAAATTTTTTTATCATGCAATAAAATTGATAGTTTAAGGGCTAAGAAATTAATCTTTTATTATTTTTCACTGTAATATACTTATATCAAAGTATGTATCAAAATTTTAAAGAATTTTTATTAAATTTACATATTATCAATCAAATCTAAAATGGGTGATTATATTAGAAGAAATAGTGTTACTGTTAATGAAATGTTTTAGTATGGTATGTATGTATATCAGATGTGGCCAAACTTTTAGCTTTTAGGGGCTACTTTTTGAATAAAATATAGTCTGCGGTCGACTATGGATATGGGCAAATAATTTTAAAATTTTAGAAGATAATTAAAGAAGTCATTATATCGCCGATTTAGATATATGAAAGATATGTTAGTTTTAATTATTATAATAATATTAATAAAAAAAAAATTGTAAATGGAAGGGCCGTTATTTTTCATTTAAATTTATAACTTCAATTAAAATAAATACTTCATTTTGGAATGGATATGAGAGGAGGGGGAGGTAGAGGCTAAATTTGGGTAGAGTAGAGTAGTCTAGGACTAAACGGTGTTTTGAGAAAGGGAAGCCCTTGTATAAAAAGTATATAAATTATCGGGATAAGAGATATAAAAGATGTAATAACATATAGGATGATTTTGAACTAATATTGATTTTTAATAAATTTAAAAATAATATCCTGGGTAACGGGTAGATTCTTTTCTATAATCCCAGTAGAAAAGAATTCTATTTCAGGGATTGGCGTCCCTGCCCTCACGTGAGCTCATGATTTCTTCTAAATCCCTCTTCTACCTGGAGGAATCATGTCCTTTACCCATTGACTCCTTTCCATCCATTCCCTTCCTCTTACTCTCTCCCCCCCTCCCTTGATAATTAAAAAAAATCAAATTTATTTGGATGAAGGAGAATACCTAGCATAGCTTCATTAAAAAGAAAAAAAATTGAAATCTTGTCTCTTATAGGAGACTCTTTAGAGTCTCCTATATATATTTGAATTAACCCCCTTCGGGGGTTAATTCAAATATATCCAGATTACGCCAATTCTCCAACTAGCAAAACCCGGTATATTCACGAGTGAGACATGTCTTATGTGCCTCTGAGAGGACCCACCTCTCCTACGCTTCATATCAGTAAAAACTTGGAACTCATATTTATAGAACGCTTTGGAGAATTAGGAAAAACCAATCAAATCAACCTTTTTCATTTTATTAAAATTTTTGACTAAATCTTGTAAATTGTGACCAAAACAAATCCATTGTCCATAATTTTAGCCAGATTCTAAATAAAATTGATTTTTCGTATCATTAAATGGAAATTTTTAATTAATTTTAATATTGGTTTATTTTTACAGTTCAACAAAAATCTTGCCTCATAACAAAGATAAAACCTATACGAATAGATTCATCATGAAACGTAGATTCATTTTCACTACTATTCTATAATTTTACGATGCTTCGTTGATTAAATATTAATTATTGAATTTTGACAGATTGAAAAGATTTGCCGCCATGTTTGCCCCCTCCGCCACTTCTTCTCACCTCCCACCCACCCTCCCTCCTGGCCTGCCGGTGAGCTTCGAGCGCTCAGTTCGCATTCCCTTTCCAGTCGAAGACGTTGACCGGCGTCACCACCGAAATCATCCCTCAATCAAGAATTAATTGTAAATTTATTTATTCCTATTAATTTCAATGAAGTTTAATAAATTTTAGAAAAGATTCAAATAAAAATTTAATTTTATAAAATATAGATTTTTAACTTTTTACTGATATATTAATTATATAGGTATATTTAATAAATTTCGCCCCCACCTCCAATGCTTTGCTTCTCGGTGACCTTGAAGGGGACAGCATAGCAATGTCTTGCTTACCCCCAATGGATGAGATTCAACTGCTTTTGACTTTATTTTCAAAATAAATTATATTATTTCCCCTTCGTTAAATGAAATGATATACAATTTAATTATACTACGTATTATACGACAAATAAATTAATACGAATTATTTTAATAAATCGATTTAACCAACTTTTCCATCCCAATCATTCCTTCTTTTTTGTATTTTAACATTGAAACATTCATTTCTCCTGCTATTCTATTCTATTTTCAAATTTTATATTCAAAAATAAATAACTTAAAATAACATAAAAATTACTTGAAAAGGAAAGAAATAATTTTATTTTTTTTAAGAAAAAATTGAATAAGTTTCATGAAATGTAAAATTAATTTTTAATAAATTTAAAAATAATATCCTGGGTAACGGGTAGATTCTTTTCTATAATCCCAGTAGAAAAGAATTATATTTCAGGGATTGGCGTTCCTGCCTTCACGTGAGCTCATGATTTCTTCTAAATCCCTCTCCCATGGAAAAATCATGTTCTTTACTTTTTTCTATCAGTTCCCTTACTAGTCCCCCTCTGATCTTTAGTAAAATTCAACCTTATTTAGAGTAAGAAGAATATCACCTATCAATTCTTTAAATAAGAAAATAAGCTTAGTTAGGGGATTAATTATATATACAGGTATATTACATATACATTTCTCACTTTCAATTATGAAATATTTAATTTGCAATCTTACTTTCACGTGCATTATTCGACCATATAACTATTAGATATCTTCACCATTTCTTCTTCTTTCTTAATATAAGAAAATTTCTAACTCCTATATAATATTAATATATTAAAATGGACGAATCGAATGTGAGTTAAGTTAACATACAATTATGAAAAAAACCATATTTACTTTTGTCAAAAAAAAGATTTCCATCTATTTTAAAGAGCAACCAATATAATTAAATTACAGCGGACCCAAAACAATATCTGGAGTATAATAACTAAGGCCTCGGTATCTACCAGTTAGACTATTACCTAGAGATCTCAAATTGCGCACAATAGAGGAAGTGATTAAATACATTTCTAATTAATTTGAGGATGATGCTTCTAGTTTCAACATGAAATGGAAAGTATGCATGTTTTCAATTCATTGTCAAAAACTGTTATTACGGAGTGAAAATTTAGACTCTGTAAACGAAATTCTGGTTGAACACTTTCAGAAACGCTAAAATTATATATTCATTTGTATAAAATTATTTCAGAATATAAATGATTGTATATATATGAGTAATATCTGTATAAATAAAGTTAATTGCATAGAAATCAAATGAAAACCAAAAGCGCCCAAAGTTTTTAGTTGAATATAAAGCAATTCATACATAAACTTTGTCAGGCTTATAGAAAAATTATTTTCTTCTTTTTAGTCCATTGGAAAAACGTTATTTTATAAAAATTTTTTATATTTATATTATTTTATTCTTTTTAGTGCAATTTTAATATGATAAATTTATTTAATATAACAAGAGAAATAGAAAAGGTGAGGTTATACGAAAATTTACAAATTGAATAAAACAAAAAAATATATTAATCTTCCAAAATTGATTTTATGCATTTATGTTAAGTAAATTATTACTGAATAATAATTATTATATTATATTTATAAATAAATAATTTTTATTAATATAAGATTTTATAAACGTATATATATAAATGTATATTTTATAAATATATATATATATATATATATATACACCAATAAATATAGATCTCAAAATATGGAATACCGATGAAATAAAAATTTTGAAAAAACTCATCTATTTTAAACTTTTATAAATTTTAATATTACAAATATGATTTTTCTATTATAAATATATATATATATATATAAATGACATGATGAACTCGCTATTTCGTGATGAGAATACATTATTCTTTTACTATAAAGCGTATATATATATATGACAATATTTCAAATTCGACAGAATGCGAGCTTCAATGCCTTACACGTAAAGAGTTATTTTAAAATAATCTGAACTCAAATCGATATCCGAAGGAGGGGAGTGCTAAGAGGTAAAAAAAGTTTTTTCTTTGGTTATATGTTTTGCTATCACTTACGTCAAAGAAAGAAAGAGACAGGTTAAAAAAGGCTTTGTACATTCTTTTCATTAATCATTAGTTGATTGAAATTATTACATAAATTCTAATTGAACTTGTTTTTTTATATTTTAAATTTAAAAATAAGTATTCTGTAAAAATATCAATATTCATTATAATTTTTACTATCTCGCCAGAGATAGTATTGCGATCACGAAAATTTTCGATGTTGAGATTTGGATGTTTTTATACGTTTTGAAGGTTCCTGAATCATTTTCACTAAGAGGTTGAGAAAAATGTATGTGTGTGTGTATGTGTATGTATGTAACCAAGATTACGCAAAAACGGTTTGAGCTAGAATGATGAAATTTGGTACATAGGCATTATTCAAAATTCATAGTTTTTTATCAACTTTTGAGAAATGTAGCTTAACCGGAAAAGGGTCATTACTTACAACGTTTTGATTTTTTTTCCTCTAAAGTGACAGTAAAAATAAAGATATATCTTTGATAATTTTTCACATGATTAAAAATTGTATATATAATTGCTATATATAGAATTTCAGCTTGATTGAATCGCTGAAAGTACCGGAATTAATTTTTTAACACTGCAAATCTCACGCGCCAACATGTGACGTGCCATCAACAAAGAGTCAAACATGCGCTGATTTAATAAATATTATTTATTAATTTTAATTTATAAGTTAATTAATTTAAATAAATATGTTATTTAATCCAATTCAAATCTGCGAGATAGTCGAGTGGAGACATTCCAGATTTTTTTAATAGGAAAATTGGATTTATGTGAAAATAGAATGCCTGGAAGGGTTTATTTGTTGTGATAAAAAAAGGTGAAATAGAAGCGAAATGTCAGAAATAAGATATTGCAAGACCTCTTTTCATCTTCAAATAGGTCAGGATCATAAAATCGTGAAGGTTGTCATGAACTGGTATCATAAAGCCAGATATAAGGGAATTGGGAGAAGATAGGGATTGGAAGGAGGTAGTTTAGGATAGAACAATTTTTGAGAAAGATTGTTGGTTGCTCAGGCAACAAATTTTCGATTTCAGAATTACCACAGAGCTAGGAATCAATTTTTAAATATTTATCAAAATTAATAAAACTTTTAAGTAAATATAATAAATAATATATTATTTTTATTAAGAATTTCTTTCTATTTTTCTAAAAAGAAAAAAATAAACTTATTTATTTATAGGATACTTGTTTCAAAATCATTAATAATAATTTTGTTATTGTTAAATTAAATATTGACGTGTCTTGAGATAAAGTGTCTCGTGGCCTCCTATTAATTTCTTCATTTAGCTCAAAATGTCATCATTTGATTAATCATTGGTTTAAAAAAAATAAAATTCTCTACAATTTATCTTTGTATTCCCTCTGGGTTTATTATTCCCTTGAAAGAGTGGGAGAGTAATTGTGGACGGAGAAAAGTGAGAAGGCTACGAAAAAGAGAAGGGGGATGAGGGTGGAGTAAACATTTCGTTTTCATGTTAACACCAGCATATAAAATACGGAATACAAATGTGACTTCATAAAATGATACGCATAATGTAATAAAAATATATACGAGTATTTTTATGAAAAATGGTCACCATCTTATTCGCGATGGATTATATTTTCCCTTCTCTGTATTTGAGGTTTTAATCCTATTTGAAATTACGAAGTTTGTTCAAAAGAAAAGGTGAATTTTGAATTATTTCGAAAAGTGTTTATTTATTTAACAATTTCTATTTTGTCCCCTTTAAAGTGATTTCCCTCAGATATAATGAACTTATGCCAGCGCTTCTTCCAATCGTCGAACCACTTCTGAAATGCGCTTTTCGGTGTGGCCATCAGCTCGTTCCGACTTTATCTCATCAATTGTGGCAATTGTGGTTGAGTCATGATTACATTGTAGTTTTTGGCCAAAAAATCACATACAAGCAATGATGTGTGTGCTGGTGCATTATCGTGATGCAGAATCCATGATTTGTTTTTCCACAATTCCGATCGTTTGAGTCATATTGCTTCATCCAAACGTTCCATAACTTCCTTGTAGTATTCCTTATTAACAGTACGACCTGTTGGCAAGAACTCATGATCCACCACGCCATTATAATCAAAGAAAACAGTGAGCAAAACCTTCACATTTGATCTAACTTGTCGTGCTTTTTTAAAGCGCTTGTACCACTTATAAACATTTTTTTGAGACAAAGTATACTCCTCGAATGCCACAGTCAACATATTAAGTTCGTTGGAGCACTTTATTCTATTTCCAACGCAAAATTGAATACTGATTCTTTAAAAAATTGAAGAACACACAAAAACGTGACTATCGTTTTCAGTTGTCAAAAACAAACTACTAATCCAAAATGGCTGATAATGTCAACCTATGAGAAACATATGTGTACCAACATAAAAAAACAATTTCGACAGCCCGCGAAAATTCAAAATTCACCTTTTCTTTTTCCTCGTATTTTAAAAATTTAAATATGAATAATTCTTAAATGCCAATTCATTTATTATGAATCCATTGGAATTTAATTGTAATATATTTTTTAGAATGATTTCACGAAAAATGGGAAATTATCATTGATCATTGATTTTAATGTAACTTTTGATTCATTTAATTTAATTGGATAAAACATTTTTAATATATATATTTAAGTGTTTTTATACTATAATATATTAAAGAAATTGTTGTTTCTTGGAAAAAAATGTCTTTTTTACAGATTTCGTTCAAAAAGAAAAAAAAAAATAAATAAAAGACATATTGCTTTCGGTTTTAAGAAAATACTAGTTTTTTATTTCTTGTCTAATACTGAATGTAGTTTTTTTTATTTTGTTTTTGATTAAGATCCATTCAATTTGATCAATTTAGATAAGTAATTTTTTTTTTCAAAATAAAAAAATTGTATGTTTTTTTGTTTTAAAATCATTAAACCATAAAGTCAATTGACCAATCAATCAGAGATAAAAGCCTAGGAAGATTTTTTTTTAAATTCAACGATCCAAACACAATAAAGCAATTTATTGACCAAATCCTTTCAATTAATGATATCTTGGATAAAAGTTCAATTAATGATGGAATAAAAAAATACGGTCGTTCGCTTTTTTATACAAATATTTATTGTAATAAGAGAATCAACAAAAGTATTTCGGATGTGTGTAGGTTGCTCTCCTTTCATTTTGTTAATTAAGCAAATGTTTTGAAAATTATAAATAATTAAAATGTTATATTCTTTTGAGTCCAAATTTATATATTATTTGTTTATGATATAATTATTATTATATAAATATATCTTTTTATTAATTAATTACTAAAATGATATTATCCCACTGAATTCACACTGATTTTTGAATGAATTATTTTTTTATTGAAAAAGATCCTATAAAATTTATAAATATAGATATAAATGTATTAAAATCGTATTTTAAATTTTTTTTTATTTTGCGCTTGTTACCACTTTCTTTATTTATATATTCTTAACAGAGATTCCGATTGACCACATAACCTAACTTCTCATCATTACCAAAAAATCTGGAGTGTCTTCACTCGACTATCTCGAAAATTTGAATTGGATAATAAAGCTTTTTTTTATAATTGAAAATTAATTGAAATTTTAATCTATCCGATCATAGGATTTAAGGTTTTTAAACATGATTTTCACTATTAACATTTTATTGATATTCTATATTTTTGAGTTGCGCAAATTTATGAAATAGCATTTGTTTTCAACTGCTTTTAGCTGCATTTAACTTTTATCATAGTTTTGAAAAAAAATTAAATACCATGCCAGGTACATTCATATTACCATTATTATAATTATTATATTCTTCCGATACTTTGAAAAAGAAATCGAGAAATTTAATTTTAAACTGGCTTCTGAGACAGAACACCACAAGCGCTAGCGCGATTTTGGCTCTTTGTTGACGACACCACATCACTTGCTGGCACGTGATTGATAGTCAACGTGTTAAAAAAATTTAAAAAATTAATTCCGGTACTTTCAGCGATTCAATCAATCTGAAATTCTATATATAGCAATTATATATACAATTTTTAATCATGTGAAAAACTATCAAACATATATCTTTAATTTTACGGTCAGTTTAGATGAAAAAAATGAAAACGTGGTAGGTAATGGTCCTCTTCAGAATGAGCTACATTTCTTAAAAGTTGTTTGAAAACTATGAATTTTGAATAATGCCCGTGTATCAAATTTCATTATTCTAGCTTAAACCGGTTTTGAGTAATCTTGTCTACATACACACACACATACACAAAGACGGACATTTTTCTCAACCTTAGTGAAAATGACTCAGGGACCTTCAAAACATAAAAACATCAAAATCTGGTCATCGAAAATTTTCAAGATCACAATATTATCTCCGGTGAGATAGTAAAAAGTGTTGCCAAATTTATCGGAAATTACAATGAAATTTATTTTGTTGCTCTTTATTCAAAGATGTTGATTGTATCATTGTTGTTGAAGTGCTAAGTAGGCGGACCATTTTACAACCCCATCATGAAGAAGAATTATTATTTTCTAATTTTTAGTGCATTTATAAATAAAACACTGTAACTTATTTTTTTTTTTTTAATTATTTATTTTATTTAGTAAATAACATAAAAAATTATTTTTTTTTAACGAAATTAAGATAGAACATCATAATTTGAAATGATTTAATAAACACACACTTAACGAATGTATTTATTAGTACAATAGAGTGGGAGGCATAGAGCCCTTGCTCAACCAGGCTCAATATAAATTCTTTCCTAGATACATTCAATAATGAAAAAAATAAAATTAAATTAAAAAATATTTTTATTATATTATTATATTAAAAATAAAACTATTTATATATATATATATATATTTGTTAATAAAATAATAATTCTTAAATATCTTGCCAAACAAACATTTATTTGATTTTTTATTGATGCTTAAACAAATAAATAAAAGAATGATATAGATAAGAATAAATATAAAAACAATTTGTGTTCTTTTAAAAATGTTATGATCGTGAAATTATCAAGAGAAAGGGAGATAGAGAAAATAAAATATAATACAATTTAGATATTGTTCAAACATTAATTGGTGAGGGCCGTGTTCTGTTTTGGTCACATCATTTATTGTTTATAAATCTGTCCTAAATAGTTACATACAGGTTGTTTACAACTGTCAAAAGCAAAAGCCTCTTCTTAATTTATGGCCTTCTAATAATTTTCTGTCACTTCCAAAATCTAAAGAAGAAATTTCAATGTACAAGACATGAGTGATTTATATTCCCTCCGTCCTCTCTTTCTACTTTAATAAACATATATATATATATATATACGATTGTTCATCTTACCTATATATGTAAAAAAAAGTACATTTTCACGATGTTTTACATTATTTTTGCTTAATCAAATAAAATCAAACCTATATAAATGGAGGCTTTGCAGACCAAGAATCAATTTTGAATACTATTAATATAATAATTCATTTTATAAAATATTTTAATTAGAAAAATTTGAATTTTTACTTTTTTTTTAATTTATACTATATGGAATGAAATGGTATCACGGTATTGATGGAGAATTATTTTTAGAAATATAAGTACATAGGAGCAGGATTGGAATAAGAATGTAGTCCAGAAAATATGATATATGTACAGAGTGGGGCAGAAAAACCACTCAGCTTGTCAAAAAATTTATTTTATTAACATATCGCAATTTTTATGCCATTTTTAAATTTAAGTTTTGAAAAGCACATCACTCAAATGTCGTCCTTGGGAGCGGATACACTGATTTAGGCGCTTGCGCATTTTCTTCAAAAAAATAAGGCCCCCAGACGCCTAGGCGGGAAGAGCACACCACACAGTCACTTTTGGGCTATGGAGGGGTTCCTGATGGATTTACCGAGGATTTTCGTCACTCCAATATCGAAAATTCTGCCTGTTTACGGCGCCACAAAGGTGAAAATGGGTTTTATCTGTGAATAGCACAACAACGCCAATAACAAAAGCACGATGTTTACCAGACCAAGGCATGTTAACTACTGACCAATGGCATAAAACCGGCTTTCTAACGGTTTTTACCCCACTACTCTACCTGCTCCCTCTTCTTTGAAAAAGGGATTTGAAACCGGACAGGTTTTCTGCCCCACCCTGTAGATGCAATTTAAGTTTGAATTTTCTATGCAGGGAAAGTCAAACTCGGAATAATAAAACTTTGAGGTATTGAAAATAATAATCAAAAGGAATAATTTAAGATAATATTGCTAATTACCTTAATTTAATAATGAATAAGAATATTTGGGTTTTGAGGAGTTTCTTCATTTCTAGGTGCTAAGGGTGGACCCGGCATTATAACACAACACTTTTTACACTCATCAGTTTCTCCTTTGTTCAACCACCCTCTATCTGTATATTAGTAAGGCAGTATTGTTTCTCTATCCAACGTTACCAAATGTTAAAATGACAACACAGGACATCAAACAGTTACTTGTTCCAATAGACATACTGGATGTGTACACAATGTTCTCTGCCAATTTTCTTTTTGGTATTGGAAACAAACTCACTTGAACTTATCATCAAAAAGTAAATACGTACATATTTCTAACTCTTAAAATCTAATTATTAATAATTAATCTCAAATTTTTTTTGAACAATAGAAAAGAATAGAATTTGCATAACGTAATTAATTTTCTAGACTCGAGGGGAAAGTTTTAGGGATTTGATATTTAATAAGTAGAATAAGGATCTCTTCTAATGCAATTAACTAATTCCAAATTGTAGTACTGCTTCTGACTGCGCTGCTGAACGAGTAGCACATTGAATTAAGAGCCTCTCTTTAATTACAGCCCAGAGAAACCAACATTTCCCAATTTATGTATGGGTAATATATAAATACTTTTCAATCCTTTTTCAATTCATTTTATTTTATTAATATTTGTTATTATTTCATTGAATTAACTTAAAAATAATTAATTTTAATTTTCATTGAAACATAATAATCCCAAGCACCTTCTATTTCTTCATAGATATATATATTATCCTTTTTCAAAATTTTACCTGACCTTTTACTCCCTCGTAATTATTTTAAAATTTCGTAATTTCAACTAATCAAGATTTAAAGGAATATATATAAGTTCATTAGGCTATTATTGTATAGTTTCAATTATATAAGTAAATAAAATTTTATAGGATAAAAATAAATAAATGAATGTCTTATATTGCATATACTAATTAGGATCTAAATGATCTTTTAGATATTTATTTTAAATCAGCTTTTTTTAAATCTCTTAAAGTTTTAGAGTAGTCTCTCTTATCTCTGGAACATTTTTCTCTCTTTACCCTCTTTTGAACCTCTCTCTCACATTTACTCATGTTGTGTTTGACGTTAAAACTTTTTATTCATTTTTATTTAATATCCATCTTATAAAATTTAAATCCATCTTTCAGTTGATTTTGTTATTTTTTTTTTAATTCTGATAAACACGTTAAAATAATCTTTCTTTTTATACACTTTTACTTAACTCACACTGTCCGGATGTTTGTCCGCGGTATTTTATAATCGATATTTCAACAACTTCCCGTCATTCAATCAACTTGAAATTTTGCATACGCGCTTGCTCCTGCTAATAATACACGAATCAATTGAAAAATCCACTGAATTATTTATCTATTAGTGATAATTAATTAACTAAACTTTCATATGCGGAATATGGAATAGTTCACTATTTCAATCATAGATGGCGATAGCAGTTCTACTAAAAAGTATAAAATAAATTTAAGTAAAAAGAAAACTTTTTAAAAAATACACTTTAATTAAAATTGCACTAAAAAGTAAAAAATAAAATCAATATAAAGTGTGTGCGCTCAAATTATAATAACACCATAAAAGCACACACTTTATATTGATTTTATTTTTTACTTTTTAGTGCAATTTTAAGTATAGTGTATTTTTTAAAAAGATTTCTTTTTACTTAAATTTATTATTCAATTATTTTTAAATCTGATTTTATTATATATATCTAAATATATTATTATATTTTCCCATCTACTTCATGATTTCTGCACTCTGTCTTCTTAATTGAAGAAATCATGTCTTGTACATTCAACTCCTCTACTTCGTAATTTTTATTTTCTATTTCACGTTCGAATAACTGTAGGAATTGAAAAGACAGTGATTCCATTTACTTGCACTAATTCGACTAACACATGAATTCATTCTCAAAATTTTTTTTAGATATTTATTTTTACTAAGTATCTCGCCAGGGGGATAGTATTGCGATCACGAAAATTTTCGATGTTGAGATTTTGATGTTTTTATACGTTTTGAAGGTTCCTGAATCATTTTCACTAAGGTTGAGAAAAAGGTATGTGTGTGTGTATGTGTATGTATGTAACCAAGATTACGCAAAAACGGTCTGAGCTAGAATGATGAAATTTGGTACATGGTCATTATTCAAAATTCATAGTTTTCTATCAACTTTTGAGAAATGTAGCTCAACCGGAAGAGGGTCATTATCTACAACGTTTTGATTTTTTTTCCTCTAAAGTTGCCGTAAAAATAAAGATATATGTTTGATAATTTTTCACATGATTAAAAATTGTATAAAACTGCTATATATAGAATTTCAGCTTGATTGAATCACTGAAAGTACCAGAATTAATTTTTTAACACTGCAAATCTCACGCGCCAACACGTGACGTGGTGTCATCAACAAAGCGCCGAACATGCGTTGGTTTAATAAATATTATCTATTAATTTTAACTTATAATTTATAATTAATTAAATTTAATTTAAATATAATATATTATGTTATTTAATCCAATTCAAATTGCGAGATAGTCGAGTGGAGACACTCCAGCTATATAATTTATCTTGATCTTAAAAAATCTCATATTCTTTACTGATATTGAATAAGATTAAATAAAAAATTTCTAAGAAGAATTAGAATTAATTCATATAATAATGGAAATGTTTATGATTATAAGAGCATCTTGATTATACTCCACTATTTTAATATAATTTAAACTTGAAATTTTTATGAATATTTTAAGGATAAATATTCAAAGTTTATATTAATATATTATAGCTATATTATATGGATGGGCGTTTATTAAATAAGAAAAGACGTTGGAAGTGCAAGTTATTAAAACTAGTACATTGTTAGTCGTAAAGAATCAGAGAGAATAGAGAAAAAATTGAAGTGAATTGGCTTGGTTTTTTTTCTCTTTTGCTCTTCCATGTCCTTGTATATGTCTCACCCCTCCATTTTATCCGACTATATACGTTCAACTTAATTGACGGCCATCATTCTTTCTCAAATTACCATTAAAGGCAAGTTCTTAAAAAGATTTTAAAAAAAAATCAATTTTCTTCTTTTCCTTTACTAACAAATAACATTTATGAAAAAAATATACTTTTTTCAATTTTTACTTTTGTGAACCTCCAAAACTTCTACTTAATTTTTTGAATAGAATTAGTTAAAAATAAATATTTTTGAAAAATAAATAAAAGAATTTATTCAATAATAATAAGTTGACCTGTGGCCAGGTCCGAACCGACCGACGGTTTGAAGTAAATTAATTTCTAGATACAGAAACAATTTCAAATAATTTTAATATATCTATTAATGTAATAAAAAACAGATATGAATACATAAATAATAAATATAAACATTTTTAATTTTATTTTATTTATAATATATATGTAAGACCAGGCTGTGACGTCATGAATGACTGGATGACGTCATATAATTTTAAATCAAGATAAAACTAATAAATATGATTTTTCCGAGGATAAAACTAATTCAAAGTGTATGATTCGTGGTGATATATAAAAAAATCTCCTCGTGTGAAATTTGGTGTGAAAATAACCCTTCCCTTCCTATCGTCGGTCGCTAATACTACCACTTCCGGTTTCCGGATTTGCACCAAAAGTTGATCAATTCATCCCACTGATGCATTAAGTAAATATACCAAATTTCGTCCGTCTGTCCGTCCGTATAGATGTGTACAGCCTGAACGGACAGACGGACGGACAGACGGACGGACAGACGGACGGACAGACGGACGGACAGACATCATGCTAAAAATACTTTTTTCTGTTTAGAAAATGCATGATTCGTGGAGATATGTAAAAATCTCCACATGTGAAATTTGGTGTGAAAACAATACCTCCCTTACTATCGTCGGTCGGTAAAAATAATAATTTAAAACATTATGTGATAAATATTTTATTTTTTAATGTTTTTATTTAATCACTCATTTACTTATAAATTTAATTTAATATTAGATAAATAGTTATAGATTCTGAGTAAATTTTCAATTTTGTCTTGTTGATATTAAATTATTAAAGCTTTGGTGATTGTTTTTATTTATAACGTTGTGTATATTTTTGTATTTTTTGAATAAATTTACAATAACAAATATCAATATGTGGTTTTATTTACAAAATTCCGTTATCAATTTTGTCTTATTTCTCAGTTAATTAAGAGAAATTTTTTAACGACCTACAAAAAACACTGTACTCTAAAATATATTATCTTTTAGTATAAGTATATTTCTATGTTTTAAACTAATTCCAAGGACCATTGAGAAGGAAATTGTATAGAGACAGAATTCAGATTAGAAAATTGAATTTGTGCCAACACACACACACACACACACACACACACAATTTGTGAAAACTCAAATGAACAAAGTTATCTAGTACAACCATTTTATTATTAATATTATTTAAGCATTGCTAATTTTACCAAGTTAACAATTTTACTATTTATTATTCTTACTTTTAGTATAGGACAAATTTAAAACATTATCTATATTAAGTAGATATTTTATATGATCTAAATTTATAAATATTAATTTTATTTATCTACTACTCAAGGGTATGCATTGTTTAGAATATTTTATGCACAAATTTAAGTTCAATTATCCCAGAGGAAATGATTAGAAATTTTGAAACTTCGAGTACGAGCGTTTTGAGGTTTCTAGGACGTCCATGTGGTAATTGAGGTATTATTCGTAAGTACCAGTGAGAAATGAACATGAGGCTTCCCATATCAAATCTACATGATTTATCTTCATTCATTAATAAAACAATTCTTTTAATCATTTTGAATACCTAAAAATGTTATTTCTATTGTTCTTAAACAAACATAATTCAATGATTATAAACACAACAAATTATCAGTTATTTTGAACCACATTTAACTGTTTTAATATTTACTTAACCGATCATCTTTTATTTATTTAAATTTGATAAATAATCTAACCAAGTTCATGGTTTTACAATTTCGGAAGGTTTATAAAAAAAACAATGAGTAGTTAAAAGTAACACTATTGATAAAATGACCCAAGAGTTTTATAAAAATGACATTTTCATTCCAACATTTTTTTTTTACGCATAAAAGCATTGAAGTTGTTTGAGTATTCATTAACTCCCCCCCCCCCCCTTCGAGATTATTCATTCGCACCGTTTCACTCACCCTGTAAATCTTTAAAAATGGATCAATCAATTTCTCTATTTACTAAATATGAATGGTGCACTTGATTGGGAGAGAATTGTTGTTTTTAAACGAAATTATAAATTTTAAATGTTTTTAACATGTATGTTTGAAATTTTATTATTTTTTTTAATTATAATATTTTTTATACTCTTGTTTTAGCCAATGCAAATCTCAATTTTCTTAATCTAATAAAAAAATTTCAAATGAAAAATGGTATGATTCAAATTCAAGTTTATATGAAAAAAATATTAAAATTATTATAATTATCTTTTTTCCAGAAGTGGAATAATTATTTATTGACTATAAATGATATATGAAAATGTTTTTAAATGATATACGAATGAATAATTAAAAGAAAATCAATTTAAAAAAAAAAAAAACTCTTAATTATTTATGGACCTCTTTCATAAATTATTACTATCTCCTCAAGAGATAGTATTGCGATCACGAACACTGCAAATACTGCAAATCTCACGCGCCTACACGTGACGTGGTACCATCAACAAAGAGCCAAACATGCGCTGGTTTAATAAATATTATTTATTAATTTTAATTTATAAGTTAATTAATTTAATTTAATTTAAATTAATATATGTTATTTAATACAATTCAAATTTGCGAGATAGTCGTGTGGAGACACTCCAGATTTTTTTTTTATTCCATTTCCAATGGAAAAATATATTTATATTTAATTAATGATATTATTTTTAAAATATGTATAAAATAACGAAATCTCATTTCTACCATCAATTTTCCAAAACAGATTATCACCTCATCCAGTTCATTAATTTAAATGTTCAGCCTCGGGAAATCGAAGCTTATCACGATTATAATATTATCAGCATATGTGTCTATCAATTGGTATTGAAATGATTTTTATGTCTTAGTTATTTTTTTAATTATATTAAAATTCATTTTGTTTAACATTTTATAGAAAAATAAAAATTTCAAAGAATAATAATAATAATTAATATGAAATGAAGTTATAACATTTTGCAATATAAAATCAAAATAACTTCACTTTTTGTAAATTTACATTTTAAAAATAATTTCATATAAATAGCCGCCTAGTAGATTAGGATTGAAGGGATCAATTTCAAAAAGGTTAATTAAATTTTAAACCCCAGGAAAAAGTTGACGATATTTCTATACTCATAATATTGCTGAAATGATTGGTTTCAAAGAGACTTTTATTTTTTTTACGTCATAACTCGTCGATCGAACTGAGATTGATCGGCTTCTACCTATATAATGTTCTTTTTTTTATTGCCCTTTAGGCCACACCTGTTTACTCAATCACTTGCATAGTTTTTTCCTGAAAGCATCCATTTAATGTGAAAGTAAAGGTTCGTTTCAATCTCCCTCAAAATTTATGATTCCATTCCGAGAAAAACTCAAATAAAAGCTGTGTAATTTGCTTAAATTAATTTAATCTCTCCCAAATAATTAGAAACTCTCTTCGAAGATTATAAGAATATCCGACAGGATAATCACTTTCAATTTATTCTAGAATCGTTTTAAAGAAATTATTCATTAAAAGTTAAAAGACATTGAAATGAGAAATTATGGAAAAATATTCATTTCACGTAACTCAACAACACACACATTTAGTTTTTGTTATTTTATTATTTTATTTATTTTCAATAACAACAAATTATTCATCAAATAAATTGTTCAAAACAAAGGGGATAATATGTATGCAATATACGTACAATTTTCTTATATTTTATAATATATATATTTTTTATTGTATTATTTCAAATTCATTTCCACCTTAGAAACTATTTTTTACTGATATTGAAATTCTGCAAGTGAATTTTTATTACTCAGTGGGATTAAATAAATACATTTCACTCTGTGAAATCATGATCTACCTAAACATATTAGGATAAACACAATTCTTGTAATTAAAATAAATCAGATTTTATATAAAACTGAATAAGAAATTTAGTTAGTAAAATCGTATATAATGAACAAATAGACAATTTATCTTATTATTATTAGAGAAAATATAAAAATTTAGTCAATTAAAAGATTTTTTTTGAGTAGAAATAACATTTATCTTTTTAATTCTCTTATTTGGACCAAATAAAATTTTAATATGCCCACATCAAACTTTTGATAGTCATTCATAGTTCATCGAACTTTTTAAAAAGATTTAAAAAATATTTAAATTGCTATTAATATTTTATACTTTTTATACGACTATTAAAATTGATGAATTCATTAAGATTTGAAATTGAAAAAGATGAAAAGTCAATTCCATTGCAAAAGAGAGTTCGAGTGGAATGAAGCAAGAAAAAAATGTATTTTTTAAATATTTTATTTATTTTTTTTATATCGCAAAAGAAAAAATATATATAAAAAAAAGGAAAAGAAAGCAAGCACTAAGAGCGTTCCCAAATGTTCTGCGATTTAGATTGTGAATTAATATAAATAATATAATATTATATTATAGATGCGAAAGTGAGGTGGCAAAGTGCTCTCACTCATTTTGAGTAAGTTTTTTTAAAAAAAAATAATATAAATATTTAGCTAATAATAAATATTTAAACGAATAAAAATTTATTAGGTATTATTGAAATATAAATTATAATTCTTTTTATTTGTTTTTTTAATACCTTTTACATATGTTATTTGTTGAGTGTTAGTTAAAATGGATGAGCTTAAGCGTATATAATTTATTGTCAAGATTTATTTTAATAAAATCACAATTAAAGCCGCTTATATAATGAAATATTATTTTCCATCAAAATAGTAAAATATTATTGAATTTTGTGTGATGTTGATTGTACTGATGGACCATATTTCTACCTTCCTATTCGCTAAATTACACACAATTCCTGTTTATAAATTATTCATATTTTCCATTTGAGTAACTATATTCTTGAATTCATAGTAATAATAATTTTTATAAATTTATATTGCTAAACCATAAATTTATAAATGATCTACTTATTACTTATGCCATATTAATTTAGATATGTTCACTAATTATTTGTATTGTATTTCTGTTTTTCTTCAATATTAGTTCAAAGGTGAATATTTTGAAAAGCAATAAACTCAATTGCGATCATAACTATTCGTTTTTTTTAATTTTTAGAGCATTAATATAAATAGTATCCCTAGATTTTAGTAATTTATAATAATTTTCTATAAAATTGCTTCAAATAATTGAAATGTAATTATTAAAAATATCTATTTTCGGACGAGAGTATAAATATTCATTTTGGTTCTATTTGAGATAAAAATAACAAAGTTTAGTTGATTCTAGTAAAAAGCTGCACTGCATTCTGTCAAAATGATTGCCTATTTTCAAGGCGCAAAATTGAAATTTTCAAATTTATTGATTCAAATTATATTAGTAATGATTGAATAAAATATAAATTTATTCTAAAGGAAAATGGTTTACATTAATAAATATTATTTTCAGAAAAATAAATCAATTCGTAACATCTTTGAGTGTTTAAATTGAAATAATTCTATGTTTAGTTTTTTACAAAGTAAGACTGTCTGAGAATCTTCTTTAAAATAAAAATTATGATATTTCACATCGTTTAAATATTACTTATATTAATTGACAAAACTACTTTTATACATAACCACCAAAGTTTTTTTAATTTAACACACACACACTTTTATCCTTATTATTTTTTCTATATTCTGAAATGAAAAGAAGTTTGTAACAAATAATATCAAAATCTCTATTAACTGAACAATAGTAGTTTATTTTATAACCTAATAATTAATATTTACTTGAGATTTTATAATTGGAACCATATTAGATATGTGTGGAATGAAAAGTAATATTTACATTGACTAGAAACCTGTAATAGGTGTTGCCAAATTTACCAGTTTTACTGATTTTGTTGTTTTATCAGCCCATGAAAGCAATGTGCTGCCCAATATGTGATTTTTAGTTTAAATATAGAATTTTGAAAAATATATTTGTAAATAATCGCAAAGATTACAGCTTGTCTAAATTGAAAACTAATACTTTTTCTATTAATATTATTTTAAATGAAGAACCAATTAAAATAAATAACTTAATAATTCAAAATAATTTATTTGTTTGTCTTTAATGATTAATTGAATTATAATGATTAAAGAATATATTTAGATATAGATAGCTAAATGCATAGATATATACCTATATTTATTTGTATTTACACTTTCGGACATTTGATTTCTTGATATACATGGATCTTTCAAATGAATGGCATTCCAACAAAAGAAAGTTTAATCAATTGAAATTTAAAACGTGCAAACTTATGACAGATGAAAAGTTGAAATTTTTTATCAGAAAGGGGCTAACTTCTCATTAAATTTTAATTTGATTTATCACTCTAATGTTTATTTTATTAATTCTAATACGAAAATGATTAATGGACAAAATTAATAAATAAAAAGGAATTACATTTTATGGCTTATCTACAAATATATTAACTACTCTATCTATAGTTAGGATAAAAGTATTTTTCTAAATAACACATCAAGAATTTGTCCGTTCTCTGGGTTTAAAATGAGTCTAACCTGAAAGTCGAAATGATAACATTCTTTTTTCCATTACCTATAAAAATTTTATTCCAAAAGGTTTTTTTAATATTTAAATATAAGTAAATGAGTTTAACTGAAATATAAAGAAAAAAACTTGTCGAGTTTTCTTTCTCCTTTACCGTCATTGGAATTAAAGAATCGAAACAAAGAAGACAAACGATAGGAAGTAAATGTTAAATTCAACAAACAAAACGTCACTGATCATCATTTATCAAGTTAATTAACTATTGCCAAACGAAATTAATTACTACTATAGGAAGTTAGTAGAAATAGATAATGAATATAAATTAATAAAAGTGTGAATTTGTTTCTCTTTCCACTTTTTTCATATAGTATTTTTGTATTTTTTATGGGTAATATTCTCTTTTACAAATATTAAATTTGATTTTATCAAAAATTCTAGATTTTCTATTATTAATATTGAGAAAATATTAATTTAATAAAAAAACATAAAATATATATTTGTATTAACTTGATGATTTCGCTTATAATATAATAATATTGATAATACATTTATTCGTTGATATCTATTTTATAAATTAATGTTGATATAGCCAATAATTTTTATCTTAGGAAATTATTTACAGATTAATTGCTTTTTTTTATGTCCAATCAGCCAGCAAAATAAGACGGGGTCTTGAAATGTCGCCACCTGAGTATTTATTATACTATAAATGGCCTATTTCAGGGCCTCTAATATCGTATAAAATATGTGTTTTGAAATATAGTTTAATTTTTTTTATAAGAGAAGTATCCTAAAATCAATTCGCTAATAATTTTCCTTATCTAAATCGGATTTAGATTTATATCAAAATAAAAAAGGAATTAAATCCAAAATCTTCGGTTTTAAATAAAAAATGATCGTGATCCTGCTCATCTCTATTTCTATTGATAAAAAGGTTAGACATTCAGCTATTTTTCGGTAAACAGGATTTATAGGATTTGTAGATAGTTGAATTAAAAAATTCCTTGCCCTGTTCTGCATTTTATTCCGTGAATCTGCGAGCTGCTTCAACATGTTGCCGTTTATGGTCGCCTTTATTAGAGAAGCTATTTTAAAAATTTCGTATTTAAACACAATTGGCCTACTTTAAAGAGAATACATTATTTTTAATATTAAAACTAATTTTATTTAACATTGTTGCTTAGCCAATATCATTAGAATCGTTTGTGAGAATATTGCAAAAAGAATAAAATTTATCATATAAAATAACACTTCTGGTTAAAAATTTTTTTCTAACCATCAAGGTCTATAAATATTCCAAACACCTTTTTTTGTGAGACTGTTTTTTGGATTCGGGAAATTTGTTGGAAATTCGAAAAAATTCATAATTTCACTGATTACAATACTACTCATTACTAAAATAAGTTGACCTGTGGCCAGGTCCGAACCGACCGACTGTTTGAAATAAATTAATTTCCAGCTACAGAAACAATTTCAAATAATTTTAATATATCTATTAATGTAATAAAAAACAGATATGGATACATAAATAATAAATATAAACATTTTTAATTTTATTTTATTTATAATATATATGCAAGACCAGGCTGTGCTGTCATGAATGCCTGGATGACGTCATATAATTTTAAATCAAGAAAAAACTAATAAATATGATTTTCCCGAGGATAAAACCAATACAATGTGTATGATTCGTGGTAATATATAAAAAAATCTCCTTTGGTGTGAAAATAACCCTTTCCTTCCTATCGTCGATCGCTAATACTACCACTTCCGGTTTCCGGAATTGCACCAAAAGTTGATCAATTCATCCCACTGATGCATTAAGTAAATATACCAAATTTCATCAAAATCGGTTGAGCCGTTCAGGCTGTACACATCTATACGGACGGACAGACGGACAGACGGACGGACAGACGGACGGACAGACGGACGGACAGACATCATGCTAAAAATACTTTTTTCTGTTTAGAAAATGCATGATTCGTGGAGATATGTAAAAATCTCCACATGTGAAATTTGGTGTGAAAACAATACCTCCCTTACTATCGTCGGTCGGTAAAAATTATATACAAATAAAGTTAGATAAATGTAAAAATAATTAATAAATAAAATAAAAATAAGTTTAATATTAATATAATAAATAATGTAAAATTAAAGAATTCAATTTATTCATAAAATAATTGTTGTTCACGTTTTGTTTATAATCTTTAAATTAATTGTTTAAGAATAATTATTTTCTCCTGTAATTTTGAATTTGTAAGTACGTTCCGAGCGCCATCTGGTTGGTGACCTAGGTCTTATATTAAGTATCATTCGTCACTCGTCACTGGACATTCGAACAGTTCAGTCGCTTGATAACGATTGCAGAAGTAGCAATCGAAACGTTGTGTATATTTTTGTATTTTTTGAATAAATTTACAATAACAAATATCAATATGTGGTTTTATTTACAAAACTCCGTTATAAATAAAAACAACCACCAAAGCTTTAATAATTTAATAAAAAATATTATTTAAAAATAAATTAATTGTATAATTGAAAAGACTTTATTAAGATTTATATTCAAATCCCAAAAGCAAATAATTTATTGACTCCTTTTCGGTAGATATTATCGTCAATCGAATTATTAACTATTTTCTCCCTTCTCTCTCTCTCTCTATCGTGTCTGTCTTGCAGTCTTGATTATGAACACTGAGTCGTTAAATTGCCTCGGGAGAGGAAAAGTTCTCTGGAGACTTTGGAATTAATGGCCGCCAACTAAAAGATATACGGATAAGTTCCAGGTGATGGGATTTTATCTGTTGAATAATACATTTCAAAATGCATCTACACTATTTATCTAAGTAAACTGAAATTATGAAATCATAAACTGGGTAAATGAGGTGTATAAAAGTTGATGATGATATGTCTTGAATTATTTTACACAATTTAGAGGATACTTAAAGGGGTAGTTTAATAGATTATCGATTTTATAAATGCTTGTATAAAATACCTAAATGTTCCACTATTCCAAAAACATTTTATTTTTTATTGCTAAATTAAATTTTATATAGGATTAAGTTAAGATTTTTGAAAAGAATGTCCAAAAATGTCTAATCTTTCTCACAAACGAAAGGAAACACTGAACTGGTGGTGGTCCGTGTTGCATGAAGAGAATAAACCGCGCAACAGACTATGGAAACATTTAATTTAATAGATGCACTAGAACTGACTGACAAAATTTTTAAATTGCGCATAAAGTAAATGTAAATGAATGTTAACTGAATGTTGAATGTATATATAAATATGGAAATATCAAAACCCGAATAAGCTAAGAGAAATAAATGAATAAATAGAAAAAAATATATATATAATACATATATATTATTGAGTTTAAATTTGATTTCAAATTTTTTTAAAAATTTTATTGTAATTTACGTTCGCGTCAATGATAGGACAATAGATTTTGTTTAAGAAGTGTAATATAAATATTAAAACGAGATTTCAACTTTTAGGGTGGATAATTAAACCTCTTTTTATAGATTAATCAAACGACTGAACATGTTTAACTATCGAAAAAAAGAATGAAAAGCAGAATACTTTTCCTTTAGAATTTTAAGTTTTATTCGAATTTGCTACTCTAACTTAAACCGTATTGACTCGCATAAAAAAATTTCATTCTAAAAACATGAGTTGCTAAACTTGAAATTTCAGGATTTATTAACTTTATATGGAAAAAGCCTAAAGCCTAAACCGATATCTCAATTGAATAATCATTGTTGGAAAACGAATAAAGACACGAATAATATTATACAAACGATATCTACGAGTATACTCGTATGTTTTATTTCTTTTTCCTATCTGTTTGTATAAAGCTTTTCTAAATATAGATTTATAGAAATGTTCACTTGAGTGTTCGTATATACACGTATTTATTTTGTGTATTTTTGGTTTTTTTTTATATTATCATTATTCTATCTTTAAAAAAGAGGATATTTCAACAAAGAAAAAAAATTTAATTTTTGTGTAACAAAAGGGTTTAAATTGAATTAAAGACAGGAGGAGACTATTATTAATAAGTAAATTCTAGTTTCTAGTAGTATACACGAGACGTTCCTATTTGAGTTCATTGTTTAAAACTTTACAAAGGGAGTAATTAATTTATCTCTTTTATCATCTTAATGACAAAGTGAATAAATCTCAACCGAGTAAATTAATCTAATCACATCTAACAAGAGAGTATATAAGAAATTACAAAGTTATTATATTAATCAAGTATTTAATTTAATATTAATAATTTAATAAAATAACTATATATATATATATATAAAATTATAAGTTGATAGTTGATTTTGATTAACGCACAAAGAACAAAAAATATATAATACAAAAATTGATTTGTTCATTATCATGTGGGTATATATTTTTGTGAATAACCCTTATTAACTGATTTTAGATTTTCATCTACATTGACTAAAAATGTAGATAATTAATTGTAGAATATATGTAAATAAAAAAGGTTCCTCATTTATAAATTTAAAATTCCATAAAAAAACAAAAATTACAATCTTTGAAATAGTTATATATATATATATATCAGTTGATTTGATATTGATTCTCTTGTGGTTTAACTTGGGAATTTTTTTTTCTCATAAACTTAACAATTTTATTATTTAATCATTGATGGTGGTCCCTTCATCCAGCCTCGCTGTTAAAATGAGTTCCCATTCAATCTTCCCTTCGCCATCCACTTACGAATTCACGAATTCAATCTACATAAATTCCTTGCGAACCCGTTCCTAATTCTAATCTCTTCCTCTCTGTTCTCATACCCTGAATCAAGTAGCACACAAGATCTTAAATCAAGTAAATCGTTCTGAAAAAACGATCATAATAAAATAAAATGAAGTTCAAAAGGTATTTGGAATATTGCACATTAAGATATAAAAAATAACTCCCTATCCAATGAAGATGAAATTTACCCTAGGCGCATGAGTTAACCCATCTGTTTTAAAAAATACGTTCTTTTTCCGGGTATTTTATAAACTGTTAGAAAAAGAAATGCTTAATGAATGGATAAAACAATCTTGACTTATTGTTAAAGAACTTTTAAATTATTTTGATTTTTGAATTTTGAATTTTTTGAGTCGTTATTAGTCGTTACAATTAATTGCTTGAGTGTGTAAGAGAAAGCGTGAGCTACTTCCGTCATCTTCAGGCTCAATTGGACTAATTTGCTGCGATCCTCACTGCTTGTTAGTCATTCGTCATTCGTTTATAATCGCTTGAATTGGATTGCGATTTATTCGGACGATATCGTCAATCGTATACAATTACTTGTTCTTTCGTAATCTTTTGAGTCGGACGTATTTGTCAACCTTTTTTGATTTCGTATTTTCTTCGTTGGTAGCCATATTTTCACTTCGTTTTCTCTCCATCATCTATTTATCATAATTCGTTTTGTATTCGCTCAATATTTCATCGATTTTGTATTTAAATTCTATTCGTTAATATCTTTCGTAATTTTCTAATTTGTCACAAATAGTACAGTTAGATAATTCTCTTTCTATCTTCCAATTCGTACCAAATCGGACGTTTAGATCATCAATTATTATTTTCTCGTTTTTTCGTAATATAATTATAACACGAACTGTGTTCAACTTTCGAATCTACCTCAGATTTAAACGTATTTGTAAATATATATTTTTTTCTTATAATATTTCAAATAAAATATTAATTTCCAATATTGTTGTGTGTATATAATAATCTTATTTTCTTTAAATATAATTGTATATAATACCTATCTTGTTTTTGATTTATTGTATTAAATAATAATATATGATTTTTATTATCGTTTACCCGCTAGCAATTCAGGGAAGAATTGGCGATTTCTGCAAATCTTCGTAATTACTTTTTTATAGATATTTTATATCTACTAGGGATGAAGAGAAGTTTCCACATGGACCAGTTTTGAAATATTTCCTCAATTACTTGTTAAATTTCAGGAACCCGGAAATTCTCTTAAAACAAGGAAAATTCCTATACACTTATCATAAAATTTAAATAAAAATTTTTTTAAAGTTTAAAGCTGATTTTTTTTTATTATTATTATTTAACTCCTTGAGAGTAGGTACAGCAATCTGCCCGGTTGAGCACTAAGCGTTTTTTATGGTTATTTCATTATTATACATTATTTACAATATATTTACAATGACACTTTATTGGCACGTAGAGTATCCTTTCAGTGAGGGATCTCCCTTACAGTCTTAAAGCTGATTTAAATTTAAATTTTAATAGTATTTTATAAATAATTTAATATTAATAACTTTAATTATGTTGCGTTTAAATAAACAATAAAAAAGATTATAGAATATATATTATAAATACATTATTATAATACATCAGATAATACTTACGATAATTTTTAGCATGAGAAAAAAATATTGAAATTTAAATATAAAATTTAACATGGTGTCGTAGATATACATGTGTATAAGTTTGTGAATAAGACTTGAATGATTCTATTAAAATATATAATCTATATATTGATATTTACATTAATTAAATTATATCTAATTTAATGAATTAGACAAGAATCCATTAATTAATCATTTACAGAAAATCTAGAATTTATATTTATATTTATATTAATAAATACTATTAACTCCACGTAGTATAAATAACTACATAAATATAATATAAATTACATATACTATAGAAATATGAGATGATCTATCGATCTATCTCTGTGGCTCTAAGGAAAGTTCTCGACTGCAGTAACCACATTTCTCCAAGTATCCCTATCCAACTCGTACTTTCTCCTATCTCTCCTATGTCCCTTCCTACACTCTCCGTATCCTTGGTCTTCCAAGCGGTCGTTTCCCAATCGATTTCCCCACAAATATATATTTTTCGACAGTCTTTCCTCTTCCATTATTGACACTTGTCCTGCGCATCGCAACCTTCTCGATTTTATGACTCTAACTATGCTAAACTCCTCGTCATGTAGTCTCCACCAGGCTGTGACGCCATGAATGGCTGGATAACGTCATATAATTTTAAATTAAGAAAAAAACTAATAAAGATGATTTTTCTCGAGTATAAAACCAATACAAAGTGCATGATTCGTGAAGATATGTACAAAATCTCCTCATGTGAAATTTGGTGTGAAAATAACCCTTCCCTTCCTATCGTCGATCGCGCTAATACTACCACTTCCGGTTTCCGGATTTGCACCAAAAGTTGATCCATTCATCATACTGATGTAAATATATCAAAATCCGTTGAGCTATTCAAGCTGCACACATCTATACAGACGGACGGACGGACGGACGGACGGACAGACATGATGCTAAAAATACTTTTTACCGACCGACGATAGTAAGGGAGGTATTGTTTTCACACCAAATTTCACATGTGGAGATTTTTACATATCTCCACGAATCATGCATTTTCTTAACAGAAAAAAGTATTTTTAGCATGATGTCTGTCCGTCCGTCCGTATAGATGTGTACAGCCTGAACGGCTCAACCGATTTTGATGAAATTTGGTATATTTACTTAATGCATCAGTGGGATGAATTGATCAACTTTTGGTGCAAATCCGGAAACCGGAAGTGGTAGTATTAGCGATCGACGATAGGAAGGGAAGGGTTATTTTCACACCAAATTTCACATGAGGAGATTTTTTTATATATCACCACGAATCATGCACTTTGTATTGGTTTTATCCTCGGGAAAATCATATTTATTAGGTTTTTCTTGATTTAAAATTATATGACGTCATCCAGCCATTCATGACGTCACAGCCTGGTCTTGCATATATATTATAAATAAAATAAAATTAAAAATGTTTATATTTATTATTTATGTATGCCTATCTGTTTTTTATTACATTAATAGATATATTAAAATTATTTGAAATTGTTTCTGTAGCTGCTAATTAATTTACTTCAAACCGTCGGTCGGTTCGAACCTGGCCACAGGTCAACTTATTTCTGTTAAGAAAATGCATGATTCGTGGAGATATGTAAAAATCTCCACTATGTTGTATATTATAAATATCACATATGAAATTACTTTTGAAGGCTCAACTACATATATCATAATTATTATTAATTACATATAAGTTTTCCCAAATATTTTTTATTCTATAGGAAATGCCGATCTTAAAGCACGTATAAAGCAAAGTGTAAGCCAAATCTGACAATTCTATTTAACAAAGAGAAGCGTTTCTGAAATAGAGAAGACGTGAGTAAATTGAATAAAAGTGAAAGTTTTTCCAAGAGTTTTGCATTGAGTAAAAAGTTGATAAGAAAGGTTGAAGAGTAAACAAACAAGACCAAAAAACACTCTACAAATTTGTACATTGTTAAATTAGAAAAACAAATCAAAATTGAACAACTCTTCCTCATACTAAGTTGTATTGTCTATTGACATTGAATCTTTTTGAAAAGAGATTTAGTATTTTGAAGAGCGACTGTTCGTTTTACAAGAAAACTCCCTTTTCTCATTGAAAATACAACTAACAACTATAGATATGTTTTTCTAAACAAACTGAAATATATAAATTCATGAAACAAATATAGTAGATTGTCAAAATTTTTTATTCTAAATCAGTATTATTTTTATGATTATAATTTTATAATTTTATTTTATTTAGAAGAACTAAATTTAAATTATTATTTTATTTTTGGTTACCCTAATATTTTATTATTTTATATTTATGAAATAGCAATATTCATGTTATATTTAATTGTTTTCGCCTCATGGCGTTGTGCCTGAGTCTAATTATGTTGCGAACAAGTCAGAGCCGAGGGCCCGGGCATCTCGCCTATCAGGTCTATCCATTGAGGACGATCGAAGTGGTTGTATTACATCATATTAATGTTATTAGCTCACTTTAATTGAAATGTGACGAGATATGCTAGCAATTACTAAGATAATTTGCAATAATTGTTTATAATAAAATTAGTAGATATTAGAAAATATAATTAATGAAATTAAATTTGATTAGATTTGATAAATTTGACTGTTTGTTTTTTCAAAATATTAAGGAAAAATTTAATAGATTTAGATTTATTTTCTATTTTCTATTAATAAATATACTCAAATAATTGGATTTAATAAATAATTAAGAATTTAAGAAAACATATTTACTCTGTTATATTATTATTATTATTATTATTATTATGTTTATTATTTTTATTTTAAATAGTGCTTGGTTTTTTATTCTGGAATTTATTCATATATAATGAAGAAAATTAAAATCTTTAAACTAATATAAAGATATTTAATTTCAAAGATACATAAATTCAATTTGTGCTAATTTAGGAATTATTTCATCAGTTTGTTTCAATTTGAAAATATTTAATCAATTACTGTATTATTTATTAAAATTATATAAATAAATTTACTTAATTCTTCTTTATCACAAAAAATATTGTTACTATAAAAAAATACAATTTTGTTTTTTTAATTTTCAACTAGGTATTGATAATTTTTTTTTTCTCTATTTTACAATTGAAATTTATTTCTTTTATAATATAATTATATAATTAATATATAGTACCGGGACCCCGAGCCTCGGCTCGGTAATTAAGTTAAAAAAAGAATGATTCATTATTATTGGGTTTGTCTGTAAATATTAATACCTGGGACACCGAGCTCGACCCTTTAAAAAATATCGATATACAATTCTTTAATTATTTATTACAATTATTAAATGTTGCATCATTACATCAATCTGATTAAAATGAATGGAACTGGGGTCCTCTCGGTTCGACCATTCTAGTAGTTTGAAATAGGTACTCGAAATTTCATTGTACTATCTATACAAAGGAAACGTTTTGTAAAGCTTAGAATTAAAAAGTATACTACAAAGCGAATAAGTGTACTTATATAGTACATATATTTTTTATTTTAGAATTTATAAAATAGGAAAAATTAAAAAATAATCATCTCAAAAATAACAATATTCAATTTAAATAATTAAAAATTATACATTTAAAAAATATATTTATATTATGTATAAATGTTCTCTCAAATATATCATTATATAAATATTAGAGATTGATAATATTAATAATATTTTTTGTTTAATGTTTTTATGATTATCAATCAATAAATAAACAAAATACATTGTTTTGAATATAAATAATCAATTTACAATTTACTAATAATATTATTATGTACTTATATTTTATTTTTAATATATAAGTATCTACATATAAATTTCCTTCATTTGAATGGTTGAATACTTATATAGTTTATTGAATTATTAATTATTAAAGTAAAATTATTTGTTTGTTAAATATAACAAACAACATTAATATCATTATTTGATCCAGCTCAATTTTATTTTTATTGCAATATGTATTTCTTAAAAAAATACACTCGTCAAGGCATTACCAGTTAAATATTGAAATTTATTCTGACGAATCCATTCTGATTGGATTGAATTTTACGGTTAAGATACGAATGGGTGATTGTATCCAAATATCAAAATATGTGTAGATGAAAGAAATTGTCAATATTATTGAGAATATTATCAAATTTCAAAAAATGAGATATACTCGAAAAGAAAAAGAATAAAAAAAAAATTGTTAAATAAAAAACGTAAAAATATTTATTTCAACTCATTTATTTAGAAAAGAAATAAATAAATAAATAAATTTATGAAACTACTTTTTCTTGACGTCAAAGAATAAATCATCCATCTACCTACCTATCAAATATATCTATGCGCACGGCAGTGCGCCGGCCAAGTTCCAGCAAGCCGCGCGCATGCCGTAAGTATATTTACACGAATCGTTTGGAGTCACTTTTGACCCCCCTGTATCTCAGTGCCTATTGCAAGTACAGAGATAAAATTTTATCTACGTAGTCATATACTAGAACTAAAGCAGTATGCCAAATTTCATAGTTATAGCTTCAGTAGATCCTGAAATATGACCCTGTGAAAATAGCTTATTTTGGAACTGATTCACTGATTGGTCAACAAAATTCTTAGGGTATTTCCAATTGTCCTAGCGCTATGAAATTTGGCATACAGGTCGTGTGTTATAAGTAGGTTAACAAAAAATTATGAAATTTAAGAAATCGGTCAAGCTTGAGTTGTTATAATCGAATATCAATGCGATTTTAACGAATTCAAACGAATTCATTGGTTTTGTCAGAAACTAATCAAGCTAGGACTTCGAAATTTGGTACACCGATATTATTCACAGTTTGTAGATTTCTTTTAAAATTTCGTCAAAATCGGTCAACCGGAAGTGGTACTTTACCTACACTGGTTGCGTTTACCTTTCAAGTAAAGTACCAGTTTGCTTCGAGATATTTGCTTCCTATTTTGTATATAGATTTAAAAATATGAAAAAAATTCAGATACCAAATTTCATCATGATCTGACTACCGGAAGTGACATTTTACCTATACAAGTAGCGTTAGGTGTAAATTATAAATATATATAATAGTGTTAAACCATTTTACTTTATAATTTAAATTAATGTTTGTTTATTTTTATTGTTATAACTTAACAGTTTCTATATAATTTTCAATTAATATTAATAGTTCTAATTATTTATTATTCAATACAAGTTGGAAATTCAGAACTATAAAATAAAAGAACAAATAAAATTATTATATTTAATATAAAAACAAATATAATTTTAATTTAAAAAAATTTGCAATTTTTTTAAACACAAAATTACTTCAAAGGCTAAGAATGGACGCGGGCGCGGCACAAAAAGGAAAAAAAGGAAGCTTTCTTAAAAAAAGTATTGAAATCTAATCAAAAACATACCTGTTAAAAACGGGGCCAAGTTCCTATCGGCTATTTGTTTGCCTAAAAAAGGGTTCAAATCCATCACAATGCCAAGTTTAGATGCACTTCAAAATCATTCATAATCATTTTTATCAACAGCCTGATCCACTGGTATACATTTGGCATTCCAAAGAATCGCCACCACACCCAGTCCTCCGCCTCCTGCATCCAGGCACGCCACTTTATTCACGTCAACGGTCCATCTGGCCGAAATTCACTTTACCATACACCCAACTTAAAATATGGTATAGTTGTTAAAATACGTAGGTACATGGTTTAAAATATCTAAAATTATAATACTTAGAAATTTGAACTTGGCAGCTTTTCGTACTGTACGTAACACTAGATTAATTGTATAATTATATTTATTATTTAAATATATAAATTAACCTGCTAATTCTAAGTATTAAAATTGTAGATATTTTAAACCAAGTACCTACGTATTTTAACAACTATACCATATTTTAAGTTGGCTATATGGTAAAGTGAATTTCGGCCAGATGAACCGTTGACGTGAATAAAGTGGCGTGTAGTGTGCCTGGATGCAGGAGGCGGAGGACTTGGTGTGGGACTGAGTGTTTTGTACAGCACGATAACCTGCCAAGTTCAAATTTCTAAGTATTATAATTTTAGATATTTTAAACCATGTACCTACGTATTTTAACAACTATACCATATTTTAAGTTGGGTGTATGGTAAAGTGAATTTCGGCCAGATGGACCGTTGACGTGAATAAAGTGGCGTGCCTGGATGCAGGAGGCGGAGGACTGGGTGTGGTGGCGATTCTTTGGAATGCCAAATGTATACCAGTGGATCAGGCTGTTGATAAAAATGATTATGAATGATTTTGAAGTGCATCTAAACTTGGCATTGTGATGGATTTGAACCCTTTTTTAGGCAAACAAATAGCCGATAGGAACTTGGCCCCGTTTTTAACAGGTATGTTTTTGATTAGATAAAACTTACCCCAAAATGCTTCAACATGTCTTGTCAAATATTTGTGTGTAATACATAAATTAAATATATTGTATAATTGTGTTAAATTAATTTCACACAAAATTCAATAAATTATAAACCTTTAAACCTTAAAGTATATTATAGTATTATTACTAAGTGTACATTCTGTTTTAGTATTCTAATAATTAAGTTTAATATTAATAAACATTTCACTGAGCTTTTTAAAACTTTTCAATCATAATATTTTTTATTCTATTTTTATTTTTATTTTATTTTTATTTTATTTAAGTCTTTTTATGCTATCCTAAAGACTGTAATGAGAATTAACTAACAAATTCAAATGTATATTATGCTGAATGAATTAAATGAAAAGTCTCACACAAAAAAGAAAATTCTTTTCTTCAATTCTTCGCAAATGCCTTATATTAAAAGATTTTCCAATATTTAATCAGTTGTAATTATTTTGTATCAGGTAACCTCTCAAAACGTCAAAACTAATTATAATTATATTTAGGAAAGAAATAAAGCATTTTAATACAATAAAAAACATATCTAGGATCTTCTCATCTGTAACATAAGATTATTTTTTTGTTTAAAATAATATTTATTAAATGTATATTCAAAATAAAATATTAAAATATATCGTTAAAAGAAATGATTTAAAATTGAATATATTAAACGAAGATACTCATATTAAAACAAAATATTATATTTATAATTATATTTTAAATTGAGAAGAAAAGGGTTCTATCAATATTTTTGCAATTGAGCTATATTTTAAGACAAATCAATCCACTTGAACTTGAATAAAACATTTTGACGATCAATTAATTTTATGACCTCTAAATTCCTAATTACTTATTAGGAAATGCGCATAAAGAAAATATATATCTAAATAATTTGAAATTTCTTCGAATGTTAAAATGTATTATTATTAGATTTAGTTTTATAAAACATAAAAGATAAATTCAAATGTAATATTATTTTTCTTTATAATATTATTTATTCGTAGTTCTCGGTAGACAAAGTTTATTAAAAAATTAATTTAAATTAATATATTTATTATATCACAAATATAATATAACTAGATTAGAAAAAAACAAAAGGAGATTAAACTTTTATAAATAAGACATAGGTAAAATATATGTAAAGCTATAACATTAAGACTTTCTTGAAAATTCTATACAACACTTCGGGAGGAGAAGGAACAAAGATAATGTGATCTAAACATCCATGAAACAAAAAAAAAAAAAAATATTTAGAAAAATAAGATGCTCATTCAATTTGAATTGTCAACAATTTTTTCTCACACAATAATTGTCAAGATAGTTCCACTCAAAATTAATATCATAATACTGATTCAATAAGGTGCTAACAAATACGAGTATATTAAACGTTTTGAAGCAATAATCATTATTATTATAAGAATTATTATTGTATTTCATAATTATATTTCAATTAATTTATCTTAATTTTATTCTATTTTTTAATTCACTTCTACCTAAAAGATTTAAATTAAACATTAAAGAAAATTACCAAATAAAAAGTACGTTGATTAATTAATTCATTAATTATTGATCTGTTACCTGCCTCATGGCAAATGTTCATGAAAACAATTGAATGGCCGAGTTTTAATTTTGCTCTTTTTGGTAATTTTAATTAATGTTCGCATCTGATTGACATCCATTTAATTAACATTCTATGTTTTGAAAAAATATCAACAACAAATACTTGTCTTCTATGTATATAAAATTTTAATCATAAATCAGTAAAAAATATTTGAAGCAAATAACATATTGATATAAAAAGGTTAAAAATCTAAGGAAACCTGGCGGTACATATGTATGTTTCAAATAGAATCCTTAAAAAAGAAAGTAGGTTTTTTATAAAATTTTTCACATTTAGTTTTATTAATCGTAAAGTACGTATTTTCATTTGATATCTATATTTTTATGATTCTATCATTATTGTATTATTTGTTAGCCTTATTTTAATTTAAATGCATATTTTATACGTACTTTTTACGTTATTTTTACATTTTCAAAAGATTGCTGTTTCCTAAATCGTACTGGTATCTACAAGTGCAATACTAGATATCCCAATATCCGTAGATGAAGAGACTAGTTTTGTTCATAATGCAAAGAATCTCGGCTTGAGAATATGATTCAATGCATAAAATATAAAATCCGAGGCTTGTGGTGGTGTCTTTGCTAGTGATAAAATTTACTATTGTCCTAAATGTTCTAATTAAATTAAATTTAATATATAATTACTGCTAAAATAATTAACATTGAATAAATAAATTATTTACATAATATATTGAGACCTGCGTATTATTTACCTATTTTATTTTATTACTAAAAAAATAAGGTACGATTTATGATACCGATTGCCAAAATCGTACCTTTTGACGTATTTCAAGAAAAAGTGAAAATATTATTTTATTAATATGTCATTATAAATAAAATTATTGTCCAAGATAGGAAATATAGGATGTAACTCTATAGCTTGTCCTAAATATTAGTTTAAATAAGTAAATGAAATTATTGAAGAATTCAGCAACTCTCCCCTACTAAAATTTATTTTATTTGATGGTAATATTTACTATATATTTAAATGAATAATATAGGTAACTGTTCATCAATTATTTCGTACATCTTTAATTGTTCTGACCTAAAAATTATCTCTTTGTGGTTGCAATTGATTAAATAAATCCTATAACGAGTTTAACTTCATGCTTTTCGAAGCAAACTTAGTCCTTTGATGGAGAACTATAATGAGGATAATAAATATAAGAAAATACAAATATGATTTAACAAATCTTTAACCTTATTTAAGATATATGATAATCTAAATGTTTTTGATTTGCAAGATGAACAAAGACATTTCGCTAGTTTCTCATTATTTAAATATGAAGATTAATAGAACTGCGAATAATAAAAATAAATGCGAATTTCTATGGATATACTAGCCATTACTTTTAAAGATATTATAGTACAATTCCTGGCAATTTAACAATTTCCGTTGGTATGTTATCTATCTCTGTGACCCTACAGAACTCGAAAGTTCTTGGCCTCAGCAACCACATTTCTCCAAGTGTTCCTTTCCAGAGCTACACCTATTCAACTCCTATTTTCACGCATCTCTATTATGTCCCTTCCTTAATTGTTCTAATGGTGTGTTGAAAACGTATGATTATTATCGAATATTTCTCAGAATAATTCATAAAATTTCGATTATCAAAATTTGTAGTAGGATATTAATTCCAAATTTAGTTTTATTTTTTCATATGAATAAATTGTAAAATTTGAAAGTTTCCTCTAGTTTTGATTTAAATAATTTAAATATATATTTATGAAAAATAGACAAATTTAAAATATCGAAAAGTACATATTTTAGAAATTTGTAATTGTCCTTCCTCAAATAAAGTAGCTATATAAAATTATAAGTTGAAAAATGTAATTCTTTTAATAATACTTACCTAATTAATCTTAAATATAAATAATTAAGTTATTTAATATTGTAAATTTGTTAAAATATATACTTTCGAGACTGTGTGGTGGAGCCCTTGTGTATGTACGAGAACCACACAATGAAATATGTCTTAGAAATTAGTAACATAATAAATTAAATGAGAGTTTTTTCTTATATATTTGTAACTGATGAAGAAATTGTTACATTTATTTTCAAAATACTTTAATTGATGAAATAATATTATCTTCAATGATCATTTAAAAATAAAATTGTTCATTTTTCTTTTAATTGTGACACATTTATAAGACTTACCTTAAATTGAGAATGATTTTCTGTGTGCGTTGTTGTTCGAGGTTGTTGAAGGATGGCTGCCTTATCGAGAAGCGCCGGGCCACAGTGGAGAGCGCACTGAAGCCCAGCATCCCGGCGCCGTCACCTCCACCCCCGCTCGTCAACCCCCAAAGGGCGCGCGCGCCACTCTGCCTGCCTGGCCAGCCCTAACATACACTATGTGCGGATAGCATCCTCAATACATTCTCTCAGTGATATTATAATACCTCAACTCAATACATCCAGACTTAATAATTAAGAGGTCGTTAATTCTCCTTCGTGTCCTTTACAATGAACGTCAACAAAAGAGTACCTATGATCCCTATACCCTATCCCTATATGATATAATGGATTAATACCAATTATCATTGTCCATCATTTGGAAATAGTATTATCTAAAACTTTTTATATAAATTGTAATTTAATACAATCAATTAATCAACTAATTAAATACATATTTAACGTTAATAATTTAATATTCAACAATTTACATATATAAAATATTGTGAGTTCTTTTTATAATAATTATATTTGTTCACATTAGTGATTTTTAATCGATGGTGTGACAACATTGTCGAGGTGATTCACAAAATTAATATGAAAAATATTTTAAAAATAGTTAAATGTATTTTTTGTTCTAATTATTCATTGTGCATATAAAATTGTACATGGTTTATTTTCTAAAAATATTATAAACTAACTTCTCAGACCCCCCTGTCTGCCCTCATACCCCCTAAGTAATACATAGTATTTGGTTGAAACTCTGTATGTAAAATTCATTTAATTCATTTTTATTCCATCAGTATATTAAAATATTCATATCTTTTTGTGATTTTATTTAAAATATAGTGAAAAGGACCCGTCCACGATTAAATTAATTTATAAGTAACAATCACAATATTAACAAAAAAAAAATTATTTATAAAATTCAGTTTATATCGTTAAACTCCTTCTTTGTTTATCACTTTTGAGTAGGGTGACCATATTTCGAAAACACCAAACCGGGACAAGCGGTTTACCTTTGTTTTTTATTTTAGAACCAAATTGAAAAATTTAGAAAAAAAGTCGGAAATGTCCTAAATGTTTAAAACCGGGACAATAGAATGTGACGCCGGCTGTGCAGAGTACCTAAAAACGGGACAATCTCGGAAAATCGGGACATTTGAGTAGCATATTTTCTTTTTTCGACTTTTAAATTGTTTATATACCATATTAATAATGACAACACGTTCTTTTATTTTATGAAAATTTCTGTAAAGATGTCCTCAGAAAAATAAACATAGTTTAATAAACCAATGTTTAATTTATATTATCATAGGACATCTTTGCTCTAAAAAACGTAATAAAAACAAATAAAATGAGCCAGATTATAAATTTTTACTACTACTTTTTAGTGATATTTATAACGAATATAAAGTAACCAAATATATAAAGAAATAAATAATTCTATAAAATGGGCATAAAGAAAATAGCAATTCAATATCATCAATAAAAATATACCGACTTATTTTACTTTTTTTCCCTTGATAACCATCATGCCCTTCTTTCTTTAGCCAATCGACGTTTTATCTCATTTGGATATTCGTTTTCACTTAAATTTGCAAATTGAACAATTTTTTAAAATATAAATTTTATAAATTTAAATATAAAAAATATTACTTACTTTGTTTTGGATAATATTAATCAATTAGGAGAAATATTCAATTTAATTTAATTTTACTTTTAATCTTATAGAATATTAGGACTTAAAATAAAAATTTAAATATATTATTATAAATATTCTTTGCTTGGACATTTCTAGAATTTTTAATTTTGTATTAAGTGTCAATTTCTTAACTGAGCCACCAGAGGCGCAACATGGATTGGGTGGTTTTTTGCCCATAACTTTGGAATGGATCAACTTTTTTGAAATATTCAACCTTATACCTTATCCTTGGGTTATGGCGGTTCTAATGATAGCTGAATCATTAATTCCATGAAGTCGTTTAGAAGCAGTTTAGGATTGCGTAGTCTTTTAATATATATTTAGATATTCCATTTTTTCAGTGCAAAAATAGATATGATAATGAATCTTTATGGATTTTTCTTTTCAATAGTATTTGTAATAAATGCCCTTTCTAGATAAATCATTTTTATTTTTAATCGCTTCTTGTGGTCTATAAAATAAAATATCTTTTTTATTATCCTATGTTAAAAAATATAAATATAAGTAATTGTTTTAAAAATTAATATAAAAAAAATACGAATGCTTAATAGTTTTTCCTGTTATGTAATTTTTTTTTTAGTCCAATAATAAAACCCTGACTTTTGCATAGTGACGGAAATAAGTAAGTTCCAAGGTGGCGCAGTTGATGGGCAATGGCAATTTCGTCTTCTCAATCGGTTGATTGCCGGACTGCAACGCCACCCTGGCGTTTACTTTTTTCTGTCACTATACATTATGACGAAAGAACAGCACCTATCAAGTCGGTTGTCGCCTAAGCGAGATTAAGCTGTTCTATGGTCAGTAGAACGGGTCCTCTCTTCAATTATCTTGATTTTCTTGATCGAAGGCGCTACTTTGTATCAACTAGCTTTCCCATTTTGATCCTGGAAGCAGGATGGACTAAAATCCAGGTAGAGAAACTCGTGTGAAATCACATGCTTCAATACTCCAATACAAATTACAAATAAAATTTGATAATTTTTATTTCAGCATAGTTTTCTTTTTTTGTCTATCATTCTTATTTTCCAGAATTAATTTTTATTTATTCCACACACTCTCATAATTTTAATATTGTAGTAAGGAAGTTTAATGCCTCAAAAATTGTAATGGTTGAACCCGATAATGCTATCATGAATTTACTTTAAATATTTTTAAAAAATTGAACATAGTTATAATTTAAAAATGTATACTCGTATTACAACTATATATAAAATAGTTCTATACCTGTGTTCATTCTTAAATATTATATCATACATGTATATTGTATATATAAGTTTTTATATAAGTAAGTAGATAAATATATAATTAATTTTATTTACATATGTAAATTTGAAATAGCCGGTAACAGACTGGAAAGTAGCGCCACTTCATGAATGTGGAGAAAATACGTAAAAAGATCATCGCGCCAATTGACGAAAACCCGTGAAATGATATTGTATGAGTATGAAACACATGTATAGAGATCATTTGTAAATAGAACGAGTTAAGGACATAATTGTACATAATTAATTTAATTGAATATAATAATAATAATAATAAATTATACATAATTTTCTAGGAACTCGTTTCTCTACCTTTATGAAGTAGGAATAGTAAAGATCTTTACATAAACTGATACCCTTTGAGAACAATAAAAGTAATATGTATATCCACGCATTGAATTCCCTTTATCAACAAAAACAATTTTAATGGTAGCACCAGTTAAGAGTGAAAAACCAAAAATAATTTAAAAATTATGAGACAAGTTGTTGAATAAGAAAAATCTAGAACTTGAAAATTTAATCAACAATTAATATAATAGAATTATTCATTGAAAACGTGAAAAAAACTATAATTTTACTCTAAAAAATAAAAATATATTCCTTGAAAATTGTATCTTTTTTTTTAAATAATTATCAAATTCACTTATATTATACGATAAATTTTCACCGATCAAATTTAGATGAGAAATTAAATTTCTACAATCCAGTTTTAAACTTTAATAACAGATATATAATTGAGCAATAATAGTAAATCACTTTGACATTTTCGTATTCATTATTGATAATATCATTATAATTCAATATCTTTGTTCTAAATATATAATGAAATATTCCCATTTAATACTCAAAGCTATTTGAATTCAAGAAATGCAATCAAACTCTCTACTCAAATTGTATTGGAAGTTATGCTAAATTCCAAGAACAAAATAATTAAATAATTGAAATAAAAAAAAAATTAATTTAAATTGTGAACCTAATTTTTCATCTTAAATATAATATAGACAAATTAAGTTCAAACAGAGGAAATAAACCATAAAATATATTTATTTTTTTATTTTTTTTTTGAAAAGCACCTGTAAACTTGGTAATAAATTAAATAAACTCTTTTTTATTTAAATTTTAACAAAAGAGTTGTTAATAAATAAAAAAATTCTGTGTAGGAGGTTGATTCTAAACTGATCAACTCACGAGACAATAAACATGCGGTCGATCTTCCAAGTGACTTTGTGGCCTGCAACTAATTCTGTTCAAGGAGCTTTTCTTGTCAGTTTGAATTGATCGACCATCACATTCTCTCAAACCCCTTCCAACGAACACCCTCTCGGCTTTCTCACCGCATTGGTTTGTTATCAACTTAAATCTCACTCTCTCTCTCTCTCTCTCTCATTCTCTGTCTGGCTCTTTTCCACCACCGACCAAATTCGAAATCCTATACAGTTGTAAATTTAATTCTTCTGAGTTCTGTCTGTTTCTAATCACTGCTCAATTCATAGTTATTGTCCCAAATGTCATTCACATCGTACATACATACAATAGGATCTGAATTTGAGTTTTTAAACATGTGTTATTATATTTGCATGTAAATTTAGAGAATTAATTATTAGTTAAATTTATTTAATTACAAATAGTAAATTCATTCATTCATTCATTTATTCAAGAAATATATATACAATCATTCTGTATGTTATTTCGGTCCACCTCATTTGGGTGGTGACAAAAAAACAAAAACAAAACAAAAAATAGCCAAAACATCCAAAAAGCAAACAAAAAATAAAATAAAAAAGAAAAACTTATTTACATATTTACATAATAACTAACACTCCGTAATTAACGATCATAATGTCTCAAATTGAGGGCACACACGATATATACAGAGAGAAAAGCCAAAATAAGAAAAACAAAATACAAAAAATGCCAAAAAATAAATAAATAATAAAATAAATAAATAGATAAACAAATCGAACATAATGCAAAAAAAACAAATAAATAAATAAAAAGGAATATCTAATCGTTATTCCTCTAATATGAAAGATCTCAGTTTTAGGAGACCACTCCTATAGTAATAGATATTACTTAAATCATCCCAACCCTTGACCGTGAGAATCATCTCCAAGTTATTTCTCTTTAAGAAATGGTTTCTCAAATGGTCATATATTGGACAGCGTAGTAAAAGGTGGCCTAGATCCTCTCTCTCTTGCATGTTACAAATTTTGCACAATTGACCCTGCTCAATTTTGTGCAAAACACCAATAGTAAATAATAATGATAATTTCTGATAAAAATGAGATTGGAAATTTTCTTTTCAACTTTCAAATATCTCTAATATAATTAATTAATTAATATATCAATTTATATTTTTTATTTATATTTATTTTTGAATTCCGCTTTACCCTTTTCAGGTTTATATATAATAATATAAATTTATATTAGGAGTAATCCCTTTGACAAGAGATATCTAATCATAATAATAAAAATCATTTTTCCCATTAAAAATGTATTACAAAAACAGCGTGCAAACTAAAACCACGCACTAAAAATACTATTTTGTTCATAAAATTGAAAAATCGCAAATAAACAAATGCCTTTATTCAATACTGCACTAATACTAAGTTGTTCAATAAGTTCACGGAGCGCCATTTGTTATATATCAGGTGTGGCCAAACTTTTAGCTTTTAGGGGCTACTTTTTCAATAAAATATAGTCTGCGGTCGACTATGGATATGGGCAAATAATTTTAAAATTTTAGAAGATAATTAAAGAAGTCATTATATCGCCGATTTAAATTGCAAACCTCCACTTTTGGTCAAAAATTACATTTTCACACTATTAGAAAGAGAAAAACTCCTTACATTGGCTATGAAACACCGCTATTATACACCTATTTAATTGAAATCAAGGAACAAGCCACAAATTTATACTTTTTAAGAAAGTTGTGCAAAATATGCTATTTATGAGTTAGCAGGTTTGCAATCTAAGCCGACGATATATTATTTATTTTATGAATTCTAACAATATTTATTAAAATTTTAAAAAATACAATGTTATGAAATAAATACGAACAAAACAAATTTTAAGCATACAATTTTTATTTGGATGAAACCTGGCATTGCATAAGAGCAGCAAGTTTCTCAAAATTTGGCTCCTATGAACTTAAAGCAATTCTTAAGCATGACTCTAAATGTAGATCCGTTATTTGCGATCGCTGTTTTGTTTTGATCGCATTCATATAAGAAAATGCGGATTCACATAAATATGTGGAGCCAAAGAAGGAATTGAAACGAGCAACCATTGTCCAAATATTTGGATATTTATCTTTGCTTATTAGTTTCCAAAATCTATTTATTATGTAATAAATAAATATATTTTATATTTATATTATTTTTGATCAACGAATAAAAAACTTACAATATATTATATGTTTGTAATAAAATGCTAAAAAATGGGAAAAAATTATATGTTATTAATTATATAGTCAAATACTAAAATATAGAAAGGTTAAATCAATAATATATTTATATATGTTCTTAGATATATGAAAGATATGTTAGTTTTAATTATTATAATAATATTAAAATAAAAAAAAAATTGTAAATGGAAGGGCTGTTATTTTTCATTTAAATTTATAGCTTCAATTAAAATAAATACTTCATTTTGGAATGGATATGAGAGGAGGGGAAGGTAGAGCCGAAATTTGGGTAGAGTAGAGTAGTCTAGGACTAAACGGGGTTTTGAGAAAGGGAAGCCCTTGGATAATAAGTATATAAATTATCGGGATAAGAGATATAAAAGATGTAATAACATATAGGATGATTTTGAACTAATATTGATTTTTAATAAATTTAAAAATAATATCCTGGGTAACGGGTAGATTCTTTTCTATAATCCCAGTAGAAAAGAATTCTATTTCAGGGATTGGCGTCCCTGCCCTCACGTGAGCTCATGATTTCTTCTAAATCCCTCTTCTACCTGGAGGAATCATGTCCTTTACCCGTTGACTCCTTTCCATCCATTCCCTTCCTCTTACTCTCTCCCCCCCCCTCCCTTGATAATTAAAAAAAATCAAATTTATTTGGATGAAGGAGAATACCTAGCATAGCTTCATTAAAAAGAAAAAAAAATTGAAATCTTGTCTCTTATAGGAGACTCTTTAGAGTCTCCTATATATATTTGAATTAACCCCCTTCGGGGGTTAATTCAAATATATCCAGATTACGCCAATTCTCCAACTAGCAAAACCCGGTATATTCACGAGTGAGACATGTCTTATGTGCCTCTGAGAGGACCCACCTCTCCTACGCTTCATATCAGTAAAAACTTGGAACTCATATTTATAGAACGCTTTGGAGAATTAGGAAAAACCAATCAAATCAACCTTTTTCATTTTATTAAAATTTTTGACTAAATCTTGTAAATTGTGACCAAAACAAATCCATTGTCCATAATTTTAGCCAGATTCTAAATAAAATTGATTTTTCGTATCATTAAATGGAAATTTTTAATTAATTTTAATATTGGTTTATTTTTACAGTTCAACAAAAATCTTGCCTCATAACAACAGATAAAACCTATACGAATAGATTCATCATGAAACGTAGATTCATTTTCACTACTATTCTATAATTTTACGATGCTTCGTTGATTAAATATTAATTATTGAATTTTGACAGATTGAAAAGATTTGCCGCCATGTTGACCCCCTCCGCCACCTCTTCTCACCTCCCTCCCACCTCCCTCCTGGCCTGCCGGTGAGCTTCGAGCGCTCAGTTCGCATTCCCTTTCCAGTCGAAGACGTTGACCGGCGTCACCACCGAAATCATCCCTCAATCAAGAATTAATTGTAAATTTATTTATTCCTATTAATTTCAATGAAGTTTAACAAATTTTAGAAAAGATTCAAATAAAAATTTAATTTTATATAATATAGATTTTTAACTTTTTACTTATATATTAATTATATATATTTAATAAATTTCGCCCCCACCTCCAATGCTTTGCTTCTCGGTGACCTTGAAGGGGACAGCATAACAATGTCTTGCTTACCCCCAATGGATGAGATTCAACTGCCTTTGACTTTATTTTCAAAATAAATTATATTATTTCCCCTTCGTTAAATGAAATTATATTCAATTTAATTATACTACGTATTATCCGACAAATAAATTAATACGAATTATTTTAATAAATCGATTTAACCAACTTTTCCATCCCAATCATTCCTTCTTTTTTGTATTTTAACATTGAAACATTCATTTCTCCTGCTATTCTATTGTATTTTCAAATTTTATATTCAAAAATAAATAACTTAAAATAACAAAAATTACTTGAAAAGGAAAGAAATAATTTTATTTTTTTTAAGAAAAAATTGAATAAGTTTCATGAAATGTAAAATTAATTTTTAATAAATTTAAAAATAATATCCTGGGTAACGGGTAGATTCTTTTCTATAATCCCAGTAGAAAATAATTATATTTCAGGGATTGGCGTTCCTGCCCTCACGTGAGCTCATGATTTTTTCTGCCTTCCCTCTCCCATGGAAAAATCATGTCCTTTACCTTTTAACTTTTCCAACTTTTTGCTTCGCGGGCTACTTTTAAAGCCTTTGCGGTCGACCGGTCGACGTGTTGGCCACCCCTGTTATATATCATATCATCAAAAAAATACAAGTTATGGTATTGGAAGAGATTTACCAAAGGTTTTAGGCATTTCATTGGACACAGTGAGCATTTGAGTGTTTATTTGGGTTTCAAAAAACTATGTGAAAAATGGATAGCGCAAAAACCATTGCTTAAATCAGTGCTCCGCAACCGGTGTGACGCGGCACACTGGTTTGCCTTAAAGGAGATACATGAATATAAGAAATTTATATTTTTTTGATTTATAATTATATTATATGCGGATTTCTAAGTTTCATTTGATCGCGGCGGCACACCTGTATCTCCTTTAAGGCAAACCAGTGTGCCGCGTCACACCGGTTGCGGAGCACTGGCTTAAATAACTGAATTAAAGTACGAATTATTGCAACATCCAGCCTATTCAGCCAATTTAGTTCCTTCTGACTTCTGACTCTTCCCACACCTCAAACAATATCTCCGTGGAAAACGATTTTCTTCAAACGAAGATTTTTCAGATCTGCCGGAAAACTACTACCCTCTAGGAAATTAGAAGACCGTTGGAATAAGTGTATTGAAGTTGAGGGAAACTAAAAAAATAGTCATTTTTTTACAAATAAAAATTGGTTCCTTCATTACCGTTCCGCGAACTTATTGAACAACAATATTATCTATATGTATTTGAAAATAATTTTAATTTAATATAAAATACAAACAAAAACGGAATTTTAGAAAAAGTAATTTGTATATGAATAGAAATTTCGCTTTATCTATTATCGCTGAAATACCTTTAAATATCATCACAAATAATATTTTCTTCGTAATTGGTAAGTTCAATACTTTTATGATCATCCTTAAATATTTTAACAACTTAAGAAAAATATTCTTTTTGATTTTTGAGGTAAGTACTCATAACCAATTTGGTATGATTAAAGTTACTTCTTTAAAATTGCCTTTGCCCTGTAAAAATTTATTTAATTTATTTTTAATTATTAGGTTAAGTTAAAAAAAAATAATTACCAATTCTCAATTCAAATTTTACATCGCCAGATGTTAGTGCTTAATTAAATTGAAATTAAAAGTATTTATAATTCAAAATAATAAATATTATTGTTAAAGATTTTAGACTATCTATCTGCCCTACCTACCTCATTCATAAGTTTAAGTGTCACATGTTATTTACTAACAACTTTGTTATATACTCATTTGTTACAAACTTGAATAAAAATAATAATAACTTTTAAAATTAATTCTTTTTCGATCTCTGTCAATAGCATAACAGAGAATGGAGGTCGCCATATTTTTTTACAAGCACGGTGGCCCCCATGACTGATGTTCTCCTACCGTTCCTCTTAAAAGTTTACTACAATGTAATATAATAAAAACTTTAGTCACAGCAACGCGTGGCCCAACGTTTTTCTTTGAATATGAAGCAATTATCTTTAAACTTTGTCAGGCTTATAGAAAAATTCTTTTATTCTTTTTAATCCATTGGAAAAACGTTATTTTATAAAATTTTTTTATATTTATATTTTTTTTAATTTTATATATTCGAGACTTTAAATTATATTAAATTGTATTCTTTGAAATACTAAATTTTTGTATAATTCATAATACTTATGAAAAAAAGAAAATTTTATTAAAATAAATATTAAGCATTATTGTTTTTGTTGTGGGTAAGAATAATAGGAGAATATACATATTTTTGAAGAAAATATATAGAAATGTTATATATTAATTAATGATGGCTATTTTTAAATTTAAATAAATAATGAATTCAATTATTACTTAATAAATATTAAAAAAAACTTTAGTGTTACAAAGAACATTTATAGAAATATATCATTTTAATATTAACAAAATTATTATATTCACAAAAATTAATTTTCCAATCAGGTTGCAGTCTTTGAACAATTATAATGATAAATTTATTAAAAGAAATAATGAGAAAGAGAGGGTATTTATGTAAAATATTCACAAAATATGGGTAGAGTAAAATCGATCTTCTCCCCCCTCTTTTGCTACACATGCACCAGTTTCCTGGCCGGGGTACTTGCTCTGCGTTTCACCTGGAAGTGCGCCTACACCTGGAACATAAAATGCTCCCACTTGACCTGATGTAGCACTCACTCATCTTGCAACCCTCGAATATAAATAAATCTGAATTAGAATAACAACACACGAATAAATAATGGATATATATGATGCATTAAATTCCGGAAAATAATTTATAAAATAGGATTAATAATTAAAGAAATTATATCTACTCTAGTTTTATTAATTATTTCATGCTGTATTCCATTGTCAGTCAAACATATATAAGTTAAGTTTATATTATGATATTTTTGTTATAGAAATATAAATTTAAGAAATAAAATTTAACAATTTTTAATTAGTAGGGAGAGTAGCTTACCTTAAGACAGCTTTATTTTTTGCCCTAAATTTTAAATAACTTTTAGTTCTTGTAGATGTAGAGAATAGGATACACAATCAAATTGACAGATGTGTCTTGAATCAATTGAAAAAGCAGTAAAGAATTTATAATTGTTTTTACTTTTAGAACATATCTAGTAACTTTTATATAAAATTTTAATAGGTTGTAAAGTGTGAAGGAAATATATTTCAATATAAGGTACTACACGAGAATAATGAATTTTCAAAACTTTTCTTTAAAACAAACACATAATAATTGTTGCAGTTCTTAGTAAAAATATCTGGAGTGTCTCCACTCGATTATCTCGCAAATTTGAATTGGATTAAATAACATATATTAATTTAAATTAAATTAAATTAATTAAATTATAAATTAAAATTAATAAATAATATTTATTAACCCAGCGCATGTTTGGCTAAAAAAACATCTGTAATAAATCTCTTTAATACCTTTTATATGAATGATATTTATTAGGATAATAAAATAGTTGATATAATTAATAAAAATAATAGAGAGCATCGATTAAATAGAAATCAGAATTAAAATAAAATGTATCACTATTCAACATTTCATCTCATTTATTTCTCATTGCTTCATTATTCAAATGAATATACTATGTTGTGTATTAATAAAAATCTCTTTAATACCTTTTATATGAATAATATTTATTAGGATAATAAAATAGTTGATATAATTAATAAAAATAATAGTAAGCATCGATTAAATAGAAATCAGAATTAAAATAAAATGTATCACTATTCAACATTTCATCTCATTTATTTCTCATTGCTTCATTATTCAAATGAATATACTATGTTGTGTATTAATAAAAATCTCTTTAATACCTTTTATATGAATAATATTTATTAGGATAATAAAATTGTTGATATAAAATTATTAAAATAATAGTAAACATCGATTAAATAGAAATTAGAATTAGAATAAAATGTATCACTATTCAACTTTTCAAATCATTTATTTCTCATTGCTTTCTTATTCAAGTGAATATACTAATTGTTCAGAGGCGCATTAAACGCCGGGCGGACCGGGCGACTCACCGGGGCCCACCAGCCCGAGGGACCCACCGAAACCTAAATAAAAATATTTTCTTAAAATAAATTTAAAAAAACTGTTGAGTTTATGGATAATCGGAGTTTAAATAAAACAAGCTATTCTTGATACAGTTTTTTATTGAACAACAGATCTTTATTCGGTCGTGTTTGAACCCCGACTAACTTAAGAAAAAATAATCAATTTTATCTATGTATTTTTTACATAAGTACTATCTATGTAAGTATAAAACAGCCTAAATTATAATATAAACAAAATTTGTCTTTCAATTATAATTGTAAATAACACAGGGCCCATTTCAATTATACCGCCCGGGGCCCCCAATCAACTTAATCCGCCACTGAATGTAGTGGCTGGTAGTGGCTATTGTTTTTGGTTACAGAGCATTCGTGTTCAGTAGATTCAAAGAGAGAGATGCTTAGATAAATACAATTAAAACGATTATAGGTATTTGAAAATATTTATAGACAGAACAATATTTTTAAATAATCGATTATATGAACAAATGCAACTCTTTGTTAAGTTAACTAATACAAAGACGATAGTAAAGGAGGTATTGTTTTCACACCAAATTTCACATGTGGAGATTTTTACATATCTCCACGAATCATGAATTTTCTTAACAGAAAAAAGTATATTTAGCATGATGTCTGTCCGTCTGTTCGTTCGTATAGATGTGTACAGCTTGAACGGCTCAACGGGTTTTGATGAAATTTGGTATATTTACTTATAATGCATCATTATGATGGGAATTTCTCAGGGAGGTAGGGAGCCCAATTCATTTAACCATCCATGTTGTATAAGGAATCTTAATTTCTTAACACTCCGTTTTTTCAAATTTAAAATAGAGGGAGAGAAAGAGTTTCAATTATATTCGAATAGTCTATATATTCTATATATGAGTATTTTTTTTTCTGAATTTAATACCAAGTTGATTTTCAAAATTTTCTATTCTTTATGCATATGATTGATTACATGTGTTAAAATTTAAACAAATTCAAATATTCTAATTTTTAAATTTATATAAAATTTAATATTATTTTTTCGAGACTAATGGCAAATACCGGTGGCCCTAGTCAGAGCAAGAGAAGACTCCTTTTGGTAGCGGCCCAGTCGATGATGATATATGGATCGGAGATTTGGGCTTTACAACTATATTTTAAGTGAAAAAATGATTTCTTGGTTATATAAAAATTAAAATATTATTCTTTATAACTTTATTATACAGAAAAGTAGGCGTGTTAATATAAAATATATACCTGGGACACCGAACTATTACTCGACCCTTTAACCAATTTATACAATTTATTTTATATATTTTAAAAATTTTACAATTTTTTAATTATTCATTATAATTGTTAAATGGGATTTCTAAAAATGACCCATTAAAAATTTGTTTCCTAAAATGTTTCAAATTAATTAAAATAAATTGTATAAATGTTCATTTATAAAATCTATATATCTATGATGGCTAAACAAAGATAGAAACAAACAATTTTAGCTAGCATAATAAGATAAGATAAATAAAATAAAATTAAAAATGTTTATATTTATTATTTATGTTATATTCATATCTGTTTTTTATTACATTAATAGAAGTGAATAAACCCAATATTATTCAATTTTTACCGACCGACGATAGTAAGGGATGTATTGTTTTCACACCAAATTTCACATGTGGTGATTTTTACATATCTCCACGAATCATGCATTTTGTATTGGTTTTATCCTCGGGAAAAATCATCTTCATTAGTTTTTTCTTAATTTTAAATTATAGGACGTCACCCACCCCTTCATGACGTCACAGCCAGCTACTACTTATATATTATAAATATAATAAAATTAAAAATATTTATGTTCTATGCCTATCTGTTTTTTATTGCATTAATAGACACATTTAAATTATTTGAAATTGTTTTTGTAGCTGGAAATTAATTTACTTCAAAAGGTCGGTTCGGTTCGGACCTGGCCACAGGTCAACTTATTTATTATTATTTTTTTATTTCTATATTTTTTCCCCACTCTCAATTAATTAACTATTTTATTAAATAAAAATTATAATGTATTTCTTTCTTTCTTGACTATATATTAACTTCTTTTATAACTATATATTATGCTCTACTTCTTTTAACTAAAATAATAATTATTATAAAAATTATGAAATATTAATTGTTTTGTGAATATTTTATTAATTTATTTCCTTATATCTAAATATTGGTGATACATTCATATACATATATATATATATATATATAAATAAAGATTAAATATCATTTGAAATTTGAATATATAACGAATTTAATTTGAATTTGTTTTGCTACTTAATTATGGTGTTATTGTTTATAATTGTAAAAAATAAATGAATGTGGTCCTCTTTGACTTCTTTATTGCTCTTTCCTTTTTATAGTAAAAGATAAATGTGATTAGATATTAGATAAAGAAATTTTGACATTAATATAATTTAAATGGGAATAATAAAAAGGAGTTCTATTAATTAATCATTTAAGAAATGATAGTGATTAATGACTCTTAAATGTTAAATACTTAATAAAGTTATTATAAATAAATAGGTATATGACAAATTTTCAGTTTTAATAACATTTTCTTCAAAATGTTCCGAGTCATTATTATTATAATGTTTATACAATTTTTGCAAATAACATCCGCTTCATTGAATTTAAGTATCCCTTCAAGAGAATATTCATATTTGATGTCAATCGCCTCGAGACATTTCGATAAAGCATTTCCAACGCTCGTTTATACGAATGTCAAATATAAATATATGAATGAATTGCTAGGCGAGATTCATAAGACAACAAACGGCGTTGAAATTGGAGAGGCTTTCAAAATACCTTATAATAAATATAACCAACTTATGATTGGTTATTCAGGTAATGGTAACTATTCTTTTAACTTAGAAGATCGTGTTTTGATCTATCTTGATCTCAGGGATCAAGAGGGGGAATATTTATGTGAAAAATTTTTCATTGATCATTTTCGTAATACAACGAAATGGAAATTATTTCGAACATTAATTTTATGTGAATTGAAGGGAAAAATTGAATTATGGTTAAGGGAGCCATGGTCGAAATATTTAATTACAAAAATAAACGATATTCGATATGCACATTTTAATAGGAGGACAAATTTACATCGTGCTCCATTTACGTTAGTTGCTGAGCTTGAAATTTTTACTACTAAATTTAGTGGAAAAATCGCCGCTTTTAGTGAATATTTTAAAAATTATTGGAATGGTACTTTAGTAAATAAAAGTGATTTGATATTGCAAATTTTTATTGAACCATTAAATGCAAAACCAGGTAAAATATGGCCAGAGGCATATACATCCACGTCCTTATGCGTTATTGTAAAAAAGAATAAATTCATTCCATCGTGGCAAGCGCTTATTCGATGTTTTCATTGGAAAATTTGGATGTTTTTGACAATTTTATGGTTAATCACGTCGTTCGTTTGGCGTCGACTCCATGCCAAGCAGAATTTTTATACCTGTTTAACGGATATGCTATGTTTATTTCTGACGGCGCCAATCAATTGGATGCCTGCTATTCAAACATTTGAATCCAGAATCATGTCTGGATCAATTATGTTAATATCAATAATTCTTATCAGTGGTGGATTACAATCCAAATTGTATTCGAATTTACAATCACCAGGAAGATATCCGCCAATTAATACATTAAGGGAATTAAGTGTTACCAATTTATCGATTCATTGTCAGTTTACAATGAATTGTTATTTGTTATTTCGAGACACCAAATATCCAGAACAATTTTTTCAAGAAATTGGTAAGAAAGTTAAAATTCCTTTTTATATTAATAAAAATGGCGAAGGTGTAATATTTCGTAGTAAAGCTAACATCAATGATGTATTTATTAAATCAAATCAAGCTCTTATCTACACATGCAGCAAGGCAAGGAAACTTATCTCGGATATTCCAAAGTATAATCGAGAACTTCACGTACTACACGAACATATCTTAACCATTCCATTATTTTTTAATGCCGGTTTTGGCACCTATACACAACCGCTGCCATTTAATGAGGAGATAAAACATATTCTGGGGTTATTTTATCAAACTGGAATTCCACAATATTTAGATGATCTTAATGAATGGACCAATTTAATGAAGGTTTTATTTCGAGAAGAACAAATTGAGACATTGAAAATATTCTCCTTAAAAGATCTTCAAATTGCTTTTCTTATTCTTCTTATTGGAATATCTTGTGCAACATTTGTATATATATTAGAAATTTTATCATCCATTAAAATATTGTAATAATATTATTAGAAAAAATTTATAAAAAAAAAAATAAGATGTTAAAGTAATAGATTAACATCAGTTTATAATATTGAAGAATATATTTATTTTTTTATTATTATAGTTGTGTGTTTATACTTATATTTATATATATCTACTCATATGTAGGGGAACCTGTTCTACTTTGGACTCATGATGATTTCACCGATATTGGCTGATATTAGTTTTAAGTTTTTGACAAAATTATTTTATCAATAACTTAACAACGTAATTTTTTATCCAAGGTATAGATATACAATACTTTTCAAAATACAACTGGTTTTCCTAGAATTTTTATAAAATTCAATTTTAAGAATAAAATTTTAAAAAAATTAATTGTTTTTAAAATAATTAGTTTTTATCTACGTTTTGTGGCAATTTAATGTTTTACAAAATAATTATTTCAAATATACCATTAAATTATCAGCAATATATTATAATATTTTTTTCAATCATTTCAAATAAATAATTATATACTTGACATATTTTATTAAATATAAAGTTTAATTCATATTTCAAATGAAAAACAAATAAAATAGTCAATATGGGAACTAAATATTACTAAATATCAATACTAGGAAATGGGATGTCAAAGCATTTGCCAATCATTATCAATCCATTACGCTAATTAAAATGGAAACATTTGTTGACTCAATTGAATTGATTGAGAGACGCTATTATAAATAATTTAATTTTTGCTAATAGAATTAATTAATTAATAAGTATGCTTAATTTTTAAAACTTTGAATGGATTTTAAGGAAAATATTGGTAAATTATATTTTGATCTTTCTTAATTTATTTCAGTTCAACGTTTATATTTATTTTATGTTTATGAAACCTGTCTATGCTATAAACACAAATTTTCGATGTAAGTACAAAAATATATAATTATACGTATAATAATATTAATAATAATAATAATAAAAAACGTTATAATAATAATAATAATTTTTCGATTTTTATTTAAAAATTCAAAAAATATTTATTAATTACTCAATATGAAATGATTAATGTAAAAGTTTTATTTTAATAATAAAATTAAGTTTAGATTTAGTTGAAATTATGTTTATTTAACTTGAAATTAGTATTAGAAAGAAAATAAATAAGATAATGAAAATATAAATCGAAATAATCCTTATAAAAGTACACTTATGACATCTAACGAGCAAATGGTGAATTACTTCTACAATTCCTAATTTTGTAATTTATCTTTGAAATAAAGAAATATGTATATGAAACATGATTTTTAGCTATTTATTTTACTTTTTAAGTTGAAGTATAAGATCTAATAAAAAAATATTGGGATAAATTCAAAATTGAAATAAATATATTTATATTAATATATTATTTTAAAATTTATTTTCATAACATTTTTTCTAGAGATACTGAACTGATACTTTCTTTCTTTATTAATTCAATTTTTTTTTATTTTCTTCTGAATATAACTGAATAAATGAAAAATATTTAGAATGATTGACATTAAAATATTCCTAATTTAATATAAAATTTCAATGGGTATAAATAATAAAAACATAAATATTTTTTTTAAAATTTATTAAAATACATAATATTCTTGTATTTATTTGAATACATTGAAAATATGAAAAGTTCCCTTGAAATTATTTAATAATCAGTTGTTGTTCGTACGTAAACTTTTCCAGATGGCATGGAAATTTTTTCCACACCTTTCGGGAATAATTTCGGTAAATCTTCATCTTTGACTGTCGGAAGAATCATGACTTTAGTCCCGGGCTGTAATCAAATAATTATAAAAATAAATTAACAATTATAATACAATTTCTTAATTATGAATATTTACAATAAAATATGGAATAATAAATAAATATGGAATATATATGCATAAGAATTTTATAAAAATCAAACCAAAGTGAATTTAAAAAATTAAATGTATTATAAAAATTTTAATAAGAAATAATTAAAATATTAATAATATATTTATATATATAGGAATATTATGAATGCAAAAGATAGTAAATACTGACTGTCCAGTTTGCTGGAGTGGCTACAACTGGAATACGATCCACTAATTGAAGGGAATCCAAGCATCGGAGAATCTCACTGAAAATACATAATTCATTTGAAATCTTTATTCTACAATTGTTGAAAATCAATTTCCAAAAAACATTCTATTATTTTATCAAATTTTAAAGTTAAAAAAACATATTTTAGTATTTTCAATTTGAATTAATTTCAAATATAATTGTTTCAATTATTTATTAATCAATTATTTTACCTATATATACGCTAGGAAATAAATTACATTATATAAAGATTATAAAAAACTGGTCAGAGATTAATAAATTAATAATTTAATAAAAATTATTCTAGAAATGACTTTTATAGCAAGCACATTTAATATACATTTGGAAAGTGTATATTAGAAGCAAATAATTAAAATAAATATAATACATACTCAACATTACGCCCAGTGGAAGCAGGATATTGCATGGAGAGTCTTAATTTATGTTTGGGGTCGATAATATATAAGGCGCGGACTGTCATCGCCACTTCGGGATTGTTTTTTTGTTGTTCATCAATCATATCCAACATAACAGCCAATTCCCGATGCTCATCCCCAATTATGGGATAAGGAAAGTCCCCGGGAATATCCTTGCAATAAGATTTGATATCCTAAAACAGTGGACACACATTTAATATGAATCAATTCAGCTGAAGTTGTGCTGGAGTTTGAATATGTTTCTATGTAAATTATTTTTTTTCAATAAATTTAAATACTTATATTATTAATAATAAATTTTAAAATTTGATTAAGTAAAAAATCTCATATTCTTTTAAAAATTCTTATTTCTTTTTTTAAAAAAAAATATGAAATTAAAATTATATAAATTTTATACTTACATTCACCCAATCTTTATGATCGTTAAGTTTATCTGCCGAATGAGCTAAAAGTTTCACATTTCGTTTTTTAAATTCAGGATCATGTACAGCAATTCGTCCAAGTTCGGTAGTGCAGACAGGAGTAAAATCAGCAGGATGAGAGAATAAAACAACCCATCTAAAAAAAAGGAATTTTATTACAAAAACTTACAAGAATATTCTTATATTTATGATACATATATTTTATAGCTTACTGAATTACAATCAAATAACTTTCATTTTGAATATTTAAAAAAATCATAATTTTTACTTGGTTAATAATTTTTTTTTTTTGTTTATTAGTTCAGAATCTTATCTATATTTTGTTACAGAAAGTTACATATATCAACAATTCAAATAATCTAAAATAAAGAATAGTTTAATCCAGTGATTCCCAAACTGGGAGCCGCGAAAAAATTATCTAATACTTGAAATTTTTGAACATTTCGTCCTTTTTTCAAATTTTTTTTCAATTTGTCTCTAAAAAATAAACAAAAAAAAAACCGTTTGTCCCGGTTTGGTGTTTTTGAAATATGGTGACCCTAGGAGCCGCGGAAAAAATCCTATGTTTTATGGGAGCCGTATACCGAAAAAGTTTGGGAACCTCTGGTTAAATCGATATAATTTATATTGTATCTCTCAATAATAATTATGCAAACTAACAAGATGAATTAAGATATGAAGAGAAATCCTAATTCATAATTTGTTTTTTAATTCTAAAAAATACTAAAACAAAAAAAAAAAAAATACTAAAACAAAAAAAAAAAAATACTAAAACGTTAAGTTAAATATTTTAATTATATTAAAAATATGTTGGAAATTTCAGTAAATAGTAAATTTTTATTCTGCTCAGAGACTAACCTTTTCCCTTATTTAACAAAAGCAATTAAATACAATAAAAACTTTTTGGTTTTATTATTGATTTTATTTATTTATACATTTGGGCAAAGAAAAAAAAACAAAGAAAAATTCAAGAGGTGATATATTAATATAATTTTGGAGGGAGAGAGAGATTCAGTCTTTTATTATTTTTCAATAAAAAATAATTTTATTTATATCGTTTTTCTGATGATAACTTTAATTATTTATTTAATCTAATGACGAATTGAAAATATAAATATTGTCTAAATATTCGATTTATTTTTTTAATGTAAACTAAAATGTTTACTAATGTTTAATGTTTATTTTAATGAAATAGTTTATTTATGAATTACTTTTCTTTAATAGATATGATTAAAGTAAATATTTCTATTAGACAATTGTGATAATTCTCAGATTTTGATATATATTTAAATATTTTATTCAAATAAATTTTAAAAGAATTAATTTTTAGATTTAAATAAAAAGAAAAATTTCATTGAATCAATCATAAGAAGATTATAGATTAAAATATTTAATTTAGAGAAATTATATAAAAAAAATAAATTTCATATGACTTTATATTTCTATTAATCAATTGAAATGTATATTTATATATAGCAATTTATATATAAGTGAGAGATTGAGAGATGAAAGGCTATTTTTTACCATAAACTATCTTCCATAACTTATCTATGGAAATTATTTAGTAAAGATTATTTATGTTTTATTTCATGAATCTTTCACGTGATACAAATGCATAGTTATCATAGATAAACTAGTATTTTATTCTATTAAACTTTTATTGTTCTTATCAAACTGGTTTTTTTTATCTAAATAAAAATGCGATATTATGATAAAGATTTGATAATGAACATTTTATTTCATATATGTTTTTCAATTTATTATTTTACCTTATTTTATTATTAATAACTTTTTAAAACTATTAATATATTATTTATTTTTTTGTAAATGTCGATGAATAATAATATATTAATTAGAAAAATATTTATAAATAGCTTAGGATGGAAATTGAAGAGAATGATTAAGTATCGAGTGTTAAATAAATACATACGAGGGTGGGATGAAAAGTTTCCGACCTGACCAAGAAAATCGATGTTTTTAAATTTTTTTTTTGCTATATTTTTCAACATAATCTCCATCAACACTGATATATTCTCATAACGGTGTTCTAATTAATTTAATTAATTAATAAATTATTTAATTAATTAATTAAATTTGATTTAATTTAATTTAAGTCTCATCAACAGTTATGAATCGACGCAAAAATTCGTTTGGATTACGCCTAAAGCGCAAAATTGTCGTTAGAAATGATTTTTCGAAGCAATTTATGGTCTAACGTTAGGAAATGCGGCACCCACATTGCACACAGCTTTCCATATTCAAATGGTTTTGCAAAATATTTCGCACATGTTCAGCTGACATCGTACAGGTTTCAGCTATCTTGAATTTTGAAAAATAAAACAAAAAACAATTTGAAAAACATCGTTTTTCTTGGTCAGGTCGGAAACCTTTCAGACCACCCTCGTAGGTGCGGCTATGAACTTTCAAGTTTAATAGCTAGGTAGAAATTGGTAAATGGATTTATGAAAAAGGGATTATCTATCTCTTTAAAACCCATCCCCCATAAGGAATATATATATTATATATATATAAATAGTAGAAATATATATGTATGTATACATATTTCTACTATTTTTGTTTTTATTTAAATTAATTAAATTAAAATAAATAAATTTATTTAAGTAAATTGTAAAAAGTGATTGTAAAGTAAAATGAAAGCTTTATAATTTCTATAAAATTTTTTAATAATTGAATTGATCTCGATAACTAGTTTTCCTCCTAGTATTGATATTTTATATATAATAGAATTTAGAATTTTTATTCAAGGAAAACTTCTTTCCTCAGCTCCTCAATTTTCTATTTAAATACTGGCTGCTCAGACCGATTTCGGCGCTCTTCGCACCTGGTCTGTGTGCCAAAGGTTTTCATCCATTTTGTTTCAATCAGTATATTACATAAAACATTCATTTCTTATTGTGTTTTTATTTAAAATATATTTTAATTTAATCAATAAATATATTATATATTATATATTATTATTGTACATACATATATGTTATATCTATCTATCTATCTATCTATCTGTTGGCTCTACAGTACTCGAAAGGTCTTAGTTGCAGCAACCACATTTCTCCTGACCAGGGATGGCGAACCTATGGCACGCGTGTCATATATACCATCTCTCCCACGTCCTTTCCTACATTGTCCATCCACCGAGCCTCCTTGGTCTTCCAAGCGGGCGTTTCCCAATCGGTCTCCACACCAATAAATTTTTCGCTATTCTTTCCTCTCCCATTCTAGCCACGGGTCCTGCCCATTCTAGCCTTCTTGATTTTATTACTCTATTATATCTGGAGATACATAAAGGACATGCAATTCCTCGTTATACAGTCTCCGCTGCTCAAAAACTCTAAATCTACCCTCGTCTCCCAAGATCATAGACCATGGCTCACACCCATAAAATACTCAAGTACTAAATTAAATAAAATTGGCGATAGTGCGTCTCTTGTTTTAACCCATTCAGAATTTCGCAAGTTTTCGATAATTCATTTCCATTACTACCATCACGACAAACTTGAAGATCAAAATTGGAAAAAGTTTATCCCGATCTATTGAGTCATACGTATGTTTTACTAAAGTCTACAAATAATTGGTTAACAGAAATATTGAATTTGCGTTTTTTTCTCTAATATTTACCTTAATGTAAATATCTGATCTAATAGTTCAAGGAATTCAAGGATATTTTTTTCTTTGTGTTTATATAAAAATTATAATTAATATTATAATATATATATATAAGTGATGTCATCTTGGCAGATGGATTATTATTATAGAATGTTGACTTAGTGATATAATACTTTCAATCCATTTATATCTCGTTTGTATTATTATTATTTAGAACAAGTGTTTTTGACATGCGACCGTAAATCTTAAATCATTTTATCTCCAGTAATAATATATATATATAAGTTCTATATGACCTTGCAAAGAACTTTTGGTAAATAATTTCAAAGATGTCTTCTGATCATGATACTCGTGCTTCTCGTGCTTGTGCTTTAGCAAAGCAACGTTTAAATAAAATTGGAATACGTCAATTGATTCGTTTCTTATTATTAATTGTTTGTACAATAATAGTTGTTATTCAGGCAAGGAAATTATAAAATAAAATGTTTTTTCTGTTTTCATATTTGAAAAAAAAAAAAATTGTTAAAATAACTAAGTTTAATCATGTTTGATTAACATTTGCTTTCTAGCACTGATGAAAATTAAAAAATAATAATGTTTTAATAATTATGAAAAATAATAATAGAAATTAAACTAGGTATTTATAAAAATTTTGTTTCAGCTTAGTGAATGTTTTTATAAATTAAAATATCCACCTGTATCAACACATTCAAAAGCATCTTTTAATGATAGTTTATATTATCCAGCACTTACTATTTGTAGAGTTCCAGCTTATAAAGTCAAAGTACTAAAGGTAACACAATTAGCTTGTTAGTATTTTAAAGTAAATAACAAATCAAAAAAGTGAATAAAAGTGAATGATGAATTTGTTTTTTTAATTTAATTTTTGGCAAACAAAAATCAATTGTTTCAATTACAAAATCCAGTTTTAAATTAATTTATTCATATTATAGGTATATTAATTATGTTATAATTTCAAATTTATTTTTAGGAGTATAATCTTGGATTTGGAATTGCTTATACATCCGAATGGAAAAAATTTCCATATGAAACGCATACATTACAACAATTTTGGGAAGAAGCAACTTATAATTTAACAGAAATTACAACTGTCTATGCTCTTTATAAAGATAAAAAACGTAAATTCCTTTCAATTTCCATAATTTGTTAACATTATAATATGATAAACTACATATCCATAACTGAAGTAAGACAAAAGGAACACTATATTAAAACTTTTGGAAATGTTTGTATTTTTTAGATGTTAATATCAAAGATTCAATTCATTTTTATAATGGCCGTTGTTTTACATTCATCCCACTCGTTGCTATGCGAATGACTGGCAGCGATTTTGGTTATAGAATTCTTTTGAAACGTGAAATTGAAACATATACAACAAAATCTTATGGGTGGAATATATATATCCATGAAATTGGCGAACAATGGTCAGGTAAATTAAATTACTTGCTATTCACACAAATTTATTATTATTTATATTAATTATCTATAATTTGTTGTCTTACAAATTTTATATATGAAAATTGTATAGAATATTTTGAAATACAGCATCAATACAGAATCAATTAGTAGTAATAAACAGGTTATATTTTCCAAATGAAAATTTATTAAAAATAAAAAATACAAACATATTTTTAAATATAAAACGAATTGTTCTGGACTTATATGAATCTACATATATAAACGCGTCTATAGATTTTGAGTACATTCAACTTTCTATTTAAACAAGTCAATTATAATCAGAATTCTTTTTTTTAAAGTTTATCTTGTGCATTTTTTTCTGATGAATCTATTTATCAAGATTATTTGCCAGAAAGAAAAAATCTTTAAAATATAATTTGATTTTTATCATTTATGTACATAATAAATTAGTGTGAGATAAATGTAATTGAACCTAAATTAATATTCATATATATATATAATAATATATTATATTCAAAAAGTAATTGATTTGTATTCCAAAAAAAAAAAATTATCGATAAATTTTGCTTAACAATCATTTACTTTTTTTTTCAAACCCAAGAAAAATTGATTTTATTATGAAAAGGTTTTTTTAATTATTGAATAAATATTTTTTTTATTTACAGAATTCAGTCGTGCTTCCCATCGACAGGAGAGCGTGTTTCTTGGTTTAAAAGAAGAGTTAAATGTGAAAATCACTGCAAAACATTATTCTATGTTGAAAGCCCTGGGAAATTCATGTGAAAATAGTTATTCTTACAATATTAATGAGGAATGACCAGTTTGTTTAGAAGCTTTTAATTTTATGATAAAAAATAATAATTTATTTTATTTCGTTATCAATTTTTCAAGTAAATAATTGTTGAGCTCTCTCCGACGCCCCTTATATCTGAATTATGGTTTATCTCTTTCGAAACTCGAAAACACACACATTTCTCCAAGTGTCCCTATCCTATAAGCTACACCCATCCAACTCCTAATTTCTCCTATCTCTCTTAAGTTCCTACATTGTCTGCCCATCGGGTTCTTGGTTTTTCAACTGACTTCACTACCAATATATGTTTCGCCATTCTTTTATTTCCCATTCTAGTCCATTAATTGCTCGATTAATTTTTCTACGCTGTCTTTAATTGTAATTGCCGAATCTCCTATTATATTTATGTCAGTGTTTTTACTGGAATCGTAAAGTAAATAGCGTTATAAGAAATTTGAAAAAATTACTGTCTAAAGAAGTTACAATTTATTTTTAAGCCTATTTTTTAGTTTAAGCTCAGTGACTTAGGGACTTAGACTTAAGATCGAGATACAAACTTCATCCAGTTTATAAAAATTTAGAATAAATGAATTTAATTGCTAAAAAGAATGCAAAGAATCTAAATCCAATAAAAAAAAATATTCAGAGAATATATCTATATAAGTACTATATATTAATAGTAATGAAAATAATTTTTTAAACAAAGTCCTGGTGTTGATTTTTAATCATAAAATTTTATATTTATTACAGTGTGAAGAAAAATGCCTAACTGAAAGGCTTCTAAATACAGTCAATTGTTCTACGCCTTGGTTACACATGGTACAATATCTTCCTCAGTGTTCATCAATCGAAGATATATATAACATTACAAAATATTATATAAAGTAAATAATCTTTTTATAAAACAAAAACTATATAAACATTTAATTTTTAATAATTAATTTTATCAATATAGTAACGATTATAAACAAATTGGTTTTCAAAATTTAATTAAAAATGAAGAAGACGAAGAAGAGATAGAATCTGATAATAAACCGATATGTAGTTGTTCACGAAATTGTCGAACAACCATCTACAGGGTTGAGGTTGATGACAGAAGAAGCCTAGACTCTGAAAATTCAGCAAATAGCCAAATTAGAGTATTTTTCAGTTCAAATATGGTAACAACTATCGAGGAACATAAAGGTATGGAAATTGAAATTGAATTCGGTGACCTTAATAAAATACTAGTTCTAATTTAAATAAAGATTTCATTTAAGGATTAATTCGTATTTGATATGTTCATATATATTCTTTTCAATTATTTAAAACAATTAGGAATATTGAATTATTGGTTATTATTTTAGGATATGATTGGTCTTTATTTATATCAGATCTTGGCGGATCCCTTGGATTTCTTCTTGGATTAAGTGTTTTAGGTATCGTTGGTATTTTCGAACGGGTTTTCGAACTTTGCTGTTGTGTTGTGTTATATTCACAAGGACCCATTGAAGAAAGGTAAATAAAAATAGAATGTTATCAATTTAAAAAAAAAAAATTGAATTTCACTTATATTAAAACCTAATTCATAATTATCATACATTAAATTGTTGATATTTAGAAAAAAATACTAAAATTCTTAGATTATATAAATGGATATTTAATAAATAAATAGAAAAACAAAAGCATTTTAATAACTTAGCAATTTAAATTATCCATCTAGACAATAACTTATTATTCCTATTTGGTTATTACACACGTATATAAAGATATATTAAATTAAAACTCATTAAGAATACCAAAAAATATATTCCTGGTGAGTTGACAATCACAACCCTGATTATATGTATATTAAACTTAAAATATGCTTAAGTAAAAAAAAAGAAAACAAATGTAAATAAAATTTAATATAATTAAGTAAAATTGTAATAGCGTATCAATAAATGATCGCAAAAGAAACAATTTAATCTTGTAAATATTGTAACTTGCATCTTTTGTATGTTCTGATAATCAACTATTGTAAAAATTTTGGCTGATAAACATACCCTTTAAATTGAATTGGGTGTGTGGGTAGCGAACCTGCCTCACATTCACATGGGTTCAAGTCCCGGGCCTGGCAAGGGAATTTCCCTAGCTGGGTCAACCCAGCCTCCAGGAACAACCTTGGGGAAAAGCTACTTGATAGCGCCTCCGATCAAGAAAAATTAAGGTAAAGGTTGAGAGGACTGATCATAGGACACCTCATTGATAGAACCGGCTTGATAGGTGTTGTCCTTGCGTAGGACGTACAAAGTCAGAGGTTTTTTTTTTTTTTTTTATTACATTTCACCAAATAATAGCGGTGTAGACAAAAATTGAATTTTATATTTTTATTGTTTTGTTTTAGTAAACCAAAACCTCCAAGAATCAATAAAAAAATCAATATTTTCGATCTTCAAGAAGATTCCTATTATAATAATTATTAAGTAATTAATATATTTAATAAGTATATAATATATCTACATTCTACATATAAGAATAATTCCATTATTTATAATTTATTAAAATGATCAAATAAATAAATAAACTATTAAGCGAATTTTACAAACAAGCAATAGAGTAAAATTTTTAATTTTTTTATTCTTTAATTAACTAAATTATTTATGGTGAGCTAAAGTGGAAAATTTTGGTTGATATTATTTCTATTTGATAGCAAAGTAGAACCATTATATGTTACAAATAATAATAATAAGAAGAATTTAAGAAATTTACTTATATACATATATCTAAATACAATAAATTTCATTTAAATAAAATAAACGATTCTATTTATTTATTATAAAATTAATTAATTAATATTCAATTCACATTTATTTGATTTAAATGAATATCGGCCTTGAACCTTCTAAAAGGTCTCTTACAACGCACATATCGTTGAATTTATTAATAGACATTCATTAAATAAATAAAGCGATGGATGTTATATAATACTGATAAAAAAAAGAAAAATATTGATAAATCTAATATTGAGATATTAATAATTTTAAATGAAAATTTCTAAAAAAAATTTTTTTTAGTAGCACTTTTCTTTATTTAAAATTAAAAGTAAAAATCATCTAATTAATAAAATAATTTAAAATCATATTGGTGATATATAAATAATTCAATGCTTATAAATGTAGGATGAAATTGAATAATTTTTTTGTAGATGCAAGTATCAAACCGGTTTTGGAAGACTTGATTCTGATTCGAGCTATTTATAAACCAACCACACAAGTCCATCGTTGGTTCATTTAATATTTTATACCTTAAATACAAAATATTTGTATCTAATTCAAATCTTAAAATAATAATTATTTTTATAGACATTAATAAATTCACTGATTTATTTTATTTCAACGCAATTCAGAATAACTTCTATAAAAGTGATGCAATTTTTAAATTATAGGAGACTTATCAGAGATAAAAGTAATATTTATTTATTATATATGTATTTATCAACAATATTATTAATAGGAGTTATTTTTTCGAAATATTTCATAAGAAATTTATTGACATTATATTATCAATTACTATAAATTATTACGAAAATATATATATATCTAAATAAAATGTATTTTATCTACTTATATGATTATAACTATTAAAATAAAATATTATACCAGGGAATTTCAAAAGATTTTGATAAAAACTTGATATCTAATATGTTATTTGTTTATGATATAAGGGTAATAGGGGGGTAAGGGTAAGGGTAATAAGGGTACAGAGGCCAGTCTTGGGCACAAAATTACAGCTGACAACTTTATCGACACGATGCTTAAAAACCAGGAAAATTGGGACAAAGTTGCTGGCATGTGCAGAAACATCATGCAGAAAAAAGATTTAGAAGAGCATTTGGGGGCTCACATAACATCCACGCCCCCTTAAAGGTCTTCCTCCTGAGCAATGTTCGCTACAGTTCCGGGAGGAGTATCATCCTATGGGAGGAAGGTTTTAGTCGGTAAGAGTCCGACACTACTCGAATAACATCCTTCGAGTGTCCATGAGGATTTCCCCCTTCCAAAAAAAAAAAAAAAAAAAAAAAAAAAAAAAAAGGGTAATAAATAGGTAGATACGAGTATAATATGTATTTATAATAATAGATCAACATATCCATTTATTTCATTAATATTTATTAATTAATAAAAAAAAAATTAGATTTTTCGATCATCAAGTATTTATATATACAATATATATCTTTCAATATTATTTTACCGGTCCGCCGACTCGAGTTCGAGGGTTCAAACCTCGCCGAGTGCATCGATATATATAAAAATAAATATAAATATAAAAATATAAATATAAATAAACAAATCTGTGAAGGCTGGCTAAAATGGTGATATTTCGAAGGCCAAAAAAAAAAAAAATAAAAAAATAAAAAAAAAATATTATTTTGGATGTGTGGCACCACAATTTTTAAATTCATAATTTTTTCAGAAAAATATTTTAATTATTTATTTATTTAGAAATTAAACTACAGTGATTAAAAATACTACTTAGTTTAATTAAAAAAAATAAATTAAATACTCACGATGATCCTTGCCAATCGTAGAATTGGATTGGACCCTGAGTAGTTTGGGCCTTGAAGTTTGGAACTGTTGATCCAAGACGCATCTTTATATTGAAAGGAATGCTAGGCTGTAGTCTGAGCAAGTTAGAGAGACTGTCGAACTGCTTTTAAAGAAACATGATTATACAACGCTCTAAGCCTTGAAATACAAAGTAGGGATAAGGATCTGGTGGAGAGGGAAAAAGTACAAAATAAATAAATATTATCTATTAAATATTAATTTAAAATTTTTTCAAACCATTATATAATTTGTATACATATAAATTAATAATAATTAATTCAAGATAAGATTTTAACTATATTATATTAATCAAAATTCAATTATAGAGGTTTGGGAGGGGGAAAAGTAAATTATTTTAAAAAAAATGTATATTTTTTAACTTATATTTTTGATTATCTTTTTTATATCTATAATTCTATTAAAATTGCTTTTTTTTAATTATTTAATCTTTTGTTAGTTTGCCTATAAGATAATTTTTTTTAAATAATCATTGCTAAATTCAAAAATGTTGATAAAAATTATCTGCCCATCAAGACTTTCTGTTCGGCTCGAATCACTTCTACTGTGGATGATTTTTTGATGGGTTTCATTGCAAGTTTTTAAAATCTTGAGCGGGATAAACAAAAAATCTCGAGTCGTTTCGTTATTCGATGAATTTATCGAATTTAAGAACGATACGAATCGAGATGGAATTTTTTTTTTCAAAAAATATAGAAGGTATTTAGAGATTATATTTTAAAATGAAGTCTATTAAAAACGTATATAAAAACTCATTTAACATGACATGTTATGACTAGCATTGACCCAATATCAAATATTGAATTAATAATTCAACAATTGATTAAATATTTAAGTTTTGTATTTTATTTAATATTAACAATTTTAAAATTATTCAAAATCAAGTAGGATTTTACAGTGCACATCTAAATCTAGTCTAAGGTGGACTAATATTGAAGTAATACACATTTTTTGTTTGTTAATTGAATGCATTAATAATTTATATTTTCATAAATTGTTGTTGTAATTTATTTTTTTTTTATTATCTATTTGAAAAGTTATTTTTATTTGATATTACTATTTAATTTATTTCATTATTTTTCCAATATGCTAGAATATTAATTTAATAAATCATGAACCAAGGATTTAATATAATCAAAAACAAATATTTCATTAATTAGGTTTTTATTAATAAAACTTAAGAAAAGTAAAATTAAAGTTTTTTATAATTGCCTAACGATTTTATAGAATTTATTGATTTTAATTTTCATTTCTTCATGAAATGAGGAGTTCCATTGCATTTTTCTTTACATGTAATAAAAATTGCTTTATCCACTTTTTTTCCTTCAACAACTTCTTTTTCTCCAATGTACATTTTATCTTCTTCAATTTTTTCTAAAATATCAATATTACTTGTTTCTTTCTCACCAATGTATATTTCATCTTCTTTATTCATTTTTACTTTCTCTCCATTATTGGTTTCTTTCTCACCAATGTATATTTCATCTTCTTTATTCATTTTTACTTTCTCTCCATTATTGGTTTCTTTCTCTCCAATGTACATCATTTCTTCTTCATTGATATTTACTTCCGTTTCATTATTTGTAATTGTTACAACATTTTCGACTTTATCCATCACATTTATCACATTTCCATTGATTGATTCTTCGTCTCCAACAATTTTGGCTTTCTCTTTATTTGGAATTAAGGTTTCTTCATGGTTTAGTTTTTCTTTCTCACTAATTACTTTTTCATCCCCATTTATTTGTTGAATATCCTCTTTTGTTATAATTTTAGGATAATTGATTATAGGAATATATTCATGTTGAATACGTCGCCGCAAAGAGAGCATAAATCCATTTGGTTCGGGTGTAATATTAATTGAATTTTTCATTTTCATTGGCAATGGGGTGTCATGGTTTGGAATAAATTCAAAATGACGCAATATAATACTTAATGCTGTTTTAATTGCTATTCGAGCGAATGGAAGTCCTGTTAAATAAATAAGTAAAAATTAATTGAAATTATTTTAGAAAGAAACTTTATTTAAAATTGTACCTAAATGTAAAAAAAAAAACTACGTAAGGACATAGTTATTGGCAAACAGTGGTGTTGTCGAGACAGAACGCTCCGGAACGTCGTTCCGGTACTTCCTTTTTGGGCAGGAACGCGTTCCGGAACTAAAGATGATTTCTGATAACAAGAATTGGCTGACGTATTGAAAAAAAATTAAAAAGAATTGCTGATTTTTTTTCTCTAATTTTTGACGAATTTTTTTTATGTATTATTATAAACAAGGGTTTGAACCGAACCCGAACCGGAACGCACCGGCTTGTTTTTCCGGAACGCGTTCCGGTAAAAAAAAAATTAGCACAACACCACTGTTGGCAAAGATAAATGATAAAAATCATTAAGTTAAGGTGATGATATTGTTAAAAAATATATCACTCCCAATAATTAAATATAATATAACAAATTTAAAAAACTCATCAAACATCTGACATTGATTGGAAGCGTTAGAAGTGCAAGATATACGTATATACTTAAAGTAATCAGAGTAAACGTTACTTAATTAAATTATGAAATTAAAAGATGAAATAAGAAAAGCTGTTTCTCCTAAAGTTTAAATTCACTAAATGTAATAAAATAAGGATAAAAGAAGAAGATTTATAAAAATGTTAACATTACTTTTTACTTTGATTTAGTTTGCTAACATTTGTGATTGCTACATTTTGCACTGAGTTTACATAGATACAACGAATTGGTTCATTTAATATAATAATTGTAATATCTATAAAAAAATTGTGAAACGAATGTAACGAGTAAGATTTGAATTAAAGTTAATGAGCCTTTCAAGATAGCTTTTAAGAGAGCTTTTAGATTAAGAGTTTTTTTACGTTAAATATACATATATAACTTAAATCACATTTAAATAGCTAGTGAAGGGATCGGAAAAGTGAAAATTGTAATAGCGAAAATGTTCAAAATATAACGATATTTTCTGAAATGGATCTTATCACTTTTGCAGCGTTGCAGTTACACGTTTAAGCAGTTGAGTCTTAGACCTCAGTTTAATGCAATAACAAAGAAAAGGCAAACGAATTATGAGAGTTTATATATAAATATATGAACTATTACAAAGGTAAATATGTATGATCAATAGTTTTTTATGTCAATTACTTCATTTTAATTACTACTTTACTTTTTAATACTAACATACGCGGCCGAAACAAGAACTGACACCACCAAAACATTAGAGATGATGGTAGTCTGCGAAATGAAATCATTGAGAAGAATCGTGGGTAAGACAAGGATGGACAGAATTAAGAATGAAGATATCAGGGAGAAGCTAGTTCTTGGGTCCAAAGAAGGAGGGCATAGTGGAGTAAACACGTATTAAGAATGAATGAGGAACGGTTGGTAAGGAAAATACATGACAACGTTCCTGCAGGAAAGAGAAGTCGTGGTAGACCAAGAAAGAGGTGGAAAGACGCTCTGGATTGAACAAGTCCTAGACCTAAAAATAAGAAGAAGACTTTTTAATGACTAGATTTACATACCTGTACATTTCCTTGGTCCAGCACCAAATCCTAAAAATATTTCATCTAAATTATTACTTTTTGCATTATCATTTTCATTAATATCAATAAAATTCCTCTTTATATTTTGGTTTTTTTCAAATCTTTCAGGAATAAATAATTTTGGTTGAGTAAAAATATTTGGATCTTGATGAAAACCATAAACGGGTATATGTATTCTTTGATTTTGATCTACTGTATATGCACAATCTTCTTCGGGTGATGTAATTATAAATTCTTTATCACATATACGTTCTAAATCTAAAACCACAGGGTAACGACGAAGTGATTCTACAATAAACATAAATGATTAATTACATTAAATATAATATATATATATTAATTAAAAATTTTAAATTATAATAAATGCAATATATTATACAATTTTACATTAGAAATAGTTTACAAAATATATATATATAGTTAAAAATTAATATTTTGCCTTTAATGACACAATCCATATAATCTAATCTTTGTAGACGATCGTAAAAGATATCATCCTTTTCATCTTTTGTATAAGTATTCTCTCTGATCATTTCAAGAAATAATTTTTCTTGAATATGAGGATGTTCAGCAAGTTGCATAGCGATTAATGACAAACAGGTAGACACGGTATCAAAACCCTCCAGGAAAAAAAGTAACAATTGACTAAAGATGAATTCATCTTCTAATTCTGTAATCAAAAAAAAAAAAAAAACAAAATAAATTAATTAATTTTTATATTCATTAACAGATTTATCTAGAAATAATTAACTTGTATTTTTTATCCAGGAATTATTTAGGAAACCACGATCATGGTAATTAAAAAGTTTTATTTTTTTATTGAAAAGCTGAAACTTACCTGGTCTTTTTTCTACCAACATTTGTAATAAATCATCACGTATAACTTGGCCTGACTTTCTTTGTTTTAATTGTTCAGCAAATAAACTAACAAGATGATTCTCGGATTCTTTTAAGTACACACCATATGGAAAGAAAAACTAAAAAACAAAAAAAAGACAGTAAGGTAACAGAAAAATGTGCATTTTTAAATATAAATATTAAAAAAAATACCTCTGTTAGAACTTTAGACCGTTCAACTGATAAACATTTAGAAATTTTGGAACGAGTAAAAACACTTGTTAAATTTTTGACGTGTTTGTAATTTTCATTTGCCATTTTATCATCACTAAATGAATTTTGCTCAATTCCAAATGCACAAGTGAATATACTATCATTTACAAATCTTGAAAAGATATCTTTTACATCTAACGACACTTTCAATTTTTCTGAAAGTTATAATTATTATAATAAATATTTGTTTCTTAGCAAGAAAAATAAATAAAAAAAAAATTGTTATAAATATAAAGATCATTTTAATAGGTATTGACTTTTTAAGTTTTATTCCTTTGAACTGAAGCTAATAGTACGTAATAAATTTAAAAAATATACTTAATAAATTATTTAAAAGAACAATTTAATATTATAATTTGTGTTAGATAACACAGTTTGCTTAAGTCTAAGCAAGAGCACAATACTTGAGAACGATAGCAGAATAAGCAATCGAAAAGTTGTACAATTATTATTTTAATTTAATAAATAATATTTACAAATAATGTAGTCTTTAAATCAAAATCCCTTTAATAATTATAACAAAATCAACAAAAGTTTTAATAAATATGTTAGATAATTTATTATTATTATTTTTTATTGTTTTTAGCTAAAAATAAATAACTAACTACTTTTAAAACAGTGTAAATATTTGTTTTAAAATAAAGTTAAATATTTGGAAAACGGGAAAAATGGTAGATGAGGGATTGTTTAATAGAATGAATTTCTTAATCAAAATGAAACAAGATTCAATCAAATATTCTGAGTGGAAATTTATATTGATCCGACAATAATGAATTTTATGTAAAAACTAAATTTCACAATAATAACTTGCACAAAGGATTTTTTCACGTTTATTCTCATGGATCGTTAATGTATAATAAATTGATTATAGGGATATATTCACTTACTTTCATCATATTTATCTTTAAATTGTTTTTTTTGGGAAATTTTTTTCTCATCATGTATGCTTAATAAATATTCATCCAAGTTTTGTGCAACAGGCACTAAATGTTTTAAATGATTCTGAAGATGTGTATCATTAAATGACAATACAAAGTATTTTTTCATTGAACACCATTCTAAATCTACAAAATGCATAATAATTAAATAGAATATTTTTTTTTAAACATTTTTACTAATAATGTATGTTTGTCGGTATGTTAATATTTAAGTTAAGTTAATTTATTTATTTTGACCGGGAGTTTAGCCGCGAGGTTATAATGACCGGTCCGCCGACTCGAGTTCGAGGGTTCAAACCTCGCCGAGTGCATCGATATATAAATATAAATATAAATATATATAAATATAAATAAAAAATAAAAATAATAAACAAATCTGTGAAGGCTGGCCAAATGAATGGAGATATATTCCGAGAAGGCAAAAAAAAAAAAAAAAAAAAAAAAATAATAATTATTTATTTATAAGTAATTGTTTCGAAAATATAAAAATGATACTTTTTTGTAGATACAAGCTCGTTAAATGGAATTGTTCTTGGTCCATCAATTCCTGATAATTTGTTATATCTAAGCAGCCTTTATCTTTAAGAATCTTTTCCATTGTTTTTTTTTTGCAAATGCTTAAAACTGGACAATCCATATCGTACCAACCAACAATCCCCAGTGGGTTATTTTTCCCTTCTTCATAAATAGAAGATATTGTTTCCATACTATAACAGAACAAGAGAGTATTTTATAATTATACTTCAGTTTTCTAATGGTGCAAGTGAACTTGGCCACAGCAACCACATTTCTCTCACTGAATTTAACGTGGCGGTGATAAGCCAATAAGGTTACAAAAAATACATTAACATTGAAATGTATTCTCTGAAATCTTTTTTTTTTTATATATTATTGCTTTTTCAACATTAAATCATTTTTTTTTAATTGATTTGCCTTGGCTTATAATTTTTTTACACATATTTTGTGTATATAATTAAGTAAGATAGATTTACTTACGGGGTTTGAAATCCAAAAAATGCTGAAAAATTATTTCCAATAAAAGGAAGTGGAAAAGCTAACGATTTTACGCCTCTTCTTTTAAAATAAGTATAAAAGTATAAATAATAAATAAAGAAAATCATAAATATTATTGAAATTAATATAACCATGTTCCAATAAAATGCAAAATAATTTCTAGGCATTCCCATCAACTTCAGTGTATATTCATAAGCACTTTCGATTATAAAATTAAATTCCTTGGTGCCATTCAAATTTTCAAACAATGAAGGTGTAACTTGGTACATTTTAACAACTCGGCTCTAACAGAAAAAATGACCGAGAGGTCAGTCAATGATTGGGAAGAGAAGGGAATTTCGCAGAAAGAATAATTAAAGATATTTCGAATTTATATAATAAATAGATTAATACACACAAACACTGGTCAAAGTATTATTATTTCATATTAAAAAGAAAAATTCTTAAAATATTAGTTTTTGAATAAAAATAATACTTATAATTTAAGGAATTATATCGAATTACTAGAATATATTATATAAATATTAAAAAAAATTTAATAAATACTTTCAAATTAAAATAAAAAATGAAAAATTTACAGGAATATTTTTATACTTTTTTTTATAAATTTATAAATGATCTATTATCTTATTTTTTCATTTTTTTATATTTTTTATCTTCAATCTTTTTTAAAAAATAATTTAAATATTTCTTTGAAGAAAACTGGGTTTCAATCCAAAATTCAACCTCATCTCATTTTAATATGGGATAAATAATTATTTGGCTATTATTATATGGGTGTGAGCCATGGTCTATGACCTTGGGGGACGAGGGTAGATTTAGAGTTTTTGAGATGTCCTTTATGCATCTCCAGACATAATTAGAGTAATAAAACCAAGAAGGCTAGAATGGGCAGGACCCGTGACTTGAATGGGAGAGGAAAGAATAGCGAAAAATTTATTGGTGTGGAGATCGATTGGGAAACGTCCGGTTGCAAGACCAAGAACGCGGTGGGTGGATATTGTAGGAAAAGACGTGAGATAGAATGAAGAAAATAGGAGTTGGATGGGAGTATTTGGAGGAATGTTGTTGCTGCGGCAAAGAACTTTCGAGTTCCTTAGACCCCACAGAGATAGATAGATAATAATAATAATAATTAATTGACTTGTTTTGGTGGGCAATGAAGTTTATAAACTTTGAAATCATATCAAAATTAGAAATTCATTTTATTTTGTAAAATATTGTTTTTTTTCTTTTTACTATCTCGTAAGAGATAGTATTGCGATCACGAAAATTTTGATGTTTTTATACGTTTTAAAGGTTCCTGAATCATTTTCACTAAGGTTGAGAAAATGTCTGTGTGTGTGTATGTGTGTGTGTGTGTATGTATGTAACCAAGATTACGCAAAAACGGTTTGAGCTAGAATGATGAAATTTGGTACATGGGCATTATTCAAAATTCATAGTTTTGAGAAATGTAGCTCAACCGGAAGAGAGTCATTACCTACAACGTTGTGATTTGTTTTCTTCTAAAGTGACCGTAAAATTAAAGATATATGTTTGATAATTTTTCACATGATTAAAAATTGTATAAAACTGCTATATATAAAATTTCAGGTTGATTGAATCGCTGAAAGTACCAGAATTAATTTTTTAACACTGCAAATCTCACACGCCAACACGTGACGTGGTGCCATCAACAAACAGCCAAACATGCGCTGGTTTAATAAATATTATTTGTTAAATTATTATTAATTAAATTAAATTTAAATATAATATATTATGTTATTTAATCCAATTCAAATTGCGAGATAGTCGAGTGGAGACACTCCAGCTAATTGTGTTTTAAACCAGTTCCAGCCACCCTAAGTGATGAAGATTGGAGAAAACTATAATCAAGAAAATGAGAGGAGAGAAATAAAAATTGAAAATTGAAATCATTAATAATATTTGAATTATTCTTCTTCTATTCTATACTATTGGAGTATTTTTAAAAGTAAAACTATTTAAAAATTAAATTTGATTAATTATATTATGTTGGCTGGTTAAAGAACTACATTGTAATCATTAATAAGAAAGTAATAACATATTCTTATTCTTGTAATCCATTAGTTTCTATAAATTGTACTTATTTAATATATGATGAATATTGATAATGTCGTTTTGAATATATGACCTACTATAAAAGCATTATTTATATGAATATTATGATCGGTTGCCTAATATATTATTATATTCAAGAATTTTCCTCATTCTTTCTCTCTTTTTATTGTATCATAGAGCACTTTTATATATTTTTACATATTTTCTCTCATCTTTAGTCCCCTCTTGGAGCATTATGGATTTTATTAGTTCAATGCAAAGAATTTTGCGTTTATCATTAATATTTGGATTATGCCCGGTTATTGTCCGTGGAAAAGAATTCAATCGTCGTTTTATCCAATCGAAAATATTACTTACAATTCAATTAATATGTCATTTCATATTAATAGTCTATTCAAGTGATTTTCATTTACTAGATACATTATATTTTAATAAAGTAAAAATGATTTGTGCTAATTTCGACATACATTTTTATTTTACTTTTGTTTTTATCAATTGTATCTTTAAATATAAGAAAATTTTTAAATTATTATTAAAATTTTATACATTAAGTGAACGTCAAAAAACAGTTCAGAATAATTATAAAAAAATACAAAAATTAATGAATGTATCTCTTGTTTATATAGGTAGTTATTTTATGAAAAGCATTATATGTTTATTTCTTCCAATAACTGTAACAAGGATTTGTCAGAATTTCATTGCTAGCTATTTTTATTTATTAACTATAATCAATGAAAATTTTATTTTATTATTAATTCTATTGGTACGATATCATTTACAAGAAATAAATGAGGAAATTGAAAAATATAATGATTTTGAATTTAATATTTTCACTCATACAATATATGTTGATTCGGCTATGAAAAAAATGGATAAAAATACGGATGGGAGAAATAAGAATAATTCGAAATGGATATCGAATTTAGCTGAGAAACAAATTCATCTTTCTATATTGTCATTTAAAATTTCTGAAGCATTTCCCTATGTGCTCCTTTCATCACTAGCCATTAAATATGTGTCAACTGTTTGTAATTTCTATGCAATTGTAGAATATGTGCTTTTTGGTTACAACAAAGATGAACTCGTTTATTTTTCTTTACGTTTCACTTATACATTTGCTTCAATTCTTATAATGATCATAAGTTGCGCAATAACAACAAATGAGGTAACTTTCTACTATTTTAAATATTTTTATTTTCTACAAGTTTAAAGTTAAAGTCGTTATATTTTTTTTATTTTTAGTTATTAGATGATTTGATTATGATGATTTATAGAGAAATGTTTCGACCACTTAAAATAAACTATCAGGGTTCTACTTGTAATCCAAATTTGGGGTGATTTGTTGAAATTTCATCATTTCTACTTTTGACTTTATTTATGAATTTAATAAATATATAGAAATGTACTTGGACAATAAAATTATTTTAATACTACTAAAAAAAAAATGCTTATCATTAACAATATTTAAAAGATAGTTACAAAATGACAAAATGATAAATAATCAATTTTCCAATATATCGTTAATGATGATCATAAATATTATCAATCACCAACTCGATAAGTCACACACACAAATTAGAATTGCAATTTAATGTTCCCATTACATTAAAAAATATTTTATTCTTGATATTCATTATTTAAAATGGACTTTTTCTTTATAGTTAGACACTATTTATTTATTCTATCAATTTTTGGTTATTTTCCATTTTATTTAATAAAAAGACAAAATCATAAATATCTGAATTTTTCCAAATATTTATTTATTTATTCTTTTGTACTTATGATACTTAGTTTTATATTAATTGGTATACTTAAAATTGTTTATCCAGTTTCATCACCTATATACACATTACAGAAGAAAATACTTTACCTTCATTCTTTTATGATAGAAATTATCTGGCCAATTTTATCAATAAATTTTATAAAAAATGGTAAAAATCTTAAAAATCTATTAAAATTTTTGTATATATTTTTTGATGAAAATCGTTTTTATAATAGAAAAATATATTCGCTAATTATAATATCTATTTCTACATATTTTATTATTGGTATTCATATTACTATTGATATTTTAATCTATTCTGAAATTGCCCCTGATATAGAATTTTGTCATGGTATGAGGGGACATTATCATTTTTGGTTTCACACATTTAACCTATCAATGTTTTATTTTTCAATTCATTTTTTTCTCTTTTTAACTTCTTCGTTACGTTATGTAATTGAAAAAATCAATGAAGATTTTAAATTACTTCTATCATTTAGTACTGAATTTAAAATAGGAAAAGAAATTTATTTACGTAAAAAATTTCGCGAATATCATTGGCAGTATTATATATTAATGAAAAATATTGATTATTTAAATTCAATTTTTTCGGTAGTTTTATTTTATATGCATATTTTTTTTGTTCTTTTACTTATTTCATATTTTTTTGATCTTTACTATTCTTGGAATTCTTTTGTTTTTACAAAACTAACTATAGTCGGTTTAATGCATATTAATCATTTGATGATGCATGAAATTTTGATCCAAATACAATGCGAATTGACAATCATTGAGGTGAGTACATTCTCTTGATTTTATATTTTTTCTATAAAAATCAAGGCATTTCTAAAGTAAAAAAAATTATAAATATTTAATTTGATTAAATTATGTTTATAAATTCTTTATAAACTTTTTTCTAGAATACTTGGTAGATACTCTCACTCTTATACGTTTCATATAGATTCTAAATTATTATCCTTCCCATTTTTTCGATTCCAACATCACACTACACCGACAAGTAAAAATGAAAATTAATAATAGTAATAGGCGAATAACCACAAAACGTCCCCTGTAGACGACCCGATAAATAAAACAATTTAATTTACAAGCTTATAAATATATAAAAGATTCTTAGACGATGAGTTTATTTTAATAGAAGTAAAAAATTACGTGAATACTATATACTAATAAATTAACACTATTTAAAAGGTATTTAATGAGAAAATTATAAATAATCAATTTTGTAATATATCGGTAATGGATATCATAAATGACTCGATATGTCCATATTAGAATTTTATTTTAATGTTCCCATTAACTTAAAAAAAATATTTTATTCTTGCTGTTCATTTTTAAAATGGACTTTTTCTTTATAGTTAGACACTATTTATTCATTTTATCAATTTTTGGTTATTTTCCATTTTGTTTAATAAAAAGACAAAATCATAAATATCTGAATTTTTCCAAATATTTATTTATTTATTCTTTTGTACTTATGATACTTAGTTTTATATTAATTGGTATACTTAAAATTGTTTATCCAGTTTCATCACCTATAAACACATTACAGAATAAAATTCGTTACCTTCTTTCTTTTATGATAGAAATTATCTTTCCAATTTTATCAATAAATTTTATAAAAAATGGTAAAAATCTTAAAAATCTATTAAAATTTTTGTATATATTTTTTGATGAAAATCGATTTTGTAATAGAAAAATATATTCGCTTATTATAATATCTATTTCTACATATTTTATTATTGGTATTCATATTACTATTGATATTTTAATCTATTCTGAAATTGCCCCTGATATAGAATTTTGTCATGGTGTGAGGGGACATTATCATTTTTGGTTTCATTCAATCAACCTAGCAATCTTTTATTTTTCAATTCATTTTTTTCTCTTTTTAACTTCTTCGTTACGTTATGTAATTGAAAAGATCAATGAAGATTTTAAATTACTTCTATCATTTAGTACTGAATTTAAAATAGGAAAAGAAATTTATTTACGTAAAAAATTTCGCGAATATCATTGGCAGTATTATTTATTAATGAAAAATATTGATTATTTAAATTCAATTTTTTCGGTAGTTTTATTTTATATGCATATTTTTTTCGTTCTATTACTTATTTCATATTTTTTTGATCTTTATTTTTTGTGGAATTCTTTTGTTTTTACAAAACTAACTATAGTCGGTTTAATGTATATTACTCATTTAATGATGCATGACATTTTGATCCAAATACAATGCGAATTGACAATCATTGAGGTGAGTACATTCTTTTGATGTTATATTTTTTCTAGTAAAAAATTGATTTCAGAATCATCACTAAATATAATTAAATATAATTTTGATCTGCCATAAGAAAAAACTGTTAATCTGACATACATTATCTCTATTTTATACAGAATTAATAAATTAGTAATATTAATCTCTAGTAAAAATCTATGATATTAAATAGATTAACATCAGGTCATAGCCTTTTATTTTTTTGTTTTCACTTTAATCGCTCTATGCTGTATAATATGTCATAATAAATATTTATAGTGAAAGAATTATAACTCCGAAACACAGACCATCCCATATCAGACTCCGACACTCAATCTTACTTTTTCAAACAAAGTTTTTAACACAGACCATCCATAGCACCATCTAATAACTAATATCCAACTAATTTTTAAAAAAAGCGTGCTTGTAGTGTGTGTATGTGTGTGGCTCGTTTATTTTCTTTTTATTATAACGTTTTTATCAACTTCACTTCACGTCTGTCTGTCCTCCTGTCTGTCTATTCGCTCTTATGACAAATTGAATTCGATTTTTCTTCAGCTTTAATCTTAGCTAGATTTTTGAAAATTTTTATAGATATTTCAAATGATCCTTTATAAGGTATGGAAGAAATATAATTGAATTATAATTAATTAATTTTAATGTAATTAAACATTAGTTGATTTATTATTTGAATTTTCATTCACGCCAATTGATGGATAAATATTGAGTTGGTTTTCATTTTGAAAGAAATTCAAAATAATTTATATTATTAAAAGATAAATTTTTAATGATAATTATAATATATATATTTTAAAAACATAACTTCAATTTAATAACATTTATTTAATATAATAATAATCATTTTTTATGTTTTATTCTATTTGCAAGTAACTAACTCCTTTTGTATTGCTCCGTTATTTTTTTAACATTCTGAAGTATAAATATTGATTTCAAGATAGATTTTCATTTTGAAAGTAATTAAAAATATTTTATAGCATTAAAATTAATGATGAATTCTTATTAATCATATTTAGTGCCAATTAAATGGCATAAAGTAAACAACCCTTTTACTATCTCGCCTAAGGAGGAGAAAAATGTCTGTGTGTGTATGCATGTGTATAGGTGTATATTACGCAAAAACGGTTTGAGTTAGAATAATGAAATTTGGTACACGTGCATTATTCAAAATTCGTAGTTTTCTATCACCTTTTGAGAAATGTAGCTCAACCGGGGGAGGGTCATTACCTATCACGTTTTGATTTTTTTTTCCTCTAAACTGATTTATATATAATTTCAGCTTGATTGATTTAGTATCGGAACTAATTTTTTAATACTGCAAATCACGCGCCAGCACGTGACGTGGTGTCATCAATAAAGAGCCAAAGACGCGCTGGTTCAATAAATATTATTTATTAATTTTAATTTATAATTTATAATTAAATAAATTTAATTTAAATATAATCCAATTCAAATTGCGAGATAGTCGAGTGGAGACACTCCAGATTTTTTCAGGAACAAATCCTAAGCGCCAAATGAGGCATTAATATATTGTATAATATTTTTACTTTTTTCATTTGATATAATATTATTCATATAATAATATTCAAATTAAATTAAATTGATCTATTGATTTTTTGCTAATTCAAATTATTCTCAAATCCATTTACTTTAAGGAATTTATTTTATTGCTATTGATTGATATTTTTTCTTCAATTTTATACATTATTAATATTCAAAGTAATAAATTTAATAAAGTCATTTATATATATATATATATATAAGTAAAAAATATTAATCTTTAGATTATTAGAATTGTTTTAATATTTTTTTTCTCTAAATATATTAATATTATTTTGAAATTGTAAATAGTTACATTAACATGGATTTTTATCTTTCCATTCGTTTATATCTATATATATTAATTTTTTTAGGCTTATTTCCATATACACTAAAAGTGGATCAGATTAAAAAGAAATTAATATTTTCTAAATACATTTTCATTTATTTAATCTTGCTTTGTCTCATTTCCTTTATAATTAATATATTGATTGAAATAAATTATTCACATTTATCTGATCAGAATATTACTTCCCAACTTCGACGAATACCGGTTAAATTCTATCGTTTTAGTTGTTCAATTATTTTTGTCAACTCTTTAATAAAACATAAAAAGATCTATTTTATTTTAGATTATTATAATTTATTAAGTTTTAATAATACTAAAAATAATTATAAAGATTTATATATTATTCGTCGTTTAGTGATAATTTCAATAGTTGTTATTATTATTTTCATCACAACAGATATAATAGAATTTGAAATGGTCAGAAATCATCTAATTAAAAAATTCAACAATATTTCATTTTATTCTGTTTATTATATAACATTTAACATCTCACTCGTATTTGTTATTATCAATTTTTATATAATTTTAATTAATTATTTACGATATTCTTTAATCAATGTTAATGTAAAATTAAATAAATACAATGATAATATTTCTAAAGAAAATTCCATTTATACAATCTATCCACAAATTTATTTAAATAAAATTCGAAAAGTTTCAAAAAAATTTCTTTTGATTTTGCAATTAAATGAAAATATTAATTCGTCCTTTTCAATTATTATTGTATATTTCTTTACACTTTATATACAATGGTTAATATTTTCATTCAATGATATTGTGTTTTTATGGAAAAGTTTAAGATTTGATAGTGATTTTTTATTTTGGATGTTCAAGTTGAATTTAATTAATATCAATGCAATTATTATTATTTATACATGTGAAGAAACAGTTTTAGAGGTAATGTATTTGAATAATTAAATAATTTAATTATTATTTTGCACTTAAATATTAAGAGAATAGATATTATTGTATATTATTTGGCAATATACTTATTTATACATTCAAAATCAACTCAATTAAAACCTAGTATTAATTTTAAACTGAAAAGAAACATAAAATATTTTTTTTAATAATAAGATGACTTAATATTTGTTTTATATGAGGTAATTTATATTAAATTCAAATATATTGTGAAAGTGTGTATGTAAAAGGTTTTCATCCATTTTGTATCAATCAGTATAAGTAGAGAAGACATTTATTTGTTTTTTTGTAAAATATATTTTAATTTAATCAGTAAATTAATTATATATTATTATAGCTGACCCGGCAAACGTTGTTTTGCCATGTAAATAATTTCTAGAGAATTTCTAGTGGGTATAATTCGTGTTATTAATATCTTTTCACATCGAAACTTGCCATTTAAAAAGGTTGCTTCGATAAAGTTTTTCATAAATTTTTTAATGACTGATCGCGCACCGTTGCACAGCCGTAGCAGGTTCAAATTACGAATTAGGAAATTGGTGAAATGTTGGTCTTATCTCCAAATAAATAATTTTTCACTTAACTGAAAATTTTATAATTTTTTCTTTGTAGTTATGGAATTTGCATGTTTAGATGAAAAGAATAATGTTGTATGTGACATATTTATTTGAAAATAGATTATTACAAAATGCTATATTAACAATAATGATGTAATCAAATATTTTTTACATATTTTCTTTGAACAGATCATATTAAATTTCTTTCTATTCATTGAAATTTATACAATTTTTTAATTATATACTTTTATATAATTTGTATATATCGATGAAAAGAATAATGTTCTATTTATATGATCTCACAGGCTAACATATCCTTCTTACGGCTAATTTGCTTTATATGAATGAATAAATGAAAATTCAAATTTGATATATAGTTTTTTATATATGTTTATTTATGCACAAAAAATTAATTGACATGATTATTAATTTAATAAAAAATTTAATAATAAAATTTAATTTAATAAAATAAAATAATTTAATAAAATATTAAAATAATAAAAATTAATAAATTTGTAAAAAAAATATATAATACTTAAAAAAAATGTGCCTTTGCGAGTTTCTAACTGAGGAAGCAAAGTCATAGGATAACGCCTTAGCACGCTCACCCACGAATGATTCTTATTTTCAAATGTCTATTTGGATATATATAGAGGTCAAATTATCGCCAGCAGTGCCTCTATGTGATCTAGCATTGTAACTAAACTATTTTTAGGTAAATACCACCTCCTGGACACACCTTACTAATTAGCTGTTTGATAATAAAATAAAAATCTTCTTTGAGACCTACTGAATATGCATAAAAAATTTCATAAGAATCGGTCCAGCCGTTTCGGAGGAGTATGATTTCAAAGTTTTGTGACACGAGAATTTTATATATAAGACAAGATTATTTTCTAACCAACTTGAATTTCTCTCATTAAGAAAATGTATAATTCATATCTCTAAACGCATTCAATAAAATTGATCCAAATATCTTATATATTATATAATAAACTATGTATTATTATTATGATAAGAAGGCCAATTATTTTAGTTTATAAATGGATAAATATTTGATAATGGTGATGTATATAAATAAACGGATAATTTCGATTTCTTATTGCCTTATTTTAATGGTATACAAACCAATAAGAATGATTTATTAAAACTTTACTCTATAGAAGTTTAACAAACAACATTCGACAACTAGCAATGTATTTTTTCACATTAATACGTCCTTTTTTTATTTTTTATTCTATACTAGGTGTCTGGCCTCAGAGAATAAAAAAAATTGATTCAAAAAAAATATTTCATTTAACGAAATGTTCTTTGATATACTCATTACTAATTATGATATTAATAGCAATACTAGATTTCATTTACTATTCTTATAATTATCAAACAAAAACTAGTGCTGTTCAATTTTGGATTCGAATTCTTATACTAATTAGTAAAAGAACTAATTATATTGTTATCTATTTAAATTTTATTTTCAAAAATAAATCGCTGACGAAATTATTAAATAATTTATTACTTTATGATTCATATGTTAAATATAATCCATTTAAAATCAAATCTATATATATACAAATTGTCTATTTTATTATGATCCTAGTTCATTTTGCTTTTGAAATGTTATTAAACATAACACGTTTTAATAATAATTTATCCTTTTATTTAAATGTAAGAAAAAATATGTTATTTTATTTGTTTTTTGAATCATTTAGTGATATTCTATTTGGCACTATTGCGATATTTTACCTTTTAATTGTATTTTATTTAATTATTTGTATAAATAATCTCAATAATCAATTGAAATTAATGGTAGAATATGTAACAAAAAACGAACAAGTTTCAATAAAAACCAAAAAGCGATTTTTATTTTTTAAAATTTGTTATATTTCAAAATTATCAATATTCTTAAATGCTACTAGTAAAGAAATTGAACAAGTTTTCAATTCTTTATTACTGTATGGAGGATTCAATCTTGGATTATATATCTTGGCACAAATATTTTTTGGTATTATTCATTATTATTCCAAACCGAGTACCATAGCAGCACAATATATTTTGATTATAGAAACAACAATGTTGTTTCTAATGATTATAATATTAACGGATAAAAAAACTCGCAAGGTAATCCTCAATTATACATTTATTTTAGTATATTATATATTTTTAATTATATAATATTAATTTAAATAAGTTAACCTCTTTACAAAAATAGAACTTATATTTAATTGAATTTTTACCGACCGACGATAGTAAGGGAGGTATTGTTTTCACACCAAATTTCATATGTGGAGATTTTTACATATCTCCACGAATCATGCATTTTCTAAACAGAAAAAAGTTGACCTGTGGCCAGGTCCGAACCGACCGACGGTTTGAAGTAAATTAATTTTTTCCAGCTACAGAAACAATTTCAAATAATTTTAATATATCTATTAATGTAATAAAAAACAGATAAGGATACATAAATAATAAATATAAACATTTTTAATTTTATTTTATTTATAATATATATGCAAGACCAGGCTGTGACGTCATGAATGGCTGGATGACGTCATATAATTTTAAATCAAGAAAAAACTAATAAAGATGATTTTTCTCAAGGATAAAACCAATACAAAGTGCATGATTCGTGGTGATATATAAAAAAATCTCTTCATGTGAAATTTGGTGTGAAAATAACCCTTCCCTTCCTATCGTCGATTGCTATTACTACCACTTCCGGTTTTCGGAATTGCACCAAAAGTTGATCAATTCATCCCACTGATACATTAAGTAAATATACCAAATTTCATCAAAATCGGTTGAGCCGTTCAGGCTGTACACATCTAAACGGACAGACGGACGGACGGACGGACAGACATCATGCTAAAAATACTTTTTTCTATTAAGAAAATGCATGATTCCTGGAGATATGTAAAAATCTCCACATGTGAAATTTGGTGTGAAAACAATACCTCCCTTACTATCGTCGGTCGGTAAAAAGGATTTTTAGCATAATGTCTGTCCGTCTGTCCGTCCGTATAGATGTGTACAGCTTGAACGGCTCAACGGATTTTGATGAAATTTATTATATGTATTTACTTAATGCATCAGTATGATGAATTGATTAACTTTTGATGCAAATCCGGAAACCGGATGTGGTAGTATTAGCGATCGACGATAGGAAGGGAAAGGTTATTTTCACACCAAATTTCACATGAGGAAATTTTTTACACATCACCACGAATCATTCACTTTGTATTGGTTTTATACTCGAGAAAAATCATCTTTATTAGTTTTTTCTTAATTTAAAATTATATGACGTCATCCAGCCATTCATGATGTCACAGCCTGGTCTTATATATATATTATAAATAAAATAAAATTAAAAATATTTATGTTATATCCCTATCTGTATTTTATTACATTAATAGGTATATTAAAATTATTTGAAATTGTTTCTGTAACTGGAAATTAATTTATTTCAAACCGTCGGCCGGTTCGGACCTGGCCAAAGGTCAACTTATTAAATATTAGTATAATTATAGTTTAAACTATACATAAAATATTATTTCCAATTTTTTTTTTCATCTAACCTTTGGAGATTTAAAGATAGTATTTCTCTCATTTCAATTCACATTTTGAGCAGCAATAATAAATTACATTAATAATATTGATATATATATGTTATTTATAAGATTATTTCAGAGATAATAAAGTAATATTATAATAACTTATGATTAAATTATCTTTATTCATATAAATATATAACTAAAATATTAAAATTTCCATAGTCAAAGCATCAGAATGGATACCATTGAATCAATTCGTTATATTTTATATGGGTTAACATTATTTGGTTTAAAATCTTTTCGCATTGGTGGGAAACCCTTCCAACGGCAATATATATGCTCAAAATTCTTACGATTTTATTCATTTATTAATTTACTTCGTTTATCATTTTCTTGTATTTTTTATGTATCAGAATTGATCCGATATATTTCTGATGAACATAACAACGTGTTATTAATAAGGGCGTTCTTTTATATCAATCTCAATATCTTTTTAATTTATTCACATATAAATGCCATGCTTTTTGAAAAAAATCTTTTTACCATTATATCTAAAATTAATTCTCTTACTGATTATTTTCCCTTTGGGAATGAGAAATATAAATTATTTTTTCGATTAGGTATTATATATTTAATTTTACAAATATTATTTATAATAAATGAATATATATTTATTAAAAGTTTAGAAATTGATTACAATTTTACTTATAAATATGAATATTTTGCACTTTTCCATCAGGTATGTGAAATGGGTGAATTATTATTTGTCTATTTATATAATATTATAATGATTGTTTTATATTATGTGATTCAACATTTCAATAGACAAATTATTTATTTATTACAAGTACTAACCCAAATTTCTGAATTAGTTCTAAATCGTCCGATACGTAGATATTTTTGTTTTAAAATTCGTCAATTACGATCTCATTATAATTCAGTAAATGATTTCATTGATCTTATTAATTGTTTTTTCTTTCCAACCCACTTTTACATGATTTATGAATTTTTGTTAATGTTTTTAAATATGATTTTTGATATTATCAAGCATTTTCATTTTAAAACTACTAGAAAATCCTTAATTTCACATTTTATCAGATCTTTCATACTATTCATTCAACTAATTCCTACTTTAATTTTAACCGTACGTACAATAAATAAGGTAAGGATAATATATATAAATATATTTTATTAATAAATTTAATAATAAAATTATATTGAGAATTATTATACTATTAATCAATAACAGATTATTTTTTTTTACTAAAAGGTTCCATTCACTGGTAAGTTTTTGATCACATATCTAGTTGTCTCTGTCTTCCTCAAAGTTTAAGATTAATAAAGTTTTCTTGAAAACGCATTGTACCTATTCATAAATATTTAATACACCATGAAAATAATACATCCTATTCAGCGAATCAGGTATTCGATGTTATTTTATCCGACCCGAATATAAATTTTCAAATCATACTTAACATTACTATCAGGAACTTATATAGGTAAATGTTAACTTGTATTAAATATAAATTATAATTAAATAAATAAATTATATGATTATATGACCTGAAGACTGCAAAGTTTGACCCAATAAAAAACTAAACAAACAAAAATTTAGTTTTTACTCTTTTAACTTTTTATATTTTATTCATTAAAAGATATAAGTGCTTAGTACCGGGACTCCGAGCCTCGGCTCGGTAATTAAGTTAAAAAAAAATAATTCATTATTATTGGGTTTGGCTGGTAATATCAATACCTGGGACGCCGAGCTCTCGCTTGACCCTTTAAAAATATTGATATACAATTCTTTAATTATTTATTACAATTATGTTGCATCATTGCATCAATCTGATTAAAATGATTTGAACTCGGTTGTGCGCCTGTACATGTTAACTTATTTAAAATTTGATATCTATATGTTGTTATTCAAAGAATGTTTATGTTTTTATTTTTTATGTTATACATATTTATATTTATATTTTATTATATTTTTAATTTTATTTTTCTAATATTGGCCTTTTTAAATGATTTATAAAACACAGAAAACATTCAAGATTATATGAATAAATAATTTTAATTTTGATCTCATAATTGAATTTTCATTTTCAAGTAAGTAAGATATTATTATGGGTGGATTCACAATGTATGAACGGACACTTCGAGAAATGTGCATGTTGCGGCCAAGAACTTTCGACTACCGTAGAGCACAGAGATAGATAGATATAACATTTACAATAATATATATATATATATAATTTGCTGATTAAATTAAAATATATTAATAGTAAGAACACAAAAACGAATAGATATTTTATCTAATATACTGATTGAACAGCTAGTATATAATATTTTGTATTTACGGAGTCGCTGTATAATAAATTGATGACGTCATTTAATTCTCCTATATATCGAATCGAATAAAGATAAATCTTCTAAACGTTGTGAAACAATTTCAAATAATTTAAATGCATCTATTAATGAAATAAAAAATTAAATATGAATATAATATAAATATTTTTAATTTTATTTTAAGAATAGATATATATCTCTCAGGCGGTGGCTGTGACGTCACATATATACATTTAAATTAAAAAAAACTAATGAAGATGAATTTTTCCAAAGATGTGATCAATAAAACTCATTTTTTCTTTATAAATACTATCTCTGGTGTGAATTTCAAAAAATCGCTAGTGTTTTTTGAGAACCCATTTACAAACAAACAAACAAACAATAAGTTAAGATATATTTTTTATAATTTATTAGATGATTTAATTAAAATATAATTAGGTAAATATTTCAATTGCTTTGAATAAACTATCAGGATTTTCATGATTAAGTTATTGTTAGTATGGGGTGGTTCGTTGAAATTTCATCATTTCTATTTTTATGTTTTAATAAATATAATAAATATCATTTAATGTACTAAAAACTAGAAATATATTAAATTTTCTTAATCAATTAGATTTTTTTAACATGAGTAAAAAAATGATAAACATGTTTTATTATTTTATATATTTATTCCTTTTACTCTATTTGGGTTTCGATATTTATATATGTGCCACTCAGAAGCCAAAGCGATTAACTCCACATTTAAAAAAACTAAGAAAATGAAGCCCAAAGTTCACAGCTTATAGGAAATTCAGGTTTATTGATTACAGAAAAATGTACATTGAATTGCAATATTAAGATTATCAAGTTCATTATTCACTTCATATGTTGCAGATTACATTACATAACATTACAAGCAAAATTTTAAAAATTGGAGTTAATCGGTTTGGCTTCTGAGTGGCACATATATAGATTCATTTTAATTGATTTAAAATTCATGTACAAACAAAAAATTAGTCATTTTGGTCCATTTTATGTTCAAGTCCAAACCCAAAACCTCTCGGAGTCGAGTGCATACCTCCGTACCTCCGTTGAGAAAAGTACTTCGCATGCTTATATATTACGCGTTACCATCCAATTTTCCATTTGACTCGCACATATCATTTCTGTTGTTTATGTCTGTTATTTCATCCGTTAGGTTTGTTTCAGGTCTGTGTTTATTATATGTTTTTTATTAACTTGACTTTTCTGTCTGCATGTAATGATATTAATAATTTGGATTTTCTACCACTTTTAGTTGAGTGATTTCGCTAAAATTTGATACGTATTTGACACTTCAATAATCAAAAAGAAAAATTTTGATTTTTAAAATTTGTTAATTTAATTGATTTTGTTTGTTTATTTTATTTCTCTCTCTTTCTCTTTCTTTTCTTTATTTTGGGTAGGTTAATATGGAAAGAAAAGAGTATAATAATTAAATAAAAAAAATATATAAACAAAACAAATAAATAATTGTAATTTGATTTTAACCCACTTCTAGTTGAGCGATTTCGGAATTTAAAATTTGTGAATTTAAATGATTAATGTTAATACAATGTTTTATTTATGAGTTTATTTTAATAAAAGTAAAAAATTACTAGTACTATACTACTAATAAATTAAAACTATTTAAAACGTATTTAATGACAAAATTTTAAATAATCAATTTTCCAATATATCGTTAATGATGTTCATAAATAACTCGATAAGTCATATTAGAATTATATTTTAATGTCCCCATTAACTTAAAAAAATATTTTATTCTTGCTGTTCATTTTTAAAATGGACTTTTTCTTTATAGTTAGACACTATTTATTCATTTTATCAATTTTTGGTTATTTTCCATTTTATTTAATAAAAAGACAAAATCATAAATATCTGAATTTTTCAAAATATTTATTTATTTATTCTCTTGTACTTATGATACTTGGTTTTATATTAATTAGTATCCTTAAATTTGGATATCCACTTAAAAAACCTAAATATAATACATTTCAATACATTCGTAAAATTCACATTTCTATGATAGAAATTATCTTTCCAATTTTATCAATAAATTTTATAAAAAATGGTAAAAATCTCAAAAATCTATTAAAATTTTTGTATATATTTTTTGATGAAAATCGTTTTTGTAATAGAAAAAAAATTTCACTAATTATAATATCTATTTCTGCATATTTTATTATTGGTATTCATATTACTATTGATATTTTAATCTATTCTGAAATTGCCCCTGATATAGAATTTCGTCATGGTGTGAGGGGATATTATCATTTTTGGTTTCACACATTTAACCTATCAATGTTTTATTTTTCAATTCATTTTTTTCTCTTTTTAACTTCTTCGTTACGTTATGTAATTGAGAAAATCAATGAAGATTTTAAATTACTTCTATCATTTAGTACTGAATTTAAAATAGGAAAAGAAATTTATTTACGTAAAAAATTTCGCGAATATCATTGGCAGTATTATTTATTAATGAAAAATATTGATTATTTAAATTCAATTTTTTCGGTAGTTTTATTTTATATGCATATTTTTTTTGTTCTTTTACTTATTTCATATTTTTTTGATCTTTATTTTAAGTGGAATTCTTTTGTTTTTACAAAATTAACTATAGTCGGTTTAATGCATATTAATCATTTAATGATGCATGAAATTTTGATCCAAATACAATGCGAATTGACAATCATTGAGGTGAGTACATTCTTTTGATGTTATATCTCGCTAGAGATAGTATTGCGATTTCGATGTTGAGATTTTGATGTTTTTATATCATTTTATGAATCATTTTCACTAAGGTTGAGATAAATGTCTGTCTCTCTCTCTGAGTGTGTGTATGTGTGTATGTATGTAACCAAGATTACACAAAAACGGTTTGAGCTAAAATCATGAAATTTGGTACATGGATATTATTCAAAATTCATAGTTTTCTATCAACTTTTGAGAAATGTAGCTCAACCGGAAGAGGGTCATTACCTATAACGTTTTGATTTTTTTTCCTCTAAAGTGACCGTAAAAATAAAGATATATGTTTGATAATTTGATTAAAAATTGTATATATAATTGCTATATATAGAATTTCAACTCGATTGAATCGCTGAAAGTACCAGAATTAATATTTTAACACTGCAAATCTCACGCTCCAACACGTGACGTGGTGCCATCAACAAAGATCCAAACATGCGATGGTTCAATAAATATTATTTATTAATTTTAATTTATAATTTAATTAATACTTGGTAGTTACTCCCACTCTTATACGTTTCATATAGATTCTAAATTCTTATTCTTCCAATTTTTTCGATTCAACATCACACCGACAACCAAAAATGAAAATTAATAGTAATAGCCGAATAACCGCAAAACATCCCTTGTATTCAACCCATATTGTCAACGCCCGGGTAACTCAAGAATTAGAAGTGGGTTGTTTAGTTGGAAAGCGCTTCCTCCAAATGCTTTGTCGAAAATTAATATTAAAATATGAGTTGTTGCCAGGCACAGAACCGCCTTCGATTTGAAATAAATTAATTTACAAACAGCATCATATATAAAAGTATAAAAATATAATATTTTTAAAACTTGAATTAAAATGACTCAATTATCATATCTTGGTTTTTATTTTTAGTTTAATTACTCAATTATTAATTTCTACAATGTTTTAAGTGAAATATTTTCCGACAATGAATATAAAATTAATACTTTGTAATCTACCCCTTCCGGTTTCTGGATATACACCAAAAGTTGATGAATTCATTGTACTGATGCATTAAGTAAATATACCAAATTTTATCAAAATTCGTTGAGCCGTTCAAGCTGTACACAACTATACGTACAAACAGAAGGACAGACAAACAGACATCAGGCTAAAAATACTTTTTTTCTGTTAACAAAATGTATGATATGTAAAAATCTCCACTTGTGAAATTTCGTATGAAAATAATACTTTCCCTTCCTGTCGTCGGTCTATAAAAACACTAACTTAAACATCATTTCATGCTATGCGGTGTGTGAAGAGAGAACAATGAATGATTTTCGGGAAGTCACGATTTCAATGATGACCACTGGTAGGAACTAACTGGGTTTGAACACATTCATTACGGCAGGAAAACGTAGTAGCATAATCACTGAAATATTAGAATTTTTTCAGATTTACATTTTGACTATTCCAAATACTTTTTTACCGACCGACGATAGCAAGGAAGGTATTGTTTTCACACCAAATTTCACATGTGGAGATTTTTACATATCTCCCCACGAATCATGAATTTTCTTAACAGAAAAAAGTATTTTTAGCATCATGTCTGTCCGTCCGTCCTTCCATCCGTATAGATGTGTACAGCTTCTTTTAAGAAAAGAAGTTCACCTGATTATCTTCTCTAGAGACAATCATAATAGTCACATTGACTACTTTTGATACAAAAAATAGATCAAATTATAGTCCTGGCCATACAAAATGAGAAAACATTTACAAATATTTGGACTTCTAGTAATCCTTTGGTGGAAGGAAAATATTTTCTGATTAAGTTTTTGTAACAAATATTTATTGTTATATTAGAGTTAATTTTTATGAAAAATATTAATTAATTAATTAATTTTTTTGTTTGTTCTGTTTTTTGTCAACTCCAAATTATTCTAATTTTAATTTTCTTTTTTGATGAATTATATTTAAAAAAAAATATATTATATTATTATAATATTACGAAAACAAAAGAAATTAAAAAAGAAATTCTCAAATATTTTTTTTTTCATTATTTTAAAAATAATTTTTTTATATAAGATCAATTATATTTACTAAATATCCAAAAGTTTTGGATTATAGATACTTTGGTCAAACAAGAAATGACTTGGTTCTCAGTAAGTGATGTGGCTTTAGGTCTTAAGTATTCTTGCCTTAATTGTCCGCAAGTATCAGTAGTGTGGCTCTTTGATTTTGATGGTTAATGAGACAATGGTGACACTTTATGCTAATTTGAAGAATGACTAGGGCTCGGATTTATAGGCACTAAAAATCTTTAAAATAGGCAGGCACTAAAAATTTTTAAAATAGGCTCTTAAAAAGGCATTTATTGTAAAAATAGGCACTTAAACAGGCATTTTAAAAACAAAGTGAAACTTGAAAATAATAGTAAAATATTGAGTGAAATTTTAAAATATGTTTATTGGCATGTTTATTTGTTTAAATATTTGGCATTACAATTTATTACTATGTATTTTTCAAGATTCTCACTGGTAAAAGATTCTCTATTATCTGAAAGAATTGTTTTATATATTGAAAATGTGGGTTCAACTTCACAAGAGGTTAATCGACTAAATTTTAAATTAGCCATTTCAGATGGTGTTAAATTTTCTTCTTCTGTACCCAACAATACCCTCCTAAATTCCTGGCTATTCTTTCTATTAATGTTCAATTATTTTCTCAATTTTTTTAGTGAGATCGAAGGCAACCTTTTCGCCTTTTATCCACTACCGAAATAAGACTTCTTTGGTTGATTTTAGTTCGGGCATTGCTTGTCTCTCGCAAATTTGACTTACTGGTTGCAATGAGAATAGTTTAGATGAACTCCCCAAAATAGGTTTTAATTTGCTCATCTATCCCAGAGGTTTCCAAAAAAAAAAAAGTGAATTGTTTTTCCGACATGGCTCTTAAAACATTTTTAATTTTTCAATAAGGCTCTAAAAAAAAATAACAAAAAATCAATTTAGGGGGTCTACCCAAAACCGAAAAACATGGCAAGGGGTCTACGACAAAAAAAGTTTGGGAACCTATGATCTAACCGCTAAGTGGCGACGAGGCGACCTGGCGCGACAAATGATTATTTTAAAATATTTTCTTGATTATTCAAAAAAAAATTTTAAATTTAGGCTATGTATAGCTCGTAAAAAATGAAAATTGGCTATTTGAAATTAAAATAGTCACTAAAACCTAGAATTGTCCAAAATAGGCATTATAGGCACTAACAAATGCCTCTTCTTTTATTCAGAACTAGCTGCTCCGAGCGCCTTCCAGGCGCTCTTCACACCTAGACGGGGGCTCCGCCCCCTGTACCCCCGAGTGATACTTAGTATTTGGTTGAAAGTCTGTATGTAAAAGGTTTTCATCCATTTTGTTTCAATCAGTATAAGTAGATAAGATATATATTTGTTTTCTTGGAAAATATTTTTTAATTTAAGCAACAACAAATTTTCCTAGTATAATAAGTAAGATTTATTGACTATTTCATATTATTATTTATATATTTACTAATATATTTGTGGCTCTTACCAATTAATTAAATTAATTAAACTTATTTTTAACCCAATTTTTCTTATAAAATACCTCACCCCTAATATCTTATACACGACAATCTATATATAAGATGGTAGGTTTAATCAAATGGACTATAGACAGATTTGTTTGCTAAAAACATCTTATTACATTAGAAAAATTTTAAATAATTACAATAAATAGAATAATATATTCTTACCTAAAAACAAATTGGTTTTTATAGTCAACAATTCTTATCTTGTTAATAACTAAATAACTTAAGAGTATAACTAATGGTTTTCAATTTATAAAATCTAATTTAACACACAACAATTCCGTCTCATTATTGTATTGTAATACAAAGTTAGAAATATTAAGTTTAAAAAAAATTAAAAATATTTGAATTTGGAAAATTATATGTAGCGCCATCTGTCGATAGTTTTGTGTAACTACAGACTTTTACCAATATATTACTAATTAAATTAATTTTGGATAAATTAATTTTGGATTTAACTACACTAAAACCTTCCCTGGGATGCCCACAACAATCGCTGAAAGTTTCACCGTAATCGGACGGGTAGTTTTTGAGTCTATAAGAGACAGACAGACACACACACAGACACACAGACATTGCCTTTTATATATATTGGCCTAAATTTTAAGCCATAAATTAAAAAAAGGCAAATCCGAGCCCTAGTGATGAGACATGATAAATTCTTTATAAGTTATCGGGGAGCGTCAGCTGTGGTCCTTAGAACTGTTTCTGTTTCTGTAAGATTTAATGCTTTAGAGGTTCCCCATAGTTGATATCCGTAGATTCATATCTGCTGATAGTGATGATGGTGTTATAGATGAGAATTTTGTTTTCATATGAACCACCTAAGCAGGAATTCAACTTTTTTTTGTTGAAATGAGAGTTTTCCATGCCAGTCTTAAATTCACTTGACTTAATAAGTATTTGACTTTCTCTATGAAGAATAGTGATATCTAGACTAACTACAAGTTTCTCTGTTTAGTCTAAACGTCACGTGACTAGATTTGGTCTTATTAACTACCATTCTTTATATAGCCAATCAGGGCCTAATCAAGTCTAATTGATTTTGTAGAGCAATCCACGCAAGTTCTGAGTCCTCATGTCTAGCTAATAACGCTGTGACCAAGTTAGTAGGGAAAGTCCGTGGTGTACATATAAGAGGGGCCTCATGACACTCCCACGTCAAATTTTAATGATATCCCAATTTCCCCGATGGTAAATATATTCCATATCAATTTAACGTTACTTAATACATTTATATAAATGTCAATATTAATCATTTAAACAAATAAATATATACTTAGATGAATTTGATTTTTTTTTTGGTTTAGAAGGAAAGATACTATATAATTCATTTTGCTTTCGTTTATTCGTCAGAATGGATGTATTTTATTTAATTAATATTCCTTTAAAAATGTTTCAATTATTGGGTTTGAATCCTATACGAATTAATGGACCCCCATATAATCGTAAAATTTCTTTAATAAAATTCTATTTCATTTATCCTATAATTCTGTTAATATTCTTTATATTGATGATAGGATATCATCAAAATTTCAAAGTTGATGCATTTTATAGGGAACAAACTTTTATTAGTTATATTAAATTCGTAATTTCATTATTTTTAAAAAATGGTCTAGTATTATTTTATTTCAATTTATTACTACATTATCATTTTTTATATAAAATTTTTTTAAAATTTGTACAAATAATGAATAATAATAAACATTTTGAGAATTCGCGCAAATTATATATCATTTTGAAAAAAACAAATATATTATGGATTTTTTTCATCTTTTTATATTTACTAATTCAATATACATTATATTACTTTTTTATAAATATTTTTGCTAAATACAAATTTTACTATAAATATTATTTAAGGTTTATAATCAAAACAACATCAGAATATTTGGTTCTAAATCATTTATATCTTTACCAAATAATATTAAATTTATTTCATTTTCATTTTCAACAAATCAATAATCAATTATCACAACTTTCCACTTTAGTCATTCTCAATAGTTTTTATCAACGAGAAAATAAGATCACAAGAATGAAAATTCGAAATTTATCTGCTTATTACGATTATTTATGTGATATTTTAGATTTAGTGAATGAATTTTTCTCTTTGATTTTATTCTTTATTATAAATTTAATATTTATTTCTATTTTAACTACAAGTTTCAATTGTATCGCTTTTTGGAATTTATTATTTGATAATTCTTTCTATTTTATATTTTATTGGAGAGTTATAATAATAACATTTGCTGCAGCACCAATGTTTTATCTATGTAATCGAATACAAGTCAAGGTGAGAATATCTTTTAATTATATATTTTATCAATCTGGATTAATGTGTATAAATTTATGTTTCTATAAAATTTACTATCAAAAATTATTTTAAAACAAGACTGATATATTGATTTAATTTTATGTGAAAACCATTTTAAAATTATTTTCATAAAAAATTTAACTAGAATTTTCAGATACTCTAAAAAGATAAACCTTAATCCAAGCAAAAAAATAAATTATGTAAGACTAATGAAACTGGAGATAATCTAGTTGAAGACCTCGATGAAAAAAGGGACAACTCCATTTTTTCTAAAACGTTTTATAAAATGAATTTTTAATATATATTTTTATATTTAGTGTGATATTAACATTTGTTAAATTAAACTGTTTGATAGTTTATTTTAATAAAATGTCAAATACTCCATGAGTAAAAGCGAGAAATATGGCGCGTTCTCTATATCGCGAAAACTAGGTTTTTTTTTGGCGTGGGAAAGGCATTGGGGAATGACAGTACGTGATACGTACTTACCCCAGATAATAATAGTCTTATTTTACAGTTTAATACAAACAACAAATCATCCCAGTGTATTTGAGTAAATATCATTACACGTGCGTCAATTAACACATTTATTTACCAATTTATATAGAATAACTGAAAACTACGTTCGACTCAAAAAGGGAATTGCTGCTTTGTTCTGGCTTTGTTCATTAACAGATGAAAGATAATTTTTTTTCTTTATGGATCGTAAAAGAGTGGAGTTACCCCTTTTTTGTATTCAATTGTAAATATTAAAAATTTAAAAATAGTATTTATTTGATGCTGAAATCTATATCTATAAAAAAAGGTTTTTGTCTGCACATTGCTCAGAATTTAAAATTTTTTGCATATCTTCCTGTTTCATGACCTCTAGAATCCAAAAGTGACTTTAGAATTTTTCATGTCTGTCTATCTGTCCGGAAAACAACTATTTTATAGACTGAATTTGTCTGAACCGATTTCTATGAAATTACATCACAATATTCTTATATACCTCTAGAGTAACATAGGCTATAAATTTTATTAATATCTAATCAATAACCGCAGAAATTAATTTTTTAAAGTTTATATAATTCTTCGTGTTGTTCATTCAAGAACATCTCGCGGCTCACTGTCCCTAGCGAAATCATTTTAAACAAATAATTATCATAGCGATTCCCAATCAAAGAATTATTATAATATTTCACTTTTTATTTTAAATTCTAATATTCAAATATCAATTCAATTAAATAATTTATTCTAAAAGTTCTCTTTTTATTTAATTTAATAAAATATTTAGATCATATTTTTATATTAAATTATTTTTTTTTGATGAAATTTGGTATATTCACTTAATGCATCAGTATGATGAATTGATCAACTTTTGGTGCAAATCCGGAAACCGGAAGTGGTAGTATTAGCGATCGACGATAGGAAGGGAAGGGTTATTTTCACACCAAATTTCACATGAGGAGATTATTTACATATCACCACGAATCATGCACTTTGTATTGGTTTTATCCTCGATAAAAATCATCTTTATTAGTTTTTTCTTAATTTAAAATTATATGACGTCATCCAGCCATTCATGACGTCACAGCCTGGTCTTACATATATATTATAAATAAAATAAAATTAAAAATATTTATGTTATATGCCTATCTGTTTTTTATTACATTAATAGATATACTAAAGTTATTTGAAATTGTTTCTGTAGCTGGAAATTAATTCATTTCAAACCGTCGGTCGGTTCGGACCTGGCCACAGGTCAACTTATTTACAAGAAGAGTGAATTGATAAATTCAAGTACAAATTTACGGAAGACCGTACTTTTTATATTTTTGATAAATAATTTTTTATTTAATATAATAAAATTAATATTTATATATTTAATATAGGAGTTGTGGTTTAATCATTCAACTTGTAGTTTTACAATGAATTAGTATTATTATTTTAGAAAATAAATAAATTAATATAATATTTTTTTGTGAAATATAATTATATTAAATGGTAATTTCATTTACTTTAATTGACATATTGATTAATTACTAATACATTAAAATCTTTTTTATTTTTTTTTTTGTATTTCTTATATTGAAGCATAGAAACACCTTTAGCAATACGAGGTGTGGCTATTAAATAACGAGACTGCGCGCGCAGACGGCCTCCAGGAGAGGGTAGGCGGGAACCTAATGCACCGTAGTACAGCTGGAATGGTCTACTATTCCAGTACGAGAACACATGTCTGGCGGTGAAGTAATTTTTTTCTGTAGCGGTTTAAAATAAACGTGTTTTTGTTCCTACGCCGAAAACGATGTGTGACGAAAAACACGAACAACGTATCTACCCCGTCCGAGTGCTATAAATTATTAAAAGAGGCTTACGGTGAGTCGATGGAAGAGGTGAAAAGAAAAACGGCGGAGCTTCTGAAAGGCCTAACAAAAAACGACTTCGAACACTGCTTTGAGCAGTGGAAAAAAAGGATGAAGCGGTGTGTGGCGAGTGGAGGGGAGTATATTGAGGGGGAAAGTTCGATTGTACCATAATTTTTTTAATTGAACCATTTTTTGTAAGCAGTCTCGTTATTTAATAGCCACACCTCGTATGTTCCAGTACTAGTAAAGTAATTTAATTTTCTTTAATTGACATGTATTGATTAATTAATAACATATTAAAATATATTTTATTTTTATGTATTTATTATATTGTAGTATAGGAACACTTTTAGCAATATGCCCAAGTACTACCTATCAGATTTAATTATCATTTTTTTTATTTCTTTTAAAATTTTTGGTTTTTTTCCTTATACTTATATAATTAATGGTGAAAAAAGACAAATTCATTTCACTAAATCAATATATTCATTTATTTATTCTCTCTTTTGTCTATGTATATATTTCATTTTCTTTTATTTCAAATGTGAATATTTAAAAATTTATTTAACTTTTGATAAATATGATAATTTAGAAAAAATGATATCGACAATAATTATTTTAATTTATTATTTTTTTACTTGTATAATTTTTATACAAGTAATAATATTTAATAAAAAATTTTCAGTGATTTTAGATAAATATAATAAATTAGATTCAATTCAATATCCATGGACAAGTTTTATTATATTAATTATGGAAATTATATTTAGTTGTATATTCTTAATCGTTATTGGTTATGGGTCATATAGACACGTAGAAATAAATCCAATTTTGGGAACTTTCGCTACAATTTTTGTTGCAATTGTCAATCTGTTTCATACATTTGCATACTCTAATTTAATTCTTCTCATTGGTTATCGTTTTCAATCAATTAACGTAAATTTTAAAAAAATGTATAAATTTTTCAAACACAATTCTTTGGACTCGACAAGAAATGTAATGATTACAAATAAATATCTTTTGAAAATTGCTCAACAGATTCGAATTCGTGAGAAATTAATTACTTTATCCATTTATATTAATCGGACTTTTGCATTATTTCTTGTTTTTAATTTTACTAATATATTTAGTTTGTCAGTGATTTATATTTATCGAATTTTAAGAAATTATTATCGAGATTCATTTTCAACGGATTATTTATTTATTTGTTCACAAATGTTACTCGGATTTGCAAAGACTATTTTAATTTGTTTGACCAATGGATGGACGGCAAATGAGGTAAAAAGGAACTGGCATCGTAATTATATTTAGTTTTTTATTTATTTATGTAGAATGTGGAATATAAGAAAAATTTATTTGATGATTTTTCTGGAAAAATTCCTAAATGTCAAAATATTTTAATTTTGAAACCTCAATCTAACAAATTTAAAAAATTGTTTTCTCTGAATATTAAAATTAAAATATAAAATAATTATTACTTTCAAACTCTCACTGTATAACAATTTCGATTAATATTGTTGTTATTAATATTTGCAAATAAGAAATGAATTTAAAAAAAAATATGATGGTTCCGCCCGGGATCGAACTGGGGACCTTCTGCGTGTAAAGCAGACGTGATAACCACTACACCACGGAACCCGATTGAAATTGATCATTTTATATATACCATATAATAAAAAAATCTTTTATAAGCATATTAGGAATAGATTCTATTGAAACTATGTATTTTATGAATATGTAGAGGAAATAAAGGAATTATCAAAAGGTATTAAATGGTGGTTAATATTTAGTGTAATGCTTGAAAAAAGGTTAATTTTTTTTTATATCCTTGACAGTTAGAATCTATATAGATATCTATTTATTTCCTTTATTCTTTCTATATTTAAAACTTTTTTCTAATGAAATTAATATATTAACTAATTAAAAATATATTAAAGTGACCATCCTTCCCGTTTTGTCCCGTAATGTTACAACTTCTAATCTTATTTAATTTGAAAAAGTTTGAACAACGGAAGTGGACACTGAAGCTGGCACAATGACATCCCTAAAAATAGCCAGAAAGATAGGGATGGTCTGTGATAGGGACAATCTCATTTGCGTTAGGTATAACAGTAAAGGATACCGCCCCCATTTATGAGGGATGCCCGAAAAAACGCCGAAAACGTTAAAGTAATTAACAACAAATTAGAAAAAAAGAATCATTATATCACACCTGATGTTAGTTTTGAATTTTTGAAATTTCTAAATATTTATTTAAAAAGTTTACTTTAGATTATAGATAGCCTATAGTTTAGTTAGACATTTTTTTATTATATCAATACTTTAATAATAACGATATAACGGACCTTTTTATTTTACTACCTTAAACCTGGTCACCTTATAATATTGTATATAAATCTATAAGCATATTTAATACCCTAATATTTAATTAATGTAATAATGATGATATATATGAGCGTAAATTTATTAAACATAGATATATATATCAATTATTATAATTATAATTAAAATTCATATATTATATATGATCTCTATTTCTGTTCTTAATCTTGTTTGTATGGGAAGTCAATACTTGAAGCTTTAATTCATTTACTTTACTTTACTTTTTAATTTTATGATTGAAAACACTGTGAAAATTAAGAATAGATAAAGTCAATTTTATTAGCCCATACTTTTACCAAGTATCCATGGGAAGGATGTGTTTGTGGCCTGTTTAGCCTGTTTAGAACAATATAATTAAGAAAAATTTTAAATTTTGGTGTTTCAACCTTCAGAGATTAAAAAACTTACAATTAGTTAAAACACTTTGCTTTAAATAATATTCTTTTAAAATCTTTTGTAAATAAATGAACTTAAATATCTTATTTATACTAATTTCTAATAGTTTTACTAATATTTCTTCTACTAATTTTAATATTATCTAGAATTATTATATTTAGAAGAAAATATTTAAATTATATACATAATACATATTTTATTATTAGAAATTAAATTTTAATTATTTTTATTTTGATAATTCTAGATATACACATTTAGTGTACACGTGTTCTTATAACTGAGTGAAATATCGTTAGACTAGAATGATTGAATTATTTACCAATTATGTATAAAGATAGATTTTTTAATTCCATTTTTATTTTAAAGGAAAGAGACTCAACATTTTTGACCTAATATGTTATTTGTAAATTAGTTAAAAAAATATGAATATTAATAATAAAGAAAATCTTTCTTTTTTATCAAATTTGCTACTTAGAGAGCAGAGTAGTTCTCTCGTTTTGAAGAATTCTAATAAAAATTTCTATTTGTTTTAGGCTAATCGTACGGCAGTGCTTGTTCATAAGTTATTAATTGTAACTAAGGATCCAGAAATTCGCGAGGAAGTTAGTATATAATTTTATTATTTGTTGTTTAATTTCAAATTTTATGTAATTTAATTTTTATTTTTTACAGCTTCAAATGTTTTCTTTACAATTATTACATCGAAAAGTTCAATTTACTGCCTGTGGATTTTTTACAATCGATTTTACCCTTCTTTATTCTGTAAATTTTACATATATTTATTTTTAACAATCTTAATTACTATTTAAATTTTTATATTAAAATAATTTATTTGTTTTTAGATGATTGGTGCAGTTACTACTTATCTTGTTATTTTATTACAATTTCAATTAACAGATACCCAAACACCAAAAAATGGAACAAAATATTAACTTAATTTTATTAATATTTAATTAATTTATATTAATTTCATTATCCTCTTTCAGAAAAGAAATATAAATGTTATATTATATAATTATAAATTAATTATCTAGTGAAAACTAAATTAAAATAATATATATACTTATATACCAACTAGTATTTTGTCTTTATATTTGTTTAAATGTTATTATTCATTATGTATATAGCTTTAAAAGGCTATCTATTAATCTATCACCACTAAAATATTTATATACGCACATTAAATAAATAAATCTTATAAGAAATATCCACTGTCAAACTAGAATTTGCAACAAAATAAAATAAAAATTAGTAAATATGTTTACTACTCAATTTTGCTGATATAATTTTTTATTCTGTAGCGTTTTAAAGATTATAGAAATTGTAAAAATGTTATTAACTTTAATTTGTAGTATTATTAATTATCAATTTTTCATATTAAATAATAAATAATATAATATAATATAATATAATAATAATATAATTTTTAATAACTATAATATTTTTTTAAACTTTATTTAACAAAATAATAGGGGACTTTGTCAATAGAAAAATTCTGTTAGAATTTTGTAGATGTTATAAAGTTTCTATTGATCAATTTAATTAATTATTATAATTATTTTTTATAAATTTTAATAAATAAAAAATATTTTAATTTTAGACCAAACTATGAAATATAAATGTTATAAAATATGGAATATGGATTTTGTTCTATATCAAGTTCTTGAAAAATAAAACAAATTTTAACATTCATTTACTTGTAAGTCAAATTATTTTTAACTTTTCAAATAGATTTAAATAAAAATCTTAACAAAATAGATACTATAGAAAAAAGAAATGAAATATGTGTATTTATATATAAGAAATATCCAAGTTGTCACATAAAATAAATCGCTATATCTTACATACAAACCTAAGTGGCGTAATAAAAGATAATCAATTGATTGATCAAGTCATGAAACATTTCTTGTATCTCATCTACAAGATGTACAATATTTTAATAAATATTTATTAAATGAGATGTTAATATTATTTTTTAATTAATAAATTTCTCTTGACAATATTTATAGATTATAAAAAATGTATCATCAAATGAATTATTATATTTTAGAAATTAAATGATTATTAAAAAATTTATTTATTTGAACAAATGCAACTTTTCTGTAATTAATATTATGAAATTGAAATTGATTTGATATAATCCTTGACTAAATTGTTAAGCCTGATCCACACCCACACCTGCGATGTTTTTGCCAAATATCAAGCAAAACATTTGGAAAACACCGCATGTGTGGATGGGTTGCTTGCCCTGCGCCAGACCCCCTAAACTCGATTGTTCTCGGTGAAACAAAGTTTGCAGCGTTTGCAGGCACAGGCAGTGGATAATTGAAAAAAAAAATCGGGCTTGTGTGTGTGTGTATGTGTTTGGTCTTTGCAAAGAACTTTGTTTCATCGAGAACAATAGAGTTTAGCAGTCTGCAACGGGTGGTCACTTAATACAAATTTTGTAAACCCGGAATGCCTGCAGCCGCTAGATGGTGGTGCAGGCGACAACGGTTGACTCTTCAAGCGCCCAATAGATGGCGCCGCAGAAAAGACCGCAGATACCCCCCACAGGCCTTCCGAATTATTTGAATATCAAACTCGACACCCACATACCATCCCTGTCCATACTATCCGAAACAAACCCAGCAAACATGGTATTAATTGTAAGTAAATTTTTTATTATTGAAATTATTTTATTATTTAATTAGGAATTATTTTTTATAGGTCGATATATTTAGAAATTAATTTTATATGAAAAAACACATTTTGTTTTAAGTGTTATATTTTTTTTAGAAGTTAATCAATTTTTATTAATTTAAAAGTCTAATTAAATTAATTTTTATCCCAATTAATGTCTTTTTGTTTTATTAATCGTTGCAAATTTTATCATAACATAATCTTTTATATTTCGCTTATTATATAAAATACATTTACCGAATAATATAAATATTAAAAATTATTATAAAATAACATTTTTCATAATATCTCATTCCCAATATTCATTCAAAAAAAAAATTTAAAAATACCTCCCTACTATCATCGGTCGGTAAAAACTATTACATTACAATTATTATGATTAATTGAATTCAATTAATTAAATTATTCAATTAAATTCAATAAACCATATTAAGGAGGTTATATTTATATATTAATAATATTAACAAGACGAATATTCAATACAAGTGGTGCTCGGTATTTGGTAAATATTCATTATTTGACAAACACCGCATGGGTGGAGCTGGCTTTATATTATACAATATAAATATAACAATCATCAATAATGAGAAAGATATAAAAATTATAGTAAATACATATAAGCAAGAAGAAAAAATATTTGAAAATGTGAAAATAAAACAGGAGAATTAGGAAGTTGGAATATATTCGTTTTACTTTTCAAACTCTTATTTTTAGAGATTTGAAAAAACTTTTTATCTATATTTTTAAATTAAACTACATTATACTATATTACATAATATTATGAAATATCTAAATTTCATATGGTTTTTCTTTGATAAGGATTGATCACATGAACTTTATCTTATTAAATGTTTTTATACATGTATATCCATATTTTATTAGATAGTTTGAAAGACGTTCTAATAAGATATAATTATTTTCGAATGAAAATGTCCTTGATATAGTGGCTTTCAATAAATATGTTTATAAATCTATACCATCATTTCGATTTATACATCTGTACAGAAAACATCTTTTAAATTAAGGTATGTTTTTTTTATTTAACCTTATATTGAATATATATAAGACCTATTTAATTATATAAATAATATATTAAGATTTCTAAGAATGTATATGTATATATATATATATATTGTTTTAAATTTTACCGTTTTTACAATTTAATATTTTAGTAAATATTTGGAAAATACTTTCTAATATTAATTATAATTTTTTTAATTTTTTTAACTTCTTTATATACACCATCTATATTATTATATTAATAACTCTATCTATATTATATATCTATATATAAATATAAATCTATATAAATACAGAGGCGGATTAAACGCCGGGCGGACCGGGCGGCTGCCCGGGGCCCACCAGCCCGAGGGGGGCCCACCGAAACCTAAATAAAAATATTTCCTTAAAAAAAATTTAAAAAAACTGTTGAATTTATGAATAATCGGAGTTTAAATAAAACAAGTTATTCTTGATACAGATCTTTATTTACAGATCTTTAATCGGTCGTGTTTGAACCCCGACTAACTTAAGAAAAAATAATCAATTTTGGGTCTCGGCGACCACAGTAAAAAATGATGTATTTTTTACATAAGTACTATCTATGTAAGTATAAAACAGCCTAAATTATAATATAAACAAAATTTGTCTTTCAATTATAATTGTAAATAACAGAGGGCCCATTTCAATTTTACCTCCCGGGGCCCCCAATCAACTTAATCCGCCACTGTATAAATATATATATAAGTATATACTATATAAATTTTTGTCCTAAAAATATTTATTTACTTTAAATTTTAAAAAAGATAGGGAAATCGAAAAGTGTATACCTCTAATAAAAAATCCAAAAAAAAAAATTAATTAACTTCTTATTTTATTGAAATTTTATTAATAAAAAATTTAATATTATTAAGTATGAATAACAATCATTATATTTGTGTAACTTGTATAAAAATAACTTCAATTTTATGAATCATATATCTTCTAATAAGAGATAAATACAGATAAATACTTGTAAAGTATATTTTAAAACATATTTAGGAACGTCATTAAAAGGAGGAATATTTATTATTCTCTTTTTATTGTATTAAAAAAATTTCATTTTCAATTTATAATTATTCTAAAGTTTTTTTCGATTTGGTGAAAATAGTAAGATTTGACAAGTACTTTAGTTTATTATTTTTTTCATTCATGATTTATTATATCTGCATTATTCTCTGGCATTCACTAGATCCATAAAATATGATAAATGTAATTAAATTTAAAAATTTTGTTATGGTACTCACAAAACCCATAAAGCATAAAGGTTATAACTAGTATCGAACATTTCAATCATTAAATTTACCGCCTTTTTATTGTATATAATTGAATGATAAAAAATATAACTCTAAAATGTTTGGAATTATATGACATGAAATATTTTATAAAGAACTGATTATAAAAATAAAAATTCAATATATATATTGTTTCAGAGTGAAGTTAAAAAAACAAATTTAAGAATGTGTAATCTTAAATGTAACTCTTTCTGTTTTAAGAGTGACAAAAAATAACATGTAACATATGTAAATCTGAACTTTATGACAAGTGCTTAAATATGAAAAGTCATTCATTAGTGTCAATTAGTGTCTGTTTGTATGATTAGAGTAGCTAATGTCTTATTGAGTTGCATTCCAATCCAGCAAATTTAATTTTACTGTTTCATTTAGACTCTTTAAAATAATTAATCAAATATGACTGAAGATTATCAAGGTATATTATTTAATATTATTTGTTAGATAATAATAAACCTAATAATTATTTACATTTAAAATGAAAAATATATAAAATGTATGTTAAATATTAGTAAAATTGATTAATTAGTATTGAAATCAGATTAATTTATTTTATTTCTTTAATTATCTTTCCCTTAAATATAAATTAAATAATTTTTATTTTTACAAGAGATTTTATTCACAATATTTTTTCTTTTTATAAAAATTTAATTAAAATTTTTTTATTTTTCATTTAAAATATTTTTAATGTTTTACTTATTGTGGAATAAATTATCACATATATATTGTCTACAATTAAATTTCAATACTTATCATTATTACTTTAAAATTTTATTTATTTTTATTTCTTTGAACTTTTATATAACAATTTAATTAATGGAAGTATCTTCATAAAATAAAATAAAAATTATAGATTCCCTTTTGCGATTAAAAAACACATTAAATCATATATTGGAAGAGCAACAATAAAATATATAGTAAAAACATAAATATCGATAATAAAATTAATTATGAAATTATATTTTCAATTCTAGAATTATCTCAAACTAATACAATTGTAAAGTTTGAAGGGGGAAATATTTCTGTATATAAACCACAACAAGTACCAGAAATGCTTCAAGATAACCACGAGAAAAATCTATCTAATTTAAAGAATTCAGGTATATAATCTAATTAATGGAATACCTTTTATGTTACATGAAATTTTGAATTTACTCTTCATTTATAGATGAAAATGCAAATAAAGGTCAAACTTCAATAAGTCTTCAACAAACTTCTTCGTAAGTATACATGTTATTATTATGAAAATCTTCGCTAGTATAGGTATATATTTTATATTTCGAATTGAGATCTTGGAGTTAACTTTTAAAAAGATCTCATCATAATAAGAAAATACTAGTTACCCTAAGATTTTAAACAAAAAGATTTGTTTAAAAATTTTTCTATAACTAATTTAAACGGCGTATTTGGAATATTGGAATCAATTTAAATATCATTAATATTTTATGAAATTTTTACATTTATTTATTATTTGTATTAATGTTTATATGACTTAAAATAAAAATTATATTTTTCAGAAATGATACAACTTTAAATCGAAACTATATCAAATATCCCAAATGGTGTTTACCTTGGACTTATGGTGCACGTATCTTAACTATTGCACTAATACTTCTCGCATGCTGGGGTATTGCATATTCTTGGATCGGGGAGGATGCAATACCACCAAATGGACAGTTATTTTGCCTTTTCATCTTATCATTATCAGCCTATATAGTCGGCTTGTTAATGGATAAATATACTCCTGTTCCTCCTTTACTTGGAATGTTATTTATTGGAATTTTATATCGAAATGTCGGCATCGTTGAAATCAAAGACAATTATATACATATATCAGCTGCTCTTAGGTAATTTTTTACTAAATTTTATTTAATACTTGCACAGGGTCGAAGAGAACAAATGACAGCATTTCAAGTAGTCCGTATATAGGCTTTAATTTTTGAAATATTGGGAAAAAATATTAAAATATGAAATTAATGAGGGTGTATTGAAAAACAAAAGAAAAATAATTATGGAAAAGATTCCACAGTGTCGCAGATAGTTGTTAAAGTTCTTCATTACATCAACCTTTCAACCAAAATTGCTGAGATTCTATATCGTAGACTTATTTTAAATGTGAAATAGTTTTATGGTTTTCAGATATCCACCTCGCAGTAGGTGAGTTTTGACGAACGACCACGGAACGTAAACATTTTTGGAAATCAGGCATTCCAAAAGTGTTTCAAAAATTTTTTCAAAATGATTAATGACTTCGAAATTAAAAGTTCGTTGACCTTTCCAAAGGGATACTCGGAAACTAGCTATACGTCATGTTTAGGCTAAAAAATGATGTTGGACCTTCCTCCACCTACCTACCCCAAACTAATGTGATTTGGTCATTTAGTATCAGCCAACCTCTATATTATTTTTTCCCCAGGAGATGGAAAAATGTAACTGAGAATAGGGACGGGTGGAAAATGTGTGTGCTCCGGCCAAAAAGTAGTCAGGGGTAAATTAGTAGTTCTTCCCTCTTTATAAGTTGTGATTATTAATTTAATTTTTACTTGTACGTAAACATCTACCTCTAATCTTGAAGGAATTTAAATAATAAATTCATTCAGAACGATTAACTATTTATATTTTGAAAATTCACAAATAATATTTAGGATAATTTTTATTAAATACATCTAATAGTAATATAAAACTTGCAGAAAAATGGCACTTGCAATTATTCTAATAAGAGCAGGATTGGGTTTGGATCCCGTTGCGTTACGACGTCTTGGTACAATGGTTGCCCGATTAGCTATTCTTCCGGGATTAGTAGAAATTGGCACGATTACTTGGGCAGCCTATCTACTTCTCAACTTACCATGGTTATGGAGTCTTATGCTTGGGTATTTAAAATGAAAAATTATTAACAATCATTTAAATTAATAGATTTCTATTAATTTTTAACTATTTTTAGATGTATTATGGCTGCTATCTCACCAGCAGTAGTTATACCTTGTCTTTTTGCTCTTCAAGACAAAGGTTATGGTCGATCGAATGGAATACCAACATTAATTATTGCTGCAGCAAGTTTTGATGATGTCCTTGCAATTAGTGCATTTGGAGTGGTGCTTAGCATTGTTTTTGCTTCAGGTTTGTAAAAGATTATTCCTTAAATTATTTTTAAAAATCTTGAATATCAATGAAACTATAGGATTATTATTTCCCTTAATTTTAAATTAATAATGAATTCAATTAAAATTATTTTTATAAATTGTAGGTGATATGACAATGCAAATCATCCAAGGACCGATTGCATTAGTTATTGGCATTACTTTTGGCTTGGTTTGGGGATATCTTGCTTATTATCTACCGGAACGAAATGATGTAAATACTCATAAAACAATCTATTTACTTATATTAAACAGCATTTATATATAAAACCAGTTAAGGAAATTTAATTTTATAATAACAAAATAAAATTTTAGCAAAATATAAGATATACATATAAAAGAATAATGAAAAAGAATTATATATTTTATCTTTATAAATATTTTTTTTTATGATATATAATTATAAATGATATATTAATATCATATTTAGAAATTTATTAATTAATTTATTGCCTATTTTTTCTAGATAAAATATATATATAATTATTTCTTTGTTTTTTTTTATTTAAGTCACATACTGTCCCTTTACGTACGTTACTGATTGCAACAGGAGGACTTTTATCAATGTTCGGAAGTGAAGCAATTGGTTTTGAGGGCGCTGGACCACTTGCTTGTATCATTTCTGCATTTGTCGCATCGTATGGTTGGCGAAATTTTGGTTGGTCAGACAAATTGGTAAAGGCAAAAATACTTATTTATATATATTTAAATATTAAGATTATTTAAATTTTTATATCTTAATTTATGTCTTTTAGAATCCAGTTGCTGATTTTTTTAAATTAATTTGGAGCATTTTCCAACCCATTTTGTTTGCTTTAATTGGAACTGAAGTGAAATTAAGTATTTTAGAAGGAAAAATTGTTGGATTATCTATCGCATGTATCTTCATAGGTGTTTTTGTAAGTTGATTTTAGTTTTAAATACCGTAAACAGGGACCAATTTTACAATTTACTTCCTAACTTACTTACATTCAATAAAATCTAGCGATTTCTACTAATTAAGTGAAAATTAATTTTTTTTTAATTATTGAAGAGAAAAGAATTCGCTCACACATTTAAAATATATAGGAACATCATTGATTATTTCAAATTTCATGGCCAAAAAGCAATTAAAAATATTATTATTAATATCATCAAAAAAAACAACAAATGATAAATGATTGGATTAATAAAGACCTACTAAGAAAATTAAATCAAATAATTTATTTACCATTTCTGAATCATAAACTCTCTTTTTTTTATATATTTGTTCTCTTAAAAATTTTGCATGAAAACATCCCTTTCTTAAATGTTGGCATTTATCTTGTATAAATAACCATCATGTTTTTACATCCTTTAGGAATATTCATCACTCGTTCAGAATATTTGTATTGCATTTTTTTCTTCCATGATCGCCGATTAGTTAGCTGATACTATATGTTAATTGATTTTTAAGTTAGATTCAAAGTGTTGCTAAAACTTTTTTATTATATCCGAGGAAAAAGATGTTGGAGACCAGGGTAATGCATCAAGGCATTTTGATTAATACTTGCCCAAACATCGGTGCCTCCTAGGTTTCCTCCACTTTTTTCTAACTTCTGTTTACTTTAGTTAAACATGTATATTGAAATTGAAATTTATATTATTATATAAATAAGGTGATAAGATATCAAAAGAATTAAAAGAAATCTTATTAATTTAAGATTCTCTTTTTAAAAATATAATATTTTTAAAAAATAATTTTTTCTAGAATGACATTAAGATTTTTACATTAAGACATTTTTACATTAAGACATTTACATTTTTTTAAAAAAATTATTAAATAATTTTGATTTTTGTTTTGCAGTTTAGAATATGCTGTTCTATAATTATTGCAATGGGGAACAACTTTAATTTAAAGGAACGTATCTTTATTTCAATTGCTTGGTTTCCAAAAGCAACTGTCCAGGTATACTTCACTCTATTCAGTTCAATATAAAAATGCACCGGGTAGAGGAATATCTTTTCGAGTTTGATAAAATTGATATATTTATATATTAATTAAAAAACTTATTTAAAAAAATTAACCAATTCATATTAATTAATTTGTATTAACGAAATTGTGATTATAAATATTCTGACGTCCGGTGCTGAGGCTGTTGTTGGATACGATGCTTTGTGTTGGTGTCTTCATGTTTCAGGCGGCGTTGGGACCAATTGCTCTTGACACCGTACGAAATTCATCAAATGATCCATCACAAACACAATATGCTTGGCTGATTCTCATCACTGCCGTACTCTCTATTTTATTAACTGCTCCATTAGGCGCCATTTTAATAACATATTTTGGTCCAAAATTACTAAGAAAAGAAATTAATAACATTCAACCTTCTAACGAAAATACAGTAGAAAGAGCAGTAACTTCTCATATGTGATATTTTTAATATCAAATTACTTATTTGTACTTACAAATTTATAAAAATATATACTTATTGATCATTTGGGAGTATATGTTATGTATTTATCACATGAATTTAATATGAATGATTTTTATTGCAATAGATACTTATTTAAACAAACAATTTTATAATATTTTATACAATTTCTTATGAAACTAATATTTTATGAATATTTATTTTCTAAATAAGAAGTAAAAAGTGTGATGTTCAATAATAGATAAAGTGCAGTAGAATAAACGTGTTACTGGGATGAAGTCGTTCATTCGTTATTAAAGCTAATAGTATTAGTTAATATCTAAAAATCTACTTAAGTTATTTCAAACCACATCTTTATTTGAAGGGTTCTCCTGTTTAAATAAATCGTTTCGGATACACTTCAATTAAAGTAAATTTACAAGTTTGACCAAATTAATTCATCCATGAGACTTGTGCAACCAAAAGAGCCACTTATTTAACTAAATTGTTTTTCATTAAAAAGTTGTAAAATAAAAATTAAAATAGATTTTTAATTAAATCAATATCAATTTGTAAGTTATTACTTATTTATTTTAAATATCACTTATAATTTATTTGCATCATTTTGGGGAGCTGAGAAAATGGTTTAACGTTTTCATTTATTTAAATTGAATAAAGAAAACTCAAAAAGCTTATTCTTATAAAAATCAGATACTAATCTATAATAATAATTTCCGTTGTATGTATGTATGTATGTGATGTCTGTGTTTTGTAAGTATTTGAAACAAAATTTCCTATAAATTATTAATATCATTATTATTTTTGTTTAACAGAATAATATACGTTAAATATTTAAATCTATAAAAAAATTAATCCAAACAGAGCCGGCAAAACGGGCATTTCTGAAGGGCGGTTCTTTGGTAATGAATATACATTTTACGAATATAGGAGCGGAAATTTATTCTATTGCCCGGGACGGCATAAATGCTAGAGCGGGGGCTGATCCAAATGAGAAAAGATTGAAACGTGCCGACATATATGCGTGAATATAGGAGAAGAAACTGTGTTGATGAAACTTTATCACGTCATGCCAGAGAAGCACAGCAACGATCAGCTCTACGGCAAATTCAATTAAATGAACAATCTTAGGAAGTTTCAAATGAACGCCGTATTGTGCATTTACAACAAATGCGAGATTTGTTTGACATCGCATACATACATATATACGACGGAAATTATTATTATTTGACCTTCTAAGAAAAGTTTTATGCCGCCAGTATCATATGATGGCTAGTGTAAATATAAAAATATATGATTGTAATTCGAATTTAACAACAAACACTTTCTCCTCTGCACTTTCATTTTTAGATAAAAATGAAAAATCCTAATCATCTTTCAATATAATACTTTGTAATAAATTATACAATTTTATAAAATGATCTCTCAAATTCAAAAGCATTTGATTAAATTTATTTTTATACTAAACTTATAATGTTTTATTATTTTATAATATATATATTTTTAAAATCACAAGTTTATTTTAATTTAAATTATGAATTTAAAAAAATTAATCTTTTTATACTAAATAAATTATCTATTTCAAAATAACACAATCTAGTGCAGTATTTCCCAACCTTATTTATAACATGCCCCACCAGAGCTAAAAACCTAAAATGTTCCTCTCATGTTCCATATGCAGTTTTTAATATTAAAATTTTAATTGTTCACTAAGTAGCCTAAATGTTCACTTGACCGCTCATCAATTTTTTCCATTTCCCCCCTATAGACCAGGGGTGTTAAACTCATAGGTACACTTGGGCCAAACAAACAAGGTTTAACTTTAGGCGGGCCGCAAAAAAATCAATATTCATAGAAACATTGACACCCCTGCTGTAGACCGTACTCCACACGTTGGGAACCACTTATTTAATGGCACTAACTATAAATGACTGCCTTTGTTGGAAAGCTACATCCTTAGGTGACGTTCTGTAAAACATTCATGAAAATCGAAGCTGAGTTATTGCATTTTAAGTGATAATTGGATTCATTCAAAAATCACTTTAAGTTATGTTTTAAACTTGCTAAAAAATGTTTATTGAAAGGTTTCAATTGATGAAACAGGTTTATTATGGTGATCAGTTCTATTTATTCCGTACCTTGTTTATCAATAATCTTTCAAATTTTCTATATAACAGAATCTTTTTAGACTCCATTATGCTTTATTTAGTCCTTATAATGATTTATTTAAACTGAAATATATATTTTTGCCTTCACAAAATTTTGAAATATTTATATTTAATTAATTTTTATTGTCTTTAAATATCAATAAATAAACAAATCAATATAAAACAAACAAAATATTATAATTTAAAAGTATGGATAGTCGTCGAACTTCATGGATTTCATTAAATAGAGAATTTAGACAATCAAGAACGAATTTTAGGTATTATTCATAGTTTCAATTCAGATAAGATTCATTTTTAATCAAAATAGGATCTTACAGAAGCAGAGCAATATATCTTTATTTGGGACAGGGAAATTAAAAAAGTAACTTTTTGTTTCGCTTTTGTTTTTTAAAAGCAAATATTAAATGTTTAAATTTGTAGAATTAAAAAAATGTAAACACTTGTATTTTTAATTAAAACGTGAAGAAAATTTTTATTTTAGAGAGTGGGTAGCCTGAATACTTCCATGGACCATATCCATATCATTCTGGTTGGTAAAAATTTTATAATTCATTAGTTCAATACAAGGACCTAAAGAGATTAAAACAAATGTTAGTTACTTACTAGACTAGTATCATTTGGGATCAGAGATTGAGACCTCTAAATCAAATTTAATGCTTTCTAATTGGAGTTGTTGTTCTCTCTACTTCCTCCATCTTGGTCCCATTTTAAAATCAAATCCAATGTAAACCCCTAAGATAATGTCCCTGACATTCATTCGATTTATTATCTATTATAGAGTTAGTAAAATGGAAGTGAGTCTTTTGCTGAGAGATAAATTATTTATTTAAAAAAAAACAATCACCGTTGGCATTAAAGTACTTTAAATTCTGATAAATAAAAGTAATGGTAATAATATTATTGATTATTACACTATCCTTGTCGATCAGGGGAAGTTTTATTTAACTCACTTATAATTTATAAATAATATTTAAATGATTTATTTTAACTAATTGATTGGTAAAGGAAAATCTTTATTCCAAGTCATACATACAAATGTATATGTTAATTCCCTAAAAATCAATTATTTTTCTTTTTTTTTTCAGTATTAATTTCCTAAATCGTTTTCGTAATCGAATCTATATTTGCTGGCCGTTATGGTTTATCGATTATAAAGTGTTTTGTAGAATAATTGCAATAAGTTTAATTCATTTCTCTCTATGGACAATTTCCTATTCATGGTTTGAAGATGAAGTGTTTCCACCAGATGGACCAATTTTTACACTCTATCTTTTAACGATAAGTGCTTATCTTGGAGGTTTATTATTTGGTAAATTTACTCCAATTCCTCCAATACTAGTCATGTTATTAATAGGGATTTTATTTGCAAATATTGGATTATTAAAAACTAATGAGGAACATATTAAAATTATATCCGTAATAAGGTAATGTATATCTTTTTTAAAATTATTTAAGTATAATATTGTACAGTTAAAGAAATATATATTTCTATCTTAAATATTAAATATTAGTTTATTAATTCTACCCGATTTTTCAATTGACTATTTTTCATGATAAAGAGCAGGCCTGGTCAACCCAAATGACTCCATGGGCCTCTTTGATTAAGAGCAATGCTACAGGGGCCGCATTTTAGGGAAACGAATTTTAACTTTATAATTTATTAAAAAACATTTTTAATACTTTCTTGATGCTTAATGTTTAATCTTTTTATTGATTATTTTTCGGCTACTTTTTTTAAAAAATAATAATAAAAATTTAAAATAAAAAATATATTCTCTATTAATTACTATTATTTCCAACTTTTTTCTTCTTTTTATGGAATCAAATATGTAGTTTAAAAATTGTAGGACATATTTTAAATAAAAAAATGGATTAATTATAATTATTTCAATTATATTCTCTGTTTTTGGATATACAGACGAGAAATGAAAGTTACAAAAGAAATATAAAGTTAACTGGCGAGCCGCACAATTTTTAACGGTGGGTCGCATGCGGCCCGAGGGCCGCGGGTTGGCCAGGCCTGATATAGAGGTTACGACTCTGAGGTCTTCTTGGAAAAGATTTTGAGGTTGGTTTTTATCCTTTCTTCAATGATGGTAGCTTAGATAAATATATATATCTCAGATAAACAAGGTACCCAGGACTTAGGGCCTTCTTCCGCGGCTATAAAATTATCCTCCTATCATGAAACCTAGTCGATCAAACCTTTCTTTTAAGCATAATATGGGGGCTCTTATTTAAAATACAATCGCAGTTGTTGAGCGCTTTATCTAACTGGTGGGACCTGTGAGAGCGGAGATGTTGAAGGAATGTGTATTGCGTCCGGAAGAGGGTTATTACCTACCACGTTTTGATTTTTTTCCTCTAAACTGGGCGTAAAAATAAAGATATATGTTGGATAGTTTTTCACATGATTAAAAATTGTATAAAACTGATATATATATAGAATTTCAGCTTCAATCGCTGAAAGTACCGGAACTAATTTTCTAACACATTGACTGGCAATCACGCGCCTGCACGTGACGTGGTGCCATCAACAAAGAGCCAAATACGCGCTGTTTTAATAAATATTATTTATTAATTTGAATTTATAATTTATAATTAATTAAATTTATAATTTAAATATAATATATTATGTTAATTAATCCAATTCAAATTTGCGAGACACTACAGATTTATTATAAATAAAAGTCACTTAAAATGGCTCCTAAAGTCCTTTAGAACCTTTGATGTAAATAAAGAATAAAAAAAAATTGATGAAATACATATATTGAAAAAATCTATTTAATAATTTTTATGTTTATAGACATTTTGCTTTGACAGTGATATTAATTCGAGCTGGCACAGGCTTAGATGCAAAAGCATTGCGTCTATTAGGAGGGATGGTATTGCGACTTACAATCATACCCGCTTCAGTTGAAATGATTGTTCTAACAATCACAGCCTATTTCTTACTAGATTTACCTTGGTTATGGGGAGCACTTTTGGGGTGAGTATATTTAAATAAATATATTTTAAAATTATTAAAGATGAAATATGATTAGTTATCTTTCTAAAAAATTACTGATGGATTCAAATATCATAAAAATAAATGTTATTAATAATTAATTAATAAATAAATTTAAAAATATAATAAAATAATTCTTTATTTTTATTATTTTCTTACCCCTTCCTCCTCTTTATTATTTTATTACTTACCCCACCCTCTACTTATTCAAAACCCATCTTTTTAATTTCGAAATTTGCAAGGAAATTAAAAAAATATATCTAAGGAAGTTTTTTCTATATAAAATTAAAATAAATTAATTAATTAAAATGAAAAATTATATCAAATTGAACAAAAACAAACGAGTTTATTAAATATTAACAATTGTTATTACATTATGGGCGGGAATTGCTAGAATTAAATTTTTATTTTCTTTGCCTATCAACCATGGACAGTTTCCTAGAGCCAAAATATGTAGATCTTCAATACAGAACTTTACATACATTTTTATACTTACTGATGAAAAAACTGATTATTTGCTCTGGAAAACTGCACATAATTCAATAATAGAACAAGTGCATCGGAAAACTCAAATTATCGAAAGGAGCTTGCAAGAAAAGAAAATTGCTCTGCAATATTTCTTGATATCACTCAAGCTTTTGATAGAGGTACATAAGTAGGAAGAGCACGCGCAATCCTGGATTAGGCATCATCCTTAAATGGTATCCATGATGTGCAAGTATTAAGGAAACCCAGCGTATTGGTCGGGGAAAGAATCCTCCTGAATCCTCTCGTGACAACATTGCCTGAAGTTCGGAATAAGTAAGAAAACGTATAGGGTCTGAAAGATGTTATCCCAATTTTTGGGCAATCAACCGGCTGAGAAAACCCGTCAAAAATGCCCCCATGGCGATAGCATTTTTCCGTATGTACATGAAAAAATTCCAAATTATTGGGTTACTCTCATTACAATTTCATCATCTTCGTCTCCCAATTATTCTTCGTCGTGTAACGTTATCCAAATGTTGAGTATAGGCCATGTTGCAAAGAATAAACACCATCGGAGTGCACCTTAAGAACTTTCTGATAATACTTTCTTGTGATAAACCTTCAAATGTACCTAGACCAAAATCTTTTTTTTACTTATTTTGTCATTTATTTGTTATCTAAAACTTAAAAGATACCATGTTATATTTATAAATGTTTAATTTTATATTGAAAAGTAAAATAAATTAAATGAAAAGGATAATAGTGAAAAAACAAAAATACCACTTGAGGTAGGGATGGCTTCACCAGCTGTTCATAGTTGTTCATATATAAGTTTAAAAAATTAGTAATATTGTTTTAATTTTAGGAGCATAATGGCAGCTGTTTCGCCAGCGATTATCGTTCCCACTTTATTGAGCCTCCACCAAAAGGGTTATGGGTCAGAAAAAGGAGTTTCCACCTTAGTCATTGCTGCAGCAGGATTAGATGATGTATTTGCAATTTCAATTTTTGAAATTTTACTTAGTGTGATTTTTTCAACAGGTGAGAAATAATATAAATTAAAATTAATCTTTTATGTATTTTATATTAGAACTTTCATACAACCTTTTTTATATTATATCATAATAAATTTATAGCACAGGGTGTTTCAGGAAAAAAATATTTTAATGGCAGTATAGACAAATTGCAACAAAAAATACCTTATAATGTGTGTTCAATTTTTATTGATTAGAGCAGTGGTTGTTAATCAAATTTTCAATTTTTTCAATATGGTTCTAAAAAAGGTAAAATGTTTTTGTTTTTGCGATCAGGCTCTTAAACATTTATGATTTTTTTTTCATTTTTATAATAGGCTTCTAAAAAAAAGGTAAATGTTTTTGCGATCAGGCTCTTAAACATTTTCCACTTTTTTTCAATTTTTGCAATATGGTAAATAAGTAAATAACTCTTACACTTATCTTGTTCTTTGTGTTTCTTTACTTTTTCACATGACTATATGCCCTTGAATCCAGCAGTATGTGCTTATAAAATCGTATTGTACATTCGTTTTCATTACAAAATTCATAAATAAATTGATATCGGTATGATCAGCAGTTTTATTTATTGCAATTCGTCTAAACTTGCACTCCTAAAATATTTACTACTCCTCTTGAAACAAACGGTATGTAGGATATATATATTCGTTTAAGATTATATATACCGTAATTACTTAGAATCAGTGGCGTACCTAGAACTTTTGCCGCCCGGGGCGATCTCCAGTTTGCCGCCCTTTTTATTATAAGTCAATCAAATAGTGGTATTTATAAATTAATGCACATAAATAAATTATTAAGTTATTTAATCAATATTAATTAATACACAGAGTAAATTTTTTTACACATATTTGTATGCACTCGTAAACATATTAATATAATATTTACTCTTCTAGCTTTCATACTAGAAAAATCGTGAATAATGCTCTCAAAATTTATATTTATATTTTTTCCGCCGGCCTGCTTTTCAAAAGAAAAATCGATGATTTAAAAAAATATTGGTATAACACTTCAAAGTAATCATATAAACTTTTCAAAAGAAATGACATTTATAAACTGATATCAAAAAATTTTAGTTAGGAAAAATTGCTGAACAAAATCGTAAAGATGCGTTTACGAATTCAACGAATTTTAATGAATACAATAAAATAAAATTATTATCCTGTTCTTGGAATTAGAATTCAAAATTTACACTAAAATGCATTTATTTACACCGAGGAATAATATTCGAAATCATATAGTTAATCATAATTTATATAAATCAAATAGTAAACTTATAATAATCATAATAATCATTTATTATTCAAGAAAGAAAAAAAATAAATAAGAAATGAATAAGTTGCTTTTTACAACTATAACTAAATATAAAAAATGCCGCCCCAAGATAAGTGCCGCCCGGTGCGGACCGCACCCACCGCACCCCCCTAGGTACGCCACTGCTTAGAATTAAAATTACTAGAACTGCTGTCAAATGCTACACTCACTCATGTTTTATCAATAATTTTGGTCAAGGACGAATACTTCATTTTATTCACATAATCCTCATCTCGATTGTCCAGTGTTTTGGTTGCGGTTGTGTAAGATCTTGACTCAACTGCATAGATAACTAAACTTGTCCATATTAGAATGTGTAAACATCTCAAAACTTTCGATTCTTTGAGAACTTCTACTTCCTCTCTAAAATGACATTCGCTAAAAATTTGTGCTCCCAAGTATTAAGGCTTGGAACTTGGACTTGCATGCTATGCAGTCGAAATTATGTAAAATGATTTATTTTATTAATATATTCCAAATATAAAAATTTTAATCATTAATTTAAACTATTTTTTTATTTTTCTTATAGGTTCATTGTTTAAAATTTTAAGTGGACCAATCTCCATTGTAGTTGGAATAGCTTTTGGAATTATTTGGGGATTTCTATGTATTTTTGTCCCAGATATTTATGATGTGATATATATGAATTATTTTTATTTATAATTTTATTAATTCAATGTGGAATATATTTTATTTTATTTAAGGAATATGCAACGTCTTTGCGAGTAATTATTCTTACCAGTGGTTGCCTTATGGCCATGTTTGGAAGTGAAATAATACAACTCGAAGCATCAGGATCATTGGCTGTTATTATTTTATCATTTATAGCTTATAACGGTTGGATTTATTCTGGTTTACCAAATGATGTAATCTTACAATTAATATTTCTATTATTAAAAGATATTTCATTAACAACCAACAAATAGAATAAAATTAAATAATTTAATCTATTATAGCTATTAAGCTATAATAATTAAAATTTATGTTTCTTTGAAAATACTTAAATTGTTTTAAATAAATTTCGTAAATCGTTTTATTTATATTTAATGAGGTTAATTTTTTTTAATTTGAAATAAAATATTAAGTATAAGTTACATTGTTTTATTTTATGATTTGCTCATATGTTACAATTATTATTATTAGTTTATTTTTGGTTTATTTTAGAATTCAATTATCAATATATTTAGTATATTATGGACAATTGTTCAGCCCGAGCTTTTCGCGTTAATTGGAAGTGAAGTGAAATTTAATATGATCGATCCTACGACTCTATTATGGGGATTGATTTGTATGATCATCGGCATTCTGGTAAGTTAATAAATAAAATTTACCTACCTTTAAATTAAAATATGACTTAAAAATTTTGTTTTCTTGTTTTTCATAAAATAACTAGTTAAGAAGTCTCAGTTGTTTGGTAGTCACTTTGGGGGGTAATTTCAACTTTAAAGAAAGATTATTCATCGCTATTGCATGGTTACCAAAAGCAACTGTACAGGTATACTTCAATTATTTTATATTTCTACTAACCCTTTATCATTATAATTTAAAAATTATCATTTATAGAATATTTATATTTTATAGAATACATACTAAAGGGTGTTTTTTTTCGAGGTATAGAACTTTAAGTTGGCATTACTGTTCAAGTTGACGACCGATTTAACAGCTGTCAAGTGATTTATTCTCAGTTTGGTTTGGCAATTCATCATGAATGGTCTCACGCCTGAACAACACCTGCAAATAGTGCAATTTTATTTCGAAAATCATGGTTTTTCATATTCATAAGCGAATTTTGTTTAGCGATGAAGTGCACTTCTGGTTGAATGGCTACGTCAACAAACAAAACTGCCGCATTTGGAGTGAAGCTAATCCTCAAGTGTATGTCGAAACACCGTTACATCCAGAAAAACTGACTGTTTGGTGCGCTTTATGGGCTGGTAGAATTATTGGTCCGTACTTCTTCAAAAACGATGATGGCCAGAACGTTACAGTGAATGGTGATCGGTATAGAGCCATGATTACTAACTTTTTCATTCCTGAATTGAACAACCATGATGTCCAGGAGCTGTGGTTCCAACAAGACGGCGCAACATGTCACACAGCTCGTGCCACCATCGATTTATTGAATGACAAGTTTGGTGACCGCCTAATTTCACGTTTTGGACCTGTGAATTGGCCTCTAAGATCTTGTGATTTAACACCGCTAGTCTACTTTCTGTGGGGCTATGTAAAGTCATTGGTCTATACGGATAAGCCACCCACATACGCTTGACCATTTGGAAGACAACATTCGCCGTGTTATTGCCAATATACGGCCACAAATGTTGGAAAAAGTTATCGAAAATTGGACGTCCAGATTGAACTTCATCCGAGCCAGTAGTGGCGGCGGTCATATACCAGAAATCATATATAAAATGTAATGCCACAAGATTCTCTTTCGTATAAATAAAATTCATGTCAATCGAATAATCCATCGTTGTTTTATTGCAATTTAAAGTTCTATACCTTTAAAAGAAATACCCTTTAGATGCAGAGACAACCTTCAGCGCTTTTAGCACTTAGAGAAGCTATATTATATTATTATATGACGTCATTCAGCCATTCATGACGTCACAGCCTGGCGTTGCATATATATTATAAATAAAATAAAAGTAAAAATGTTTATATTTATTATTTATGTATCCATATCTGTATTTTATTACATTAAAAGATATATTAAAATTATTTGAAATTGTTTCTGTAGCTGGAAATTAATTTACTTCAAACCGTCGGTCGGTTCGGACCTGGCCACAGGTCAACTTATTATTTGAAAGTATTAATTGAAATTCATTTATCCAAAATATGTTTATATTGTAATATATAATTAAAAGTAAATTAATATTAGAAAGAGTAAGGAAAAAATAAAAAAGTTTTTATATCTGCACATTGATAATTTATAATTATGATATTATATTAAATAATCAGATAATTTACCTTGATATGATCATTTGTTAAATAAATTTTAAAATAAAAATGTTGTTAAAAAATTAATACATTTTCATTGAATAAGTAGATAACATTTTTTACTAATAATTTATTTTTTTATATAAAGTTTAATTTTTAAAAATATAACAACACTTCTATACAAGATAGTTAGAAGATATACAAAGATATTCGATTATATATTAACGGTAAAGGGGGTACAGAGGATCGAGCCTCTTGTCTAAGTGCGAATTGCGGCGAAGGCTGTCTGAATAGCAAGAAAATAATATGAATTTATTTAACTAGTAATAGTAGTAATAAGTAGTTAATACTCATAATAAAATTTGTAATAAATAGAAAATATTTCACAAATCTCTTTCTTTCTCTGTAGTTTGCTGAACAGCTCATATATTTATCGTTTTTACCAAGAAAATTCAAAAATCATTCAAAATTGGTTTTATTAATAAACTTTAATTAACTCTTACATTAATAATTTTTAATATATTACTTAAAGTAGAGAAATAAATGTAACATAACATATAATTACATATTTAATATTGATTTAATTTATTTTAGAATAATGAATAATAAAAAATAATCCAATTTAATCGATCATGATTCAAAAAGTCAATAATTTTATTAAATTCTTTTAGGCAGCTTTGGGCCCAATTGCATATGATTATATACGAACAACTTTTAACGAACCAGAAAAAATGGAAGAACTTGAATATGCACGCATAATATTAATCTTAGCAGCAGTGTCGATTCTTTTAACAGCCCCCCTTGGTGCAATTTTGTTGCCTTTAACTGGACCTTATCTACTTTCAAAAGAAGATGATACCAATCCAAATCCTCGTGATTTACATGATTCTGTTATAGTGCATCATTTGTAAAAATGAAAATACCCCTATATTTTTTTTCTTTTTAAATTAGTCAATTTAATATTTTTTTATAATAATTAATTTTCCATATTATTTCAATTATTTTGAAAAGTTCTTTTCTCTTATCTATATAATTCTTTATAGATGGTTATGGGGAAAATAAAATTGATATAAAAACATTATATTTTTAGTAGAGTAAAATAATATTTAAACATTATTTTAATCATCATAAAACATTCAATTTATTGATTTAATTTTTAATTTATATGAACTCAAATAAAAGAAAAACATTTCTGAAATTATTACCAAATTAATAATCAATACATTTATTTATTAATCAAATAAGTATACAAAAATTTCATTTTTATTTCCTTTCCATTTTCATGGATTTTTATAATTATTTTCAACCTCTCATAATATTGTCTCGAGTTTTTTGTATATCACCGATTTTTCGAAATAATAATAAATTTCAAGTTTCCAAATTATTTTGTTTAATAAATTTTTTTATATTTTTATGTTACATTATACAAAATGGAATAATTATATTTTATTTTCATCATAATATTCTAAACCAGATAACATTAGATAATTATAAAGCATGCTTTATTTTAACTTCTAAGGTAAGCAAAAATCATTTATATTTTCTCTCTCTATCTAGACTTTTAAACTAGTGGTATATATACCTTCTTTGATATATTCTAAACCCAATTCAAGCCTCTAAGATCAAAAAAAAGATACCTTTAAATTAATAAACTAAATAAAATTGTTCCTTTAATCTTTATTTATCTTAAGATTCTTTTGCTTTATTTTAATAGATTGATTTTACTCTTTTGGCAGATATGCACCATATCGAACAATTTGAGCATGTTAATATTTTCACCTAAAATATGTAATATATTAAATCAACTTAATATTTTGGCTGGTCAAACGATAAAAAAATATTCATATTATTTATTAATTTTTTATCAAGTATTTACTTGTTTCAATGTTTTAATCTACTTGGTAAATGATATAATTATAATTTTATCTATAATTAGCATCTGATTATTTCTCGATTCGCCTAACTCGTAATTTCCATTTATTCACATCTTTTTCATTTTCTATATTTTTTAAACAAATTCAATTTTAATATCTGTTTTTATATATGTGTCACTCAGGCGATTAAACCCAAGCGATTAACTCCACATATAAACACATTGAGCAAATGAAGCCCAAAGTTATATAGGAAATTCAGGGTTATTGATGACAGAAAAATGTATATTGCATTGCAATATTAAGATTATCAAGTTCATTATTCACTTCATATGTTGCAGATTACATTACATTACTAGCAAAATTTTAAAAATTGGAGTTAATCGGTTTGGCTTCTGAGAGTGGCACATATTTTAATATATAATCAGAATGTATTTTTAATATATTTATAGCTTTATTATATTAAATACCTTCTTAAATGAAAAAAGAGAATTTGTATAATTTTATAAATAAAAAATTGTTTACGAAATTGATAAATTTTTCAAAAACTAATTGTTTTAAGAAACAAATAACATTATTCTATGAGAATATTTTAAATTGTATCTCCTGAATCATAAAATGTCTTTTGATTGTGTTTCAGGTATCTTATTGGCTAGAGAACCCTTTAATAGTTGATAATTTTGAGTATGGAATAGAATTAATTTTCTATCAACAAGTACATATATTTTTTTTGCATTTTTCTATCGTGGTTTGGATATTTAATAAAATTATTAAAAAATTAAATAAAGAAATTGAAGAGACATTAACATTAAGAAAGAATAAATATTCAAATAATAAAACAATTATTGAATTGATGAATCGAGTCACAAAACATTTCCATGAATCCTATTCTATTTTGCAAATGATCAATAGAGCTTACGGTCCTACTATTATTACAGTTTTGATATCATGCTTTGTCAATGTAATTTTTATTTTTAATTTGATTTTATTTCATTTTTTTAAATTGAGTGACGAGAATAAAGATATGATGTCATTATTTTTTATGTATGAATTAATTTATATTATACTATATTATTTTTGGATTATTATTTCCCTCACCTATTTAGGTAGTTGTGTTAACAAAGAGGTAAGAAAAAATTTAAATTTACATATTAATAATAGAATATAATTTTTCTAATTTTTTTATTTAAAATTTTAAATATTAATTGTAAAATAATGTATATTTATGTCTGCTTATTCATCATACAATGTTTAATATGTACGAGGGTGGGATGAAAAATTTCCGACCTGACCATGAAAATCGATGTTTTTCAATTATTTTTTTTTGCAATATTTTTCAACATAATCTCCATCAACACTGATACATTTCTCATAACGGCGTTCTAATTAATTTAATTAATTATTAATTTAATTAATTAATAAATTATTTAATTAATTAATTAAATTTGATTTAATTTAATTTAAGTCTCATCAACAGTTATGAATCGACGCAAAAATTCGTTTGGATTACGTCTACAGCGCCAAATTGTCGTTAGAAATGGTTTTTCGAAGCAATTTTTGGTCTAACGTTAGGAAATGCGGCACCCACGTTGCACACAGTTTTCCATATTCAAATGGTTTTGCAAAATATTTCGCACACGTTGAGCTGACATCGTACAGGTCTCAGCTATCTTGAATTTTGAAAAATAAAACAAAAAACAAATTGAAAAACATCGTTTTTCTTGGTCAGGCCGGAAACTTTTCAGACCACCCTCGTATAATTACTAATAGAGTTAATATATTTAAAGAGAATATACAAACTTTGAAAAGCCAGAATATCTAATTATTATTTAAAGTTAAAAATCCTGAAATTTAAAATTAAATTTATTAATTTAATTAATTGATATATAGTGAGTGCCTATATTGTTAGTAATTATAACTGGTTAATTATTATACGATCTATAAAAAATTATTTAGGGAATTTTTTAGATGCAGAGTAGTTCTTATTATTAAATTATATTATTAAATATGAATGGTAGAGATGTTTCAAAGATATCTGCTAACTGATTTTTTTTTATTCAGTCAAACAAAACTCAATTGATCTTAAAAGAATGTATAACTAAAGATTATTCAGAAGAAGTTGCATTAAAGGTAATATATTCAATGCTGAAAATAATGTTCAAGTAAAATGAAAAATCATTAAAACCACAATTCCTGTTGAAAAATATACTCTTATTTAATAGTCTTTGGATATAAAAAGGTTTATATTCAAAGAGATTCAATAAGATTAATTTTATTTAAATAATTTATTCATGATGTTTAAGTTCAATTTTAATATTTTTTTTTAGATCTAATTCATCATTATTTTTCAATTTCAGTATGAAGATTTATCTCTACAATTACTTCATCATAAATATCAAATTTCCCCCTTTGGATTTTTCAATTTGGATTTTTCCTTGCTTATCTCAGTAAGAAAAGATTATTTATTATTTGTTTTTATTTTTGTTATTCATTTTATTATTATTTTCATTTATTGTTCCAGTTTATCTCAGCGATGACTGTTTATTTAACAATATTTATACAATTTCAAAAGGCAATGAGAAAAGTTTAATTTTCAATTAATTCATATATTTTCAGATTTATTAAATTGAGAACAAAATTATCGTTTGATTGACATACATTGACTTCTAAATAACCATAAAATAAGCAATAATCAGATAAAAATTGTTTTTATTTTAGATGAAATAGGGCATTTAATATAATCTAAAACAATTTTTTCAGCCCAAAATTTACCTCTAATATATCTTTTACCTATCTCTCTAATTTTCTTTTTTTAGCAAAAATTATATATATATATATATATACGATCGTAAAAATTATGAACATAATTTTATATGAAATTCACGTATTAGAGGAGGTTTTGAGGTGAAAATTCGATCTCTGGTTAATGATTGTTTTCTTATTTAGAGTAATTATTAATGGTTCTTAAAAAGAAATTCATATTTAAACATTACAATAATTCAAATTTTTATTATTATTAACATTTATATAATTATATACAAATACTTTTTATATGATTTTTAAAAGAATAGGGATACTTGGTGAAGATTGGTTGCTCCGGCCAAGAGCTTTCGAGTTCCGTAGAGACACAGAGATAGATAGATTTAAAAATAATTACCAGTGTATTAATATAGATATATATATATACAATATATATATATTTAATATTTAATATTAATTACTACTGACTTAGTATTCTAAAGTAGTCAAATAATTTAATAGTACACTTTCATTTATACTAGTATTTTAAAATGAGTCAACCTAAGATAATATTTTAAATTAAAATACCATATTTAATTAAAATTTATATTTTTATTATAAATAATATTATTATTAATAAAAAATAAGGAGTCGGAGAGGGGAGGGCTTCAAGAATAGCAATTGAGAAATCATGAAAAAAATCCAAAATTGCTTTGTTAGATGGAGTGCATCAAAAAACAAACAATTTAACAATTTAAAAAAACAAAAAAAAAAAATAAATAAATAAATAAATAAACCATACCTAAAATAGTTTCATATAGGATTAATTTAATTAATTTATAATAAAAGTGGCTTATTTCAATTTTTTATTATTTATTAAAACCTTAAAAAATAATAAAAATTACTCTTTAAATATACTTAATTAAAAATAAATTGAGTTAATGTATGATTTAATTTTTATTATTAATTACTACTGACTAAGTATTCTAAAGTAGTCAAATAATTTAATAATACTTTATTTATATTTTACACTGAATGTATATTATATTAATGAAAAAATAAAATATTCCATTAGAATATTCTGAAGTTGTTATTATATAAGGTTCAATTGGTGTTAAATATGTATTTCGAGAATAAAGGTATTGTAATCCCAATCGACTATCGATTTACCTCCTCCACCTACTCCTAACCTCACTCACTTCATACTTCTTCCAAGCCCTCTTTGATTTTTTATCGTTCACCACAATTTCAATAACTGGGTAGTTAATAAAATTTATTTATTAATTAGAAATTGTAATAAATTGTTTCATTTAGAAGTTCACGAAAATAATAAAAATTATTGTCAATTCTATATAAGTACGAATCCTTTCCGTCTATAAGATCACGAGTAAATGTGTCTGTTGATTAAATATAGGCACTTTTCCATTGATAAAATACTTGGAATTTAATTCTAATTCTTGGAAAAATGATTTTAAAATCATTTTTAATTAATTTGTAGAAAATAATTAGGATTGAAAAGACGCAATTACTCAGAAAATAAAAGAGATATCTTAAAATAATTAAATATTTCATATTTAGAATTATAAATGGAACAAATTGATATCTAAAATATAAATATTTTATTAATATTTAAACAAGGTGAATTTTGCCTAAACTAAATAAAAAAAATGATTTTTTTGTAATGAAAATACTCAATTACTCAGGAAATATAAGGGATATCTAAAAATAATTAAATATTTCTTAATTACGATCAAAAATTGAACAAATTGATATACATTTATTCAAGAAATATATATACAATTCTTCTGTATGTTATTTCGATCCACCTCAGTTTGGGTGGTTACAAAAAAAAAAAACAAATAAAAAATAGCAAAAACATCCAAAAAGTAAACAAAAATCATAGCAAAGAGAGGACGTGGAAATAAGCTGAAGGTGGTATTCTGGTATTGTCGAGGTTTCCAAAACTTCAAACAATCCTTATCTGCGGGTGATTATGACTTCTGGCATCAGTTCGACATAATAGCATTCGGTGAAACCTGGCTCTCAAACGCTGCATTGCAGTTGAATCTTATGAAAGGTTATAGTACATTCTCAAATCCGGCTGTGAGGAAAAAAACAAGAGGAAGGGCCAGTGGTGGTCTAGTGATATTCTTTAATAATTTACTCAATGTTAATATGATTCAACATAACAACCTATGGATGATATTTGGCATCCATTATAAAGACTTTAATTTCGTCTTAGGTGTTATATATCTATCACCAAAACATGATAGTGAATTTTGTTTAGATTCTTTGCACGATATGATGGAGTGTGTATTATTATTAATAAATTTTCTGAAAACATATTGCTTGTAGGAGATTTTAACGCTAGATTGGGGGAACTCAACCAATTAGACCCTGAGATATTTACACATGCAAATCTTTCTCATGACAGGTCCTCTCTCGACTGTATTGAAAACACCAGGGGAATTAAGCTGTCGAAATTTATGGAGGCGCAGGGATTATTTGTTCTAAATGGCCGTACGCGTGACAACACTCCAGCCCGATTAACATATGCCAGTGAACTGGGTGAGTCTGTGATTGACCTATGCTTTGCGAATGAAGGTATCTCTGAGTATATTCTGGACTCGGGTATATGTGATTTGGCGAATGGGTCAGATCACTTACCATATTATGTTGAACTGATAAAGGAAACGATGAGTGCACCTAAGTCGGTTAAGTTCAGTCATATCAATAAAATAAAAAAACAAATTTATAAGTGGAACTTTTTATCCCTAGAAATTTTTAGAAACAACTTTGACAGCGAGGTACACATGGATTTAGATTGTGTCAGCAATGAGGAATTGAACTCTTTTTATAATTGATAAAATTAAAGACTGTGCTATTCTTTCTGGAATGAGTAAGACCATCATGTGTGGTAAACCCTTATAAAATTTCACAACGACAACCTTGGTTTGATATGGACTGTAGATATACTAAATTAAAATTAAAATAATGTTTAAAACAATATAGAGCTGTACCATCTGATAACACATTATTAACGAGGTATTTAGACCAGAAAAAGAAATATAGAAACATCTTGAAATTAAAAAAAAAACGATTATTATTTGAAACTTATCAATGACATTTCAAACGCAAATAACCCTGTTGAATTCTGGGGATCCTTGAGGCGTATGAGGAGGGCGAAAAGAGAGTCTGACCCTATAGATATGTCGATATGGGAAAATCATTTCAATACCCTTTATAAGACCTCGCCGTTTTTGACTACACGCTTTCCGAGAGGGACTTTTCATACATTTTTAGATAGGGAGTTGGATTTGGCCGAATTAGAATTAGTACTTAAAAGATGTAAAAAGGGCAAGGCTCCAGATTTGGACGGTATTCCATACGAATTTTTTAAATACTTACCAGCTTCGGGAATACATATTCTATTGAAACTATTCAATAGGGTCTTCGGTAATGAAACAACCCCTCCACAATGGTCTATGGTCCAGATGTTTGCCTTACATAAAAAAGGGGATACCAATCTCCCAAGTAATTATAGAAATATATCACTCATCAACTGTATTGGAAAGGTGTTTACACAATTACTTTTCAATAGAATGATTATTTGGGCGGATACCTTTAATATTATCCCTGAATTCATTCATTTTTTCATTACAAAAAATCTATTTGATTTATATATTCCAGTTAAAATTCAACTATACTAAATATTAAGATATTATTAATATTTTTTATATCAATTTGTTCAGTTTTTGATTTTAAATAAGAAATATCTAATTATATTATGATATCTTTTATATTTCCAGAGTAATGTTGCTTTTTCATTACAAAAAATCTATTTGATTTAAATATTTCATGAAAAATTCAACTATACTAAATATTAAGATATTATAAATATTTTTTATATCAATTTGTTCAGTTTTTGATTTTAAATAAGAAATATTTAATTATATTATGATAGCTTTTATATTTCCAGAGTAAGGTTGCTTTTTCATTACAAAAAATCTATTTGATTTAAATATTTCATGAAAAATTCAACTATACTAAATATTAAAATATTATTAATTTTTTTTATATCAATTTGTTCAGTTTTTGATTTTAAATAAGAAATATTTAATTATATTAAGATATCTTTTATATTTCCCGAGTAATGTTGCTTTTTATTACAAAAAATCTATTTGATTTAAATATTTCATGAAAATAATAAATAATATAATAAATAAATTTTACATTTCTATTTAAAAAAGTAGCTTTTTGCGTGAAAAAATATTACAAATTAAGGTTTTTTCGCTGAAATTAATGAAAAAAATTATGATATCGATAAAATATGAATTAATTCTTGATTAGGACCAGAAATGGAAGAGAATGATATATAATAAATAAATTTTACATTTTTATTTAAAAAAATAGCTTTTTGAGTGAATTAATATGAGAAATCCTGTTTTTTTCTATGAAATTAATGAAAAAAATTATGATATCGATAAAATATGAATTAATTCTTGATTAGGACCAGAAATGGAAGAGAATGATATATATAATAAATAAATTTTACATTTCTATTTAAAAAAGTAGCTTTTTAAGTGAAAAAATATTACAAATTGAGATTTTTTCGATGAAATTAATGAAAAAAATTATGATATAGATAAAATATCAATTAATTCTTGATTAGGACCAGAAATGGAAGAGAATGATATATAATAAATAAATTTTACATTTCTATTTAAAAAAGTAGATTTTTTTTCTTGAAAAAATATTACAAATTGAGGTTTTTTCGATAAAATTAATTAAAAAAATTATGATATCGATAAAATATCAATTAATTCTTGATTAGGACCAGAAATGGAATAGAATGATATATAATAAATAAATATTACATTTCTATTTAAAAAAGTAGCTTTTTGAGTGAATTAATATGAGAAATCTTGGTTGATTCTATGAAATCAATGAAAAAAATTATGATATCGATAAAATATCAATTAATTCTTGATTAGGACCAGAAATGGAAGAGAATGATATATAATAAATAAATTTTACATTTTTATTTAAAAAAGTAGCTTTTTGAGTGAATTATTATGAGAAATCCTGGTTTTTTCTATGAAATTAATGAAAAAAATTATGATATCTATAAAATATGAATTAATTCGTGATTAGGACCAGAAATGGAAGAGAATGATATATAATAAATAAATTTTACATTTCTATTTAAAAAAGTAGCTTTTTAAGTGAAAAAATATTACAAATTGAGGTTTTTTCGATGAAATTAATGAAAAAAATTATGATATCGATAAAATATCAATTAATTCTTGATTAGGACCAGAAATGGAAGAGAATGATATATAATAAATAAATTTTACATTTCTATTTAAAAAAGTAGCTTTTTGAGTGAAAAAATATTAAAAATTAATGTTTTTTCGATGAAATTAATAAAAAAAATTATGATATCGATAAAATATGAATTAATTCTTGATTAAGACCAGAAATGTAAGAGAATGATATATAATAAATAAATTTTACATTTCTATTTAAAAAGTAGATTTTTGCTTGAAAAAATATTACAAATTAAGGTTTTTTCGATGAAATTAATTAAAAAAATTATGATATCGATAAAATATGAATTAATTCTTGATTAGGACCAGAAATGGAAGAGAATGATATATAATAAATAAATTTTACATTTTTATTTAAAAAAGTAGCTTTTTGAGTGAAAAAATATTACAAATTGAGGTTTATTCGATGAAATTAATGAAAAAAATTATGATATCGATAAAATATCAATTAATTCTTAATTAGGACCAGAAATGGAATAGAATGATATATAATAAATAAATTTTACATTTCTATTTAAAAAAGTAGCTTTTTGAGTGAATTAATATGAGAAATCCTGGTTGTTTCTATGAAATCAATGAAAAAAATTATGGTATCGATAAAATATGAATTAATTCGTGATTAGGACCAGAAATGGAAGAGAATGATATATAATAAATAAATTTTACATTTCTAATTAAAAAAGTAGCTTTTTAAGTGAAAAAATATTACAAATTGAGTTTTTTTCGATGAAATTAATGAAAAAAATTATGATATCGATAAAATATCAATTAATTCTTGATTAGGACCAGAAATGGAAGAGAATGATATATAATAAATAAATTTTACATTTCTATTTAAAAAAGTAGCTTTTTGAGTGAATTAATATGACAAATCCTGGTTTTTTCTATGAAATTAATGAAAAAACTTATGATATCGATAAAATATGAATTAATTCTTGATTAGGACCAGAAATGGAAGAGAATGATATATAATAAATAAATTTTACATTTTTATTTAAAAAAGTAGCTTTTTGCTTGAAAAAATATTACAAATAGAGGTTTTTTCGATGAAATTAATGAAAAAAATTATGATATCAATGAAATATGAATCAAATCGAATACAGGATCAAAAATGGAAGAAAATGATATATAATAAATAAATTTTACATTTTTATTTAAAAAAGTAGCTTTTTGAGTGAATTAATATGAGAAATCCTGGTTTTTTCTATGAAATCAATGAAAAAAATTATGATATCGATAAAATATGAATAATTTTCTTGATTAGGACAAGAAATGGAAGAGAATGATATATAATAAATAAATTTTACATTTTTATTTAAAAAAGTAGCTTTTTGCGTGAAAAAATATTACAAATTGAGGTTTTTTCGATGAAATTAATGAAAAAAATTATGATATCAATGAAATATGAATCAAATCGAATACAGGATCAAAAACGGAAGAAAATGATATATAATAAATAAATTTTACATTTTTATTTAAAAAAGTAGCTTTTTGAGTGAATTAATATGAGAAATCCTGGTTGTTTCTATGAAATCAATGAAAAAAATTATGATATCGATAAAATATGAATTAATACTTGATTAGGACCAGAAATGGAAGAGAATGATATATAATAAATAAATTTTACATTTTTATTTAAAAAAGTAGCTTTTTGCTTGAAAAAATATTACAAATAGAGGTTTTTTCGATGAAATTAATGAAAAAAATTATGATATCGATAAAATATCAATTAATTCTTGATTAGGACCAGAAATGGAAGAGAATGATATATAATAAATAAATTTTACATTTCTATATAAAAAAGTAGCTTTTTGAGTGAATTAATATGAGAAATCCTGGTTTTTTCTATGAAATTAATGAAAAAACTTATGATATCGATAAAATATGAATTAATTCTTGATTAGGACCAGAAATGGAAGAGAATGATATATAATAAATAAATTTTACATTTTTATTTAAAAAAGTAGCTTTTTGAGTGAATTAATATGAGAAATCCTGGTTTTTTCTATGAAATCAATGAAAAAAATTATGATATCGATAAAATATCAATTAATTCTTGATTAGGACCAGAAATGGATGAGAATGATATATAATAAATAAATTTTACATTTCTATTTAAAAAAGTAGCTTTTTGAGTGAATTAATATGACAAATCCTGGTTTTTTCTATGAAATTAATGAAAAAACTTATGATATCGATAAAATATGAATTAATTCTTGATTAGGACCAGAAATGGAAGAGAATGATATATAATAAATAAATTTTACATTTTTATTTAAAAAAGTAACTTTTTGCTTGAAAAAATATTACAAATAGAGGTTTTTTCGATGAAATTAATGAAAAAACTTATGATATCGATAAAATATGAATTAATTCTTGATTAGGACCAGAAATGGAATAGAATGATATATAATAAATAAATTTTACATTTTTATTTAAAAAAGTAGCTTTTTGCGTGAAAAAATCTTACAAATTGAGGTTTTTTCGATGAAATTAATGAAAAAAATTATGATATCAATGAAATATGAATCAAATCGAATACAGGATAAAAAATGGAAGAAAAGGATATATAATAAATAAATTTTACATTTTTATTTAAAAAAGTAGCTTTTTGAGTGAATTAATATGAGAAATCCTGGTTGTTTCTATGAAATCAATGAAAAAAATTATGATATCGATAAAATATGAATTAATTCTTGATTAGGACCAGAAATGGAAGAGAATGAAATATAATAAATAAATTTTACATTTTTATTTAAAAAAGTAGCGTTTTAAGTGAAAAAATATTACAAATTGAGGTTTTTTCGATGAAATTAATGAAAAAAATTATGATATCGATAAAATATAAATTAATTCTTGATTAGGACCAGAAATGGAAGAGAATGATATATAATAAATAAATTTTACATTTTTATTTAAAAAAGTAGCTTTTTGCTTGAAAAAATATTACAAATAGAGGTTTTTTCGATGAAATTAATGAAAAAAATTATGATTACAATGAAATATGAATCAAATCGAATACAGGATCAAAAATGGAAGAAAATGATATATAATAAATAAATTTTACATTTTTATTTAAAAAAGTAGCTTTTTGAGTGAATTAATATGAGAAATCCTGGTTTTTTCTATGAAATCAATGAAAAAAATTATGATATCGATAAAATATGAATAATTTTCTTGATTAGGACCAGAAATGGAAGAGAATGATATATAATAAATAAATTTTACATTTTTATTTAAAAAAGTAGCTTTTTGAGTGAAAAAATATTACAAATTGAGGTTTTTTCGATGAAATTAATGAAAAAAATTATGATATCGATAAAATATCAATTAATTCTTGATTAGGACCAGAAATGGAAGAGAATGATATATAATAAATAAATTTTACATTTCTATTTAAAAAGTAGATTTTTGCTTGAAAAAATATTACAAATTGAGGTTTTTTCGATGAAATTAATTAAAAAAATTATGATATCGATAAAATATGAATTAATTCTTGATTAGGACCAGAAATGGAAGAGAATGATATATAATAAATAAATTTTACATTTCTATATAAAAAAGTAGCTTTTTGAGTGAATTAATATGAGAAATCCTGGTTTTTTCTATGAAATTAATGAAAAAAATTATGATATCGATAAAATATGAATTAATACTTGATTAGGATCAGAAATGGAAGAGAATGATATATATAATAAATAAATTTTGCATTTTTATTTAAAAAAGTAGCTTTTTGAGTGAATTAATATGAGAAATCCTGGTTTTTTCTATGAAATTAATGAAAAAAATTAATATATCGATAAAATATGAATTAATTCTTGATTAGGACCAGAAATAGAAGAGAATGATATATATAATAAATAAATTTTACATTTTTATTTAAAAAAGTAGCTTTTTGCGTGAAAAAATCTTACAAATTGAGGTTTTTTCGATGAAATTAATGAAAAAAATTATGATATCAATGAAATATGAATCAAATCGAATACAGGATAAAAAATGGAAGAAAAGGATATATAATAAATAAATTTTACATTTTTATTTAAAAAAGTAGCTTTTTGAGTGAATTAATATGAGAAATCCTGGTTGTTTCTATGAAATCAATGAAAAAAATTATGATATCGATAAAATATGAATTAATTCTTGATTAGGACCAGAAATGGAAGAGAATGATATATAATAAATAAATTTTACATTTCTATTTAAAAAAGTAGCTTTTTGAGTGAATTAATATGACAAATCCTGGTTTTTTCTATGAAATTAATGAAAAATCTTATGATATCGATAAAATATGAATTAATTCTTGATTAGGACCAGAAATGGAAGAGAATGATATATAATAAATAAATTTTACATTTTTATTTAAAAAAGTAGCTTTTTGCTTGAAAAAATATTACAAATAGAGGTTTTTTCGATGAAATTAATGAAAAAAATTATGATATCAATGAAATATGAATCAAATCGAATACAGGATCAAAAATGGAAGAAAATGATATATAATAAATAAATTTTACATTTTTATTTAAAAAAGTAGCTTTTTGAGTGAATTAATATGAGAAATCCTGGTTTTTTCTATGAAATCAATGAAAAAAATTATGATATCGATAAAATATGAATAATTTTCTTGATTAGGACCAGAAATGGAAGAGAATGATATATAATAAATAAATTTTACATTTTTATTTAAAAAAGTAGCTTTTTGCGTGAAAAAATATTACAAATTGAGATTTTTTCGATGAAATTAATGAAAAAAATTATGATATCAATGAAATATGAATCAAATCGAATACAGGATCAAAAATGGAAGAAAATGATATATAATAAATAAATTTTACATTTTTATTTCACAAAGTAGCTTTTTGAGTGAATTAATATGAGAAATCCTGGGTGTTTCTATGAAATCAATGAAAAAAATTATGATATCGATAAAATATGAATTAATTCTTGATTAGGACCAGAAATGGAAGAGAATGAAATATAATAAATAAATTTTACATTTTTATTTAAAAAAGTAGCGTTTTAAGTGAAAAAATATTACAAATTGAGGTTTTTTCGATGAAATCAATGAAAAAAATTATGATATCGATAAAATATGAATTAATTCTTGATTAGGACCAGAAATGGAAGAGAATGAAATATAATAAATAAATTTTACATTTTTATTTAAAAAAGTAGCGTTTTAAGTGAAAAAATATTACAAATTGAGGTTTTTTCGATGAAATTAATGAAAAAAATTATGATATCGATAAAATATCAATTAATTCTTGATTAGGACCAGAAATGGAAGAGAATGATATATAATAAATAAATTTTACATTTCTATTTAAAAAAGTAGCTTTTTGAGTGAAAAAATATTACAAATTAATGTTTTTTCGATGAAATTAATAAAAAAAATTATGATATCGATAATATATGAATTAATTCTTGATTAAGACCAGAAATGTAAGAGAATGATATATAATAAATAAATTTTACATTTCTATTTAAAAAGTAGATTTTTGCTTGAAAAAATATTACAAATTAAGGTTTTTTCGATGAAATTAATTAAAAAAATTATGATATCGATAAAATATGAATTAATTCTTGATTAGGACCAGAAATGGAAGAGAATGATATATAATAAATAAATTTTACATTTTTATTTAAAAAAGTAGCTTTTTGAGTGAATTAATATGAGAAATCCTGGTTTTTTCTATGAAATTAATGAAAAAACTTATGATATCGTTAAAATATGAATTAATTCTTGATTAGGACCAGAAATGGAAGAGAATGATATATAATAAATAAATTTTACATTTTTATTTAAAAAAGTAGCTTTTTAAGTGAAAAAATATTACAAATTAATGTTTTTTCGATGAAATTAATGAAAAAAATTATGATATCGATAAAATATGAATTAATTCTTGATTAGGACCAGAAATGGAATAGAATGATATATAATAAATAAATTTTACATTTCTATTTAAAAAAGTAGCTTTTTGAGTGAAAAAATATTACAAATTGAGGTTTTTTCAATGAAATTAATGAAAAAAATTATGATATCGATAAAATATCAATTAATTCTTGATTAGGACCAGAAATGGAAGAGAATGATATATAATAAATAAATTTTACATTTTTATTTAAAAAAGTAGCTTTTTGAGTGAATTAATATGAGAAATCCTGGTTTTTTCTATGAAATTAATGAAAAAAATTATGATATCGATAAAATATGAATTAATACTTGATTAGGATCAGAAATGGAAGAGAATGATATATATAATAAATAAATGTTGCATTTTTATTTAAAAAAGTAGCTTTTTGAGTGAATTAATATGAGAAATCCTGGTTTTTTCTATGAAATTAATGAAAAAAATTAATATATCGATAAAATATGAATTAATTCTTGATTAGGACCAGAAATAGAAGAGAATGATATATAATAAATAAATTTTACATTTTTATTTAAAAAAGTAGCTTTTTGAGTGAATTAATATGAGAAATCCTGGTTTTTTCTATGAAATCAATGAAAAAAATTATGATATCGATAAAATATCAATTAATTCTTGATTAGGACCAGAAATGGAAGAGAATGATATATAACAAATAAATTTTACATTTCTATTTAAAAAAGTAGTTTTTTGAGTGAATTAATATGACAAATCCTGGTTTTTTCTATGAAATTAATGAAAAAACTTATGATATCGATAAAATATGAATTAATTCTTGATTAGGACCAGAAATGGAAGAGAATGATATATAATAAATAAATTTTACATTTTTATTTAAAAAAGTAGCTTTTTGCTTGAAAAAATATTACAAATAGAGGTTTTTTCGATGAAATTAATGAAAAAAATTATGATATCAATGAAATATGAATCAAATCGAATACAGGATCAAAAATGGAAGAAAATGATATATAATAAATAAATTTTACATTTTTATTTAAAAAAGTAGCTTTTTGAGTGAATTAATATGAGAAATCCTGGTTTTTTCTATGAAATCAATGAAAAAAATTATGATATCGATAAAATATGAATAATTTTCTTGATTAGGACCAGAAATGGAAGAGAATGATATATAATAAATAAATTTTACATTTTTATTTAAAAAAGTAGCTTTTTGCGTGAAAAAATCTTACAAATTGAGGTTTTTTCGATGAAATTAATGAAAAAAATTATGATATCAATGAAATATGAATCAAATCGAATACAGGATAAAAAATGGAAGAAAAGGATATATAATAAATGAATTTTACATTTTTATTTAAAAAAGTAGCTTTTTGAGTGAATTAATATGAGAAATCCTGGTTGTTTCTATGAAATCAATGAAAAAAATTATGATATCGATAAAATATGAATTAATTCTTGATTAGGACCAGAAATGGAAGAGAATGAAATATAATAAATAAATTTTACATTTTTATTTAAAAAAGTAGCGTTTTAAGTGAAAAAATATTACAAATTGAGGTTTTTTCGATGAAATTAATGAAAAAAATTATGATATCGATAAAATATCAATTAATTCTTGATTAGGACCAGAAATGGAAGAGAATGATATATAATAAATAAATTTTACATTTTTATTTAAAAAAGTAGCTTTTTGCTTGAAAAAATATTACAAATAGAGGTTTTTTCGATGAAATTAATGAAAAAAATTATGATTACAATGAAATATGAATCAAATCGAATACAGGATCAAAAATGGAAGAAAATGATATATAATAAATAAATTTTACATTTTTATTTAAAAAAGTAGCTTTTTGAGTGAATTAATATGAGAAATCCTGGTTTTTTCTATGAAATCAATGAAAAAAATTATGATATCGATAAAATATGAATAATTTTCTTGATTAGGAACAGAAATGGAAGAGAATGATATATAATAAATAAATTTTACATTTTTATTTAAAAAAGTAGCTTTTTGAGTGAAAAAATATTACAAATTGAGGTTTTTTCGATGAAATTAATGAAAAAAATTATGATATCGATAAAATATCAATTAATTCTTGATTAGGACCAGAAATGGAAGAGAATGATATATAATAAATAAATTTTACATTTCTATTTAAAAAGTAGATTTTTGCTTGAAAAAATATTACAAATTGAGGTTTTTTCGATGAAATTAATAAAAAAAATTATGATATCGATAAAATATGAATTAATTCTTGATTAAGACCAGAAATGTAAGAGAATGATATATAATAAATAAATTTTACATTTCTATTTAAAAAGTAGATTTTTGCTTGAAAAAATATTACAAATTAAGGTTTTTTCGATGAAATTAATTAAAAAAATTATGATATCGATAAAATATGAATTAATTCTTGATTAGGACCAGAAATGGAAGAGAATGATATATAATAAATAAATTTTACATTTTTATTTAAAAAAGTAGCTTTTTGAGTGAATTAATATGAGAAATCCTGGTTTTTTCTATGAAATTAATGAAAAAAATTAATATATCGATAAAATATGAATTAATTCTTGATTAGGACCAGAAATAGAAGAGAATGATATATATAATAAATAAATTTTACATTTTTATTTAAAAAAGTAGCTTTTTGCGTGAAAAAATATTACAAATTGAGGTTTTTTCGATGAAATTAATGAAAAAAATTATGATATCGATAAAATATGAATTAATTCGTGATTAGGACCAGAAATGGAAGAGAATGATATATAATAAATAAATTTTACATTTTTATTTAAAAAAGTAGCTTTTTGAGTGAATTAATATGAGAAATCCTGGTTTTTTCTATGAAATCAATGAAAAAAATTATGATATCGATAAAATATCAATTAATTCTTGATTAGGACCAGAAATGGAAGAGAATGATATATAATAAATAAATTTTACATTTCTATTTAAAAAAGTAGCTTTTTGAGTGAATTAATATGACAAATCCTGGTTTTTTCTATGAAATTAATGAAAAAACTTATGATATCGATAAAATATGAATTAATTCTTGATTAGGACCAGAAATGGAAGAGAATGATATATAATAAATAAATTTTACATTTTTATTTAAAAAAGTAGCTTTTTGCTTGAAAAAATATTACAAATAGAGGTTTTTTCGATGAAATTAATGAAAAAAATTATGATATCAATGAAATATGAATCAAATCGAATACAGGATCAAAAATGGAAGAAAATGATATATAATAAATAAATTTTACATTTTTATTTCAAAAAGTAGCTTTTTGAGTGAAAAAATATTACAAATTGAGGTTTTTTCGATGAAATTAATGAAAAAAATTATGATATCAATGAAATATGAATCAAATCGAATACAGGATCAAAAATGGAAGAAAATGATATATAATAAATAAATTTTACATTTTTATTTAAAAAAGTAGCTTTTTGAGTGAATTAATATGAGAAATCCTGGTTTTTTCTATGAAATCAATGAAAAAAATTATGATATCGATAAAATATGAATAATTTTCTTGATTAGGACCAGAAATAGAAGAGAATGATATATAATAAATAAATTTTACATTTTTATTTAAAAAAGTAGCTTTTTGCGTGAAAAAATATTACAAATTGAGGTTTTTTCGATGAAATTAATGAAAAAAATTATGATATCAATGAAATATGAATCAAATCGAATACAGGATCAAAAATGGAAGAAAATGATATATAATAAATAAATTTTACATTTTTATTTCAAAAAGTAGCTTTTTGAGTGAAAAAATATTACAAATTGAGGTTTTTTCGATGAAATTAATGAAAAAAATTATGATATCAATGAAATATGAATCAAATCGAATACAGGATCAAAAATGGAAGAAAATGATATATAATAAATAAATTTTACATTTTTATTTCAAAAAGTAGCTTTTTGAGTGAATTAATATGAGAAATCCTGGTTGTTTCTATGAAATCAATGAAAAAAATTATGATATCGATAAAATATGAATTAATTCTTGATTAGGACCAGAAATGGAAGAGAATGAAATATAATAAATAAATTTTACATTTTTATTTAAAAAAGTAGCGTTTTAAGTGAAAAAATATTACAAATTGAGGTTTTTTCGATGAAATTAATGAAAAAAATTATGATATCGATAAAATATCAATTAATTCTTGATTAGGACCAGAAATGGAAGAGAATGATATATAATAAATAAATTTTACATTTCTATTTAAAAAAGTAGCTTTTTGAGTGAAAAAATATTACAAATTAATGTTTTTTCGATGAAATTAATAAAAAAAATTATGATATCGATAAAATATGAATTAATTCTTGATTAGGACCCGAAATGGAAGGGAATGATATATAATAAATAAATTTTACATTTTTATTTAAAAAAGTAGCTTTTTGCGTGAAAAAATATTACAAATTGAGGTTTTTTCGATGAAATTAATGAAAAAAATTATGATATCGATAAAATATGAATTAATTCGTGATTAGGACCAGAAATGGAAGAGAATGATATATAATAAATAAATTTTACATTTCTATTTAAAAAAGTAGCTTTTTGAGTGAATTAATATGACAAATCCTGGTTTTTTCTATGAAATTAATGAAAAAACTTATGATATCGATAAAATATGAATAATTTTCTTGATTAGGACCAGAAATGGAAGAGAATGATATATAATAAATAAATTTTACATTTTTATTTAAAAAAGTAGCTTTTTGCTTGAAAAAATATTACAAATAGAGGTTTTTTCGATGAAATTAATGAAAAAAATTATGATATCAATGAAATATGAATCAAATCGAATACAGGATCAAAAATGGAAGAAAATGATATATAATAAATAAATTTTACATTTTTATTTAAAAAAGTAGCTTTTTGAGTGAATTAATATGAGAAATCCTGGTTTTTTCTATGAAATCAATGAAAAAAATTATGATATCGATAAAATATGAATAATTTTCTTGATTAGGACCAGAAATGGAATAGAATGATATATAATAAATAAATTTTACATTTTTATTTAAAAAAGTAGCTTTTTGCGTGAAAAAATCTTACAAATTGAGGTTTTTTCGATGAAATTAATGAAAAAAATTATGATATCAATGAAATATGAATCAAATCGAATACAGGATAAAAAATGGAAGAAAAGGATATATAATAAATGAATTTTACATTTTTATTTAAAAAAGTAGCTTTTTGAGTGAATTAATATGAGAAATCCTGGTTGTTTCTATGAAATCAATGAAAAAAATTATGATATCGATAAAATATGAATTAATTCTTGATTAGGACCAGAAATGGAAGAGAATGAAATATAATAAATAAATTTTACATTTTTATTTAAAAAAGTAGCGTTTTAAGTGAAAAAATATTACAAATTGAGGTTTTTTCGATGAAATTAATGAAAAAAATTATGATATCGATAAAATATGAATTAATTCTTGATTAGGACCAGAAATGGAAGAGAATTATATATAATAAATAAATTTTACATTTTTATTTAAAAAAGTAGCTTTTTGAGTGAATTAATATGAGAAATCCTGGTTTTTTCTATGAAATCAATGAAAAGAATTATGATATCGATAAAATATGAATAATTTTCTTGATTAGGACCAGAAATGGAAGAGAATGATATATAATAAATAAATTTTACATTTTTATTTAAAAAAGTAGCTTTTTGAGTGAAAAAATATTACAAATTGAGGTTTTTTCGATGAAATTAATGAAAAAAATTATGATATCGATAAAATATCAATTAATTCTTGATTAGGACCAGAAATGGAAGAGAATGATATATAATAAATAAATTTTACATTTCTATTTAAAAAGTAGATTTTTGCTTGAAAAAATATTACAAATTGAGGTTTTTTCGATGAAATTAATTAAAAAAATTATGATATCGATAAAATATGAATTAATTCTTGATTAGGACCAGAAATGGAAGAGAATGATATATAATAAATAAATTTTACATTTCTATATAAAAAAGTAGCTTTTTGAGTGAATTAATATGAGAAATCCTGGTTTTTTCTATGAAATTAATGAAAAAAATTATGATATCGATAAAATATGAATTAATACTTGATTAGGATCAGAAATGGAAGAGAATGATATATATAATAAATAAATTTTGCATTTTTATTTAAAAAAGTAGCTTTTTGAGTGAATTAATATGAGAAATCCTGGTTTTTTCTATGAAATTAATGAAAAAAATTAATATATCGATAAAATATGAATTAATTCTTGATTAGGACCAGAAATAGAAGAGAATGATATATATAATAAATAAATTTTACATTTTTATTTAAAAAAGTAGCTTTTTGCGTGAAAAAATATTACAAATTGAGGTTTTTTCGATGAAATTAATGAAAAAAATTATGATATCGATAAAATATGAATTAATTCGTGATTAGGACCAGAAATGGAAGAGAATGATATATAATAAATAAATTTTACATTTTTATTTAAAAAAGTAGCTTTTTGAGTGAATTAATATGAGAAATCCTGGTTTTTTCTATGAAATCAATGAAAAAAATTATGATATCGATAAAATATCAATTAATTCTTGATTAGGACCAGAAATGGAAGAGAATGATATATAATAAATAAATTTTACATTTCTATTTAAAAAAGTAGCTTTTTGAGTGAATTAATATGACAAATCCTGGTTTTTTCTATGAAATTAATGAAAAAACTTATGATATCGATAAAATATGAATTAATTCTTGATTAGGACCAGAAATGGAAGAGAATGATATATAATAAATAAATTTTACATTTTTATTTAAAAAAGTAGCTTTTTGCTTGAAAAAATATTACAAATAGAGGTTTTTTCGATGAAATTAATGAAAAAAATTATGATATCAATGAAATATGAATCAAATCGAATACAGGATCAAAAATGGAAGAAAATGATATATAATAAATAAATTTTACATTTTTATTTAAAAAAGTAGCTTTTTGAGTGAATTAATATGAGAAATCCTGGTTTTTTCTATGAAATCAATGAAAAAAATTATGATATCGATAAAATATGAATAATTTTCTTGATTAGGACCAGAAATGGAAGAGAATGATATATAATAAATAAATTTTACATTTTTATTTAAAAAAGTAGCTTTTTGCGTGAAAAAATATTACAAATTGAGGTTTTTTCGATGAAATTAATGAAAAAAATTATGATATCAATGAAATATGAATCAAATCGAATACAGGATCAAAAATGGAAGAAAATGATATATAATAAATAAATTTTACATTTTTATTTCAAAAAGTAGCTTTTTGAGTGAAAAAATATTACAAATTGAGGTTTTTTCGATGAAATTAATGAAAAAAATTATGATATCAATGAAATATGAATCAAATCGAATACAGGATCAAAAATGGAAGAAAATGATATATAATAAATAAATTTTACATTTTTATTTAAAAAAGTAGCTTTTTGAGTGAATTAATATGAGAAATCCTGGTTTTTTCTATGAAATCAATGAAAAAAATTATGATATCGATAAAATATGAATAATTTTCTTGATTAGGACCAGAAATGGAAGAGAATGATATATAATAAATAAATTTTACATTTTTATTTAAAAAAGTAGCTTTTTGCGTGAAAAAATATTACAAATTGAGGTTTTTTCGATGAAATTAATGAAAAAAATTATGATATCAATGAAATATGAATCAAATCGAATACAGGATCAAAAATGGAAGAAAATGATATATAATAAATAAATTTTACATTTTTATTTCAAAAAGTAGCTTTTTGAGTGAAAAAATATTACAAATTGAGGTTTTTTCGATGAAATTAATGAAAAAAATTATGATATCGATAAAATATCAATTAATTCTTGATTAGGACCAGAAATGGAAGAGAATGATATATAATAAATAAATTTTACATTTCTATTTAAAAAGTAGATTTTTGCTTGAAAAAATATTACAAATTGAGGTTTTTTCGATGAAATTAATTAAAAAAATTATGATATCGATAAAATATGAATTAATTCTTGATTAGGACCAGAAATGGAAGAGAATGATATATAATAAATAAATTTTACATTTCTATATAAAAAAGTAGCTTTTTGAGTGAATTAATATGAGAAATCCTGGTTTTTTCTATGAAATTAATGAAAAAAATTATGATATCGATAAAATATGAATTAATACTTGATTAGGATCAGAAATGGAAGAGAATGATATATATAATAAATAAATTTTGCATTTTTATTTAAAAAAGTAGCTTTTTGAGTGAATTAATATGAGAAATCCTGGTTTTTTCTATGAAATTAATGAAAAAAATTAATATATCGATAAAATATGAATTAATTCTTGATTAGGACCAGAAATAGAAGAGAATGATATATATAATAAATAAATTTTACATTTTTATTTAAAAAAGTAGCTTTTTGCGTGAAAAAATATTACAAATTGAGGTTTTTTCGATGAAATTAATGAAAAAAATTATGATATCGATAAAATATGAATTAATTCGTGATTAGGACCAGAAATGGAAGAGAATGATAAATAATAAATAAATTTTACATTTTTATTTAAAAAAGTAGCTTTTTGAGTGAATTAATATGAGAAATCCTGGTTTTTTCTATGAAATCAATGAAAAAAATTATGATATCGATAAAATATCAATTAATTCTTGATTAGGACCAGAAATGGAAGAGAATGATATATAATAAATAAATTTTACATTTCTATTTAAAAAAGTAGCTTTTTGAGTGAATTAATATGACAAATCCTGGTTTTTTCTATGAAATTAATGAAAAAACTTATGATATCGATAAAATATGAATTAATTCTTGATTAGGACCAGAAATGGAAGAGAATGATATATAATAAATAAATTTTACATTTTTATTTAAAAAAGTAGCTTTTTGCTTGAAAAAATATTACAAATAGAGGTTTTTTCGATGAAATTAATGAAAAAAATTATGATTACAATGAAATATGAATCAAATCGAATACAGGATCAAAAATGGAAGAAAATGATATATAATAAATAAATTTTACATTTTTATTTAAAAAAGTAGCTTTTTGAGTGAATTAATATGAGAAATCCTGGTTTTTTCTATGAAATCAATGAAAAAAATTATGATATCGATAAAATATGAATAATTTTCTTGATTAGGACCAGAAATGGAAGAGAATGATATATAATAAATAAATTTTACATTTTTATTTAAAAAAGTAGCTTTTTGAGTGAAAAAATATTACAAATTGAGGTTTTTTCGATGAAATTAATGAAAAAAATTATGATATCGATAAAATATCAATTAATTCTTGATTAGGACCAGAAATGGAAGAGAATGATATATAATAAATAAATTTTACATTTCTATTTAAAAAGTAGATTTTTGCTTGAAAAAATATTACAAATTGAGGTTTTTTCGATGAAATTAATTAAAAAAATTATGATATCGATAAAATATGAATTAATTCTTGATTAGGACCAGAAATGGAAGAGAATGATATATAATAAATAAATTTTACATTTCTATATAAAAAAGTAGCTTTTTGAGTGAATTAATATGAGAAATCCTAGTTTTTTCTATGAAATTAATGAAAAAAATTATGATATCGATAAAATATGAATTAATACTTGATTAGGATCAGAAATGGAAGAGAATGATATATATAATAAATAAATTTTGCATTTTTATTTAAAAAAGTAGCTTTTTGAGTGAATTAATATGAGAAATCCTGGTTTTTTCTATGAAATTAATGAAAAAAATTAATATATCGATAAAATATGAATTAATTCTTGATTAGGACCAGAAATAGAAGAGAATGATATATATAATAAATAAATTTTACATTTTTATTTAAAAAAGTAGCTTTTTGCGTGAAAAAATATTACAAATTGAGGTTTTTTCGATGAAATTAATGAAAAAAATTATGATATCGATAAAATATGAATTAATTCGTGATTAGGACCAGAAATGGAAGAGAATGATATATAATAAATAAATTTTACATTTTTATTTAAAAAAGTAGCTTTTTGAGTGAATTAATATGAGAAATCCTGGTTTTTTCTATGAAATCAATGAAAAAAATTATGATATCGATAAAATATCAATTAATTCTTGATTAGGACCAGAAATGGAAGAGAATGATATATAATAAATAAATTTTACATTTCTATTTAAAAAAGTAGCTTTTTGAGTGAATTAATATGACAAATCCTGGTTTTTTCTATGAAATTAATGAAAAAACTTATGATATCGATAAAATATGAATTAATTCTTGATTAGGACCAGAAATGGAAGAGAATGATATATAATAAATAAATTTTACATTTTTATTTAAAAAAGTAGCTTTTTGCTTGAAAAAATATTACAAATAGAGGTTTTTTCGATGAAATTAATGAAAAAAATTATGATATCAATGAAATATGAATCAAATCGAATACAGGATCAAAAATGGAAGAAAATGATATATAATAAATAAATTTTACATTTTTATTTAAAAAAGTAGCTTTTTGAGTGAATTAATATGAGAAATCCTGGTTTTTTCTATGAAATCAATGAAAAAAATTATGATATCGATAAAATATGAATAATTTTCTTGATTAGGACCAGAAATGGAAGAGAATGATATATAATAAATAAATTTTACATTTTTATTTAAAAAAGTAGCTTTTTGCGTGAAAAAATATTACAAATTGAGGTTTTTTCGATGAAATTAATGAAAAAAATTATGATATCAATGAAATATGAATCAAATCGAATACAGGATCAAAAATGGAAGAAAATGATATATAATAAATAAATTTTACATTTTTATTTCAAAAAGTAGCTTTTTGAGTGAAAAAATATTACAAATTGAGGTTTTTTCGATGAAATTAATGAAAAAAATTATGATATCAATGAAATATGAATCAAATCGAATACAGGATCAAAAATGGAAGAAAATGATATATAATAAATAAATTTTACATTTTTATTTAAAAAAGTAGCTTTTTGAGTGAATTAATATGAGAAATCCTGGTTTTTTCTATGAAATCAATGAAAAAAATTATGATATCGATAAAATATGAATAATTTTCTTGATTAGGACCAGAAATGGAAGAGAATGATATATAATAAATAAATTTTACATTTTTATTTAAAAAAGTAGCTTTTTGCGTGAAAAAATATTACAAATTGAGGCTTTTTCGATGAAATTAATGAAAAAAATTATGATATCAATGAAATATGAATCAAATCGAATACAGGATCAAAAATGGAAGAAAATGATATATAATAAATAAATTTTACATTTTTATTTCAAAAAGTAGCTTTTTGAGTGAAAAAATATTACAAATTGAGGTTTTTTCGATGAAATTAATGAAAAAAATTATGATATCAATGAAATATGAATCAAATCGAATACAGGATCAAAAATGGAAGAAAATGATATATAATAAATAAATTTTACATTTTTATTTCAAAAATTAGCTTTTTGAGTGAATTAATATGAGAAATCCTGGTTTTTTCTATGAAATTAATGAAAAAAATTAATATATCGATAAAATATGAATTAATTCTTGATTAGGACCAGAAATAGAAGAGAATGATATATATAATAAATAAATTTTACATTTTTATTTAAAAAAGTAGCTTTTTGCGTGAAAAAATATTACAAATTGAGGTTTTTTCGATGAAATTAATGAAAAAAATTATGATATCGATAAAATATGAATTAATTCGTGATTAGGACCAGAAATGGAAGAGAATGATATATAATAAATAAATTTTACATTTTTATTTAAAAAAGTAGCTTTTTGAGTGAATTAATATGAGAAATCCTGGTTTTTTCTATGAAATCAATGAAAAAAATTATGATATCGATAAAATATCAATTAATTCTTGATTAGGACCAGAAATGGAAGAGAATGATATATAATAAATAAATTTTACATTTCTATTTAAAAAAGTAGCTTTTTGAGTGAATTAATATGACAAATCCTGGTTTTTTCTATGAAATTAATGAAAAAACTTATGATATCGATAAAATATGAATTAATTCTTGATTAGGACCAGAAATGGAAGAGAATGATATATAATAAATAAATTTTACATTTTTATTTAAAAAAGTAGCTTTTTGCTTGAAAAAATATTACAAATAGAGGTTTTTTCGATGAAATTAATGAAAAAAATTATGATATCAATGAAATATGAATCAAATCGAATACAGGATCAAAAATGGAAGAAAATGATATATAATAAATAAATTTTACATTTTTATTTAAAAAAGTAGCTTTTTGAGTGAATTAATATGAGAAATCCTGGTTTTTTCTATGAAATCAATGAAAAAAATTATGATATCGATAAAATATGAATAATTTTCTTGATTAGGACCAGAAATGGAAGAGAATGATATATAATAAATAAATTTTACATTTTTATTTAAAAAAGTAGCTTTTTGCGTGAAAAAATATTACAAATTGAGGTTTTTTCGATGAAATTAATGAAAAAAATTATGATATCAATGAAATATGAATCAAATCGAATACAGGATCAAAAATGGAAGAAAATGATATATAATAAATAAATTTTACATTTTTATTTCAAAAAGTAGCTTTTTGAGTGAAAAAATATTACAAATTGAGGTTTTTTCGATGAAATTAATGAAAAAAATTATGATATCAATGAAATATGAATCAAATCGAATACAGGATCAAAAATGGAAGAAAATGATATATAATAAATAAATTTTACATTTTTATTTAAAAAAGTAGCTTTTTGAGTGAATTAATATGAGAAATCCTGGTTTTTTCTATGAAATCAATGAAAAAAATTATGATATCGATAAAATATGAATAATTTTCTTGATTAGGACCAGAAATGGAAGAGAATGATATATAATAAATAAATTTTACATTTTTATTTAAAAAAGTAGCTTTTTGCGTGAAAAAATATTACAAATTGAGGTTTTTTCGATGAAATTAATGAAAAAAATTATGATATCAATGAAATATGAATCAAATCGAATACAGGATCAAAAATGGAAGAAAATGATATATAATAAATAAATTTTACATTTTTATTTCAAAAAGTAGCTTTTTGAGTGAAAAAATATTACAAATTGAGGTTTTTTCGATGAAATTAATGAAAAAAATTATGATATCGATAAAATATCAATTAATTCTTGATTAGGACCAGAAATGGAAGAGAATGATATATAATAAATAAATTTTACATTTCTATTTAAAAAGTAGATTTTTGCTTGAAAAAATATTACAAATTGAGGTTTTTTCGATGAAATTAATTAAAAAAATTATGATATCGATAAAATATGAATTAATTCTTGATTAGGACCAGAAATGGAAGAGAATGATATATAATAAATAAATTTTACATTTCTATATAAAAAAGTAGCTTTTTGAGTGAATTAATATGAGAAATCCTGGTTTTTTCTATGAAATTAATGAAAAAAATTATGATATCGATAAAATATGAATTAATACTTGATTAGGATCAGAAATGGAAGAGAATGATATATATAATAAATAAATTTTACATTTTTATTTAAAAAAGTAGCTTTTTGCGTGAAAAAATATTACAAATTGAGGTTTTTTCGATGAAATTAATGAAAAAAATTATGATATCGATAAAATATGAATTAATTCGTGATTAGGACCAGAAATGGAAGAGAATGATAAATAATAAATAAATTTTACATTTTTATTTAAAAAAGTAGCTTTTTGAGTGAATTAATATGAGAAATCCTGGTTTTTTCTATGAAATCAATGAAAAAAATTATGATATCGATAAAATATCAATTAATTCTTGATTAGGACCAGAAATGGAAGAGAATGATATATAATAAATAAATTTTACATTTCTATTTAAAAAAGTAGCTTTTTGAGTGAATTAATATGACAAATCCTGGTTTTTTCTATGAAATTAATGAAAAAAATTAATATATCGATAAAATATGAATTAATTCTTGATTAGGACCAGAAATAGAAGAGAATGATATATATAATAAATAAATTTTACATTTTTATTTAAAAAAGTAGCTTTTTGCGTGAAAAAATATTACAAATTGAGGTTTTTTCGATGAAATTAATGAAAAAAATTATGATATCGATAAAATATGAATTAATTCGTGATTAGGACCAGAAATGGAAGAGAATGATAAATAATAAATAAATTTTACATTTTTATTTAAAAAAGTAGCTTTTTGAGTGAATTAATATGAGAAATCCTGGTTTTTTCTATGAAATCAATGAAAAAAATTATGATATCGATAAAATATCAATTAATTCTTGATTAGGACCAGAAATGGAAGAGAATGATATATAATAAATAAATTTTGCATTTTTATTTAAAAAAGTAGCTTTTTGAGTGAATTAATATGAGAAATCCTGGTTTTTTCTATGAAATTAATGAAAAAAATTAATATATCGATAAAATATGAATTAATTCTTGATTAGGACCAGAAATAGAAGAGAATGATATATATAATAAATAAATTTTACATTTTTATTTAAAAAAGTAGCTTTTTGCGTGAAAAAATATTACAAATTGAGGTTTTTTCGATGAAATTAATGAAAAAAATTATGATATCGATAAAATATGAATTAATTCGTGATTAGGACCAGAAATGGAAGAGAATGATAAATAATAAATAAATTTTACATTTTTATTTAAAAAAGTAGCTTTTTGAGTGAATTAATATGAGAAATCCTGGTTTTTTCTATGAAATCAATGAAAAAAATTATGATATCGATAAAATATCAATTAATTCTTGATTAGGACCAGAAATGGAAGAGAATGATATATAATAAATAAATTTTACATTTCTATTTAAAAAAGTAGCTTTTTGAGTGAATTAATATGACAAATCCTGGTTTTTTCTATGAAATTAATGAAAAAACTTATGATATCGATAAAATATGAATTAATTCTTGATTAGGACCAGAAATGGAAGAGAATGATATATAATAAATAAATTTTACATTTTTATTTAAAAAAGTAGCTTTTTGCTTGAAAAAATATTACAAATAGAGGTTTTTTCGATGAAATTAATGAAAAAAATTATGATTACAATGAAATATGAATCAAATCGAATACAGGATCAAAAATGGAAGAAAATGATATATAATAAATAAATTTTACATTTTTATTTAAAAAAGTAGCTTTTTGAGTGAATTAATATGAGAAATCCTGGTTTTTTCTATGAAATCAATGAAAAAAATTATGATATCGATAAAATATGAATAATTTTCTTGATTAGGACCAGAAATGGAAGAGAATGATATATAATAAATAAATTTTACATTTTTATTTAAAAAAGTAGCTTTTTGAGTGAAAAAATATTACAAATTGAGGTTTTTTCGATGAAATTAATGAAAAAAATTATGATATCGATAAAATATCAATTAATTCTTGATTAGGACCAGAAATGGAAGAGAATGATATATAATAAATAAATTTTACATTTCTATTTAAAAAGTAGATTTTTGCTTGAAAAAATATTACAAATTGAGGTTTTTTCGATGAAATTAATTAAAAAAATTATGATATCGATAAAATATGAATTAATTCTTGATTAGGACCAGAAATGGAAGAGAATGATATATAATAAATAAATTTTACATTTCTATATAAAAAAGTAGCTTTTTGAGTGAATTAATATGAGAAATCCTAGTTTTTTCTATGAAATTAATGAAAAAAATTATGATATCGATAAAATATGAATTAATACTTGATTAGGATCAGAAATGGAAGAGAATGATATATATAATAAATAAATTTTGCATTTTTATTTAAAAAAGTAGCTTTTTGAGTGAATTAGTATGAGAAATCCTGGTTTTTTCTATGAAATTAATGAAAAAAATTAATATATCGATAAAATATGAATTAATTCTTGATTAGGACCAGAAATAGAAGAGAATGATATATATAATAAATAAATTTTACATTTTTATTTAAAAAAGTAGCTTTTTGCGTGAAAAAATATTACAAATTGAGGTTTTTTCGATGAAATTAATGAAAAAAATTATGATATCGATAAAATATGAATTAATTCGTGATTAGGACCAGAAATGGAAGAGAATGATATATAATAAATAAATTTTACATTTTTATTTAAAAAAGTAGCTTTTTGAGTGAATTAATATGAGAAATCCTGGTTTTTTCTATGAAATCAATGAAAAAAATTATGATATCGATAAAATATCAATTAATTCTTGATTAGGACCAGAAATGGAAGAGAATGATATATAATAAATAAATTTTACATTTCTATTTAAAAAAGTAGCTTTTTGAGTGAATTAATATGACAAATCCTGGTTTTTTCTATGAAATTAATGAAAAAACTTATGATATCGATAAAATATGAATTAATTCTTGATTAGGACCAGAAATGGAAGAGAATGATATATAATAAATAAATTTTACATTTTTATTTAAAAAAGTAGCTTTTTGCTTGAAAAAATATTACAAATAGAGGTTTTTTCGATGAAATTAATGAAAAAAATTATGATATCAATGAAATATGAATCAAATCGAATACAGGATCAAAAATGGAAGAAAATGATATATAATAAATAAATTTTACATTTTTATTTAAAAAAGTAGCTTTTTGAGTGAATTAATATGAGAAATCCTGGTTTTTTCTATGAAATCAATGAAAAAAATTATGATATCGATAAAATATGAATAATTTTCTTGATTAGGACCAGAAATGGAAGAGAATGATATATAATAAATAAATTTTACATTTTTATTTAAAAAAGTAGCTTTTTGCGTGAAAAAATATTACAAATTGAGGTTTTTTCGATGAAATTAATGAAAAAAATTATGATATCAATGAAATATGAATCAAATCGAATACAGGATCAAAAATGGAAGAAAATGATATATAATAAATAAATTTTACATTTTTATTTCAAAAAGTAGCTTTTTGAGTGAAAAAATATTACAAATTGAGGTTTTTTCGATGAAATTAATGAAAAAAATTATGATATCAATGAAATATGAATCAAATCGAATACAGGATCAAAAATGGAAGAAAATGATATATAATAAATAAATTTTACATTTTTATTTAAAAAAGTAGCTTTTTGAGTGAATTAATATGAGAAATCCTGGTTTTTTCTATGAAATCAATGAAAAAAATTATGATATCGATAAAATATGAATAATTTTCTTGATTAGGACCAGAAATGGAAGAGAATGATATATAATAAATAAATTTTACATTTTTATTTAAAAAAGTAGCTTTTTGCGTGAAAAAATATTACAAATTGAGGCTTTTTCGATGAAATTAATGAAAAAAATTATGATATCAATGAAATATGAATCAAATCGAATACAGGATCAAAAATGGAAGAAAATGATATATAATAAATAAATTTTACATTTTTATTTCAAAAAGTAGCTTTTTGAGTGAAAAAATATTACAAATTGAGGTTTTTTCGATGAAATTAATGAAAAAAATTATGATATCAATGAAATATGAATCAAATCGAATACAGGATCAAAAATGGAAGAAAATGATATATAATAAATAAATTTTACATTTTTATTTCAAAAATTAGCTTTTTGAGTGAATTAATATGAGAAATCCTGGTTGTTTCTATGAAATCAATGAAAAAAATTATGATATCGATAAAATATGAATTAATTCTTGATTAGGACCAGAAATGGAAGAGAATGAAATATAATAAATAAATTTTACATTTTTATTTAAAAAAGTAGCGTTTTAAGTGAAAAAATATTACAAATTGAGGTTTTTTCGATGAAATTAATGAAAAAAATTATGATATCGATAAAATATCAATTAATTCTTGATTAGGACCAGAAATGGAAGAGAATGATATATAATAAATAAATTTTACATTTCTATTTAAAAAAGTAGCTTTTTGAGTGAAAAAATATTACAAATTAATGTTTTTTCGATGAAATTAATAAAAAAAATTATGATATCGATAAAATATGAATTAATTCTTGATTAGGACCCGAAATGGAAGGGAATGATATATAATAAATAAATTTTACATTTTTATTTAAAAAAGTAGCTTTTTGCGTGAAAAAATATTACAAATTGAGGTTTTTTCGATGAAATTAATGAAAAAAATTATGATATCGATAAAATATGAATTAATTCGTGATTAGGACCAGAAATGGAAGAGAATGATATATAATAAATAAATTTTACATTTTTATTTAAAAAAGTAGCTTTTTGAGTGAATTAATATGAGAAATCCTGGTTTTTTCTATGAAATCAATGAAAAAAATTATGATATCGATAAAATATCAATTAATTCTTGATTAGGACCAGAAATGGAAGAGAATGATATATAATAAATAAATTTTACATTTTTATTTAAAAAAGTAGCTTTTTGAGTGAATTAATATGACAAATCCTGGTTTTTTCTATGAAATTAATGAAAAAACTTATGATATCGATAAAATATGAATTAATTCTTGATTAGGACCAGAAATGGAAGAGAATGATATATAATAAATAAATTTTACATTTTTATTTAAAAAAGTAGCTTTTTGCTTGAAAAAATATTACAAATAGAGGTTTTTTCGATGAAATTAATGAAAAAAATTATGATATCAATGAAATATGAATCAAATCGAATACAGGATCAAAAATGGAAGAAAATGATATATAATAAATAAATTTTACATTTTTATTTAAAAAAGTAGCTTTTTGAGTGAATTAATATGAGAAATCCTGGTTTTTTCTATGAAATCAATGAAAAAAATTATGATATCGATAAAATATGAATAATTTTCTTGATTAGGACCAGAAATGGAAGAGAATGATATATAATAAATAAATTTTACATTTTTATTTAAAAAAGTAGCTTTTTGCGTGAAAAAATATTACAAATTGAGGTTTTTTCGATGAAATTAATGAAAAAAATTATGATATCAATGAAATATGAATCAAATCGAATACAGGATCAAAAATGGAAGAAAATGATATATAATAAATAAATTTTACATTTTTATTTCAAAAAGTAGCTTTTTGAGTGAATTAATATGAGAAATCCTGGGTGTTTCTATGAAATCAATGAAAAAAATTATGATATCGATAAAATATGAATTAATTCTTGATTAGGACCAGAAATGGAAGAGAATGAAATATAATAAATAAATTTTACATTTTTATTTAAAAAAGTAGCGTTTTAAGTGAAAAAATATTACAAATTGAGGTTTTTTCGATGAAATTAATGAAAAAAATTATGATATCGATAAAATATCAATTAATTCTTGATTAGGACCAGAAATGGAAGAGAATGATATATAATAAATAAATTTTACATTTCTATTTAAAAAAGTAGCTTTTTGAGTGAAAAAATATTACAAATTAATGTTTTTTCGATGAAATTAATAAAAAAAATTATGATATCGATAAAATATGAATTAATTCTTGATTAAGACCAGAAATGTAAGAGAATGATATATAATAAATAAATTTTACATTTCTATTTAAAAAGTAGATTTTTGCTTGAAAAAATATTACAAATTAAGGTTTTTTCGATGAAATTAATTAAAAAAATTATGATATCGATAAAATATGAATTAATTCTTGATTAGGACCAGAAATGGAAGAGAATGATATATAATAAATAAATTTTACATTTTTATTTAAAAAAGTAGCTTTTTGAGTGAATTAATATGAGAAATCCTGGTTTTTTCTATGAAATTAATGAAAAAAATTATGATATCGATAAAATATGAATTAATTCTTGATTAGGACCAGAAATGGAAGAGAATGATATATAATAAATAAATTTTACATTTTTATTTAAAAAAGTAGCTTTTTAAGTGAAAAAATATTACAAATTAATGTTTTTTCGATGAAATTAATGAAAAAAATTATGATATCGATAAAATATGAATTAATTCTTGATTAGGACCAGAAATGGAAGAGAATGATATATAATAAATAAATTTTACATTTTTATTTAAAAAAGTAGCTTTTTAAGTGAAAAAATATTACAAATTAATGTTTTTTCGATGAAATTAATGAAAAAAATTATGATATCGATAAAATATGAATTAATTCTTGATTAAGACCAGAAATGGAAGAGAATGATATATAATAAATAAATTTTACATTTCTATTTAAAAAGTAGATTTTTGAGTGAATTAATATGAGAAATCCTGGTTTTTTCTATGAAATTAATGAAAAAAATTATGATATCGATAAAATATGAATTAATACTTGATTAGGATCAGAAATGGAAGAGAATGATATATATAATAAATAAATTTTGCATTTTTATTTAAAAAAGTAGCTTTTTGAGTGAATTAATATGAGAAATCCTGGTTTTTTCTATGAAATCAATGAAAAAAATTATGGCATCGATAAAATATGAATTAATTCGTGATTAGGACCAGAAATGGAAGAGAATGATATATAATAAATAAATTTTACATTTCTAATTAAAAAAGTAGCTTTTTAAGTGAAAAAATATTACAAATTGAGTTTGTTTCGATGAAATTAATGAAAAAAATTATGATATCGATAAAATATCAATTAATTCTTAATTAGGACCAGAAATGGAAGAGAATGATATATAATAAATAAATTTTACATTTCTATTTAAAAAAGTAGCTTTTTGAGTGAATTAATATGACAAATCCTGGTTTTTTCTATGAAATTAATGACAAAACTTATGATATCGATAAAATATGAATTAATTCTTGATTAGGACCAGAAATGGAAGAGAATGATATATAATAAATAAATTTTACATTTTTATTTAAAAAAGTAGCTTTTTGCTTGAAAAAATATTACAAATTGAGGTTTTTTCGATGAAATTAATGAAAAAAATTATGATATCAATGAAATATGAATCAAATCGAATACAGGATCAAAAATGGAAGAAAATGATATATAATAAATAAATTTTACATTTCTATTTAAAAAAGTAGCTTTTTGAGTGAATTAATATGAGAAATCCTGGTTTTTCTATGAAATCAATGAAAAAAATTATGATATCGATAAAATATGAATAATTTTCTTGATTAGGACCAGAAATGGAAGAGAATGATATATAATAAATAAATTTTACATTTTTATTTAAAAAAGTAGCTTTTTGCGTGAAAAAATATTACAAATTGAGGTTTTTTCGATGAAATTAATGAAAAAAATTATGATATCAATGAAATATGAATCAAATCGAATACAGGATCAAAAATGGAAGAAAATGATATATAATAAATAAATTTTACATTTTTATTTCAAAAAGTAGCTTTTTGAGTGAAAAAATATTACAAATTGAGGTTTTTTCGATGAAATTAATGAAAAAAATTATGATATCAATGAAATATGAATCAAATCGAATACAGGATCAAAAATGGAAGAAAATGATATATAATAAATAAATTTTACATTTTTATTTAAAAAAGTAGCTTTTTGAGTGAATTAATATGAGAAATCCTGGTTTTTTCTATGAAATCAATGAAAAAAATTATGATATCGATAAAATATGAATAATTTTCTTGATTAGGACCAGAAATGGAAGAGAATGATATATAATAAATAAATTTTACATTTTTATTTAAAAAAGTAGCTTTTTGCGTGAAAAAATATTACAAATTGAGGTTTTTTCGATGAAATTAATGAAAAAAATTATGATATCAATGAAATATGAATCAAATCGAATACAGGATCAAAAATGGAAGAAAATGATATATAATAAATAAATTTTACATTTTTATTTCAAAAAGTAGCTTTTTGAGTGAAAAAATATTACAAATTGAGGTTTTTTCGATGAAATTAATGAAAAAAATTATGATATCAATGAAATATGAATCAAATCGAATACAGGATCAAAAATGGAAGAAAATGATATATAATAAATAAATTTTACATTTTTATTTAAAAAAGTAGCTTTTTGAGTGAATTAATATGAGAAATCCTGGTTTTTTCTATGAAATCAATGAAAAAAATTATGATATCGATAAAATATGAATAATTTTCTTGATTAGGACCAGAAATGGAAGAGAATGATATATAATAAATAAATTTTACATTTTTATTTAAAAAAGTAGCTTTTTGCGTGAAAAAATATTACAAATTGAGGTTTTTTCGATGAAATTAATGAAAAAAATTATGATATCAATGAAATATGAATCAAATCGAATACAGGATCAAAAATGGAAGAAAATGATATATAATAAATAAATTTTACATTTTTATTTCAAAAAGTAGCTTTTTGAGTGAAAAAATATTACAAATTGAGGTTTTTTCGATGAAATTAATGAAAAAAATTATGATATCAATGAAATATGAATCAAATCGAATACAGGATCAAAAATGGAAGAAAATGATATATAATAAATAAATTTTACATTTTTATTTCAAAAATTAGCTTTTTGAGTGAATTAATATGAGAAATCCTGGTTTTTTCTATGAAATTAATGAAAAAAATTAATATATCGATAAAATATGAATTAATTCTTGATTAGGACCAGAAATAGAAGAGAATGATATATATAATAAATAAATTTTACATTTTTATTTAAAAAAGTAGCTTTTTGCGTGAAAAAATATTACAAATTGAGGTTTTTTCGATGAAATTAATGAAAAAAATTATGATATCGATAAAATATGAATTAATTCGTGATTAGGACCAGAAATGGAAGAGAATGATATATAATAAATAAATTTTACATTTTTATTTAAAAAAGTAGCTTTTTGAGTGAATTAATATGAGAAATCCTGGTTTTTTCTATGAAATCAATGAAAAAAATTATGATATCGATAAAATATCAATTAATTCTTGATTAGGACCAGAAATGGAAGAGAATGATATATAATAAATAAATTTTACATTTCTATTTAAAAAAGTAGCTTTTTGAGTGAATTAATATGACAAATCCTGGTTTTTTCTATGAAATTAATGAAAAAACTTATGATATCGATAAAATATGAATTAATTCTTGATTAGGACCAGAAATGGAAGAGAATGATATATAATAAATAAATTTTACATTTTTATTTAAAAAAGTAGCTTTTTGCTTGAAAAAATATTACAAATAGAGGTTTTTTCGATGAAATTAATGAAAAAAATTATGATATCAATGAAATATGAATCAAATCGAATACAGGATCAAAAATGGAAGAAAATGATATATAATAAATAAATTTTACATTTTTATTTCAAAAAGTAGCTTTTTGAGTGAATTAATATGAGAAATCCTGGTTGTTTCTATGAAATCAATGAAAAAAATTATGATATCGATAAAATATGAATTAATTCTTGATTAGGACCAGAAATGGAAGAGAATGAAATATAATAAATAAATTTTACATTTCTATTTAAAAAAGTAGCTTTTTGAGTGAAAAAATATTACAAATTAATGTTTTTTCGATGAAATTAATAAAAAAAATTATGATATCGATAAAATATGAATTAATTCTTGATTAGGACCCGAAATGGAAGGGAATGATATATAATAAATAAATTTTACATTTTTATTTAAAAAAGTAGCTTTTTGCGTGAAAAAATATTACAAATTGAGGTTTTTTCGATGAAATTAATGAAAAAAATTATGATATCAATGAAATATGAATCAAATCGAATACAGGATCAAAAATGGAAGAAAATGATATATAATAAATAAATTTTACATTTTTATTTAAAAAAGTAGCTTTTTGAGTGAATTAATATGAGAAATCCTGGTTGTTTCTATGAAATCAATGAAAAAAATTATGATATCGATAAAATATGAATTAATTCTTGATTAGGACCAGAAATGGAAGAGAATGAAATATAATAAATAAATTTTACATTTTTATTTAAAAAAGTAGCGTTTTAAGTGAAAAAATATTACAAATTGAGGTTTTTTCGATGAAATTAATGAAAAAAATTATGATATCGATAAAATATCAATTAATTCTTGATTAGGACCAGAAATGGAATAGAATGATATATAATAAATAAATTTTACATTTTTATTTAAAAAAGTAGCTTTTTGAGTGAATTAATATGAGAAATCCTGGTTGTTTCTATGAAATCAATGAAAAAAATTATGATATTGATAAAATATGAATTAATTCGTGATTAGGACCAGAAATGGAAGAGAATGATATATAATAAATTAATTTTACATTTTTATTTAAAAAAGTAGCTTTTTGCTTGAAAAAATATTACAAATAGAGGTTTTTTCGATGAAATTAATGAAAAAAATTATGATATCAATGAAATATGAATCAAATCGAATACAGGATCAAAAATGGAAGAAAATGATATATAATAAATAAATTTTACATTTTTATTTAAAAAAGTAGCTTTTTGAGTGAATTAATATGAGAAATCCTGGTTGTTTCTATGAAATCAATGAAAAAAATTATGATATCGATAAAATATCAATTAATTCTTGATTAGGACCAGAAATGGAAGAGAATGATATATAATAAATAAATTTTACATTTCTATTTAAAAAAGTAGCTTTTTGAGTGAATTAATATGACAAATCCTGGTTTTTTCTATGAAATTAATGAAAAAACTTATGATATCAATGAAATATGAATCAAATCGAATACAGGATCAAAAATGGAAGAAAATGATATATAATAAATAAATTTTACATTTTTATTTCAAAAAGTAGCTTTTTGAGTGAATTAATATGAGAAATCCTGGTTGTTTCTATGAAATCAATGAAAAAAATTATGATATCGATAAAATATGAATTAATTCTTGATTAGGACCAGAAATGGAAGAGAATGAAATATAATAAATAAATTTTACATTTTTATTTAAAAAAGTAGCGTTTTAAGTGAAAAAATATTACAAATTGAGGTTTTTTCGATGAAATTAATGAAAAAAATTATGATATCGATAAAATATCAATTAATTCTTGATTAGGACCAGAAATGGAAGAGAATGATATATAATAAATAAATTTTACATTTCTATTTAAAAAAGTAGCTTTTTGAGTGAAAAAATATTACAAATTAATGTTTTTTCGATGAAATTAATAAAAAAAATTATGATATCGATAAAATATGAATTAATTCTTGATTAGGACCCGAAATGGAAGGGAATGATATATAATAAATAAATTTTACATTTTTATTTAAAAAAGTAGCTTTTTGCGTGAAAAAATATTACAAATTGAGGTTTTTTCGAAGAAATTAATGAAAAAAATTATGATATCGATAAAATATGAATTAATTTTGATTAGGACCAGAAATGGAAGAGAATGATATATAATAAATAAATTTTACATTTTTATTTAAAAAAGTAGCTTTTTGAGTGAATTAATATGAGAAATCCTGGTTTTTTCTATGAAATCAATGAAAAAAATTATGATATCGATAAAATATCAATTAATTCTTGATTAGGACCAGAAATGGAAGAGAATGATATATAATAAATAAATTTTACATTTCTATTTAAAAAAGTAGCTTTTTGAGTGAATTAATATGACAAATCCTGGTTTTTTCTATGAAATTAATGAAAAAACTTATGATATCGATAAAATATGAATTAATTCTTGATTAGGACCAGAAATGGAAGAGAATGATATATAATAAATAAATTTTACATTTCTATTTAAAAAAGTAGCTTTTTGAGTGAATTAATATGAGAAATCCTGGTTTTTTCTATGAAATCAATGAAAAAAATTATGATATCGATAAAATATGAATAATTTTCTTGATTAGGACCAGAAATGGAAGAGAATGATATATAATAAATAAATTTTACATTTTTATTTAAAAAAGTAGCTTTTTGCGTGAAAAAATATTACAAATTGAGGTTTTTTCGATGAAATTAATGAAAAAAATTATGATATCAATGAAATATGAATCAAATCGAATACAGGATCAAAAATGGAAGAAAATGATATATAATAAATAAATTTTACATTTTTATTTAAAAAAGTAGCTTTTTGAGTGAATTAATATGAGAAATCCTGGTTGTTTCTATGAAATCAATGAAAAAAATTATGATATCGATAAAATATGAATTAATTCTTGATTAGGACCAGAAATGGAAGAGAATGAAATATAATAAATAAATTTTACATTTTTATTTAAAAAAGTAGCGTTTTAAGTGAAAAAATATTACAAATTGAGGTTTTTTCGATGAAATTAATGAAAAAAATTATGATATCGATAAAATATCAATTAATTCTTGATTAGGACCAGAAATGGAATAGAATGATATATAATAAATAAATTTTACATTTTTATTTAAAAAAGTAGCTTTTTGAGTGAATTAATATGAGAAATCCTGGTTGTTTCTATGAAATCAATGAAAAAAATTATGATATCGATAAAATATGAATTAATTCTTGATTAGGACCAGAAATGGAAGAGAATGATATATAATAAATAAATTTTACATTTTTATTTAAAAAAGTAGCTTTTTGCTTGAAAAAATATTACAAATAGAGGTTTTTTCGATGAAATTAATGAAAAAAATTATGATATCGATAAAATATCAATTAATTCTTGATTAGGACCAGAAATGGAAGAGAATGATATATAATAAATAAATTTTACATTTCTATATAAAAAAGTAGCTTTTTGAGTGAATTAATATGAGAAATCCTGGTTTTTTCTATGAAATTAATGAAAAAACTTATGATATCGATAAAATATGAATTAATTCTTGATTAGGACCAGAAATGGAAGAAAATGATATATAATAAATAAATTTTACATTTTTATTTAAAAAAGTAGCTTTTTAAGTGAAAAAATATTACAAATTAATGTTTTTTCGATGAAATTAATGAAAAAAATTATGATATCTATGAAATATAAATCAAATCGAATACAGGATCAAAAATGGAAGAAAATGATATATAATAAATAAATTTTACATTTCTATTTAAAAAAGTATCATTTTGAATGAATTAATATGAGAAATTCTGGTTATTTCTATGAAATCAATGAAAAAAACTTATGATATCGATAAAATATGAATTACTTCGTGATTAGGACCAGAAATGGAAGAGAATGATATATATAATAAATAAATTTTACATTTCTATTTAAAAAAGTAGCTTTTTAAGTGAAAAAATATTACAAATAGAGGTTTTTTCGATGAAATTAATGAAAAAAATTATGATTACAATGAAATATGAATCAAATCGAATACAGGATCAAAAATGGAAGAAAATGATATATAATAAATAAATTTTACATTTTTATTTAAAAAAGTAGCTTTTTGAGTGAATTAATATGAGAAATCCTGGTTTTTTCTATGAAATCAATGAAAAAAATTATGATATCGATAAAATATGAATAATTTTCTTGATTAGGACCAGAAATGGAAGAGAATGATATATAATAAATAAATTTTACATTTTTATTTAAAAAAGTAGCTTTTTGAGTGAAAAAATATTACAAATTGAGGTTTTTTCGATGAAATTAATGAAAAAAATTATGATATCGATAAAATATCAATTAATTCTTGATTAGGACCAGAAATGGAAGAGAATGATATATAATAAATAAATTTTACATTTCTATTTAAAAAGTAGATTTTTGCTTGAAAAAATATTACAAATTGAGGTTTTTTCGATGAAATTAATTAAAAAAATTATGATATCGATAAAATATGAATTAATTCTTGATTAGGACCAGAAATGGAAGAGAATGATATATAATAAATAAATTTTACATTTTTATTTAAAAAAGTAGCTTTTTGAGTGAATTAATATGAGAAATCCTGGTTTTTTCTATGAAATTAATGAAAAAAATTATGATATCGATAAAATATGAATTAATACTTGATTAGGATCAGAAATGGAAGAGAATGATATATATAATAAATAAATTTTGCATTTTTATTTAAAAAAGTAGCTTTTTGAGTGAATTAATATGAGAAATCCTGGTTTTTTCTATGAAATTAATGAAAAAAATTAATATATCGATAAAATATGAATTAATTCTTGATTAGGACCAGAAATAGAAGAGAATGATATATATAATAAATAAATTTTACATTTTTATTTAAAAAAGTAGCTTTTTGCGTGAAAAAATATTACAAATTGAGGTTTTTTCGATGAAATTAATGAAAAAAATTATGATATCGATAAAATATGAATTAATTCGTGATTAGGACCAGAAATGGAAGAGAATGATATATAATAAATAAATTTTACATTTTTATTTAAAAAAGTAGCTTTTTGAGTGAATTAATATGAGAAATCCTGGTTTTTTCTATGAAATCAATGAAAAAAATTATGATATCGATAAAATATCAATTAATTCTTGATTAGGACCAGAAATGGAAGAGAATGATATATAATAAATAAATTTTACATTTCTATTTAAAAAAGTAGCTTTTTGAGTGAATTAATATGACAAATCCTGGTTTTTTCTATGAAATTAATGAAAAAACTTATGATATCGATAAAATATGAATTAATTCTTGATTAGGACCAGAAATGGAAGAGAATGATATATAATAAATAAATTTTACATTTTTATTTAAAAAAGTAGCTTTTTGCTTGAAAAAATATTACAAATAGAGGTTTTTTCGATGAAATTAATGAAAAAAATTATGATATCAATGAAATATGAATCAAATCGAATACAGGATCAAAAATGGAAGAAAATGATATATAATAAATAAATTTTACATTTTTATTTAAAAAAGTAGCTTTTTGAGTGAATTAATAGGAGAAATCCTGGTTTTTCTATGAAATCAATGAAAAAAATTATGATATCGATAAAATATGAATAATTTTCTTGATTAGGACCAGAAATGGAAGAGAATGATATATAATAAATAAATTTTACATTTTTATTTAAAAAAGTAGCTTTTTAAGTGAAAAAATATTACAAATTAATGTTTTTTCGATGAAATTAATGAAAAAAATTATGATATCTATGAAATATAAATCAAATCGAATACAGGATCAAAAATGGAAGAAAATGATATATAATAAATAAATTTTACATTTTTATTTCAAAAAGTAGCTTTTTGAGTGAAAAAATATTACAAATTGAGGTTTTTTCGATGAAATTAATGAAAAAAATTATGATATCAATGAAATATGAATCAAATCGAATACAGGATCAAAAATGGAAGAAAATGATATATAATAAATAAATTTTACATTTTTATTTAAAAAAGTAGCTTTTTGAGTGAATTAATATGAGAAATCCTGGTTTTTTCTATGAAATCAATGAAAAAAATTATGATATCGATAAAATATGAATAATTTTCTTGATTAGGACCAGAAATGGAAGAGAATGATATATAATAAATAAATTTTACATTTTTATTTAAAAAAGTAGCTTTTTGCGTGAAAAAATATTACAAATTGAGGTTTTTTCGATGAAATTAATGAAAAAAATTATGATATCAATGAAATATGAATCAAATCGAATACAGGATCAAAAATGGAAGAAAATGATATATAATAAATAAATTTTACATTTTTATTTCAAAAAGTAGCTTTTTGAGTGAAAAAATATTACAAATTGAGGTTTTTTCGATGAAATTAATGAAAAAAATTATGATATCAATGAAATATGAATCAAATCGAATACAGGATCAAAAATGGAAGAAAATGATATATAATAAATAAATTTTACATTTTTATTTCAAAAAGTAGCTTTTTGAGTGAATTAATATGAGAAATCCTGGTTGTTTCTATGAAATCAATGAAAAAAATTATGATATCGATAAAATATGAATTAATTCTTGATTAGGACCAGAAATGGAAGAGAATGAAATATAATAAATAAATTTTACATTTTTATTTAAAAAAGTAGCGTTTTAAGTGAAAAAATATTACAAATTGAGGTTTTTTCGATGAAATTAATGAAAAAAATTATGATATCGATAAAATATCAATTAATTCTTGATTAGGACCAGAAATGGAAGAGAATGATATATAATAAATAAATTTTACATTTCTATTTAAAAAAGTAGCTTTTTGAGTGAAAAAATATTACAAATTAATGTTTTTTCGATGAAATTAATAAAAAAAATTATGATATCGATAAAATATGAATTAATTCTTGATTAGGACCCGAAATGGAAGGGAATGATATATAATAAATAAATTTTACATTTTTATTTAAAAAAGTAGCTTTTTGCGTGAAAAAATATTACAAATTGAGGTTTTTTCGATGAAATTAATGAAAAAAATTATGATATCGATAAAATATGAATTAATTCGTGATTAGGACCAGAAATGGAAGAGAATGATATATAATAAATAAATTTTACATTTTTATTTAAAAAAGTAGCTTTTTGAGTGAATTAATATGAGAAATCCTGGTTTTTTCTATGAAATCAATGAAAAAAATTATGATATCGATAAAATATCAATTAATTCTTGATTAGGACCAGAAATGGAAGAGAATGATATATAATAAATAAATTTTACATTTCTATTTAAAAAAGTAGCTTTTTGAGTGAATTAATATGACAAATCCTGGTTTTTTCTATGAAATTAATGAAAAAACTTATGATATCGATAAAATATGAATTAATTCTTGATTAGGACCAGAAATGGAAGAGAATGATATATAATAAATAAATTTTACATTTCTATTTAAAAAAGTAGCTTTTTGAGTGAATTAATATGAGAAATCCTGGTTTTTTCTATGAAATCAATGAAAAAAATTATGATATCGATAAAATATGAATAATTTTCTTGATTAGGACCAGAAATGGAAGAGAATGATATATAATAAATAAATTTTACATTTTTATTTAAAAAAGTAGCTTTTTGCGTGAAAAAATATTACAAATTGAGGTTTTTTCGATGAAATTAATGAAAAAAATTATGATATCAATGAAATATGAATCAAATCGAATACAGGATCAAAAATGGAAGAAAATGATATATAATAAATAAATTTTACATTTTTATTTAAAAAAGTAGCTTTTTGAGTGAATTAATATGAGAAATCCTGGTTGTTTCTATGAAATCAATGAAAAAAATTATGATATCGATAAAATATGAATTAATTCTTGATTAGGACCAGAAATGGAAGAGAATGAAATATAATAAATAAATTTTACATTTTTATTTAAAAAAGTAGCGTTTTAAGTGAAAAAATATTACAAATTGAGGTTTTTTCGATGAAATTAATGAAAAAAATTATGATATCGATAAAATATCAATTAATTCTTGATTAGGACCAGAAATGGAATAGAATGATATATAATAAATAAATTTTACATTTTTATTTAAAAAAGTAGCTTTTTGAGTGAATTAATATGAGAAATCCTGGTTGTTTCTATGAAATCAATGAAAAAAATTATGATATCGATAAAATATGAATTAATTCTTGATTAGGACCAGAAATGGAAGAGAATGATATATAATAAATAAATTTTACATTTTTATTTAAAAAAGTAGCTTTTTGCTTGAAAAAATATTACAAATAGAGGTTTTTTCGATGAAATTAATGAAAAAAATTATGATATCGATAAAATATCAATTAATTCTTGATTAGGACCAGAAATGGAAGAGAATGATATATAATAAATAAATTTTACATTTCTATATAAAAAAGTAGCTTTTTGAGTGAATTAATATGAGAAATCCTGGTTTTTTCTATGAAATTAATGAAAAAACTTATGATATCGATAAAATATGAATTAATTCTTGATTAGGACCAGAAATGGAAGAAAATGATATATAATAAATAAATTTTACATTTCTATTTAAAAAGTAGATTTTTGCTTGAAAAAATATTACAAATTGAGGTTTTTTCGATGAAATTAATTAAAAAAATTATGATATCGATAAAATATGAATTAATTCTTGATTAGGACCAGAAATGGAAGAGAATGATATATAATAAATAAATTTTACATTTTTATTTAAAAAAGTAGCTTTTTGAGTGAATTAATATGAGAAATCCTGGTTTTTTCTATGAAATTAATGAAAAAAATTATGATATCGATAAAATATGAATTAATACTTGATTAGGATCAGAAATGGAAGAGAATGATATATATAATAAATAAATTTTGCATTTTTATTTAAAAAAGTAGCTTTTTGAGTGAATTAATATGAGAAATCCTGGTTTTTTCTATGAAATTAATGAAAAAAATTAATATATCGATAAAATATGAATTAATTCTTGATTAGGACCAGAAATAGAAGAGAATGATATATATAATAAATAAATTTTACATTTTTATTTAAAAAAGTAGCTTTTTGCGTGAAAAAATATTACAAATTGAGGTTTTTTCGATGAAATTAATGAAAAAAATTATGATATCGATAAAATATGAATTAATTCGTGATTAGGACCAGAAATGGAAGAGAATGATATATAATAAATAAATTTTACATTTTTATTTAAAAAAGTAGCTTTTTGAGTGAATTAATATGAGAAATCCTGGTTTTTTCTATGAAATCAATGAAAAAAATTATGATATCGATAAAATATCAATTAATTCTTGATTAGGACCAGAAATGGAAGAGAATGATATATAATAAATAAATTTTACATTTCTATTTAAAAAAGTAGCTTTTTGAGTGAATTAATATGACAAATCCTGGTTTTTTCTATGAAATTAATGAAAAAACTTATGATATCGATAAAATATGAATTAATTCTTGATTAGGACCAGAAATGGAAGAGAATGATATATAATAAATAAATTTTACATTTTTATTTAAAAAAGTAGCTTTTTGCTTGAAAAAATATTACAAATAGAGGTTTTTTCGATGAAATTAATGAAAAAAATTATGATATCAATGAAATATGAATCAAATCGAATACAGGATCAAAAATGGAAGAAAATGATATATAATAAATAAATTTTACATTTTTATTTAAAAAAGTAGCTTTTTGAGTGAATTAATATGAGAAATCCTGGTTTTTCTATGAAATCAATGAAAAAAATTATGATATCGATAAAATATGAATAATTTTCTTGATTAGGACCAGAAATGGAAGAGAATGATATATAATAAATAAATTTTACATTTTTATTTAAAAAAGTAGCTTTTTAAGTGAAAAAATATTACAAATTAATGTTTTTTCGATGAAATTAATGAAAAAAATTATGATATCTATGAAATATAAATCAAATCGAATACAGGATCAAAAATGGAAGAAAATGATATATAATAAATAAATTTTACATTTTTATTTCAAAAAGTAGCTTTTTGAGTGAAAAAATATTACAAATTGAGGTTTTTTCGATGAAATTAATGAAAAAAATTATGATATCAATGAAATATGAATCAAATCGAATACAGGATCAAAAATGGAAGAAAATGATATATAATAAATAAATTTTACATTTTTATTTAAAAAAGTAGCTTTTTGAGTGAATTAATATGAGAAATCCTGGTTTTTTCTATGAAATCAATGAAAAAAATTATGATATCGATAAAATATGAATAATTTTCTTGATTAGGACCAGAAATGGAAGAGAATGATATATAATAAATAAATTTTACATTTTTATTTAAAAAAGTAGCTTTTTGCGTGAAAAAATATTACAAATTGAGGTTTTTTCGATGAAATTAATGAAAAAAATTATGATATCAATGAAATATGAATCAAATCGAATACAGGATCAAAAATGGAAGAAAATGATATATAATAAATAAATTTTACATTTTTATTTCAAAAAGTAGCTTTTTGAGTGAAAAAATATTACAAATTGAGGTTTTTTCGATGAAATTAATGAAAAAAATTATGATATCAATGAAATATGAATCAAATCGAATACAGGATCAAAAATGGAAGAAAATGATATATAATAAATAAATTTTACATTTTTATTTCAAAAAGTAGCTTTTTGAGTGAATTAATATGAGAAATCCTGGTTGTTTCTATGAAATCAATGAAAAAAATTATGATATCGATAAAATATGAATTAATTCTTGATTAGGACCAGAAATGGAAGAGAATGAAATATAATAAATAAATTTTACATTTTTATTTAAAAAAGTAGCGTTTTAAGTGAAAAAATATTACAAATTGAGGTTTTTTCGATGAAATTAATGAAAAAAATTATGATATCGATAAAATATCAATTAATTCTTGATTAGGACCAGAAATGGAAGAGAATGATATATAATAAATAAATTTTACATTTCTATTTAAAAAAGTAGCTTTTTGAGTGAAAAAATATTACAAATTAATGTTTTTTCGATGAAATTAATAAAAAAAATTATGATATCGATAAAATATGAATTAATTCTTGATTAGGACCCGAAATGGAAGGGAATGATATATAATAAATAAATTTTACATTTTTATTTAAAAAAGTAGCTTTTTGCGTGAAAAAATATTACAAATTGAGGTTTTTTCGATGAAATTAATGAAAAAAATTATGATATCGATAAAATATGAATTAATTCGTGATTAGGACCAGAAATGGAAGAGAATGATATATAATAAATAAATTTTACATTTTTATTTAAAAAAGTAGCTTTTTGAGTGAATTAATATGAGAAATCCTGGTTTTTTCTATGAAATCAATGAAAAAAATTATGATATCGATAAAATATCAATTAATTCTTGATTAGGACCAGAAATGGAAGAGAATGATATATAATAAATAAATTTTACATTTCTATTTAAAAAAGTAGCTTTTTGAGTGAATTAATATGACAAATCCTGGTTTTTTCTATGAAATTAATGAAAAAACTTATGATATCGATAAAATATGAATTAATTCTTGATTAGGACCAGAAATGGAAGAGAATGATATATAATAAATAAATTTTACATTTCTATTTAAAAAAGTAGCTTTTTGAGTGAATTAATATGAGAAATCCTGGTTTTTTCTATGAAATCAATGAAAAAAATTATGATATCGATAAAATATGAATAATTTTCTTGATTAGGACCAGAAATGGAAGAGAATGATATATAATAAATAAATTTTACATTTTTATTTAAAAAAGTAGCTTTTTGCGTGAAAAAATATTACAAATTGAGGTTTTTTCGATGAAATTAATGAAAAAAATTATGATATCAATGAAATATGAATCAAATCGAATACAGGATCAAAAATGGAAGAAAATGATATATAATAAATAAATTTTACATTTTTATTTAAAAAAGTAGCTTTTTGAGTGAATTAATATGAGAAATCCTGGTTGTTTCTATGAAATCAATGAAAAAAATTATGATATCGATAAAATATGAATTAATTCTTGATTAGGACCAGAAATGGAAGAGAATGAAATATAATAAATAAATTTTACATTTTTATTTAAAAAAGTAGCGTTTTAAGTGAAAAAATATTACAAATTGAGGTTTTTTCGATGAAATTAATGAAAAAAATTATGATATCGATAAAATATCAATTAATTCTTGATTAGGACCAGAAATGGAATAGAATGATATATAATAAATAAATTTTACATTTTTATTTAAAAAAGTAGCTTTTTGCGTGAAAAAATATTACAAATTGAGGTTTTTTCGAAGAAATTAATGAAAAAAATTATGATATCGATAAAATATGAATTAATTTTGATTAGGACCAGAAATGGAAGAGAATGATATATAATAAATAAATTTTACATTTTTATTTAAAAAAGTAGCTTTTTGAGTGAATTAATATGAGAAATCCTGGTTTTTTCTATGAAATCAATGAAAAAAATTATGATATCGATAAAATATCAATTAATTCTTGATTAGGACCAGAAATGGAAGAGAATGATATATAATAAATAAATTTTACATTTCTATTTAAAAAAGTAGCTTTTTGAGTGAATTAATATGACAAATCCTGGTTTTTTCTATGAAATTAATGAAAAAACTTATGATATCGATAAAATATGAATTAATTCTTGATTAGGACCAGAAATGGAAGAGAATGATATATAATAAATAAATTTTACATTTCTATTTAAAAAAGTAGCTTTTTGAGTGAATTAATATGAGAAATCCTGGTTTTTTCTATGAAATCAATGAAAAAAATTATGATATCGATAAAATATGAATAATTTTCTTGATTAGGACCAGAAATGGAAGAGAATGATATATAATAAATAAATTTTACATTTTTATTTAAAAAAGTAGCTTTTTGCGTGAAAAAATATTACAAATTGAGGTTTTTTCGATGAAATTAATGAAAAAAATTATGATATCAATGAAATATGAATCAAATCGAATACAGGATCAAAAATGGAAGAAAATGATATATAATAAATAAATTTTACATTTTTATTTAAAAAAGTAGCTTTTTGAGTGAATTAATATGAGAAATCCTGGTTGTTTCTATGAAATCAATGAAAAAAATTATGATATCGATAAAATATGAATTAATTCTTGATTAGGACCAGAAATGGAAGAGAATGAAATATAATAAATAAATTTTACATTTTTATTTAAAAAAGTAGCGTTTTAAGTGAAAAAATATTACAAATTGAGGTTTTTTCGATGAAATTAATGAAAAAAATTATGATATCGATAAAATATCAATTAATTCTTGATTAGGACCAGAAATGGAATAGAATGATATATAATAAATAAATTTTACATTTTTATTTAAAAAAGTAGCTTTTTGAGTGAATTAATATGAGAAATCCTGGTTGTTTCTATGAAATCAATGAAAAAAATTATGATATCGATAAAATATCAATTAATTCTTGATTAGGACCAGAAATGGAAGAGAATGATATATAATAAATAAATTTTACATTTCTATTTAAAAAAGTAGCTTTTTGAGTGAATTAATATGACAAATCCTGGTTTTTTCTATGAAATTAATGAAAAAACTTATGATATCGATAAAATATGAATTAATTCTTGATTAGGACCAGAAATGGAAGAGAATGATATATAATAAATAAATTTTACATTTTTATTTAAAAAAGTAGCTTTTTGCTTGAAAAAATATTACAAATAGAGGTTTTTTCGATGAAATTAATGAAAAAAATTATGATATCGATAAAATATCAATTAATTCTTGATTAGGACCAGAAATGGAAGAGAATGATATATAATAAATAAATTTTACATTTCTATTTAAAAAAGTAGCTTTTTGAGTGAAAAAATATTACAAATTAATGTTTTTTCGATGAAATTAATAAAAAAAATTATGATATCGATAAAATATGAATTAATTCTTGATTAGGACCCGAAATGGAAGGGAATGATATATAATAAATAAATTTTACATTTTTATTTAAAAAAGTAGCTTTTTGCGTGAAAAAATATTACAAATTGAGGTTTTTTCGATGAAATTAATGAAAAAAATTATGATATCGATAAAATATGAATTAATTCGTGATTAGGACCAGAAATGGAAGAGAATGATATATAATAAATAAATTTTACATTTTTATTTAAAAAAGTAGCTTTTTGAGTGAATTAATATGAGAAATCCTGGTTTTTTCTATGAAATCAATGAAAAAAATTATGATATCGATAAAATATCAATTAATTCTTGATTAGGACCAGAAATGGAAGAGAATGATATATAATAAATAAATTTTACATTTCTATTTAAAAAAGTAGCTTTTTGAGTGAATTAATATGACAAATCCTGGTTTTTTCTATGAAATTAATGAAAAAACTTATGATATCGATAAAATATGAATTAATTCTTGATTAGGACCAGAAATGGAAGAGAATGATATATAATAAATAAATTTTACATTTCTATTTAAAAAAGTAGCTTTTTGAGTGAATTAATATGAGAAATCCTGGTTTTTTCTATGAAATCAATGAAAAAAATTATGATATCGATAAAATATGAATAATTTTCTTGATTAGGACCAGAAATGGAAGAGAATGATATATAATAAATAAATTTTACATTTTTATTTAAAAAAGTAGCTTTTTGCGTGAAAAAATATTACAAATTGAGGTTTTTTCGATGAAATTAATGAAAAAAATTATGATATCAATGAAATATGAATCAAATCGAATACAGGATCAAAAATGGAAGAAAATGATATATAATAAATAAATTTTACATTTTTATTTAAAAAAGTAGCTTTTTGAGTGAATTAATATGAGAAATCCTGGTTGTTTCTATGAAATCAATGAAAAAAATTATGATATCGATAAAATATGAATTAATTCTTGATTAGGACCAGAAATGGAAGAGAATGAAATATAATAAATAAATTTTACATTTTTATTTAAAAAAGTAGCGTTTTAAGTGAAAAAATATTACAAATTGAGGTTTTTTCGATGAAATTAATGAAAAAAATTATGATATCGATAAAATATCAATTAATTCTTGATTAGGACCAGAAATGGAATAGAATGATATATAATAAATAAATTTTACATTTTTATTTAAAAAAGTAGCTTTTTGAGTGAATTAATATGAGAAATCCTGGTTGTTTCTATGAAATCAATGAAAAAAATTATGATATCGATAAAATATCAATTAATTCTTGATTAGGACCAGAAATGGAAGAGAATGATATATAATAAATAAATTTTACATTTCTATTTAAAAAAGTAGCTTTTTGAGTGAATTAATATGACAAATCCTGGTTTTTTCTATGAAATTAATGAAAAAACTTATGATATCGATAAAATATGAATTAATTCTTGATTAGGACCAGAAATGGAAGAGAATGATATATAATAAATAAATTTTACATTTTTATTTAAAAAAGTAGCTTTTTGCTTGAAAAAATATTACAAATAGAGGTTTTTTCGATGAAATTAATGAAAAAAATTATGATATCGATAAAATATCAATTAATTCTTGATTAGGACCAGAAATGGAAGAGAATGATATATAATAAATAAATTTTACATTTCTATATAAAAAAGTAGCTTTTTGAGTGAATTAATATGAGAAATCCTGGTTTTTTCTATGAAATTAATGAAAAAACTTATGATATCGATAAAATATGAATTAATTCTTGATTAGGACCAGAAATGGAAGAGAATGATATATAATAAATAAATTTTACATTTTTATTTAAAAAAGTAGCTTTTTAAGTGAAAAAATATTACAAATTAATGTTTTTTCGATGAAATTAATGAAAAAAATTATGATATCTATGAAATATAAATCAAATCGAATACAGGATCAAAAATGGAAGAAAATGATATATAATAAATAAATTTTACATTTCTATTTAAAAAAGTATCATTTTGAATGAATTAATATGAGAAATTCTGGTTATTTCTATGAAATCAATGAAAAAAACTTATGATATCGATAAAATATGAATTACTTCGTGATTAGGACCAGAAATGGAAGAGAATGATATATATAATAAATAAATTTTACATTTCTATTTAAAAAAGTAGCTTTTTAAGTGAAAAAATATTACAAATAGAGGTTTTTTCGATGAAATTAATGAAAAAAATTATGATATCAATGAAATATGAATCAAATCGAATACAGGATCAAAAATGGAAGAAAATGATATATAATAAATAAATTTTACATTTTTATTTAAAAAAGTAGCTTTTTGAGTGAATTAATATGAGAAATCCTGGTTTTTTCTATGAAATTAATGAAAAAAATTATGATATCGATAAAATATGAATTAATACTTGATTAGGATCAGAAATGGAAGAGAATGATATATATAATAAATAAATTTTGCATTTTTATTTAAAAAAGTAGCTTTTTGAGTGAATTAATATGAGAAATCCTGGTTTTTTCTATGAAATTAATGAAAAAAATTAATATATCGATAAAATATGAATTAATTCTTGATTAGGACCAGAAATAGAAGAGAATGATATATATAATAAATAAATTTTACATTTTTATTTAAAAAAGTAGCTTTTTGCGTGAAAAAATATTACAAATTGAGGTTTTTTCGATGAAATTAATGAAAAAAATTATGATATCGATAAAATATGAATTAATTCGTGATTAGGACCAGAAATGGAAGAGAATGATATATAATAAATAAATTTTACATTTTTATTTAAAAAAGTAGCTTTTTGAGTGAATTAATATGAGAAATCCTGGTTTTTTCTATGAAATTAATGAAAAAAATTAATATATCGATAAAATATGAATTAATTCTTGATTAGGACCAGAAATAGAAGAGAATGATATATATAATAAATAAATTTTACATTTTTATTTAAAAAAGTAGCTTTTTGAGTGAATTAATATGACAAATCCTGGTTTTTTCTATGAAATTAATGAAAAAACTTATGATATCGATAAAATATGAATTAATTCTTGATTAGGACCAGAAATGGAAGAGAATGATATATAATAAATAAATTTTACATTTCTATTTAAAAAGTAGATTTTTGCTTGAAAAAATATTACAAATTGAGGTTTTTTCGATGAAATTAATTAAAAAAATTATGATATCGATAAAATATGAATTAATTCTTGATTAGGACCAGAAATTGAAGAGAATGATATATAATAAATAAATTTTACATTTTTATTTAAAAAAGTAGCTTTTTGAGTGAATTAATATGAGAAATCCTGGTTTTTTCTATGAAATTAATGAAAAAAATTAATATATCGATAAAATATGAATTAATTCTTGATTAGGACCAGAAATAGAAGAGAATGATATATATAATAAATAAATTTTACATTTTTATTTAAAAAAGTAGCTTTTTGCGTGAAAAAATATTACAAATTGAGGTTTTTTCGATGAAATTAATGAAAAAAATTATGATATCGATAAAATATGAATTAATTCGTGATTAGGACCAGAAATGGAAGAGAATGATATATAATAAATAAATTTTACATTTTTATTTAAAAAAGTAGCTTTTTGAGTGAATTAATATGAGAAATCCTGGTTTTTTCTATGAAATTAATGAAAAAAATTAATATATCGATAAAATATGAATTAATTCTTGATTAGGACCAGAAATAGAAGAGAATGATATATATAATAAATAAATTTTACATTTTTATTTAAAAAAGTAGCTTTTTGAGTGAATTAATATGAGAAATCCTGGTTTTTTCTATGAAATTAATGAAAAAAATTAATATATCGATAAAATATGAATTAATTCTTGATTAGGACCAGAAATAGAAGAGAATGATATATATAATAAATAAATTTTACATTTTTATTTAAAAAAGTAGCTTTTTGAGTGAATTAATATGACAAATCCTGGTTTTTTCTATGAAATTAATGAAAAAACTTATGATATCGATAAAATATGAATTAATTCTTGATTAGGACCAGAAATGGAAGAGAATGATATATAATAAATAAATTTTACATTTCTATTTAAAAAGTAGATTTTTGCTTGAAAAAATATTACAAATTGAGGTTTTTTCGATGAAATTAATTAAAAAAATTATGATATCGATAAAATATGAATTAATTCTTGATTAGGACCAGAAATTGAAGAGAATGATATATAATAAATAAATTTTACATTTTTATTTAAAAAAGTAGCTTTTTGAGTGAATTAATATGAGAAATCCTGGTTTTTTCTATGAAATTAATGAAAAAAATTAATATATCGATAAAATATGAATTAATTCTTGATTAGGACCAGAAATAGAAGAGAATGATATATATAATAAATAAATTTTACATTTTTATTTAAAAAAGTAGCTTTTTGCGTGAAAAAATATTACAAATTGAGGTTTTTTCGATGAAATTAATGAAAAAAATTATGATATCGATAAAATATCAATTAATTCTTGATTAGGACCAGAAATGGAATAGAATGATATATAATAAATAAATTTTACATTTTTATTTAAAAAAGTAGCTTTTTGAGTGAATTAATATGAGAAATCCTGGTTGTTTCTATGAAATCAATGAAAAAAATTATGATATCGATAAAATATCAATTAATTCTTGATTAGGACCAGAAATGGAAGAGAATGATATATAATAAATAAATTTTACATTTCTATTTAAAAAAGTAGCTTTTTGAGTGAATTAATATGACAAATCCTGGTTTTTTCTATGAAATTAATGAAAAAACTTATGATATCGATAAAATATGAATTAATTCTTGATTAGGACCAGAAATGGAAGAGAATGATATATAATAAATAAATTTTACATTTTTATTTAAAAAAGTAGCTTTTTGCTTGAAAAAATATTACAAATAGAGGTTTTTTCGATGAAATTAATGAAAAAAATTATGATATCGATAAAATATCAATTAATTCTTGATTAGGACCAGAAATGGAAGAGAATGATATATAATAAATAAATTTTACATTTCTATATAAAAAAGTAGCTTTTTGAGTGAATTAATATGAGAAATCCTGGTTTTTTCTATGAAATTAATGAAAAAACTTATGATATCGATAAAATATGAATTAATTCTTGATTAGGACCAGAAATGGAAGAGAATGATATATAATAAATAAATTTTACATTTTTATTTAAAAAAGTAGCTTTTTAAGTGAAAAAATATTACAAATTAATGTTTTTTCGATGAAATTAATGAAAAAAATTATGATATCTATGAAATATAAATCAAATCGAATACAGGATCAAAAATGGAAGAAAATGATATATAATAAATAAATTTTACATTTCTATTTAAAAAAGTATCATTTTGAATGAATTAATATGAGAAATTCTGGTTATTTCTATGAAATCAATGAAAAAAACTTATGATATCGATAAAATATGAATTACTTCGTGATTAGGACCAGAAATGGAAGAGAATGATATATATAATAAATAAATTTTACATTTCTATTTAAAAAAGTAGCTTTTTAAGTGAAAAAATATTACAAATAGAGGTTTTTTCGATGAAATTAATGAAAAAAATTATGATTACAATGAAATATGAATCAAATCGAATACAGGATCAAAAATGGAAGAAAATGATATATAATAAATAAATTTTACATTTTTATTTAAAAAAGTAGCTTTTTGAGTGAATTAATATGAGAAATCCTGGTTTTTTCTATGAAATCAATGAAAAAAATTATGATATCGATAAAATATGAATAATTTTCTTGATTAGGACCAGAAATGGAAGAAAATGATATATAATAAATAAATTTTACATTTTTATTTAAAAAAGTAGCTTTTTGAGTGAAAAAATATTACAAATTGAGGTTTTTTCGATGAAATTAATGAAAAAAATTATGATATCGATAAAATATCAATTAATTCTTGATTAGGACCAGAAATGGAAGAGAATGATATATAATAAATAAATTTTACATTTCTATTTAAAAAATAGATTTTTGCTTGAAAAAATATTACAAATTGAGGTTTTTTCGATGAAATTAATTAAAAAAATTATGATATCGATAAAATATGAATTAATACTTGATTAGGATCAGAAATGGAAGAGAATGATATATATAATAAATAAATTTTGCATTTTTATTTAAAAAAGTAGCTTTTTGAGTGAATTAATATGAGAAATCCTGGTTTTTTCTATGAAATTAATGAAAAAAATTAATATATCGATAAAATATGAATTAATTCTTGATTAGGACCAGAAATAGAAGAGAATGATATATATAATAAATAAATTTTACATTTTTATTTAAAAAAGTAGCTTTTTGCGTGAAAAAATATTACAAATTGAGGTTTTTTCGATGAAATTAATGAAAAAAATTATGATATCGATAAAATATGAATTAATTCGTGATTAGGACCAGAAATGGAAGAGAATGATATATAATAAATAAATTTTACATTTTTATTTAAAAAAGTAGCTTTTTGAGTGAATTAATATGAGAAATCCTGGTTTTTTCTATGAAATTAATGAAAAAAATTAATATATCGATAAAATATGAATTAATTCTTGATTAGGACCAGAAATAGAAGAGAATGATATATATAATAAATAAATTTTACATTTTTATTTAAAAAAGTAGCTTTTTGAGTGAATTAATATGACAAATCCTGGTTTTTTCTATGAAATTAATGAAAAAACTTATGATATCGATAAAATATGAATTAATTCTTGATTAGGACCAGAAATGGAAGAGAATGATATATAATAAATAAATTTTACATTTCTATTTAAAAAGTAGATTTTTGCTTGAAAAAATATTACAAATTGAGGTTTTTTCGATGAAATTAATTAAAAAAATTATGATATCGATAAAATATGAATTAATTCTTGATTAGGACCAGAAATTGAAGAGAATGATATATAATAAATAAATTTTACATTTTTATTTAAAAAAGTAGCTTTTTGAGTGAATTAATATGAGAAATCCTGGTTTTTTCTATGAAATTAATGAAAAAAATTAATATATCGATAAAATATGAATTAATTCTTGATTAGGACCAGAAATAGAAGAGAATGATATATATAATAAATAAATTTTACATTTTTATTTAAAAAAGTAGCTTTTTGCGTGAAAAAATATTACAAATTGAGGTTTTTTCGATGAAATTAATGAAAAAAATTATGATATCGATAAAATATCAATTAATTCTTGATTAGGACCAGAAATGGAATAGAATGATATATAATAAATAAATTTTACATTTTTATTTAAAAAAGTAGCTTTTTGAGTGAATTAATATGAGAAATCCTGGTTGTTTCTATGAAATCAATGAAAAAAATTATGATATCGATAAAATATCAATTAATTCTTGATTAGGACCAGAAATGGAAGAGAATGATATATAATAAATAAATTTTACATTTCTATTTAAAAAAGTAGCTTTTTGAGTGAATTAATATGACAAATCCTGGTTTTTTCTATGAAATTAATGAAAAAACTTATGATATCGATAAAATATGAATTAATTCTTGATTAGGACCAGAAATGGAAGAGAATGATATATAATAAATAAATTTTACATTTTTATTTAAAAAAGTAGCTTTTTGCTTGAAAAAATATTACAAATAGAGGTTTTTTCGATGAAATTAATGAAAAAAATTATGATATCGATAAAATATCAATTAATTCTTGATTAGGACCAGAAATGGAAGAGAATGATATATAATAAATAAATTTTACATTTCTATATAAAAAAGTAGCTTTTTGAGTGAATTAATATGAGAAATCCTGGTTTTTTCTATGAAATTAATGAAAAAACTTATGATATCGATAAAATATGAATTAATTCTTGATTAGGACCAGAAATGGAAGAGAATGATATATAATAAATAAATTTTACATTTTTATTTAAAAAAGTAGATTTTTGCTTGAAAAAATATTACAAATTGAGGTTTTTTCGATGAAATTAATGAAAAAAATTATGATTACAATGGAATATGAATCAAATCGAATACAGGATCAAAAATGGAAGAAAATGATATATAATAAATAAATTTTACATTTCTATTTAAAAAAGTATCATTTTGAATGAATTAATATGAGAAATTCTGGTTATTTCTATGAAATCAATGAAAAAAACTTATGATATCGATAAAATATGAATTACTTCGTGATTAGGACCAGAAATGGAAGAGAATGATATATATAATAAATAAATTTTACATTTCTATTTAAAAAAGTAGCTTTTTAAGTGAAAAAATATTACAAATAGAGGTTTTTTCGATGAAATTAATGAAAAAAATTATGATTACAATGGAATATGAATCAAATCGAATACAGGATCAAAAATGGAAGAAAATGATATATAATAAATAAATTTTACATTTTTATTTAAAAAAGTAGCTTTTTGAGTGAATTAATATGAGAAATCCTGGTTTTTTCTATGAAATCAATGAAAAAAATTATGATATCGATAAAATATGAATAATTTTCTTGATTAGGACCAGAAATGGAAGAGAATGATATATAATAAATAAATTTTACATTTTTATTTAAAAAAGTAGCTTTTTGAGTGAAAAAATATTACAAATTGAGGTTTTTTCGATGAAATTAATGAAAAAAATTATGATATCGATAAAATATCAATTAATTCTTGATTAGGACCAGAAATGGAAGAGAATGATATATAATAAATAAATTTTACATTTCTATTTAAAAAGTAGATTTTTGCTTGAAAAAATATTACAAATTGAGGTTTTTTCGATGAAATTAATTAAAAAAATTATGATATCGATAAAATATGAATTAATTCTTGATTAGGACCAGAAATGGAAGAGAATGATATATAATAAATAAATTTTACATTTTTATTTAAAAAAGTAGCTTTTTGAGTGAATTAATATGAGAAATCCTGGTTTTTTCTATGAAATTAATGAAAAAAATTATGATATCGATAAAATATGAATTAATACTTGATTAGGATCAGAAATGGAAGAGAATGATATATATAATAAATAAATTTTGCATTTTTATTTAAAAAAGTAGCTTTTTGAGTGAATTAATATGAGAAATCCTGGTTTTTTCTATGAAATTAATGAAAAAAATTAATATATCGATAAAATATGAATTAATTCTTGATTAGGACCAGAAATAGAAGAGAATGATATATATAATAAATAAATTTTACATTTTTATTTAAAAAAGTAGCTTTTTGCGTGAAAAAATATTACAAATTGAGGTTTTTTCGATGAAATTAATGAAAAAAATTATGATATCGATAAAATATGAATTAATTCGTGATTAGGACCAGAAATGGAAGAGAATGATATATAATAAATAAATTTTACATTTTTATTTAAAAAAGTAGCTTTTTGAGTGAATTAATATGAGAAATCCTGGTTTTTTCTATGAAATTAATGAAAAAACTTATGATATCGATAAAATATGAATTAATTCTTGATTAGGACCAGAAATGGAAGAGAATGATATATAATAAATAAATTTTACATTTCTATTTAAAAAGTAGATTTTTGCTTGAAAAAATATTACAAATTGAGGTTTTTTCGATGAAATTAATTAAAAAAATTATGATATCGATAAAATATGAATTAATTCTTGATTAGGACCAGAAATTGAAGAGAATGATATATAATAAATAAATTTTACATTTTTATTTAAAAAAGTAGCTTTTTGAGTGAATTAATATGAGAAATCCTGGTTTTTTCTATGAAATTAATGAAAAAAATTAATATATCGATAAAATATGAATTAATTCTTGATTAGGACCAGAAATAGAAGAGAATGATATATATAATAAATAAATTTTACATTTTTATTTAAAAAAGTAGCTTTTTGCGTGAAAAAATATTACAAATTGAGGTTTTTTCGATGAAATTAATGAAAAAAATTATGATATCGATAAAATATGAATTAATTCGTGATTAGGACCAGAAATGGAAGAGAATGATATATAATAAATAAATTTTACATTTTTATTTAAAAAAGTAGCTTTTTGAGTGAATTAATATGAGAAATCCTGGTTTTTTCTATGAAATTAATGAAAAAAATTAATATATCGATAAAATATGAATTAATTCTTGATTAGGACCAGAAATAGAAGAGAATGATATATATAATAAATAAATTTTACATTTTTATTTAAAAAAGTAGCTTTTTGAGTGAATTAATATGACAAATCCTGGTTTTTTCTATGAAATTAATGAAAAAACTTATGATATCGATAAAATATGAATTAATTCTTGATTAGGACCAGAAATGGAAGAGAATGATATATAATAAATAAATTTTACATTTCTATTTAAAAAGTAGATTTTTGCTTGAAAAAATATTACAAATTGAGGTTTTTTCGATGAAATTAATTAAAAAAATTATGATATCGATAAAATATGAATTAATTCTTGATTAGGACCAGAAATGGAAGAGAATGATATATAATAAATAAATTTTACATTTTTATTTAAAAAAGTAGCTTTTTGAGTGAATTAATATGAGAAATCCTGGTTTTTTCTATGAAATTAATGAAAAATATTATGATATCGATAAAATATGAATTAATACTTGATTAGGACCAGAAATGGAAGAGAATGATATATAATAAATAAATTTTACATTTCTATTTAAAAAAGTAGCTTTTTGAGTGAATTAATATTACAAATCCTGGTTTTTTCTATGAAATTAATGAAAAAACTTATGATATCGATAAAATATGAATTAATTCTTGATTAGGACCAGAAATGGAAGAGAATGATATATAATAAATAAATTTTACATTTTTATTTAAAAAAGTAGCTTTTTGCTTGAAAAAATATTACAAATAGAGGTTTTTTCGATGAAATTAATGAAAAAAATTATGATATCAATGAAATATGAATCAAATCGAATACAGGATCAAAAATGGAAGAAAATGATATATAATAAATAAATTTTACATTTTTATTTAATAAAGTAGCTTTTTGAGTGAATTAATATGAGAAATCCTGGTTTTTTCTATGAAATCAATGAAAAAAATTATGATATCGATAAAATATGAATAATTTTCTTGATTAGGACCAGAAATGGAAGAGAATGATATATAATAAATAAATTTTACATTTTTATTTAAAAAAGTAGCTTTTTGCGTGAAAAAATATTACAAATTGAGGTTTTTTCGATGAAATTAATGAAAAAAATTATGATATCAATGAAATATGAATCAGATCGAATACAGGATCAAAAATGGAAGAAAATGATATATAATAAATAAATTTTACATTTTTATTTCAAAAAGTAGCTTTTTGAGTGAAAAAATATTACAAATTAATGTTTTTTCGATGAAATTAATAAAAAAAATTATGATATCGATAAAATATGAATTAATTCTTGATTAGGACCCGAAATGGAAGGGAATGATATATAATAAATAAATTTTACATTTTTATTTAAAAAAGTAGCTTTTTGCGTGAAAAAATATTACAAATTGAGGTTTTTTCGATGAAATTAATGAAAAAAATTATGATATCGATAAAATATGAATTAATTCGTGATTAGGACCAGAAATGGAAGAGAATGATATATAATAAATAAATTTTACATTTTTATTTAAAAAAGTAGCTTTTTGAGTGAATTAATATGAGAAATCCTGGTTTTTTCTATGAAATCAATGAAAAAAATTATGATATCGATAAAATATCAATTAATTCTTGATTAGGACCAGAAATGGAAGAGAATGATATATAATAAATAAATTTTACATTTCTATTTAAAAAAGTAGCTTTTTGAGTGAATTAATATGACAAATCCTGGTTTTTTCTATGAAATTAATGAAAAAACTTATGATATCGATAAAATATGAATTAATTCTTGATTAGGACCAGAAATGGAAGAGAATGATATATAATAAATAAATTTTACATTTCTATTTAAAAAAGTAGCTTTTTGAGTGAATTAATATGAGAAATCCTGGTTTTTTCTATGAAATCAATGAAAAAAATTATGATATCGATAAAATATGAATAATTTTCTTGATTAGGACCAGAAATGGAAGAGAATGATATATAATAAATAAATTTTACATTTTTATTTAAAAAAGTAGCTTTTTGCGTGAAAAAATATTACAAATTGAGGTTTTTTCGATGAAATTAATGAAAAAAATTATGATATCAATAAAATATGAATCAAATCGAATACAGGATCAAAAATGGAAGAAAATGATATATAATAAATAAATTTTACATTTTTATTTAAAAAAGTAGCTTTTTGAGTGAATTAATATGAGAAATCCTGGTTGTTTCTATGAAATCAATGAAAAAAATTATGATATCGATAAAATATGAATTAATTCTTGATTAGGACCAGAAATGGAAGAGAATGAAATATAATAAATAAATTTTACATTTTTATTTAAAAAAGTAGCGTTTTAAGTGAAAAAATATTACAAATTGAGGTTTTTTCGATGAAATTAATGAAAAAAATTATGATATCGATAAAATATCAATTAATTCTTGATTAGGACCAGAAATGGAATAGAATGATATATAATAAATAAATTTTACATTTTTATTTAAAAAAGTAGCTTTTTGAGTGAATTAATATGAGAAATCCTGGTTGTTTCTATGAAATCAATGAAAAAAATTATGATATTGATAAAATATGAATTAATTCGTGATTAGGACCAGAAATGGAAGAGAATGATATATAATAAATAAATTTTACATTTCTAATTAAAAAAGTAGCTTTTTAAGTGAAAAAATATTACAAATAGAGGTTTTTTCGATGAAATTAATGAAAAAAATTATGATATCGATAAAATATCAATTAATTCTTGATTAGGACCAGAAATGGAAGAGAATGATATATAATAAATACATTTTACATTTCTATATAAAAAAGTAGCTTTTTGAGTGAATTAATATGACAAATCCTGGATTTTTCTATGAAATTAATGAAAAAACTTATGATATCGATAAAATATGAATTAATTCTTGATTAGGACCAGAAATGGAAGAGAATGATATATAATAAATACATTTTACATTTCTATATAAAAAAGTAGCTTTTTGAGTGAATTAATATGAGAAATCCTGGTTTTTTCTATGAAATTAATGAAAAAACTTATGATATCGATAAAATATGAATTAATTCTTGATTAGGACCAGAAATGGAAGAGAATGATATATAATAAATAAATTTTACATTTTTATTTAAAAAAGTAGCTTTTTAAGTGAAAAAATATTACAAATTAATGTTTTTTCGATGAAATTAATGAAAAAACTTATGATATCGATAAAATATGAATTAATTCTTGATTAGGACCAGAAATGGAATAGAATGATATATAATAAATAAATTTTACATTTTTATTTAAAAAAGTAGCTTTTTGAGTGAATTAATATGAGAAATCCTGGTTTTTACTATGAAATCAATGAAAAAAATTATGATATCGATAAAATATGAATTAATTCTTGATTAGGACCAGAAATGGAAGAGAATGATATATAATAAATAAATTTTACATTTTTATTTAAAAAAGTAGCTTTTTGAGTGAATTAATATGAGAAATCCTGGTTTTTTCTATGAAATCAATGAAAAAAATTATGATATCGATAAAATATCAATTAATTCTTGATTAGGACCAGAAATGGAAGAGAATGATAAATAATAAATAAATTTTACATTTCTATTTAAAAAAGTAGCTTTTTGCGTGAAAAAATATTACAAATTGAGGTTTTTTCGATGAAATTAATGAAAAAAATTATGATATCGATAAAATATGAATTAATTCGTGATTAGGACCAGAAATGGAAGAGAATGATATATAATAAATAAATTTTACATTTTTATTTAAAAAAGTAGCTTTTTGAGTGAATTAATATGAGAAATCCTGGTTTTTTCTATGAAATCAATGAAAAAAATTATGATATCGATAAAATATCAATTAATTCTTGATTAGGACCAGAAATGGAAGAGAATGATAAATAATAAATAAATTTTACATTTCTATTTAAAAAAGTAGCTTTTTGAGTGAATTAATATGACAAATCCTGGTTTTTTCTATGAAATTAATGAAAAAACTTATGATATCGATAAAATATGAATTAATTCTTGATTAGGACCAGAAATGGAAGAGAATGATATATAATAAATAAATTTTACATTTCTATTTAAAAAAGTAGCTTTTTGAGTGAATTAATATGAGAAATCCTGGTTTTTTCTATGAAATCAATGAAAAAAATTATGATATCGATAAAATATGAATAATTTTCTTGATTAGGACCAGAAATGGAAGAGAATGATATATAATAAATAAATTTTACATTTTTATTTAAAAAAGTAGCTTTTTGCGTGAAAAAATATTACAAATTGAGGTTTTTTCGATGAAATTAATGAAAAAAATTATGATATCGATAAAATATGAATTAATTCGTGATTAGGACCAGAAATGGAAGAGAATGATATATAATAAATAAATTTTACATTTTTATTTAAAAAAGTAGCTTTTTGAGTGAATTAATATGAGAAATCCTGGTTTTTTCTATGAAATCAATGAAAAAAATTATGATATCGATAAAATATCAATTAATTCTTGATTAGGACCAGAAATGGAAGAGAATGATATATAATAAATAAATTTTACATTTCTATTTAAAAAAGTAGCTTTTTGAGTGAATTAATATGACAAATCCTGGTTTTTTCTATGAAATTAATGAAAAAACTTATGATATCGATAAAATATGAATAATTTTCTTGATTAGGACCAGAAATGGAAGAGAATGATATATAATAAATAAATTTTACATTTTTATTTAAAAAAGTAGCTTTTTGAGTGAATTAATATGAGAAATCCTGGTTTTTTCTATGAAATCAATGAAAAAAATTATGATATCGATAAAATATGAATTAATTCTTGATTAGGACCAGAAATGGAAGAGAATGAAATATAATAAATAAATTTTACATTTTTATTTAAAAAAGTAGCTTTTTAAGTGAAAAAATATTACAAATTATTTTTTTTTCGATGAAATTAATGAAAAAAATTATGATATCGATAAAATATCAATTATTTCTTGATTAGGACCAGAAATGGAAGAGAATGATATATAATAAATAAATTTTACATTTCTATTTAAAAAAGTAGCTTTTTGAGTGAATTAATATGACAAATCCTGGATTTTTCTATGAAATTAATGAAAAAACTTATGATATTGATAAAATATGAATTAATTCGTGATTAGGACCAGAAATGGAAGAGAATGATATATAATAAATAAATTTTACATTTCTAATTAAAAAAGTAGCTTTTTAAGTGAAAAAATATTACAAATTGAGGTTTTTTCGATGAAATTAATGAAAAAACTTATGATATCGATAAAATATGAATTAATTCTTGATTAGGACCAGAAATGGAAGAGAATGATATATAATAAATAAATTTTACATTTTTATTTAAAAAAGTAGCTTTTTGCGTGAAAAAATATTACAAATTGAGGTTTTTTCGATGAAATTAATGAAAAAAATTATGATATCGATAAAATATGAATTAATTCGTGATTAGGACCAGAAATGGAAGAGAATGATATATAATAAATAAATTTTACATTTTTATTTAAAAAAGTAGCTTTTTGAGTGAATTAATATGAGAAATCCTGGTTTTTTCTATGAAATCAATGAAAAAAATTATGATATCGATAAAATATCAATTAATTCTTGATTAGGACCAGAAATGGAAGAGAATGATATATAATAAATAAATTTTACATTTCTATTTAAAAAAGTAGCTTTTTGAGTGAATTAATATGACAAATCCTGGTTTTTTCTATGAAATTAATGAAAAAACTTATGATATCGATAAAATATGAATTAATTCTTGATTAGGACCAGAAATGGAAGAGAATGATATATAATAAATAAATTTTACATTTCTATTTAAAAAAGTAGCTTTTTGAGTGAATTAATATGAGAAATCCTGGTTTTTTCTATGAAATCAATGAAAAAAATTATGATATCGATAAAATATGAATAATTTTCTTGATTAGGACCAGAAATGGAAGAGAATGATATATAATAAATAAATTTTACATTTTTATTTAAAAAAGTAGCTTTTTGCGTGAAAAAATATTACAAATTGAGGTTTTTTCGATGAAATTAATGAAAAAAATTATGATATCAATAAAATATGAATCAAATCGAATACAGGATCAAAAATGGAAGAAAATGATATATAATAAATAAATTTTACATTTTTATTTAAAAAAGTAGCTTTTTGAGTGAATTAATATGAGAAATCCTGGTTGTTTCTATGAAATCAATGAAAAAAATTATGATATCGATAAAATATGAATTAATTCTTGATTAGGACCAGAAATGGAAGAGAATGAAATATAATAAATAAATTTTACATTTTTATTTAAAAAAGTAGCGTTTTAAGTGAAAAAATATTACAAATTGAGGTTTTTTCGATGAAATTAATGAAAAAAATTATGATATCGATAAAATATCAATTAATTCTTGATTAGGACCAGAAATGGAATAGAATGATATATAATAAATAAATTTTACATTTTTATTTAAAAAAGTAGCTTTTTGAGTGAATTAATATGAGAAATCCTGGTTGTTTCTATGAAATCAATGAAAAAAATTATGATATTGATAAAATATGAATTAATTCGTGATTAGGACCAGAAATGGAAGAGAATGATATATAATAAATAAATTTTACATTTCTAATTAAAAAAGTAGCTTTTTAAGTGAAAAAATATTACAAATAGAGGTTTTTTCGATGAAATTAATGAAAAAAATTATGATATCGATAAAATATCAATTAATTCTTGATTAGGACCAGAAATGGAAGAGAATGATATATAATAAATACATTTTACATTTCTATATAAAAAAGTAGCTTTTTGAGTGAATTAATATGACAAATCCTGGATTTTTCTATGAAATTAATGAAAAAACTTATGATATCGATAAAATATGAATTAATTCTTGATTAGGACCAGAAATGGAAGAGAATGATATATAATAAATACATTTTACATTTCTATATAAAAAAGTAGCTTTTTGAGTGAATTAATATGAGAAATCCTGGTTTTTTCTATGAAATTAATGAAAAAACTTATGATATCGATAAAATATGAATTAATTCTTGATTAGGACCAGAAATGGAAGAGAATGATATATAATAAATAAATTTTACATTTTTATTTAAAAAAGTAGCTTTTTAAGTGAAAAAATATTACAAATTAATGTTTTTTCGATGAAATTAATGAAAAAACTTATGATATCGATAAAATATGAATTAATTCTTGATTAGGACCAGAAATGGAATAGAATGATATATAATAAATAAATTTTACATTTTTATTTAAAAAAGTAGCTTTTTGAGTGAATTAATATGAGAAATCCTGGTTTTTACTATGAAATCAATGAAAAAAATTATGATATCGATAAAATATGAATTAATTCTTGATTAGGACCAGAAATGGAAGAGAATGATATATAATAAATAAATTTTACATTTTTATTTAAAAAAGTAGCTTTTTGAGTGAATTAATATGAGAAATCCTGGTTTTTTCTATGAAATCAATGAAAAAAATTATGATATCGATAAAATATCAATTAATTCTTGATTAGGACCAGAAATGGAAGAGAATGATAAATAATAAATAAATTTTACATTTCTATTTAAAAAAGTAGCTTTTTGCGTGAAAAAATATTACAAATTGAGGTTTTTTCGATGAAATTAATGAAAAAAATTATGATATCGATAAAATATGAATTAATTCGTGATTAGGACCAGAAATGGAAGAGAATGATATATAATAAATAAATTTTACATTTTTATTTAAAAAAGTAGCTTTTTGAGTGAATTAATATGAGAAATCCTGGTTTTTTCTATGAAATCAATGAAAAAAATTATGATATCGATAAAATATCAATTAATTCTTGATTAGGACCAGAAATGGAAGAGAATGATAAATAATAAATAAATTTTACATTTCTATTTAAAAAAGTAGCTTTTTGAGTGAATTAATATGACAAATCCTGGTTTTTTCTATGAAATTAATGAAAAAACTTATGATATCGATAAAATATGAATTAATTCTTGATTAGGACCAGAAATGGAAGAGAATGATATATAATAAATAAATTTTACATTTCTATTTAAAAAAGTAGCTTTTTGAGTGAATTAATATGAGAAATCCTGGTTTTTTCTATGAAATCAATGAAAAAAATTATGATATCGATAAAATATGAATAATTTTCTTGATTAGGACCAGAAATGGAAGAGAATGATATATAATAAATAAATTTTACATTTTTATTTAAAAAAGTAGCTTTTTGCGTGAAAAAATATTACAAATTGAGGTTTTTTCGATGAAATTAATGAAAAAAATTATGATATCGATAAAATATGAATTAATTCGTGATTAGGACCAGAAATGGAAGAGAATGATATATAATAAATAAATTTTACATTTTTATTTAAAAAAGTAGCTTTTTGAGTGAATTAATATGAGAAATCCTGGTTTTTTCTATGAAATCAATGAAAAAAATTATGATATCGATAAAATATCAATTAATTCTTGATTAGGACCAGAAATGGAAGAGAATGATATATAATAAATAAATTTTACATTTCTATTTAAAAAAGTAGCTTTTTGAGTGAATTAATATGACAAATCCTGGTTTTTTCTATGAAATTAATGAAAAAACTTATGATATCGATAAAATATGAATAATTTTCTTGATTAGGACCAGAAATGGAAGAGAATGATATATAATAAATAAATTTTACATTTTTATTTAAAAAAGTAGCTTTTTGAGTGAATTAATATGAGAAATCCTGGTTTTTTCTATGAAATCAATGAAAAAAATTATGATATCGATAAAATATGAATTAATTCTTGATTAGGACCAGAAATGGAAGAGAATGAAATATAATAAATAAATTTTACATTTTTATTTAAAAAAGTAGCTTTTTAAGTGAAAAAATATTACAAATTAATGTTTTTTCGATGAAATTAATGAAAAAAATTATGATATCGATAAAATATCAATTATTTCTTGATTAGGACCAGAAATGGAAGAGAATGATATATAATAAATAAATTTTACATTTCTATTTAAAAAAGTAGCTTTTTGAGTGAATTAATATGACAAATCCTGGATTTTTCTATGAAATTAATGAAAAAACTTATGATATTGATAAAATATGAATTAATTCGTGATTAGGACCAGAAATGGAAGAGAATGATATATAATAAATAAATTTTACATTTCTAATTAAAAAAGTAGCTTTTTAAGTGAAAAAATATTACAAATTGAGGTTTTTTCGATGAAATTAATGAAAAAACTTATGATATCGATAAAATATGAATTAATTCTTGATTAGGACCAGAAATGGAAGAGAATGATATATAATAAATAAATTTTACATTTTTATTTAAAAAAGTAGCTTTTTAAGTGAAAAAATATTACAAATTAATGTTTTTTCGATGAAATTAATGAAAAAACTTATGATATCGATAAAATATCAATTAATTCTTGATTAGGACCAGAAATGGAAGAGAATGATATATAATAAATAAATTTTACATTTCTATTTAAAAAAGTAGCTTTTTGAGTGAATTAATATGACAAATCCTGGATTTTTCTATGAAATTAATGAAAAAACTTATGATATCGATAAAATATGAATTAATTCTTGATTAGGACCAGAAATGGAAGAGAATGATATATAATAAATAAATTTTACATTTTTATTTAAAAAAGTAGCTTTTTGCTTGAAAAAATATTACAAATAGAGGTTTTTTCGATGAAATTAATGAAAAAAATTATGATATCGATAAAATATCAATTAATTCTTGATTAGGACCAGAAATGGAAGAGAATGATATATAATAAATACATTTTACATTTCTATATAAAAAAGTAGCTTTTTGAGTGAATTAATATGAGAAATCCTGGTTTTTTCTATGAAATTAATGAAAAAACTTATGATATCGATAAAATATGAATTAATTCTTGATTAGGACCAGAAATGGAAGAGAATGATATATAATAAATAAATTTTACATTTTTATTTAAAAAAGTAGCTTTTTAAGTGAAAAAATATTACAAATTAATGTTTTTTCGATGAAATTAATGAAAAAACTTATGATATCGATAAAATATGAATTAATTCTTGATTAGGACCAGAAATGGAATAGAATGATATATAATAAATAAATTTTACATTTTTATTTAAAAAAGTAGCTTTTTGAGCGAATTAATATGAGAAATCCTGGTTTTTACTATGAAATCAATGAAAAAAATTATGATATCGATAAAATATGAATTAATTCTTGATTAGGACCAGAAATGGAAGAGAATGATATATAATAAATAAATTTTACATTTTTATTTAAAAAAGTAGCTTTTTAAGTGAAAAAATATTACAAATTAATGTTTTTTCGATGAAATTAATGAAAAAAATTATGATATCTATGAAATATAAATCAAATCGAATACAGGATCAAAAATGGAAGAAAATGATATATAATAAATAAATTTTACATTTCTATTTAAAAAAGTATCATTTTGAATGAATTAATATGAGAAATTCTGGTTATTTCTATGAAATCAATGAAAAAAACTTATGATATCGATAAAATATGAATTACTTCGTGATTAGGACCAGAAATGGAAGAGAATGATATATATAATAAATAAATTTTACATTTCTATTTAAAAAAGTAGCTTTTTATGTGAAAAAATATTACAAATTAATGTCTTTTCGATGAAATTAATAAAAAAAATTATGATATCGATAAAATATGAATTAATTCTTGATTAGGACCAGAAATGGAAGAGAATTATATATAATAAATAAATTTTACATTTTTATTTAAAAAAGTAGCGTTTTAAGTGAAAAAATATTACAAATTAATGTTTTTTCGATGAAATTAATAAAAAAAATTATCATATTGATAAAATATGAATTAATTCTTGATTAGTTCCAGAAATGGAAGAGAATGATATATAATAAATAAATTTTACATTTCTATTTAAAAAAGTAGCTTTTTGAGTGAATTAATATGTGAAATCCTGGTTTTTACTAAGAAATCAATGAAAAAAATTATGATATCGATAAAATATGAATTAATTCGTGATTAGGACCAGAAATGGAAGAGAATGATATATAATAAATAAATTTTACATTTCTATTTAAAAAAGTAGCTTTTTGAGTGAATTAATATGACAAATCCTGGATTTTTCTATGAAATTAATGAAAAAACTTATGATATCGATAAAATATGAATTAATTCTTGATTAGGACCAGAAATGGAAGAGAATGATATATAATAAATAAATTTTACATTTTTATTTAAAAAAGTAGCTTTTTGCTTGAAAAAATATTACAAATAGAGGTTTTTTCGATGAAATTAATGAAAAAACTTATGATATCGATAAAATATGAATTAATTCTTGATTAGGACCAGAAATGGAAGAGAATGATATATAATAAATAAATTTTACATTTTTATTTAAAAAAGTAGCTTTTTAAGTGAAAAAATATTACAAATTAATGTTTTTTCGATGAAATTAATGAAAAAACTTATGATATCGATAAAATATGAATTAATTCTTGATTAGGACCAGAAATGGAATAGAATGATATATAATAAATAAATTTTACATTTTTATTTAAAAAAGTAGCTTTTTGAGTGAATTAATATGAGAAATCCTGGTTTTTACTATGAAATCAATGAAAAAAATTATGATATCGATAAAATATGAATTAATTCTTGATTAGGACCAGAAATGGAAGAGAATGATATATAATAAATAAATTTTACATTTTTATTTAAAAAAGTAGCTTTTTAAGTGAAAAAATATTACAAATTAATGTTTTTTCGATGAAATTAATGAAAAAAATTATGATATCTATGAAATATAAATCAAATCGAATACAGGATCAAAAATGGAAGAAAATGATATATAATAAATAAATTTTACATTTCTATTTAAAAAAGTATCATTTTGAATGAATTAATATGAGAAATTCTGGTTATTTCTATGAAATCAATGAAAAAAACTTATGATATCGATAAAATATGAATTACTTCGTGATTAGGACCAGAAATGGAAGAGAATGATATATATAATAAATAAATTTTACATTTCTATTTAAAAAAGTAGCTTTTTATGTGAAAAAATATTACAAATTAATGTCTTTTCGATGAAATTAATAAAAAAAATTATGATATCGATAAAATATGAATTAATTCTTGATTAGGACCAGAAATGGAAGAGAATTATATATAATAAATAAATTTTACATTTTTTATTTAAAAAAGTAGCGTTTTAAGTGAAAAAATATTACAAATTAATGTTTTTTCGATGAAATTAATAAAAAAAATTATCATATTGATAAAATATGAATTAATTCTTGATTAGTTCCAGAAATGGAAGAGAATGATATATAATAAATAAATTTTACATTTCTATTTAAAAAAGTAGCTTTTTGAGTGAATTAATATGTGAAATCCTGGTTTTTACTAAGAAATCAATGAAAAAAATTATGATATCGATAAAATATGAATTAATTCGTGATTAGGACCAGAAATGGAAGAGAATGATATATAATAAATAAATTTTACATTTTTATTTAAAAAAGTAGCTTTTTGCGTAAAAAAATATTACAAATTGAGGTTTTTTCGATGAAATTAATGAAAAAACTTATGATATCGATAAAATATGAATTAATTCTTGATTAGGACCAGAAATGGAAGAGAATGATATATAATAAATAAATTTTACATTTTTATTTAAAAAAGTAGCTTTTTAAGTGAAAAAATATTACAAATTAATGTTTTTTCGATGAAATTAATGAAAAAAATTATGATATCTATGAAATATAAATCAAATCGAATACAGGATCAAAAATGGAAGAAAATGATATATAATAAATAAATTTTACATTTTTATTTAAAAAAGTAGCTTTTTGCGTGAAAAAATATTACAAATTGAGGTTTTTTCGATGAAATTAATGAAAAAAATTATGATATCGATAAAATATGAATTAATTCGTGATTAGGACCAGAAATGGAAGAGAATGATATATAATAAATAAATTTTACATTTTTATTTAAAAAAGTAGCTTTTTGAGTGAATTAATATGAGAAATCCTGGTTTTTTCTATGAAATCAATGAAAAAAATTATGATATCGATAAAATATCAATTAATTCTTGATTAGGACCAGAAATGGAAGAGAATGATAAATAATAAATAAATTTTACATTTCTATTTAAAAAAGTAGCTTTTTGAGTGAATTAATATGAGAAATCCTGGTTTTTTCTATGAAATTAATGAAAAAACTTATGATATCGATAAAATATGAATTAATTCATGATTAGGACCAGAAATGGAAGAGAATGATATATAATAAATAAATTTTACATTTCTATTTAAAAAAGTAGCTTTTTGAGTGAATTAATATGAGAAATCCTGGTTTTTTCTATGAAATCAATGAAAAAAATTATGATATCGATAAAATATGAATAATTTTCTTGATTAGGACCAGAAATGGAAGAGAATGATATATAATAAATAAATTTTACATTTTTATTTAAAAAAGTAGCTTTTTGCGTGAAAAAATATTACAAATTGAGGTTTTTTCGATGAAATTAATGAAAAAAATTATGATATCGATAAAATATGAATTAATTCGTGATTAGGACCAGAAATGGAAGAGAATGATATATAATAAATAAATTTTACATTTTTATTTAAAAAAGTAGCTTTTTGAGTGAATTAATATGAGATATCCTGGTTTTTTCTATGAAATCAATGAAAAAAATTATGATATCGATAAAATATCAATTAATTCTTGATTAGGACCAGAAATGGAAGAGAATGATATATAATAAATAAATTTTACATTTCTATTTAAAAAAGTAGCTTTTTGAGTGAATTAATATGACAAATCCTGGTTTTTTCTATGAAATTAATGAAAAAACTTATGATATCGATAAAATATGAATAATTTTCTTGATTAGGACCAGAAATGGAAGAGAATGATATATAATAAATAAATTTTACATTTCTATTTAAAAAAGTAGCTTTTTGAGTGAATTAATATGAGAAATCCTGGTTTTTTCTATGAAATCAATGAAAAAAATTATGATATCGATAAAATTTGAATAATTTTCTTGATTAGGACCAGAAATGGAAGAGAATGATATATAATAAATAAATTTTACATTTTTATTTAAAAAAGTAGCTTTTTGCGTGAAAAAATATTACAAATTGAGGTTTTTTCGATGAAATTAATGAAAAAAATTATGATATCAATGAAATATGAATCAAATCGAATACAGGATCAAAAATGGAAGAAAATGATATATAATAAATAAATTTTACATTTTTATTTAAAAAAGTAGCTTTTTGAGTGAATTAATATGAGAAATCCTGGTTGTTTCTATGAAATCAATGAAAAAAATTATGATATCGATAAAATATGAATTAATTCTTGATTAGGACCAGAAATGGAAGAGAATGAAATATAATAAATAAATTTTACATTTTTATTTAAAAAAGTAGCGTTTTAAGTGAAAAAATATTACAAATTGAGGTTTTTTCGATGAAATTAATGAAAAAAATTATGATATCGATAAAATATCAATTAATTCTTGATTAGGACCAGAAATGGAATAGAATGATATATAATAAATAAATTTTACATTTTTATTTAAAAAAGTAGCTTTTTGAGTGAATTAATATGAGAAATCCTGGTTGTTTCTATGAAATCAATGAAAAAAATTATGATATTGATAAAATATGAATTAATTCGTGATTAGGACCAGAAATGGAAGAGAATGATATATAATAAATAAATTTTACATTTCTAATTAAAAAAGTAGCTTTTTAAGTGAAAAAATATTACAAATTGAGGTTTTTTCGATGAAATTAATGAAAAAAATTATGATATCGATAAAATATCAATTAATTCTTGATTAGGACCAGAAATGGAAGAGAATGATATATAATAAATAAATTTTACATTTCTATTTAAAAAAGTAGCTTTTTGAGTGAATTAATATGACAAATCCTGGATTTTTCTATGAAATTAATGAAAAAACTTATGATATCGATAAAATATGAATTAATTCTTGATTAGGACCAGAAATGTAAGAGAATGATATATAATAAATAAATTTTACATTTTTATTTAAAAAAGTAGCTTTTTGCTTGAAAAAATATTACAAATAGAGGTTTTTTCGATGAAATTAATGAAAAAAATTATGATATCGATAAAATATCAATTAATTCTTGATTAGGACCAGAAATGGAAGAGAATGATATATAATAAATACATTTTACATTTCTATATAAAAAAGTAGCTTTTTGAGTGAATTAATATGAGAAATCCTGGTTTTTTCTATGAAATTAATGAAAAAACTTATGATATCGATAAAATATGAATTAATTCTTGATTAGGACCAGAAATGGAAGAGAATGATATATAATAAATAAATTTTAAATTTTTATTTAAAAAAGTAGCTTTTTAAGTGAAAAAATATTACAAATTAATGTTTTTTCGATGAAATTAATGAAAAAACTTATGATATCGATAAAATATGAATTAATTCTTGATTAGGACCAGAAATGGAATAGAATGATATATAATAAATAAATTTTACATTTTTATTTAAAAAAGTAGCTTTTTGAGTGAATTAATATGAGAAATCCTGGTTTTTACTATGAAATCAATGAAAAAAATTATGATATCGATAAAATATGAATTAATTCTTGATTAGGACCAGAAATGGAAGAGAATGATATATAATAAATAAATTTTACATTTCTATTTAAAAAAGTAGCTTTTTATGTGAAAAAATATTACAAATTAATGTCTTTTCGATGAAATTAATAAAAAAAATTATGATATCGATAAAATATGAATTAATTCTTGATTAGGACCAGAAATGGAAGAGAATTATATATAATAAATAAATTTTACATTTTTATTTAAAAAAGTAGCGTTTTAAGTGAAAAAATATTACAAATTAATGTTTTTTCGATGAATTTAATAAAAAAAATTATCATATTGATAAAATATGAATTAATTCTTGATTAGTTCCAGAAATGGAAGAGAATGATATATAATAAATAAATTTTACATTTCTATTTAAAAAAGTAGCTTTTTGAGTGAATTAATATGTGAAATCCTGGTTTTTACTAAGAAATCAATGAAAAAAATTATGATATCGATAAAATATGAATTAATTCGTGATTAGGACCAGAAATGGAAGAGAATGATATATAATAAATAAATTTTACATTTTTATTTAAAAAAGTAGCTTTTTGCGTAAAAAAATATTACAAATTGAGGTTTTTTCGATGAAATTAATGAAAAAACTTATGATATCGATAAAATATGAATTAATTCTTGATTAGGACCAGAAATGGAAGAGAATGATATATAATAAATAAATTTTACATTTTTATTTAAAAAAGTAGCTTTTTAAGTGAAAAAATATTACAAATTAATGTTTTTTCGATGAAATTAATGAAAAAAATTATGATATCTATGAAATATAAATCAAATCGAATACAGGATCAAAAATGGAAGAAAATGATATATAATAAATAAATTTTACATTTTTATTTAAAAAAGTAGCTTTTTGCGTGAAAAAATATTACAAATTGAGGTTTTTTCGATGAAATTAATGAAAAAAATTATGATATCGATAAAATATGAATTAATTCGTGATTAGGACCAGAAATGGAAGAGAATGATATATAATAAATAAATTTTACATTTTTATTTAAAAAAGTAGCTTTTTGAGTGAATTAATATGAGAAATCCTGGTTTTTTCTATGAAATCAATGAAAAAAATTATGATATCGATAAAATATCAATTAATTCTTGATTAGGACCAGAAATGGAAGAGAATGATAAATAATAAATAAATTTTACATTTCTATTTAAAAAAGTAGCTTTTTGAGTGAATTAATATGACAAATCCTGGTTTTTTCTATGAAATTAATGAAAAAACTTATGATATCGATAAAATATGAATTAATTCTTGATTAGGACCAGAAATGGAAGAGAATGATATATAATAAATAAATTTTACATTTCTATTTAAAAAAGTAGCTTTTTGAGTGAATTAATATGAGAAATCCTGGTTTTTTCTATGAAATCAATGAAAAAAATTATGATATCGATAAAATATGAATAATTTTCTTGATTAGGACCAGAAATGGAAGAGAATGATATATAATAAATAAATTTTACATTTTTATTTAAAAAAGTAGCTTTTTGCGTGAAAAAATATTACAAATTGAGGTTTTTTCGATGAAATTAATGAAAAAAATTATGATATCGATAAAATATGAATTAATTCGTGATTAGGACCAGAAATGGAAGAGAATGATATATAATAAATAAATTTTACATTTTTATTTAAAAAAGTAGCTTTTTGAGTGAATTAATATGAGAAATCCTGGTTTTTTCTATGAAATCAATGAAAAAAATTATGATATCGATAAAATATCAATTAATTCTTGATTAGGACCAGAAATGGAAGAGAATGATATATAATAAATAAATTTTACATTTCTATTTAAAAAAGTAGCTTTTTGAGTGAATTAATATGACAAATCCTGGTTTTTTCTATGAAATTAATGAAAAAACTTATGATATCGATAAAATATGAATAATTTTCTTGATTAGGACCAGAAATGGAAGAGAATGATATATAATAAATAAATTTTACATTTCTATTTAAAAAAGTAGCTTTTTGAGTGAATTAATATGAGAAATCCTGGTTTTTTCTATGAAATCAATGAAAAAAATTATGATATCGATAAAATATGAATAATTTTCTTGATTAGGACCAGAAATGGAAGAGAATGATATATAATAAATAAATTTTACATTTTTATTTAAAAAAGTAGCTTTTTGCGTGAAAAAATATTACAAATTGAGGTTTTTTCGATGAAATTAATGAAAAAAATTATGATATCAATGAAATATGAATCAAATCGAATACAGGATCAAAAATGGAAGAAAATGATATATAATAAATAAATTTTACATTTTTATTTAAAAAAGTAGCTTTTTGAGTGAATTAATATGAGAAATCCTGGTTGTTTCTATGAAATCAATGAAAAAAATTATGATATCGATAAAATATGAATTAATTCTTGATTAGGACCAGAAATGGAAGAGAATGAAATATAATAAATAAATTTTACATTTTTATTTAAAAAAGTAGCGTTTTAAGTGAAAAAATATTACAAATTGAGGTTTTTTCGATGAAATTAATGAAAAAAATTATGATATCGATAAAATATCAATTAATTCTTGATTAGGACCAGAAATGGAATAGAATGATATATAATAAATAAATTTTACATTTTTATTTAAAAAAGTAGCTTTTTGAGTGAATTAATATGAGAAATCCTGGTTGTTTCTATGAAATCAATGAAAAAAATTATGATATTGATAAAATATGAATTAATTCGTGATTAGGACCAGAAATGGAAGAGAATGATATATAATAAATAAATTTTACATTTCTAATTAAAAAAGTAGCTTTTTAAGTGAAAAAATATTACAAATTGAGGTTTTTTCGATGAAATTAATGAAAAAAATTATGATATCGATAAAATATCAATTAATTCTTGATTAGGACCAGAAATGGAAGAGAATGATATATAATAAATAAATTTTACATTTCTATTTAAAAAAGTAGCTTTTTGAGTGAATTAATATGACAAATCCTGGTTTTTTCTATGAAATTAATGAAAAAACTTATGATATCGATAAAATATGAATTAATTCTTGATTAGGACCAGAAATGGAAGAGAATGATATATAATAAATAAATTTTACATTTTTATTTAAAAAAGTAGCTTTTTGCTTGAAAAAATATTACAAATAGAGGTTTTTTCGATGAAATTAATGAAAAAAATTATGATATCGATAAAATATCAATTAATTCTTGATTAGGACCAGAAATGGAAGAGAATGATATATAATAAATACATTTTACATTTCTATATAAAAAAGTAGCTTTTTGAGTGAATTAATATGAGAAATCCTGGTTTTTTCTATGAAATTAATGAAAAAACTTATGATATCGATAAAATATGAATTAATTCTTGATTAGGACCAGAAATGGAAGAGAATGATATATAATAAATAAATTTTACATTTTTATTTAAAAAAGTAGCTTTTTAAGTGAAAAAATATTACAAATTAATGTTTTTTCGATGAAATTAATGAAAAAACTTATGATATCGATAAAATATGAATTAATTCTTGATTAGGACCAGAAATGGAATAGAATGATATATAATAAATAAATTTTACATTTTTATTTAAAAAAGTAGCTTTTTGAGTGAATTAATATGAGAAATCCTGGTTTTTACTATGAAATCAATGAAAAAAATTATGATATCGATAAAATATGAATTAATTCTTGATTAGGACCAGAAATGGAAGAGAATGATATATAATAAATAAATTTTACATTTTTATTTAAAAAAGTAGCTTTTTAAGTGAAAAAATATTACAAATTAATGTTTTTTCGATGAAATTAATGAAAAAAATTATGATATCTATGAAATATAAATCAAATCGAATACAGGATCAAAAATGGAAGAAAATGATATATAATAAATAAATTTTACATTTCTATTTAAAAAAGTATCATTTTGAATGAATTAATATGAGAAATTCTGGTTATTTCTATGAAATCAATGAAAAAAACTTATGATATCGATAAAATATGAATTACTTCGTGATTAGGACCAGAAATGGAAGAGAATTATATATAATAAATAAATTTTACATTTTTATTTAAAAAAGTAGCGTTTTAAGTGAAAAAATATTACAAATTAATGTTTTTTCGATGAAATTAATAAAAAAAATTATCATATTGATAAAATATGAATTAATTCTTGATTAGGACCAGAAATGGAAGAGAATGATATATAATAAATAAATTTTACATTTCTATTTAAAAAAGTAGCTTTTTGAGTGAATTAATATGAGAAATCCTGGTTTTTACTAAGAAATCAATGAAAAAAATTATGATATCGATAAAATATGAATTAATTCGTGATTAGGACCAGAAATGGAAGAGAATGATATATATAATAATTAAATTTTACATTTTTATTTAAAAAAGTAGCTTTTTGAGTGAATTAATATGAGAAATCCTGGTTTTTTCTATGAAATTAATGAAAAAAATTATGATATCGATAAAATATGAATTAATTCTTGATTAGGACCAGAAATGGAAGAGAATGATATATATAATAAATAAATTTTACATTTCTATTTAAAAAAGTAGCTTTTTAAGTGAAAAAATATTACAAATTAATGTTTTTTCGATGAAATTAATAAAAAAAATTATGATATCGATAAAATATGAATTAATTCTTGATTAAGACCAGAAATGTAAGAGAATGATATATAATAAATAAATTTTACATTTCTATTTAAAAAAGTAGATTTTTTTTCTTGAAAAAATATTACAAATTGAGGTTTTTTCGATAAAATTAATTAAAAAAATTATGATATCGATAAAATATGAATTAATTCTTGATTAGGACCAGAAATGGAAGAGAATTATATATAATAAATAAATTTTACATTTTTATTTAAAAAAGTAGCTTTTTGAGTGAATTAATATGAGAAATCCTGGTTTTTTCTATGAAATCAATGAAAAAAATTATGATATCGATAAAATATGAATTAATTCTTGATTAGGACCAGAAATGGAAGAGAATGAAATATAATAAATAAATTTTACATTTTTATTTAAAAAAGTAGCGTTTTAAGTGAAAAAATATTACAAATTGAGGTTTATTCGATGAAATTAATGAAAAAAATTATGATATCGATAAAATATCAATTAATTCTTGATTAGGACCAGAAATGGAATAGAATGATATATAATAAATAAATTTTACATTTCTATTTAAAAATGTAGCTTTTTGAGTGAATTAATATGAGAAATCCTGGTTTTTTCTATGAAATTAATGAAAAAAATTATGATATCGATAAAATATGAATTAATTCTTGATTAGGACCAGAAATGGAAGGGAATGATATATAATAAATAAATTTTACATTTCTATTTAAAAAAGTAGCTTTTTGAGTGAAAAAATATTACAAATTAATGTTTTTTCGATGAAATTAATAAAAAAAATTATGATATTGATAAAATATGAATTAATTCTTGATTAGGACCAGAAATGGAAGAGAATGATATATAATAAATAAATTTTACATTTCTAATTAAAAAAGTAGCTTTTTAAGTGAAAAAATATTACAAATTGAGGTTTTTTCGATGAAATTAATGAAAAAAATTATGATATCGATAAAATATCAATTAATTCTTGATTAGGACCAGAAATGGAAGAGAATGATATATAATAAATAAATTTTACATTTCTATTTAAAAAAGTAGCTTTTTGAGTGAATTAATATGACAAATCCTGGTTTTTTCTATGAAATTAATGAAAAAACTTATGATATCGATAAAATATGAATTAATTCTTGATTAGGACCAGAAATGGAAGAGAATGATATATAATAAATAAATTTTACATTTTTATTTAAAAAAGTAGCTTTTTGCTTGAAAAAATATTACAAATAGAGGTTTTTTCGATGAAATTAATGAAAAAAATTATGATATCGATAAAATATCAATTAATTCTTGATTAGGACCAGAAATGGAAGAGAATGATATATAATAAATACATTTTACATTTCTATATAAAAAAGTAGCTTTTTGAGTGAATTAATATGAGAAATCCTGGTTTTTTCTATGAAATTAATGAAAAAACTTATGATATCGATAAAATATGAATTAATTCTTGATTAGGACCAGAAATGGAAGAGAATGATATATAATAAATAAATTTTACATTTTTATTTAAAAAAGTAGCTTTTTAAGTGAAAAAATATTACAAATTAATGTTTTTTCGATGAAATTAATGAAAAAACTTATGATATCGATAAAATATGAATTAATTCTTGATTAGGACCAGAAATGGAATAGAATGATATATAATAAATAAATTTTACATTTTTATTTAAAAAAGTAGCTTTTTGAGTGAATTAATATGAGAAATCCTGGTTTTTACTATGAAATCAATGAAAAAAATTATGATATCGATAAAATATGAATTAATTCTTGATTAGGACCAGAAATGGAAGAGAATGATATATAATAAATAAATTTTACATTTTTATTTAAAAAAGTAGCTTTTTAAGTGAAAAAATATTACAAATTAATGTTTTTTCGATGAAATTAATGAAAAAAATTATGATATCTATGAAATATAAATCAAATCGAATACAGGATCAAAAATGGAAGAAAATGATATATAATAAATAAATTTTACATTTCTATTTAAAAAAGTATCATTTTGAATGAATTAATATGAGAAATTCTGGTTATTTCTATGAAATCAATGAAAAAAACTTATGATATCGATAAAATATGAATTACTTCGTGATTAGGACCAGAAATGGAAGAGAATTATATATAATAAATAAATTTTACATTTTTATTTAAAAAAGTAGCGTTTTAAGTGAAAAAATATTACAAATTAATGTTTTTTCGATGAAATTAATAAAAAAAATTATCATATTGATAAAATATGAATTAATTCTTGATTAGGACCAGAAATGGAAGAGAATGATATATAATAAATAAATTTTACATTTCTATTTAAAAAAGTAGCTTTTTGAGTGAATTAATATGAGAAATCCTGGTTTTTACTAAGAAATCAATGAAAAAAATTATGATATCGATAAAATATGAATTAATTCGTGATTAGGACCAGAAATGGAAGAGAATGATATATATAATAATTAAATTTTACATTTTTATTTAAAAAAGTAGCTTTTTGAGTGAATTAATATGAGAAATCCTGGTTTTTTCTATGAAATTAATGAAAAAAATTATGATATCGATAAAATATGAATTAATTCTTGATTAGGACCAGAAATGGAAGAGAATGATATATATAATAAATAAATTTTACATTTCTATTTAAAAAAGTAGCTTTTTAAGTGAAAAAATATTACAAATTAATGTTTTTTCGATGAAATTAATAAAAAAAATTATGATATCGATAAAATATGAATTAATTCTTGATTAAGACCAGAAATGTAAGAGAATGATATATAATAAATAAATTTTACATTTCTATTTAAAAAAGTAGATTTTTTTTCTTGAAAAAATATTACAAATTGAGGTTTTTTCGATAAAATTAATTAAAAAAATTATGATATCGATAAAATATGAATTAATTCTTGATTAGGACCAGAAATGGAAGAGAATTATATATAATAAATAAATTTTACATTTTTATTTAAAAAAGTAGCTTTTTGAGTGAATTAATATGAGAAATCCTGGTTTTTTCTATGAAATCAATGAAAAAAATTATGATATCGATAAAATATGAATTAATTCTTGATTAGGACCAGAAATGGAAGAGAATGAAATATAATAAATAAATTTTACATTTTTATTTAAAAAAGTAGCGTTTTAAGTGAAAAAATATTACAAATTTAAGTTTATTCGATGAAATTAATGAAAAAAATTATGATATCGATAAAATATCAATTAATTCTTGATTAGGACCAGAAATGGAATAGAATGATATATAATAAATAAATTTTACATTTCTATTTAAAAATGTAGCTTTTTGAGTGAATTAATATGAGAAATCCTGGTTTTTTCTATGAAATTAATGAAAAAAATTATGATATCGATAAAATATGAATTAATTCTTGATTAGGACCAGAAATGGAAGGGAATGATATATAATAAATAAATTTTACATTTCTATTTAAAAAAGTAGCTTTTTGAGTGAAAAAATATTACAAATTAATGTTTTTTCGATGAAATTAATAAAAAAAATTATGATATTGATAAAATATGAATTAATTCTTGATTAGGACCAGAAATGGAAGAGAATGATATATAATAAATAAATTTTACATTTCTATTTAAAAAAGTAGCTTTTTGAGTGAATTAATATGAGAAATCCTGGTTTTTACTATGAAATCAATGAAAAAAATTATGATATCGATAAAATATGAATTAATTCGTGATTAGGACCAGAAATGGAAGAGAATGATATATAATAAATAAATTTTACATTTTTATTTAAAAAAGTAGCTTTTTAAGTGAAAAAATATTACAAATTAATGTTTTTTCGATGAAATTAATAAAAAAAATTATCATATTGATAAAATATGAATTAATTCTTGATTAGGACCAGAAATGGAAGAGAATGATATATAATAAATAAATTTTACATTTTTATTTAAAAAAGTAGCTTTTTAAGTGAAAAAATATTACAAATTAATGTTTTTTCGATGAAATTAATGAAAAAAATTATGATATCGATAAAATATGAATTAATTCTTGATTAGGACCAGAAATGGAAGAGAATGATATATAATAAATAAATTTTACATTTTTATTTAAAAAAGTAGCTTTTTGCGTAAAAAAATATTACAAATTGAGGTTTTTTCGATGAAATTAATGAAAAAACTTATGATATCGATAAAATATGAATTAATTCTTGATTAGGACCAGAAATGGAAGAGAATGATATATAATAAATAAATTTTACATTTTTATTTAAAAAAGTAGCTTTTTAAGTGAAAAAATATTACAAATTAATGTTTTTTCGATGAAATTAATGAAAAAAATTATGATATCTATGAAATATAAATCAAATCGAATACAGGATCAAAAATGGAAGAAAATGATATATAATAAATAAATTTTACATTTCTATTTAAAAAAGTATCATTTTGAATGAATTAATATGAGAAATTCTGGTTATTTCTATGAAATCAATGAAAAAAACTTATGATATCGATAAAATATGAATTACTTCGTGATTAGGACCAGAAATGAAAGAGAATAATATATAATAAATAAATTTTACATTTTTATTTAAAAAAGTAGCTTTTTGAGTGAATTAATATGAGAAATCCTGGTTTTTTCTATGAAATTAATGAAAAAAATTATGATATCGATAAAATATGAATTAATTCTTGATTAGGACCAGAAATGGAAGAGAATGATATATATAATAAATAAATTTTACATTTCTATTTAAAAAAGTAGCTTTTTAAGTGAAAAAATATTACAAATTAATGTTTTTTCGATGAAATTAATAAAAAAAATTATGATATCGATAAAATATGAATTAATTCTTGATTAAGACCAGAAATGTAAGAGAATGATATATAATAAATAAATTTTACATTTCTATTTAAAAAAGTAGCTTTTTGAGTGAATTAATATGAGAAATCCTGGTTTTTACTATGAAATCAATGAAAAAAATTATGATATCGATAAAATATTAATTAATTCGTGATTAGGACCAGAAATGGAAGAGAATGATATATAATAAATAAATTTTACATTTTTATTTAAAAAAGTAGCTTTTTGCGTGAAAAAATATTACAAATTGAGGTTTTTTCGATGAAATTAATGAAAAAAATTATGATATCGATAAAATATGAATTAATTCTTGATTAGGACCAGAAATGGAAGTGAATTATATATAATAAATAAATTTTACATTTTTATTTAAAAAAGTAGCTTTTTGAGTGAATTAATATGAGAAATCCTGGTTTTTTCTATGAAATCAATGAAAAAAATTATGATATCGATAAAATATGAATTAATTCTTGATTAGGACCAGAAATGGAAGAGAATGAAATATAATAAATAAATTTTACATTTTTATTTAAAAAAGTAGCGTTTTAAGTGAAAAAATATTACAAATTGAGGTTTTTTCGATGAAATTAATGAAAAAAATTATGATATTGATAAAATATGAATTAATTCTTGATTAGGACCAGAAATGGAAGAGAATGATATATAATAAATAAATTTTACATTTCTATTTAAAAAAGTAGCTTTTTGAGTGAATTAATATGAGAAATCCTGGTTTTTACTATGAAATCAATGAAAAAAATTATGATATCGATAAAATATGAATTAATTCGTGATTACAACCAGAAATGGAAGAGAATGATATATAATAAATAAATTTTACATTTTTATTTAAAAAAGTAGCTTTTTGCTTGAAAAAATATTACAAATTGAGGTTTTTTCGATGAAATTAATGAAAAAAATTATGATATCGATAAAATATCAATTAATTCGTGATTAGGACCAGAAATGGAATAGAATGATATATAATAAATAAATTTTACATTTCTATTTAAAAATGTAGCTTTTTGAGTGAATTAATATGAGAAATCCTGGTTTTTTCTATGAAATTAATGAAAAAAATTATGATATCGATAAAATATGAATTACTTCTTGATTAGGACCAGAAATAGAAGAGAATGATATATATAATAAATAAATTTTACATTTTTATTTAAAAAAGTAGCTTTTTGCGTGAAAAAATATTACAAATTGAGGTTTTTTCGATGAAATTAATGAAAAAAATTATGATATCGATAAAATATGAATTAATTCGTGATTAGGACCAGAAATGGAAGAGAATGATATATAATAAATAAATTTTACATTTCTATTTAAAAAAGTAGCTTTTTAAGTGAAAAAATATTACAAATTGAGGTTTTTTCGATGAAATTAATGAAAAAAATTATGATATCGATAAAATATCAATTAATTCTTGATTAGGACCAGAAATGGAAGAGAATGATATATAATAAATAAATTTTACATTTTTATTTAAAAAAGTAGCTTTTTGCTTGAAAAAATATTACAAATTGAGGTTTTTTCGATGAAATTAATGAAAAAAATTATGATATCGATAAAATATGAATTAATTCTTGATTAGGACCAGAAATGGAATAGAATGATATATAATAAATAAATTTTACATTTTTATTTAAAAAAGTAGCTTTTTGAGTGAATTAATATGAGAAATCCTGGTTTTTTCTATGAAATTAATGAAAAAAATTATGATATCGATAAAATATGAATTAATTCTTGATTAGGACCAGAAATAGAAGAGAATGATATATATAATAAATAAATTTTACATTTTTATTTAAAAAAGTAGCTTTTTGCGTGAAAAAATATTACAAATTGAGGTTTTTTCGATGAAATTAATGAAAAAAATTATGATATCGATAAAATATGAATTAATTCGTGATTAGGACCAGAAATGGAAGAGAATGATATATAATAAATAAATTTTACATTTCTATTTAAAAAAGTAGCTTTTTAAGTGAAAAAATATTACAAATTGAGGTTTTTTCGATGAAATTAATGAAAAAAATTATGATATCGATAAAATATGAATTAATTCGTGATTAGGACCAGAAATGGAATAGAATGATATATAATAAATAAATTTTACATTTCTATTTAAAAAAGTAGCTTTTTGAGTGAATTAATATGAGAAATCCTGGTTGTTTCTATGAAATCAATGAAAAAAATTATGGTATCGATAAAATATGAATTAATTCGTGATTAGGACCAGAAATGGAAGAGAATGATATATAATAAATAAATTTTACATTTCTAATTAAAAAAGTAGCTTTTTGAGTGAATTAATATGAGAAATCCTGGTTTTTTCTATGAAATTAATGAAAAAACTTATGATATCGATAAAATATGAATTAATTCTTGATTAGGACCAGAAATGGAAGAGAATGATATATAATAAATAAATTTTACATTTTTATTTAAAAAAGTAGCTTTTTAAGTGAAAAAATATTACAAATTAATGTTTTTTCGATGAAATTAATGAAAAAAATTATGATATCGATAAAATATGAATTAATTCTTGATTAGAACCAGAAATGGAAGGGAATGATATATAATAAATAAATTTTACATTTCTATTTAAAAAAGTAGCTTTTTAAGTGAAAAAATATTACAAATTAATGTTTTTTCGATGAAATTAATAAAAAAAATTATGATATCGATAAAATATGAATTAATTCTTGATTAGGACCAAAAATGGAAGAGAATGATATATAATAAATAAATTTTACATTTCTATGAAAAAAGTAGTTTTTTGAGTGAATTAATATGAGAAATCCTGGTTTTTTCTATGAAATCAATGAAAAAAATTATGATATCGATAAAATATGAATTAATTCTTGATTAGGACCAGAAATGGAAGAGAATGATATATATAATAAATAAATTTTACATTTCTATTTAAAAAAGTAGCTTTTTAAGTGAAAAAATATTACAAATTAATGTTTTTTCGATGAAATTAATAAAAAAAATTATGATATCGATAAAATATGAATTAATTCTTGATTAAGACCAGAAATGTAAGAGAATGATATATAATAAATAAATTTTACATTTCTATTTAAAAAAGTAGATTTTTTTTCTTGAAAAAATATTACAAATTGAAGTTTTTTCGATAAAATTAATTAAAAAAATTATGATATCGATAAAATATGAATTAATTCTTGATTAGGACCAGAAATGGAAGAGAATTATATATAATAAATAAATTTTACATTTTTATTTAAAAAAGTAGCTTTTTGAGTGAATTAATATGAGAAATCCTGGTTTTTTCTATGAAATCAATGAAAAAAATTATGATATCGATAAAATATGAATTAATTCTTGATTAGGACCAGAAATGGAAGAGAATGAAATATAATAAATAAATTTTACATTTTTATTTAAAAAAGTAGCGTTTTAAGTGAAAAAATATTACAAATTGAGGTTTATTCGATGAAATTAATGAAAAAAATTATGATATCGATAAAATATCAATTAATTCTTGATTAGGACCAGAAATGGAATAGAATGAAATATAATAAATAAATTTTACATTTTTATTTAAAAAAGTAGCTTTTTGAGTGAATTAATATGAGAAATCCTGGTTTTTTCTATGAAATCAATGAAAAAAATTATGATATCGATAAAATATGAATTAATTCTTGATTAGGACCAGAAATGGAAGAGAATGAAATATAATAAATAAATTTTACATTTTTATTTAAAAAAGTAGCGTTTTAAGTGAAAAAATATTACAAATTGAGGTTTTTTCGATGAAATTAATGAAAAAAATTATGATATTGATAAAATATGAATTAATTCTTGATTAGGACCAGAAATGGAAGAGAATGATATATAATAAATAAATTTTACATTTCTATTTAAAAAAGTAGCTTTTTGAGTGAATTAATATGAGAAATCCTGGTTTTTACTATGAAATCAATGAAAAAAATTATGATATCGATAAAATATGAATTAATTCGTGATTAGAACCAGAAATGGAAGAGAATGATATATAATAAATAAATTTTACATTTTTATTTAAAAAAGTAGCTTTTTGCTTGAAAAAATATTACAAATTGAGGTTTTTTCGATGAAATTAATGAAAAAAATTATGATATCGATAAAATATCAATTAATTCTTGATTAGGACCAGAAATGGAATAGAATGATATATAATAAATAAATTTTACATTTCTATTTAAAAATGTAGCTTTTTGAGTGAATTAATATGAGAAATCCTGGTTTTTTCTATGAAATTAATGAAAAAAATTATGATATCGATAAAATATGAATTAATTCTTGATTAGGACCAGAAATAGAAGAGAATGATATATATAATAAATAAATTTTACATTTTTATTTAAAAAAGTAGCTTTTTGCGTGAAAAAATATTACAAATTGAGGTTTTTTCGATGAAATTAATGAAAAAAATTATGATATCGATAAAATATGAATTAATTCGTGATTAGGACCAGAAATGGAAGAGAATGATATATAATAAATAAATTTTACATTTCTATTTAAAAAAGTAGCTTTTTAAGTGAAAAAATATTACAAATTGAGGTTTTTTCGATGAAATTAATGAAAAAAATTATGATATCGATAAAATATCAATTAATTCTTGATTAGGACCAGAAATGGAAGAGAATGATATATAATAAATAAATTTTACATTTTTATTTAAAAAAGTAGCTTTTTGCTTGAAAAAATATTACAAATTGAGGTTTTTTCGATGAAATTAATGAAAAAAATTATGATATCGATAAAATATGAATTAATTCTTGATTAGGACCAGAAATGGAATAGAATGATATATAATAAATAAATTTTACATTTTTATTTAAAAAAGTAGCTTTTTGAGTGAATTAATATGAGAAATCCTGGTTTTTTCTATGAAATTAATGAAAAAAATTATGATATCGATAAAATATGAATTAATTCTTGATTAGGACCAGAAATAGAAGAGAATGATATATATAATAAATAAATTTTACATTTTTATTTAAAAAAGTAGCTTTTTGCGTGAAAAAATATTACAAATTGAGGTTTTTTCGATGAAATTAATGAAAAAAATTATGATATCGATAAAATATGAATTAATTCGTGATTAGGACCAGAAATGGAAGAGAATGATATATAATAAATAAATTTTACATTTCTATTTAAAAAAGTAGCTTTTTAAGTGAAAAAATATTACAAATTAATGTTTTTTCGATGAAATTAATAAAAAAAATTATGATATCGATAAAATATGAATTAATTCTTGATTAGGACCAAAAATGGAAGAGAATGATATATAATAAATAAATTTTACATTTCTATGAAAAAAGTAGTTTTTTGAGTGAATTAATATGAGAAATCCTGGTTTTTTCTATGAAATCAATGAAAAAAATTATGATATCGATAAAATATGAATTAATTCTTGATTAGGACCAGAAATGGAAGAGAATGATATATATAATAAATAAATTTTACATTTCTATTTAAAAAAGTAGCTTTTTAAGTGAAAAAATATTACAAATTAATGTTTTTTCGATGAAATTAATAAAAAAAATTATGATATCGATAAAATATGAATTAATTCTTGATTAAGACCAGAAATGTAAGAGAATGATATATAATAAATAAATTTTACATTTCTATTTAAAAAAGTAGATTTTTTTTCTTGAAAAAATATTACAAATTGAAGTTTTTTCGATAAAATTAATTAAAAAAATTATGATATCGATAAAATATGAATTAATTCTTGATTAGGACCAGAAATGGAAGAGAATTATATATAATAAATAAATTTTACATTTTTATTTAAAAAAGTAGCTTTTTGAGTGAATTAATATGAGAAATCCTGGTTTTTTCTATGAAATCAATGAAAAAAATTATGATATCGATAAAATATGAATAATTTTCTTGATTAGGACCAGAAATGGAAGAGAATGATATATAATAAATAAATTTTACATTTTTATTTAAAAAAGTAGCTTTTTTCGTGAAAAAATATTACAAATTGAGGTTTTTTCGATGAAATTAATGAAAAAAATTATGATATCAATGAAATATGAATCAGATCGAATACAGGATCAAAAATGGAAGAAAATGATATATAATAAATAAATTTTACATTTTTATTTCAAAAAGTAGCTTTTTGAGTGAAAAAATATTACAAATTAATGTTTTTTCGATGAAATTAATAAAAAAAATTATGATATCGATAAAATATGAATTAATTCTTGATCAGGACCCGAAATGGAAGGGAATGATATATAATAAATAAATTTTACATTTTTATTTAAAAAAGTAGCTTTTTGCGTGAAAAAATATTACAAATTGAGGTTTTTTCGATGAAATTAATGAAAAAAATTATGATATCGATAAAATATGAATTAATTCGTGATTAGGACCAGAAATGGAAGAGAATGATATATAATAAATAAATTTTACATTTTTATTTAAAAAAGTAGCTTTTTGAGTGAATTAATATGAGAAATCCTGGTTTTTTCTATGAAATCAATGAAAAAAATTATGATATCGATAAAATATCAATTAATTCTTGATTAGGACCAGAAATGGAAGAGAATGATATATAATAAATAAATTTTACATTTCTATTTAAAAAAGTAGCTTTTTGAGTGAATTAATATGAGAAATCCTGGTTGTTTCTATGAAATCAATGAAAAAAATTATGGTATCGATAAAATATGAATTAATTCGTGATTAGGACCAGAAATGGAAGAGAATGATATATAATAAATAAATTTTACATTTCTAATTAAAAAAGTAGCTTTTTGAGTGAATTAATATGAGAAATCCTGGTTTTTTCTATGAAATTAATGAAAAAACTTATGATATCGATAAAATATGAATTAATTCTTGATTAGGACCAGAAATGGAAGAGAATGATATATAATAAATAAATTTTACATTTTTATTTAAAAAAGTAGCTTTTTAAGTGAAAAAATATTACAAATTAATGTTTTTTCGATGAAATTAATGAAAAAAATTATGATATCGATAAAATATGAATTAATTCTTGATTAGGACCAGAAATGGAAGGGAATGATATATAATAAATAAATTTTACATTTCTATTTAAAAAAGTAGCTTTTTAAGTGAAAAAATATTACAAATTAATGTTTTTTCGATGAAATTAATAAAAAAAATTATGATATCGATAAAATATGAATTAATTCTTGATTAGGACCAAAAATGGAAGAGAATGATATATAATAAATAAATTTTACATTTCTATGAAAAAAGTAGTTTTTTGAGTGAATTAATATGAGAAATCCTGGTTTTTTCTATGAAATCAATGAAAAAAATTATGATATCGATAAAATATGAATTAATTCTTGATTAGGACCAGAAATGGAAGAGAATGATATATATAATAAATAAATTTTACATTTCTATTTAAAAAAGTAGCTTTTTAAGTGAAAAAATATTACAAATTAATGTTTTTTCGATGAAATTAATAAAAAAAATTATGATATCGATAAAATATGAATTAATTCTTGATTAAGACCAGAAATGTAAGAGAATGATATATAATAAATAAATTTTACATTTCTATTTAAAAAAGTAGATTTTTTTTCTTGAAAAAATATTACAAATTGAAGTTTTTTCGATAAAATTAATTAAAAAAATTATGATATCGATAAAATATGAATTAATTCTTGATTAGGACCAGAAATGGAAGAGAATTATATATAATAAATAAATTTTACATTTTTATTTAAAAAAGTAGCTTTTTGAGTGAATTAATATGAGAAATCCTGGTTTTTTCTATGAAATCAATGAAAAAAATTATGATATCGATAAAATATGAATTAATTCTTGATTAGGACCAGAAATGGAAGAGAATGAAATATAATAAATAAATTTTACATTTTTATTTAAAAAAGTAGCGTTTTAAGTGAAAAAATATTACAAATTGAGGTTTATTCGATGAAATTAATGAAAAAAATTATGATATCGATAAAATATCAATTAATTCTTGATTAGGACCAGAAATGGAATAGAATGATATATAATAAATAAATTTTACATTTCTATTTAAAAATGTAGCTTTTTGAGTGAATTAATATGAGAAATCCTGGTTTTTTCTATGAAATTAATGAAAAAAATTATGATATCGATAAAATATGAATTAATCCTTGATTAGGACCAGAAATGGAAGGGAATGATATATAATAAATAAATTTTACATTTCTATTTAAAAAAGTAGCTTTTTGAGTGAAAAAATATTACAAATTAATGTTTTTTCGATGAAATTAATAAAAAAAATTATGATATTGATAAAATATGAATTAATTCTTGATTAGGACCAGAAATGGAAGAGAATGATATATAATAAATAAATTTTACATTTCTATTTAAAAAAGTAGCTTTTTGAGTGAATTAATATGAGAAATCCTGGTTTTTACTATGAAATCAATGAAAAAAATTATGATATCGATAAAATATGAATTAATTCGTGATTAGGACCAGAAATGGAAGAGAATGATATATAATAAATAAATTTTACATTTTTATTTAAAAAAGTAGCTTTTTAAGTGAAAAAATATTACAAATTAATGTTTTTTCGATGAAATTAATAAAAAAAATTATCATATTGATAAAATATGAATTAATTCTTGATTAGGACCAGAAATGGAAGAGAATGATATATAATAAATAAATTTTACATTTTTATTTAAAAAAGTAGCTTTTTAAGTGAAAAAATATTACAAATTAATGTTTTTTCGATGAAATTAATGAAAAAAATTATGATATCGATAAAATATGAATTAATTCTTGATTAGGACCAGAAATGGAAGAGAATGATATATAATAAATAAATTTTACATTTTTATTTAAAAAAGTAGCTTTTTGCGTAAAAAAATATTACAAATTGAGGTTTTTTCGATGAAATTAATGAAAAAAATTATGATATCGATAAAATATGAATTAATTCTTGATTAGGACCAGAAATGGAAGAGAATGATATATAATAAATAAATTTTACATTTTTATTTAAAAAAGTAGCTTTTTAAGTGAAAAAATATTACAAATTAATGTTTTTTCGATGAAATTAATGAAAAAAATTATGATATCTATGAAATATAAATCAAATCGAATACAGGATCAAAAATGGAAGAAAATGATATATAATAAATAAATTTTACATTTCTATTTAAAAAAGTATCATTTTGAATGAATTAATAAGAGAAATTCTGGTTATTTCTATGAAATCAATGAAAAAAACTTATGATATCGATAAAATATGAATTACTTCGTGAGTAGGACCAGAAATGGAAGAGAATGATATATATAATAATTAAATTTTACATTTTTATTTAAAAAAGTAGCTTTTTGAGTTAATTAATATGAGAAATCCTGGTTTTTTCTATGAAATTAATGAAAAAAATTATGATATCGATAAAATATGAATTAATTCTTGATTAGGACCAGAAATGGAAGAGAATGATATATATAATAAATAAATTTTACATTTTTATTTAAAAAAGTAGCTTTTTGCGTGAAAAAATATTACAAATTGAGGTTTTTTCGATGAAATTAATGAAAAAAATTATAATATCGATAAAATATGAATTAATTCGTGATTAGGACCAGAAATGGAAGAGAATAATATATAATAAATAAATTTTACATTTTTATTTAAAAAAGTAGCTTTTTGAGTGAATTAATATGAGAAATCCTGGTTTTTTCTATGAAATTAATGAAAAAAATTATGATATCGATAAAATATGAATTAATTCTTGATTAGGACCAAAAATGGAAGAGAATGATATATAATAAATAAATTTTACATTTCTATGAAAAAAGTAGTTTTTTGAGTGAATTAATATGAGAAATCCTGGTTTTTTCTATGAAATCAATGAAAAAAATTATGATATCGATAAAATATGAATTAATTCTTGATTAGGACCAGAAATGGAAGAGAATGATATATATAATAAATAAATTTTACATTTCTATTTAAAAAAGTAGCTTTTTAAGTGAAAAAATATTACAAATTAATGTTTTTTCGATGAAATTAATAAAAAAAATTATGATATCGATAAAATATGAATTAATTCTTGATTAAGACCAGAAATGTAAGAGAATGATATATAATAAATAAATTTTACATTTCTATTTAAAAAAGTAGATTTTTTTTCTTGAAAAAATATTACAAATTGAAGTTTTTTCGATAAAATTAATTAAAAAAATTATGATATCGATAAAATATGAATTAATTCTTGATTAGGACCAGAAATGGAAGAGAATTATATATAATAAATAAATTTTACATTTTTATTTAAAAAAGTAGCTTTTTGAGTGAATTAATATGAGAAATCCTGGTTTTTTCTATGAAATCAATGAAAAAAATTATGATATCGATAAAATATGAATTAATTCTTGATTAGGACCAGAAATGGAAGAGAATGAAATATAATAAATAAATTTTACATTTTTATTTAAAAAAGTAGCGTTTTAAGTGAAAAAATATTACAAATTGAGGTTTTTTCGATGAAATTAATGAAAAAAATTATGATATTGATAAAATATGAATTAATTCTTGATTAGGACCAGAAATGGAAGAGAATGATATATAATAAATAAATTTTACATTTCTATTTAAAAAAGTAGCTTTTTGAGTGAATTAATATGAGAAATCCTGGTTTTTACTATGAAATCAATGAAAAAAATTATGATATCGATAAAATATGAATTAATTCGTGATTAGAACCAGAAATGGAAGAGAATGATATATAATAAATAAATTTTACATTTTTATTTAAAAAAGTAGCTTTTTGCTTGAAAAAATATTACAAATTGAGGTTTTTTCGATGAAATTAATGAAAAAAATTATGATATCGATAAAATATCAATTAATTCTTGATTAGGACCAGAAATGGAATAGAATGATATATAATAAATAAATTTTACATTTCTATTTAAAAATGTAGCTTTTTGAGTGAATTAATATGAGAAATCCTGGTTTTTTCTATGAAATTAATGAAAAAAATTATGATATCGATAAAATATGAATTAATTCTTGATTAGGACCAGAAATAGAAGAGAATGATATATATAATAAATAAATTTTACATTTTTATTTAAAAAAGTAGCTTTTTGCGTGAAAAAATATTACAAATTGAGGTTTTTTCGATGAAATTAATGAAAAAAATTATGATATCGATAAAATATGAATTAATTCGTGATTAGGACCAGAAATGGAAGAGAATGATATATAATAAATAAATTTTACATTTCTATTTAAAAAAGTAGCTTTTTAAGTGAAAAAATATTACAAATTGAGGTTTTTTCGATGAAATTAATGAAAAAAATTATGATATCGATAAAATATCAATTAATTCTTGATTAGGACCAGAAATGGAAGAGAATGATATATAATAAATAAATTTTACATTTTTATTTAAAAAAGTAGCTTTTTGCTTGAAAAAATATTACAAATTGAGGTTTTTTCGATGAAATTAATGAAAAAAATTATGATATCGATAAAATATGAATTAATTCTTGATTAGGACCAGAAATGGAATAGAATGATATATAATAAATAAATTTTACATTTTTATTTAAAAAAGTAGCTTTTTGAGTGAATTAATATGAGAAATCCTGGTTTTTTCTATGAAATTAATGAAAAAAATTATGATATCGATAAAATATGAATTAATTCTTGATTAGGACCAGAAATAGAAGAGAATGATATATATAATAAATAAATTTTACATTTTTATTTAAAAAAGTAGCTTTTTGCGTGAAAAAATATTACAAATTGAGGTTTTTTCGATGAAATTAATGAAAAAAATTATGATATCGATAAAATATGAATTAATTCGTGATTAGGACCAGAAATGGAAGAGAATGATATATAATAAATAAATTTTACATTTCTATTTAAAAAAGTAGCTTTTTAAGTGAAAAAATATTACAAATTGAGGTTTTTTCGATGAAATTAATGAAAAAAATTATGATATCGATAAAATATGAATTAATTCGTGATTAGGACCAGAAATGGAATAGAATGATATATAATAAATAAATTTTACATTTTTATTTAAAAAAGTAGCTTTTTAAGTGAAAAAATATTACAAATTAATGTTTTTTCGATGAAATTAATGAAAAAAATTATGATATCGATAAAATATGAATTAATTCTTGATTAGGACCAAAAATGGAAGAGAATGATATATAATAAATAAATTTTACATTTCTATTTAAAAAAGTAGCTTTTTAAGTGAAAAAATATTACAAATTAATGTTTTTTCGATGAAATTAATAAAAAAAATTATGATATCGATAAAATATGAATTAATTCTTGATTAGGACCAAAAATGGAAGAGAATGATATATAATAAATAAATTTTACATTTCTATGAAAAAAGTAGTTTTTTGAGTGAATTAATATGAGAAATCCTGGTTTTTTCTATGAAATCAATGAAAAAAATTATGATATCGATAAAATATGAATTAATTCTTGATTAGGACCAGAAATGGAAGAGAATGATATATATAATAAATAAATTTTACATTTCTATTTAAAAAAGTAGCTTTTTAAGTGAAAAAATATTACAAATTAATGTTTTTTCGATGAAATTAATAAAAAAAATTATGATATCGATAAAATATGAATTAATTCTTGATTAAGACCAGAAATGTAAGAGAATGATATATAATAAATAAATTTTACATTTCTATTTAAAAAAGTAGCTTTTTGAGTGAATTAATATGAGAAATCCTGGTTTTTACTATGAAATCAATGAAAAAAATTATGATATCGATAAAATATGAATTAATTCGTGATTAGAACCAGAAATGGAAGAGAATGATATATAATAAATAAATTTTACATTTTTATTTAAAAAAGTAGCTTTTTGCTTGAAAAAATATTACAAATTGAGGTTTTTTCGATGAAATTAATGAAAAAAATTATGATATCGATAAAATATCAATTAATTCTTGATTAGGACCAGAAATGGAATAGAATGATATATAATAAATAAATTTTACATTTCTATTTAAAAATGTAGCTTTTTGAGTGAATTAATATGAGAAATCCTGGTTTTTTCTATGAAATTAATGAAAAAAATTATGATATCGATAAAATATGAATTAATTCTTGATTAGGACCAGAAATAGAAGAGAATGATATATATAATAAATAAATTTTACATTTTTATTTAAAAAAGTAGCTTTTTGCGTGAAAAAATATTACAAATTGAGGTTTTTTCGATGAAATTAATGAAAAAAATTATGATATCGATAAAATATGAATTAATTCGTGATTAGGACCAGAAATGGAAGAGAATGATATATAATAAATAAATTTTACATTTCTATTTAAAAAAGTAGCTTTTTAAGTGAAAAAATATTACAAATTGAGGTTTTTTCGATGAAATTAATGAAAAAAATTATGATATCGATAAAATATCAATTAATTCTTGATTAGGACCAGAAATGGAAGAGAATGATATATAATAAATAAATTTTACATTTTTATTTAAAAAAGTAGCTTTTTGCTTGAAAAAATATTACAAATTGAGGTTTTTTCGATGAAATTAATGAAAAAAATTATGATATCGATAAAATATGAATTAATTCTTGATTAGGACCAGAAATGGAATAGAATGATATATAATAAATAAATTTTACATTTTTATTTAAAAAAGTAGCTTTTTGAGTGAATTAATATGAGAAATCCTGGTTTTTTCTATGAAATTAATGAAAAAAATTATGATATCGATAAAATATGAATTAATTCTTGATTAGGACCAGAAATAGAAGAGAATGATATATATAATAAATAAATTTTACATTTTTATTTAAAAAAGTAGCTTTTTGCGTGAAAAAATATTACAAATTGAGGTTTTTTCGATGAAATTAATGAAAAAAATTATGATATCGATAAAATATGAATTAATTCGTGATTAGGACCAGAAATGGAAGAGAATGATATATAATAAATAAATTTTACATTTCTATTTAAAAAAGTAGCTTTTTAAGTGAAAAAATATTACAAATTGAGGTTTTTTCGATGAAATTAATGAAAAAAATTATGATATCGATAAAATATGAATTAATTCGTGATTAGGACCAGAAATGGAATAGAATGATATATAATAAATAAATTTTACATTTTTATTTAAAAAAGTAGCTTTTTAAGTGAAAAAATATTACAAATTAATGTTTTTTCGATGAAATTAATGAAAAAAATTATGATATCGATAAAATATGAATTAATTCTTGATTAGGACCAAAAATGGAAGAGAATGATATATAATAAATAAATTTTACATTTCTATTTAAAAAAGTAGCTTTTTAAGTGAAAAAATATTACAAATTAATGTTTTTTCGATGAAATTAATAAAAAAAATTATGATATCGATAAAATATGAATTAATTCTTGATTAGGACCAAAAATGGAAGAGAATGATATATAATAAATAAATTTTACATTTCTATGAAAAAAGTAGTTTTTTGAGTGAATTAATATGAGAAATCCTGGTTTTTTCTATGAAATCAATGAAAAAAATTATGATATCGATAAAATATGAATTAATTCTTGATTAGGACCAGAAATGGAAGAGAATGATATATATAATAAATAAATTTTACATTTCTATTTAAAAAAGTAGCTTTTTAAGTGAAAAAATATTACAAATTAATGTTTTTTCGATGAAATTAATAAAAAAAATTATGATATCGATAAAATATGAATTAATTCTTGATTAAGACCAGAAATGTAAGAGAATGATATATAATAAATAAATTTTACATTTCTATTTAAAAAAGTAGATTTTTTTTCTTGAAAAAATATTACAAATTGAAGTTTTTTCGATAAAATTAATTAAAAAAATTATGATATCGATAAAATATGAATTAATTCTTGATTAGGACCAGAAATGGAAGAGAATTATATATAATAAATAAATTTTACATTTTTATTTAAAAAAGTAGCTTTTTGAGTGAATTAATATGAGAAATCCTGGTTGTTTCTATGAAATCAATGAAAAAAATTATGATATCGATAAAATATGAATTAATTCGTGATTAGGACCAGAAATGGAAGAGAATGATATATAATAAATAAATTTTACATTTCTAATTAAAAAAGTAGCTTTTTGAGTGAATTAATATGAGAAATCCTGGTTTTTTCTATGAAATTAATGAAAAAACTTATGATATCGATAAAATATGAATTAATTCTTGATTAGGACCAGAAATGGAAGAGAATGATATATAATAAATAAATTTTACATTTTTATTTAAAAAAGTAGCTTTTTAAGTGAAAAAATATTACAAATTAATGTTTTTTCGATGAAATTAATGAAAAAAATTATGATATCGATAAAATATGAATTAATTCTTGATTAGGACCAGAAATGGAAGGGAATGATATATAATAAATAAATTTTACATTTCTATTTAAAAAAGTAGCTTTTTAAGTGAAAAAATATTACAAATTAATGTTTTTTCGATGAAATTAATAAAAAAAATTATGATATCGATAAAATATGAATTAATTCTTGATTAGGACCAAAAATGGAAGAGAATGATATATAATAAATAAATTTTACATTTCTATGAAAAAAGTAGTTTTTTGAGTGAATTAATATGAGAAATCCTGGTTTTTTCTATGAAATCAATGAAAAAAATTATGATATCGATAAAATATGAATTAATTCTTGATTAGGACCAGAAATGGAAGAGAATGATATATATAATAAATAAATTTTACATTTCTATTTAAAAAAGTAGCTTTTTAAGTGAAAAAATATTACAAATTAATGTTTTTTCGATGAAATTAATAAAAAAAATTATGATATCGATAAAATATGAATTAATTCTTGATTAAGACCAGAAATGTAAGAGAATGATATATAATAAATAAATTTTACATTTCTATTTAAAAAAGTAGATTTTTTTTCTTGAAAAAATATTACAAATTGAAGTTTTTTCGATAAAATTAATTAAAAAAATTATGATATCGATAAAATATGAATTAATTCTTGATTAGGACCAGAAATGGAAGAGAATTATATATAATAAATAAATTTTAC